>OU744297.1:10750000-11412840 GCA_916610205.1 Griposia aprilina | reverse complement strand
TACATCCATCCTAACAAACTTTCACGTTTATTAGTAGGATTACTACCAGGCTGTAGGTAACTGTTCCCAATAACCCCCTTTATTATTGGGTTTTTAATGATGACGATTGTCAAAATGTGAGTATATATAATGGAAATAACGAATGAATATTCTTAGTATTTAAAATAGTTGGTTACGGCGGAAAATAGGCGCCACTTATGTTAACCTGGTGAGGAAAATTTTCTTTTCGAAAAATCACAAGAATCTTATAACTTTTACCACACACAATTGAAACAGTAGAGATTAGAGGGTATAGACTAGTACACCAACATGAGCCGGGATTTTCACTACAGCTTTGTACATTAACTTCCTATATACTCGTGCATTTAAAGACAGTGGATTGTTTTATTTATTCTCACTGAACGAATATTGTGGCAAACGCCAGAAGGCACTTCACGTTAGAATGTTATGTTTTAAAATGTTTTTAAGAGTTTTCTGGTTAATGTTTCTAGAGCTAGCTAATGTGTGTTAGCTGTTAGTAAGTTTTTATTTTCTTTTCTTAGAACAAAAATAGATAACATATTGTGAGTGATTTCTACCTACTTATATAATTCATACACTCTAGTTTCTTTTCGTAGTTTCTTCTACGCTATGTTTTCATACAATGTTTTGCATTGAAAACTAAAACGTAAAAAAAATAAAATGTAGTCAAGATTTGTACTAATGATCGCCAGATTACAAAATCATAAATGTCAATTAATATAACTTTCAATTTTCCATTTTGATTTCAATCTTCTATAAATGACTTAAACCATCATCCCTGTGTGACACCCTAACTATCTGGCCGGCCATCGGCCATCTGACAAAGCGTCATCGGCTGATGTTTGCGAAACGAGATAAGCGTGACCGATCTCTGGACACCCTTGCAGGAAGTGACGAACAGAGTATCGTGGAGTTTGTTAGTTGTAAATAATATGGTGACCCAATATTATAATTTATTTATTTTGGATTTCCAACAGATGATACAATACATGACACATAGGTAAATAATGGGCAACATCAGGTATTAAGTTGGTGTACTGCATATTAACTTTTATAGGATACCACAGAATTTAAAACAAGACTAAATAAATCCAAATTAATATTTGCAAACAGCAGAAGTTTGACAAAGATTCTGTACCTACTAGAGTTATTATTAAATCTAACAATGTCTATTTTCCATATAGGATTCAATATAGCACATAGACTTTGTTTTGTGTATGTTTTTTTTTAATTATAGGGGTGCTGCTGTTAATGTCATTAGATATTAAGAAAAACTTTAATAATTCATCTGTTTGTTTTTTTAATCTTAGATTTAATCAAAACAAATGAACATAAACAGTATTAATACAATCAGCGATTGAAATATGAACTTACAGGTGTCAAATTGACAATTTATGTCTTAATGCCTGTTAACAAAAGTCATTTGATCTTATAGAGTAATATCTGTTACTTTATATTATGTTATCGACAACTCTACGGCACTTACGTATCTAACTTATTATTAAATTGTTCAAAGTACCGCGCTGCGGCCATTATCATATTTAATTCAATTTTAACGCTAGAATAACCTCGACTGTGTTACATTTTTGTTTTTATTCCAATTGCAATTGCTACGGTATTTTTTACTTTAAGTGCGCACCATAATGATCATTTAAACTTCAATTTAAAAGCTAGCTAAGCTAATATTTTGTCGACAATCCAATATATTACAACTGTTTCCACGCAACTACACCTCTAAAATTTACGACCACCAAGTGACAAATACGTGTTTTGACACTAAAAAACAGTCAAACTTTTTGCGCATAGACTACGAAAAACAGAACGACAAAAGGTATCCAACCGTATCGGACCGCATCCGGAATCATAACAGTGCATAGTCGGCTCCATGCTATCGCTGTTCGTGACGGAAGCAGCTCCTCCGGGCAGTAATGCGTTGACCTAGGTTGGCCTCCTTGCGACCGTTGCAACCATTACTCATTGAAAATTATACGAGACTAAGTGGTGTTTCGGGTACATCCAGTCATGCGAGCCCGCGCCCTGTTTGGGAACATCGAATAACAACGCAACTCGAATGAGGTTTGCTTGTATCGATTGTTCCTTTAACGATTTATTGCTTTGAATTTTTCGCTGATGCGTTTCCCGTTGTTAGAGTGGAGCCAAATCGATGGTATAGAACAATGGTGTGGAATGTCAATTGGTTGGGTCGAGCGATGTATTTTTAATGTTAGCTTTGTTGCAGGTACCTTTGTGTTTTATAATGTTTATTACTACTATTAAAGAGTTCGATACGCCGAATCTATCAAAGGTTTTTTCTAGTTTTAGTGGCAGCTACGGTCATTGTCTCCTCATACCAAATGTAATGAAAGAAACTTTGGCAACTGCACCAACAATTCGACATCCCTCATCCCAGTCCCAAGTAACAAATCCATTAGCCGCTACATCCTACAACTTTTAACAACAGAGATAACAGTGAACACATCAAACTTGTACCAACCCTTGAACTTAACCCTTTCGCTAATCTGGCCACAAGAGACGACACGCGTGCTTAATCCATCAGGAGTGAACTAATGAATGATGATAAATAGTTTTGTCAGAGCAGAGAAGGGTTACTTTGAAGAATCAATGAGATTGGATATCAAAATAACTGTTTTTGCTAACGTGCTTTAATATTTTGGGATTGCAATTAATGCACGAAAGGTCGAAGTGAATTATTCTGATTTTATTTATTGCACTTACTCGTTGTCTTTTTGTGGAAGGGGTGGTATATTCTAGTTCCTGAAACCTGAATAATCATGGCCGAGACCATTTGTGGCTATTTTTTAAATAGCTTAGTCATTAATTGTCATTGCAGTGTTATTTAACAGGTATTCGTGTTACCCTTTAGAATTTTTATTTATTTATTTATATTTATCAGCAAATAAATATACTATCTTCCCATTTATTGGCACACAAATATGAGCACCATGTGTAGACATTTTCCCAAGAGTGATTTATGTGGCAGGTCGGCTAACCTCGGGTTTAACTCTGCTAATGGTTCGGACAATGGGTTCGAACTATTATAGGCAAGACATAGAGCTTAACCCTCCCGGGACTTTTGATCTGTCGAAAGAATAAGCCCGGGACGGTGCATCCTTTGAAAGTGGAACCATGATGATTTGACAGTCTGAGTGCATAATACGAGTGAATGGAGACGTAGCTAATAGTGTTAGTTCGCTTGATTGGCTTTGTCTGTGTCAGCATGGCATCTACTTAGTAGGATATGTTTTTGTTCGATTCCTTACTAGCCGTTACTGGTTGAAAATAATAGTAGAAGTAGAATCTTTGTAAAAGTGTTAGCTGACAAAATTGAATTTCAAATCTGTTCAAAGTGCCCGGTAGGCATTACCTAACACTACTAATAACTTAAACGATTCGTTTTAGTGTTTTTCTCGTTATTTATTCTAACATTAGCTGTTATCCCTGCTTGTGTGTGTGTTGCCTTCATGTGCGTGCGTTTTGCATTTCATCATGTTTTTTATGCAGAATGAAAGTAGCCCTTGTGCTTCTCCAGGTCCCAGGCTACCTACCACTCACCTTGGGAGGCGATGCAGAAACCGTTTTAAATTACCTAAAATTCTTAAACAAATTACTGTGTTATTCCATAGGTCTTGATCTCAACCTTTTGAAATGTTTTGAAATGTGAACTATACATAGCGAACAGTACTAACAGACAACTGACACTTTAACGCAATAGCTCCAGAAATCACAATCATTGAAAAAGCTCTCTTCGTCTTCATGGGTCTCCAAGCTTTGAGAATTCTCATTTTTATTGAGGAAAAAATACAACATTTCAACGACGTTTCAGAAAGGTTATTCCAAATTAATATGCATGCGGCCATCACTTTAATTCCTTATCGCTGTTTGAGTAACATATTTCCTTCGCGCGTACATTTATGGAAGTACACTCACCTTTTAGACAGAATGGACCAAATTATCCGGCACACACTAACTTCAATTTTAAATGTGGCCACGTGCGACTGATATTGGGCACAAGCTACTCTTCCAATTCGTATGGTTGGTCTCGGCGTCCGCAAAATTCGTAGTATTAGTTTACCAGCTTTCTTATCTTCGGTCCATAACACTGAGAAATTAATCAGAAAAATCCTAGCCACACTGATTCATTTTGATGTGCCATGCTTCACTGAGGCTATGGATGCCCGGAGACTCGCTTGCCCGAACTCAGATCTACTCGATAATCCATCTTCCCAGAGATGGTGGAATGAGCCAATCTCCAAAGCAGTACAGAACAATTTACTGAACACGTCTGCTGCTATTGCGCCAGCTGTGGCTTCATGCACGACGGTCGTCGAACATAGCCACTTTGTTCCACGACACTATTTTCCACCTCGCTGCTTCTCTAGGACTAGGATCTCCATGTTGTTCTCCTCATCGCTGTCACTGTGGCGAAATTGTCAACAGTCTCGGTCACCAGGCCTGTCTTGCTGCCGAAGTACGGGTCGCTTAACGCGGCACACAAATATTAACGACATCATCAGACGAGCTCTTATCACCGTCGGCGTTCCAGCTGTAGATATTAGAACCCAATGGTTTGGCACGCGACGATGGCATGAGACCCGACGACATGTCTTTATTTCCATGGAAGGTGGGTAGGCCTTTAGTGTACGAAGCAACATATGTTGATACTTTTGCGCCATCCCATCTTCCTGGTTCGACGTGCTGTGCTGGCGCTGCTGGGGCTGCGTAAATCCTCAAGTGACAAAAGTATAATAACTTTATTGGTAATTATATTTTCGAGCCGCTTTGGGTTAAAACCCTGGGGCCGTAGGGTCCGAGTGTTCCTGGCCTCTTTAAGTAAATCTCGAAACGGCTGGTTGACAGTTCTTGTGATGCAAGTGTTGGCTTTTACCTTGGCCAGAGTTTAAGCGTTGCCATACAACGTGTTAATGCCGCCAGTCTCTTGGGTATATCACCAATCGATAGCGATGCAGCAATATTTTCGACGCCATATTTTAGTTTGTGAATACTTTTAGTTAAGTTAGGATATAATTTTGTTATTTATTTATTTATTAATTTTATTATTAATTAATTGGATATTATTTAATCTTATCTGTCAAAATATTATAACGATCGATTCAGTTGTTCAGGTGTGCAAAAGTTACGGACAGACCCGAGTTACTTTCGTATTTATAATATTAGTATAGATGGATTGGCTTCAACCTAGTTCCTGTCTAGGTTTATCTTGAATGTATTACCATAGGTAATAGTTCACCTGTTTATTTGTTTACTATAGTTAGAATCTGCTTTTGCTTGGTAGTTCCTTAATCCTTGCTAAAACAGAATAGGAGTTGATTATTACCTCCTTTGTCAAATACCGTCTATGGCTAGTGTTGGGATTTATTCCGATAAAATAATTGTGACTAATAGTGATTAATGTGCAAAACTTTGGTCGGTGGAGACTTTCGTTCTGTCTATTAGTGCAGACAGCTATTATTGTAACTGGCGCTACTATTTTCTCTAGTCTCTGTGCAACTTTTTAATATAATCCTTTTAATTTAATGGTACCTACTAATATTTATTTATTCATATTCATATTCATTTATTCACATTTAAATAGAGTAAGTACAATCGGTGGTTTCAAATGTTTCATTATTTAGTCTTATATTCTATTTAGTCTTAGTATGGTTATAATGTAGCTTATAGATGGGTATTTAGTCATAATCAATACATTTCTCTGAGATTCATAGTGCCTATTGTCAATTATACCTGGCCAACTACAGTGTCCAGTACCAGTAAAAAGTCCGTTTTTTTTACGCTTTTAAATGACTCGTTATTCCTGTAACCACTCAATTATTGAGTATTTGTTTTTAAGAAGAATCTCTTTAAGGTTTTTCTTAAATTTTGATAGAGGCAGATCTTGAATGTCTGATTATAAATTTTAACACACATAGCCGAGCAAGTTTTTATAAACACCGTAGTCTTTGGTGCACATTCTAGTACTAGTCGCTCACCATGAGCTTTACGAGGATGGGTATTATCTCGTGTATATATATCACTAGCCTTCACAAATAGGTTAGAGTTTGATCTAACGAACACACAAATTTCAAAAATGTACATACTCGGTAGGGGTAATATTTTGAGTTTATTAAAGTGAGGTTTACAAGACTCATATGGAGGAATGCCAACAATTGCTTTTATGCAACGTTTTTGAGATAGAAACGCCCTCTGGTATTCTGTTGTGTTTCCCTACAGTATTAACCCGTAACGTAACACCGAAGCTACATTACCATGATATGCCAACAATACCGTACATTGTGTTGGTGTCTTTCTTAGTATGTTTAAAACATAATTTACTTTCTTGCAGACTCCGTCAACATGTGCTTTCCAATCTAGGTACTTGTCTAAGGTGACTCCAAGAAATCGCACATTGGTAGATTCATTATTTATTTATTTAGGATCTCCAACAAAAGATATACAGAATAAATTACACATGAATCAAAGGCGACATCAGGTATTAAGTAGGTGTACTCCTTCAACGTATGATTAACAAACGAGAAGGTACCAAAATTACGTACCAGATCACCAGTGGGAAAATTACAGGTTGATAACAATTATTTATTCATTTGTAAGCCACACGTGATCAATGCTCATGCCTTCTCTGTAGGAAAAGAGGCTACCATGCAGTGAAACGATACTAGACTGTTTTTTTTATTTTATTTTATTTGCAAGCCTTAACACATTTTCGAGATGCGCATTAAAACAAAGACCACAAAATGACCTAGTAATCTATCCTTTACTTTTAGTATTGTATCGTCCACCGCCTACGTATAAGTACCCCAATCACATCGAAAACTTAATTGATTAAAACTTAGTGAAGACGAGAACTGTATACCAACTAACGTTCGTGATGCGGTGCAATATTCGCACCAGTGTCGCCCTCTGTCCATCTAAGTCGAGCAAATTGTTTACGACAACCCAGTTTTCAGGGGAAACTATTTAATTCAGTTGCCGTACCATCACAGGAAGTCGGTACTTCGTTAGTAAGTTGGTGGTAGTAGCACTTACTACAGATGGCACACTGAAGGCCTGAATACAACTAGTTATAACGATAATTTGCATGTAACGTATTTGTAGGAATATATTCATGGATTTTGGATTCGGTTTGTGGTATTATTGAGTTGTGATTTTCTTTTACATTAAATCACTGTTGAAAATGTTAAATGAGTACAAAATTTAAAATGTGCAATGGGCGGCATTGATTTTTACATAATTGAACGTTATTACACACTAGGTAAGCAAAAGTATGATAGCAAGTAAAGTAGCAATAATAATATTATTATATCTATTTACATATAGTAAAAAAAACGTGTTTAGAATTTTTTATAAATAAAAATAAGTAATATCTAGAAATATTTTTTCGAGTAGACGTTTAAGAAATGAACATGTCTCAGTCATAAGCCCGAGGCATAAACTTATAAAACATGAAGCCTGTTTTTTAGGGTTCCGTACGTCCTAATGAAAAAACGGAACCCATATAGGATCACTTGTTTGTATGTCTGTCCATCTGACACAGACATTTTGCTCCGAATCTACTTGACTGATTAAGTTGGAATTTGGTATACACATGAAGTTCTGTGACCTAAACACAGACGCGTAACGTAAATAAATGAATTTCGAATATGGGAGTCACTTTTGGGGGGCAAACCAGAATATTAAAAACATAAGTTTTGCAAACTGTACCGTGTGACATATCAAATGAAGGGGCTTATTGTATTGTGAGGGTCTCAAATAGATATACTTTTTGTATAATTTTAATTATTTGAAGTTATTTGAAATCCCCCTCCCCCTTATCTTCGAAACCACTGAGCCTAAAATTTAGAATAAAATACAGAAATTATTTCTTTACTTACAGATTACAGGAAAACCTATAAGAAGTCTAGGGTTTTAAAATAACATGGTAAATCTTTCAATATTGTTCGTACAAACTCACAATTGCAATTGGAATGTATGGGAGAACATGTTTTACAACTACAATGTCAAGTTTGTTCTTGGGATCTGGGGGGACGGTACTACCGCCGCCAAGACTGGCCAAAAACAAAAATCAGGGATACTACCTACCCTTTCTCGAAAAGTTTTGTCGTATTTTCAGCTTCGGCCTGGATTTTATCCTAAGAATTTGAGCTCTCTAGCAGTAGAGAGCTCAAATTCTCAGGATAAAATGTAGTTAACAAGCTTATAAAACACACTAAGTTTCATGTGTCTTAGCTATAGATTTTATTAATACTCAAAATATGTTGATTCCGTCACTGACTGACTCACTCACTCGCTCATCAGAACCTCTAGGGCACTTCCCAAAGTCCTAGAAAGTTGAAATTTGGTACGCGGGTAGGATTTGCAGAAAAACAACAACAAATTAAGAAATTTGTAACTTTCACCCTCTAAGTCCCTTAAAGAAGGTGCAATTTTGTATTTTTTACGGATACTCGGTATACCTACTTCCATTTGTTATGAAAAATAGATAAGCGTACATTTTGACTGAGATGTAAGGTTTGTAGAGTTAAGCCTTCTAGAGCTAGGGGCTTGGCTCTACATTAGATCTGATAACTTTTTAACCGTGAAAGCTTTAGTTAAGTATGGTAAGCCTTGGCAAACAATTTTACATGAAATATTTTTGGTGGGTTACATATTTATCGTACAGAACCCTCTCCAAGCGAGTTCAATTCGCACTTGTCCGGTTTTTCAATATTTAAACTCAAAGCATTTATTTCAAATAAACCAATTACAGGCTCTACTCTTGAACTGTCAAGGGGACAGTCGGTCAGAAGGATGAGGCTAATTGCCCATTCCAAAGCGTAGTAGGTACATATGGAGAAGAACGGGCAAGAAACTCCATGGACACTCTTTTAAATATGGTTACATCATTCATGTTGACGTTATGCATGTGAGAAGCGATGCAGAACGTTAAAAGCGTCCGTAATAAAAAGACAAAAACAATTCAAATATTAAATTAAATTAAAATAAGCCGTAGCAGCTAAGATATGACCAGTCTCTACTAACGGCACCCGTTCATGAACATAACTGAATAATGAAACTAGTAATAATACTCGTAATAGTTCAATATTGTAGAAACCTTTAAAAATCTGAACGCCTTCAGGCTCAATTCCACTTACCGCAAATGATCAGCTTAGAAGCTGATGCTGAACGAATAAGTACCGATAACATTTTAAAAATAAACGCACTGATTGACTCATTTATTCGCTGTCAATTTAAAGTATTTATCCACTGATGCGACATCAATTCTGCATTATAGTCCGAAGCCGGCCAATGACAGTGAAATACGTATCGTCCGGAAATATATTTTTAAATAAAAGCTCACGTGAAAAGCCCAATACTAAAGGTGTTTACTTAAACATTATTAATGTTTCAGATTTAATATTGTAGACTGGAAATTTGGATTTATTTCTGGCTTTATGGTTTCTTGAAAATATGCCGGTGATTTTAAACTTTTAAATGTTTTTGCAGTAAATACAAATACTTTTTTTTGAAAATATAAAGAAGTATAAAGCCTTCTAAAAACTGCTATTTGCGACTTAGTAAAATTGACAAAGAACTAGGCTGTTGCTGTTCTAAGAGCAGAGATCCAATTAATCACGAATCTATCTATCAATATTTATAGGTAGGTATATCATTGCTAGGTCTTAGAATGGATAATTTATGAAGTGTTTGACTATTGCATGAAATAGAACATCGACCGCTGGTCACATCATGATGTGGTCTGGCCAGATCACTGAATACTCAACGTTTGACGATATGAACAGTTAAACGCTCGAGGACTTCGTAATGTGGCCAAACATTATTGATCATAATTATACTAAAATAGTTAGATTGCCACCGGTAGAGGCGTTGATGTCGCTTAAATAACACATCTCGGCTTAGTAAAAAGGCAATGGTACTAGGAAAACTTAGGATGCAAAGCGAGCGAAGCGAGCTCGGGACTTGGGACACCCCGACTCGGACAAGTTAGGTTCGAAGGGGATGGCGGGGTCTAGTGAGTGAGCGAAGCTAGCGAACAAAGACCCCGCCATTCCCTACGTGTTTTTTTTTTCTAAATTAATCTTCTGTATAGCTTAGATAAAAAAGCCTTGCGGAACGGGGCACCGTCGAATAGGCCTTAGTATTATTGCTTGGAAGAAAATTTAGACCCGCCACGTGATCTTCCCCACCCTTAATACTTCCACTATTCCACTAATCCCGAATTAAACTTTGGCGATTTATTGAGCCCCGTTGAACATTTCATGGAGTGGAACAATGGACATTCATGATATGGCCAAACGTCGGACTGACATATCATTAAACGTTGACGTTTAAACGATATGGTCAATTTTAGTTGGCCATTTCATGAAATGACCGAACACTTCATGAAATTATCAATTCTAAGATCTGGCCATGACTTATACATATAATAGCAAAAAGTACTCGGAAAAAAACTCGCATTTTTTCCGAGTGTTCCAGGGAACACTTGGTTGGAACGAAGTTCCTTTCGTAGTATATTTAGAACATCCATAGAACAAATTTGAGCACCATAAAAAGGATTATATTGAGTCAACCTTCAAAGCTAGTCATATGCTGTCGCGGTTTTTTTTTAGAACTTTTAAAGGTTACTAATCCGTCGTACATGATTTTTGCGTATATTTAACCGTTTACGCTGCGCACGCAACGGAAGCCCTCAAAAGGAATATTTTTTCCCATTTTTGCAACATTTTTCATTTATGCTCCGCTCCTATTTGTCGTAGCATGACTATCCAACAGAAAATATTCCAACTAGTAGTTCCTGAGATAAGCGCGTTCAACCAAACAAACAAATAAAGAAAGGGTCGTGACGGAAACTCGTGACGAAAAATTCTTACACTTTTTTTCGCCTAGCCCCATCCGCCAAGTCCGTACCGTGGGATAAGGAACTTTGTTCCAAAATTGTACCAAAGTCAAAACTGTACATTGTTGTTAATTTTTTAAGTATTTTTTGCGAGGTCCGGGAACGATTCTAATGCCGAAAATATTTTTTTTAGAATTTTTGTTTGTTTGTCTGATTATATGTTCCAGCATCACGCAAAAACTAACGGATAGATTTTGTTCAAATTTTGCATAGCTTGCAAAATTATTGCGCTGTTTCCTATGGGACATGAGCAATATTGCAATTTGTTCGTATTCTTCTATATTTTACCGCAAATTGTAAAAAGACGAGCCAAAATATAGCAGATAGTTACAGATTTAACTTATTATAATATGATTATCATCCCGAGCCATACCTTTAAGGAGCTATAAATAAATTAATAAAATAAATTAATAAAAAATAAAATAAAAACAAATTTATTTCTCCATTTAAATAAATGAAACTGTTTGCCTTACTTGGGAAGAGACTGGACCCCACGAAACAGGGAATCCTAGTGTGGGGTCCAGGGTATTTGTAAAAAAATAGCAGCTAAGGCTCCTATGTAATCTGTTAGTAGTTTTTTTTTTTATATTGTTCAGTTTTTATTTCTCAACTGACTAAAGTTTTTTTTTACATATTTTTATTTCAATTAAAAATATCCATAAATTTTTAGTAAGTGGTTGGCACTTAAAACACTATTGTTAGTAACTTAAACTAAAGACGAATTAGTGAGAAGACCACCCATCAACTAGACATAACAAGAAATGGAAACTGGGGTATAAGTCTTCTCACAAATTGCCTAATTATGGTGGAGGAAGTGTCTGCCACCAAAGCCTTCAGGATGCTATTGTGTCTGCATCTTATTTTGCTCAGGATTGAGGCCATTTTGTTGTGGATGTTGCCATGAAACCCATCGGTATGGGTTACCGCGAACATTTCTGACGCACTGTAAAAGCGAGGCAGTCGTAACAGCATCCTGAAAAGATTGTTGTATTGGACGCGTAGACCATCCAGCGACCTTTTCGAGTAGTTAACCCAAACATTACCGGTGTAAAAACTCTGACAATAAGCTTTAAAAAGCATAATCTTTACTTGGTCAGTACACCGAGCAAATCTTCCTGCCAACGTATTACCGCTGACCTCCAGAGCCCTAAGCTCCCTCTCAATGTCATTATGGTCACTGAGGTTGTTGGTAAGAAAATGCCCAAGATATTTAAAGTTAGTGACCCTACGTATTGGCGTACTGTTTATGGCAAGTTCGAGTCTATTTTCCCGGCACCTACTAGCGACCCCAAAGACGATGTACTCACATGTTTTAGCATTATAGACCAGCCCATGTGCAGCAGCGTAGGTCTCACATACATTTAGCAACTTCACGATGGCCCCCGGCACCACCATGTCATCCGCATAACGGATACTGTTTCAACTAACACTATTTACCCTGCATCCGACACGTATGCTGCTGAGCTCGGCAATGAGGTTATTAACATATATATTGAAGAGCCGGGGAGACGATAAACCACCCTGCCTCACCCCGCACTCCAAACCATATGAATTCGAGAGCGCTTTAGACCTTTTAACACGGTTAGTCTGGCTACGATACCAAAACTGCAATACACTGAGCAGTTCCTCCGGTATATCCATACTCCTCAATTTACTTCAAAAACTAACGATAAGGAACGAGATCGAAAGCCTTGGAAATATCAAGGAAGCAGGCGTACACCGGCGTCTTATGGTCAGTATGCTTGACACTCAGGATAGCACTTTCAGTTAATAGTCCAGGACAAAACCCAAACTGTGCATTATAATATAACTTCACATATTTTGCCAAATAAGGGTCAAGCATACGGTCCAACACCTTGGCCATAACAGTTGCAAGAGAGATCGGGTGACAGTTGCTTATGTCCGAGATGTCTGAATCAAAACATCTATTTTAGTGAACTTTCATCAAAGCAAATAGCTTAGTGGTTCGACGACTGCTTTGCAACCTATGTTCCCAACAATTAATATTTTTTGTGCTTCTTTTTTTTGTGACAACATTTTGTTATACTATATATATGAAAATGATTATTCGTAAAACGTACACAGAAAAACATAAAGTTTAGGCCTCTTCTGTCATCTTTTGTTATAATAATAATAAATATCTATGGTTAGGTGACTGTTAATGAGAAATCCAGTGTGTTTACAATCTACTGTTAAGTATATTATTTTAGTAATAGCTGTTCGTCAGGAATAATCTGTAAGAAAGCATCAGTCAGTGTATCAGTGTTGTGATACACTTACTGTGTAATGTACTGTGTGTGTGTGTTACTGTGTGTGTCTGTGTGTGTT
This sequence comes from Griposia aprilina, assembly GCA_916610205.1. Taxonomy (NCBI): domain Eukaryota; kingdom Metazoa; phylum Arthropoda; class Insecta; order Lepidoptera; family Noctuidae; genus Griposia; species Griposia aprilina. The sequence continues at coordinate 11,399,561 of OU744297.1, read as the reverse complement.
AGGTAGTACAGACAGGAACGCAGGCGTTCATTAATTCACAAAAAACAGAAAACTTCCCAAGCAATGGGAAATTGCTACCGAAGGCTGTGGGTGTCGACCTCAGGACGAGCTACTTCCCACACGGGCAACTGTGCGTTGCTGGCTTCCACGTCACCAGTCCTGGCTCTCTTCATACTTTGGCTGCTGAGACCAAAACTACAAACATAGTTTAAAGGAAAGTTTTATATAAATGTGCCTGTTATTTTAGTAAATTGTAGAGTCGCGGGCTGAAGCTAGTTATAGAATAAGGTCCAACTGTACAACATTGTTATTATCATTTACAAACCCACACAATAATATTATAAATACAACACAAATATATAACAGAGAAAATCAAAAAGCATCAGCGGCCGACCCTGATTGATGTTATAGTCAGTCGTGTCAAATCCGGATGAAAACTTTAAAACGGTCCGACATTTTAACCGGTCCGGGCGTAATTGCAGTAACAAGGGTGCTCTAACGTTATTTAGTCCGGTCGCATTAACGTCCCGCCGCTGTCACGTTCCGAACACACTTCGCTTTTAATTATATTTATTTGCCAATTCACGCTTTTGTCACTTTTATGGGTGGGTAATAATATGATGAGACGGTAAAGTGACGGTGGTAAAGCGTGTTAGTTTCTTTGTTAGGTCCTGTCTTTTTAGCGATTTTTTTAAACTGTAAAATTTTTTCCGAGGTTTTTATTTTGCAATAACTAAGGTGCTTGCAAAATTACCCTACCTACTCAAGCTTAACCTTGAGTTCTAATAGAATGATTATTTTTTGACTTTCTACTTACGTGGGGAACTTACAATATTTAAATTATCAGTCAATTGGAAAAGCATCATTAGAATGAAACAATTGTGACATACAAGTAAATTTGACAAATGGCTGTAGATTTTGGTACATAGATATCTATTAAAATATCAATCTTAGTATTTATGTGCAAACAACAATAAACGAGTAATTCATCCTAAAATATTAATCGAGAAAGTCCTTTTACAACCCAACCAATCACTACTAATTAACATGCCGAAAATCAGAGGACCCAATTTTGAGGCTTTTAACAATCCATTGTCATCAAATAAAGTGGTGTCAGCCTCGAAAATTTTGTACACTTAATTATATCGATGAATGGCGATGATTATCGATACCGAACATAGTTTTCACAATGTAGTTGTTGCCCGTGCCGCCTGTCAATCAAACAAGATCGATTGGCTAGTTATGTGCAAACTGTTGTTAAGCCCGGATTAAAGCACTGCGATAATCTATAGAATGACAACACTAACACGCACACATGGATGTACACTCGCGTTCCAAATTTAATTTAGATTAGTTTTTCATTGTGGTGTAGTGTTGTGACGTGGCCAATGGTTTTTACATCTGTTGCTGTATTTTTTTTTATGTGATTGATTGCCAAGTTTGCAATATTCTAAATAAAACATGGGGCTAATTTATTTTATCCTTTCATCAGAAAATTATCACGATGAAGCAACTGCTAGAAAACTTTAATATTAAATCCTGAAAACTGAAAACTATCTGAAAATATAGAAACCCTCACTAAAAACAGAGTAAATCCTCATCGATTTCGGAAATTATCCCACGGGACGTGCTACCGGGACAAAAAGTAGCCTTTGTCCTTCTCCGGGATGCCATCTATCCCTTTGACAAATTTTATCGACATCTGTTCAGTGGTTTAGGCGTAAAAAGGTAACATACAGACAGAGTTACTTTCGAATTTATAATATTAGTATAGATATGGATAGTATGGAAGTATGGATACCTACTTAATATGGCTAGTACATACCCATATTGTTCCCACGAGTAGGAACCTATTCTAATTTAGGCAGACGTAATAAAATATCTTAGTGGTACATCTAGCGATATACATCGCATGTTAACTGACTGGCTCACAATATGCACCGAAATTAAGTGCTGTAGGTACCCATCGTGGTCCTTTGTGAATTGTACTGCAGTGATCCTCCGTTACGACCTCTTGATATGCTGCAATCACTCGTGGCAGACATCTCGAGTCTATATCGTATATCGAACACTCGAGAGCAAGTATCGAGTGAGAGTCGAGAGGCCTCGTAATGTGAACTAACGCACACTTGATCGTCCGCCTGCCGAAGACCGAAATTCGATTAATGTTTGAGCCTGCCGCTACTCACTCCGTTTCAAGTTTGCTACGACTAATCGAATCTCAATTCGACACAGACCCGAAACGTATTCCAGGAGTAAAGTTCGTTTCGACTGTTTGCTATGCACCTGCAACAAGATACTTACCGAAAATAAATTAAAATAATCAAAATATTTACCGTCGTATCTCACTAAATATTCCGCATTTCATTTACCAAATTCTTGCCTTTGCAAAGAACACTTGTCACAGTATTCAACCACGATGAAGGGACCACAATGCAGCCAATTATTCTATTCTATTGTCATACAAATAAACCTCAAAGTTTACAAAAAATGGAAGATAACCAAACTGACACGAGTGTATGCGAATTGAATTTGAATACAATGTCAGCATAACTAAAGAGTTTGACTTTAGACTAAAACGACTGTCCACTTTAACTTGAGCTTCCATGTGTACCGCTCAGTCTTAGTTGAAGAGTAAAAAAGGGTCATAGGCACGCGATGTCGGGGTCTGGACTAAATGGGTAGCTAATATCATTGGGTTGTTCCGCGCCAGCGCTTGAGTGACAGTCCCCTGTTCAAGGCAGAGACTAAAATTGTTTGTAGAAGCGCATTGCGGGAGAGCCAGCCCATCCAATATAAACATAGCCTTCACAGCATCCTTTGCAAAATTCACAAATTTTTGGTTAAACTTTTTGTATTGAGATTGCCTTTACTGAAATTGTGATTTACGTTTGAATAAAATGGAGCCTGTTTCCTTTATCTAATATAAGGTTGTGTAGCTATTGGTACTTCCCCTTGTTGCTGGTTCTGAATCGAGTTGTGGTCATTATTACGACATTGGCCTTTGAATGATAATAATGTATATCAACGTCTTTTAACTCGGTTCTCGGTTACCAGCCAGTCAGCAAAGATCGTCGCGCCTCCACCTAACCTGAAATCACACCTACACTATGTTTGGCCGCCTAATTATAACGATGACATAAACACAAAGATCAGTGATTGGTCAAACGGTGACGTAAACAAAACATCTGATTCATGTATTGTTATCAAGACATCGGACATCAATCAAAGAAGATAATTATGATAACGAACTCAAATTAGTATGATTTCAAAAACTTAATTCAAGATTTCTTTGAAAATAGCGTAATCCTTTTTTTTTCGTATAAAATAAATCATTGATTTATTATTTTTTAGTGACGAAGCATAAGTTCGCCTCACGATGCAGGTTTTAGTAGCATTTCTTTTGTTTGGAACACTTGGAAACGCTGAATATGTGAAAAAGAATTCCGAACTCAGTCCCGCTTATGGGTACATGAAGAACATAGGAATTCCGGAGGCGGAGGGAATTCGGAAGGCGGAGGAAGCAGGTTCAAGGATTGTTGGAGGAGTGCCGGCCGCTCTTGGACAATACCCCTTCCAGGTTTGTTTTTAACATTTACCTAAATCTAAACTGTGCACTGTTTTAGTGATATCTAACTACGTACGTATTGGGTTTGGTGTATCGCTTGCGATATTCCCTTGTGATATAAGCAGAGTAATGCAATGACGTCTGGTTATACCATTACATTCCTACACAGAGTTGTGTGTGGTGAGCAGTCAGCGGCCATTTCAAAAGTTGTTTTGACATTTTCGCGTTTATTAGTTTTTTACACCGTAGATGTAACAAAGAATATGAAAAAATATCTGAATGATTCAGTTTTATTTATTGACACAACTTAATTCTGGATGAATACAATACTGATAGGTAGTAGAAGTATAGCCTATATCGCACATCCTTTTTGTTTGCAGGCTGGTATTCTCGGCGAAATTGTCCAGGGTGATCTAGTCGCTTGGAGCGTTTGCGGAGGCACTCTCATTTCAGCCAGTCGTGTTCTCACCGCGGCCCATTGCTGGTCCGACGGTGTACTACAGGCATGGCGCTTGACAATCGTTCTTGGCTCCGTGCATCTGTTCAGTGGCGGTACTAGGGTTCAGACTAGTGCGGTCGCCGTGCATCCAAACTGGAATCCAGTCCTAGTTCGTAATGATGTGGCTGTAGCGTATTTTGCAACACCAGTTTCATTGTCAGGTCAGTACCCAAGTTACAGAGAAGCAGGGACATCGATGCGCGAACTGTAACCATGAACTTAGCACATGATTCTAGACACCCTAGCGTATTTTTTTTTCTTAAGTTATCAAAAACAAATCGGCTGTTACATAGAAAAGTGCTAAACGCTACGCGGTCAAAATGTATGGAACAGCTAATTTCTTTTTTAATAACCTAAGAAAATTTTCAACACAGTGGGGTTCAGATTCATGGACAGACTCCATGGTGACAGGTTGCACGTTGATATCCCTGCCAACCTGTATAATTTTGGCGAAACGAACTTGTGGTAAGCGACGAATGAAATGATCGGATGATTGGAGTACATTACTTTCAGACTGGACAATTTATTAATATTGTAGGATCACGAGTAGTAAAGGAAGTGGCCTTTACCTAAGAGTGGATCCGAATAGATGAACGATAAAATTGATGTACGACGTTGCTATTACTTTAACTTTAATTTTGATAATTTACAGCTTAATTATAATTTCGAATCTTTTATTCTTCATTTTTTTTACAGTTACTATTGCTCCAGTTGCACTGCCTAGTGGATCTGAACTATTTGAGTCTTTTGCTGGAGAAAGGGCTATTTCTGTTGGTTTTGGTGCTACTAGTGATGGTAAGTTACCTGCTATTCAATGTTCTTAAAACTTTTCCGTATGTAGATATATCTGAGTTATTATAACTACCAAAATGTTATTTTTCAAAGTCAACGACGTCTCAAAACGTCGTCTCTCTTCGAAGGTCAATTCTTATATAACTACTTAAAATCGGTAAAATTCAAGTCGCAATCTCATCTCAAACACAATCACAATGCCCTTCAGATTTATTAATAAACCAAACAAAGTAACCATTTTATTTTATAATAAAATTGTAATAGATTTACGTGCTGATCCTTTCATTCAAATTTGTTCCATTTTCAGGTGGCACTATTTCTTCGAATCAGTTCCTGAGCCATGTCAGTGTGTCTGTGATTACGAACAGCGATTGCTCCTGGGCGTTCCCTATCTTTATCCAAAGTTCCAACATCTGCACCAGTGGACTTGGAAGCGTAGGCTTCTGCAGAGGAGACTCTGGTGGTCCTCTCATCATCAACAGGAACAACAGACAGCTCTTGGTATGGATAATATCTATAATCTTTAAACGATGTGCGACGGATTTCATGCGGTTTTATTCACCATCATATATTATAAAATTTATTCCGGAAGGTTTATGAGTATAATAAACTTATATATAATAAATAAATTTCTATTTTCTACCAATAAAAAACGCAAGAAAAAACATTTGTATTAAAAAGTAATTGTTAAGTAGATTATCTTCTTCCAATAAGGTTTTGTTTGTTTGTTGTTGTTGAATGAGTTATCGAAAAAATTACATTAAAAAACTCTAAAGGTAAAATTAAATCGTAACGCAAAACGAGATGTACAAATTGGCGTACATAATTACATGATGGTTGGTTAGTTAAATAGGTTCATTTAACATCCGCATTTTAATCCACTTTTATTGCAAGTATGTGTAATTTATATCTTTCGGTACATGTAATAATAAATTAACACTCTCCATAATAGACTGAAAGCGTCGAATAAGTTTTAATAATTATTTTTATTTACAGATTGGTGTTGCATCATTCGGTTCTGCTGTGGGCTGCCAATCCGGCCTTCCAAATGCTTACGCTCGTGTTACTTCATTCATGGACTTCATCAACCGACATATTTGAGCAAAATAAATTTACAAAACATTTGTATTTTTCTGTTTAATAAAATACTGAGCATACAGTTATCTTTTCATTGTGAACATACATGCAATCGAACTCTAGACCGATGTTTACTGGGTCAATAAATCGGTAGTAAATAGTACTTACTAAGTACATTTAATCTAGATTTTTTAATAAAATACAATAATACACTGAATAGTTGACCGATAACAATCTTCGATATATAGTGTTTGCAAATAAAACTGAAGAGATATTTCAATAGAGAGATAAATGTTATCAAGAGTGTTCTTTAAGAAACGAGAACAAATAGATCTTGTTGATACAGCCGAACATTTTAATCTATTAGTATTTATTGGATAATCTTATAAGTGTTTCGTCTTGTGCAGAATAAACGCAACTATTTTCGACGTTTCACAGGTAAGAAACAATTTTAATATAAGTATATTTATATATTTTTCGTCAATACTTTTGTGGAAGAAGTTTTTAAGTTAAATAAGTATATATTTCTTTCTTATCTTTATCGTTGGCGGTACAATTTTATCATGCAATTCGTGACGTATAGTCTCTCAAAAAGAATTTGTAGATAAGATTATTTAGATTGTGTTTGTGTAGGTAATCATCACTAATAATAAACAGTAAATAATTGCAATGGAATATTTTTTAAGGATTTTAACAATTTTAGTTCTATTTTCATGAAATTATTTCAACGGCGACATTATGCTTCATAGCTGCTGATATTGATACTTAAGCCAACCCGTTAAAGAAAAGTCGTAGGTATGTCAGTCTTACTGTTGTGTGAGATTTTGATGGCACTGTTGGTATAAGTAGTGTTACTAACAGGAATGTACGAATTAGCACTAGTATGTAGTGGCTTGTATGACTAAGAGCTAAGGTCACCACATTTCTATTAGGGGACCCAAACTTATTTTTACTGACTCTCTAACTTTTAGTTTGTAATCAAAGTTAGTTTTTTTTTTGTTAATTGTATTAATTTGGATACAACGATATCAAGTAATTTTTGACTTCTATGCACTCTCCGACTTGTCGTCTTTCCGCAGGCAAACAAAGTACATGTACATTTTGTTTGCTTGTAATATTACGGAAAATACGTCCATTCCGTCCCTCATGTTTAATTGTTAGCACGAGCTTATTAATTTGATATAGTGCAGTAGCTGTTGCTAATCTGAAATGACTTCAGATTTCGACATGATATTAAAATCAAAAACGCTAATCAGTACACTATCATTTAAATTACTGTCGGTACCTCATCCTATCTGTAGATTAATTGCATCAGCATACAATAAATTATCAATATCACTACTATATAACAATCTAGTTTAATTTTATTGCACCTAGTTTCGGCTGGAACCACGATGAAAACCTTTATAATAGCGTGTTTGGCTTTGGCAAGCTTTGCTTGTGCGGAAGAATCCCTATACGGGAATACCGCTTACGGATACTTGAAGAATGTTGGTATCCCTGAAGGCGAAAGGATCAAAGCAGCTGAGGAGAAGTTCCTTAGTTCAAGAATCGTCGGTGGAGTACCTGCTGGACTAGGTCAATACCCTTACCAGGTTCGTTATTTAATCTTTTATCTTGGTACTTGGACTTAATTTAAGCATAACTATGAAGGACAAACTGCGTTTGCCCTTTACATTTGGTTGAAAAGATACTATCGGTGTAGTCTGCACAAAAATTGTACCTAATGCTACTTACCCGATGCAACAGATTCACAGTCCCATATACGCACCCATTCGGACCCAAATATTAGCAAATCCGATGACCAAGTCTTTGATAGCTATAACCGCTTAAAAAATAACTGACAATCATCTAAATTAGTGTGACACCCCTTCCTAAACGTATTTCGTCGTTCACCAGGCTGGTCTCCTCCTCTCCATCATTGGTTTCGATGGCACTGGTGTTTGCGGAGGTTCCCTGATCAGCGCCAACCGAGTGGTCACGGCCGCCCACTGCTGGAACGATGGTGTTCACCAAGTCTGGAGGGTGACAGTTGTCCTCGGCTCCTCTACCCTCTTCTCTGGAGGCACCAGGCTTGACACCAGCGTCATTGCTATGCACCCCAATTGGACACCCGCACTCATACGTAACGATGTCGGTGTAATATATTTGCCCAACTCTGTTCAGTTGTCTGGTAAGTTAACAATAATTTGAAATTTTGAAGAATGCATAGATAGTAAAGACGATTGTGACGTAAAGGTAATCTATCTACATATATAAAAATGAATCCCTATTTCCCTTGGTCACGCCATCACGCGTGAACGGCTGGACCGATTTCAATTTTTTTTTTTTGTTGTGTTCGTCTTTGTGAGAAGAATGATCTTATGAAATAAAAAAATAAGGAAGTTGATCGGAACATTACAAAACTTAAGAAAACTTAACGCCAATATTTATTTTACATAACTGTCAGTTGTTTGAAATAACTGTCAGCGATTGACAGAATGCGCGCTGCAAATATCGTTTAACACAGATGGATCGGTTGATAAATGAGTCGATAATTTTACGTGTTTACGACATATGACATTCATAGTTAAGACAGGACAACGTCTGTCGGGTCAGCTTGTTACATATAAAAAAATAGATTGATAGTAAAACAGTTGTAGATAAAACTTTTATCTGACTTTTCATTTCATGGGATAACTCTTAGCTTTAGCAACAAGTCAAATCCGATTGATAAACATCTAAATATTTCTTGATGGTTCTTTTACAATGCTGAAACATTGTCTAACCACGGCCAAAACGGATTGATCTCATTGAAAATGCCACGATACTCTTTAAACTTGTATTCTAAAATCGACGTTTCGTATTATAAATGGGAGTTTTAAGTCTTACTCATAATACGCACCGAAGAAGGTGGAAACAGATTTTTACATGGTTCTTATTTTATTTTCAGCAAACATCGCTCCTGTCGCCTTGCCTTCCGGATCCTCAGACTTCGTTGGTACCGCAGCTATTGCCTCCGGCTATGGCTTGACAAGCTCTGGTAAGTTGTTATTTACCCATTTATTAACAAATTATATAATAAAAAAATTAAAAAAAATACTAAAATATCTTTAGCGTGTTCTATATTCAGTAATACCAAACGAGCGAATAATAATCACGCACAAACATCATTGACCACTCCAACACAAAGTCAAAACATAATAATTATCATCACACCGCATATTATCATCAACTATCACTTAGGTTAGTACTTTCAGGGGCAGCACTTGGATATGGCCTGTGTTACCCTAAAAAACCGGCAGATCAGTGCCGAGATACAAAAAATGTATACCAAAAAATAATAATAATAAAATGTTTTATTGACATAAAAAAGGTGTAACATTTTCATTTGAAGCCTTGACTCCTGTGCCAGGTGGCACCTGTGTTATTTCGTTGATTTATCACTCCCTACTGTATATATCCAGAAAAAAATGCTCTTACTCTAGCCTCTGATTCTATGTTCTTTTGGTCCTAACAAAACTTAACAATTGATTTAAAAGTTTGTACTTTTTTGACCAAGATTTAATTTCCAAGCAGAATTGCACATAGTTGTTTAATCCTACAGCAGCGTCCTTATGACAATACTTATGACAATACTTATAAAAATATTGTGTATACATTTTCCAGGTGGTTCCATCTCCTCTAACCAGTTCCTGAGCCACGTCCGGTTGAATGTGATCACTAACAGCGCTTGCAGCTTCGCTTTCCCATTCGTCGTCCAGCCGTCCAACCTCTGCACCAGCGGTGTCGGTGGTGTTGGTACCTGCAGCGGTGACTCTGGGGGCCCTCTTGTTGCCACCGAGAATGGACAGAACGTCTTGGTAAGTGAACTATGTCTTTAGTACATGATTATAATATTTGTGCATGCTGTGATCCGCTATAATTGAGGGAGTTTACAAACAAAGTGTTGTTTTGAAAAAAAACCGGTCATGTGCGTGTCGGACCACGCACAATTAAGGGTTTCGTAGTTGGGATGAATTAATCCTACAAACAAACATAACATTGCAGTTGAAAAACATGTTCTCCCATACATTGATATACGTCACTGTCTATTATCCCACTGCAACTGTAAAAATGTAAATTAGTAAACGAAAAAAAAAAGTGATGTAACTACAAGTTAACGACTTTCGAATATTTTCCTTTACTTGTGTGGTTAATCCTTGCTTCTTGCCAAATTTCATGATTGTAGGTCAACGGAAAGTACCCCTATAGATTTTGATTTATTCGCGAGTATCAAAATATGGCGCTTATGTGGCCGTATTTTTTTATTGCGTTGACCTAAGTCAACTAAGTAAAGCTTAAGCAAGCAGCTTTGTAAGCTTATGTTTTTAGAGTTATAGGGGACCCTAGACCTACGTATTTATTATTAACCTCCAAGCGTTCTTGAGATAAAGGGTCAGTCGGACGGACGGACGGACAACGAAGTGATCCTAATGGTTCCGTTTTTTTTTTCATTTGAGGTACGGTACGCTAAAAAGTGTGTAAACTTTTTGGGTAACCCTTATACTACTATCCTACTTCGTCTGACAAAGCAGAAAGGGAAAATAATTATATATATACTTTTGACCCGTGTACGCGTATAATTAGGACGCTCATCACTAGATTTCATTATAATTTCTTATGATGAGCTATGTGGTGATGTAAAACAAAAAAAAAACGATTCAATTCCACGTCTTTCGTACGAGAGTTCTTTTCAGGATTGGCACTAAGACACCCTACAGAGATTGGTGTATTCATTTGATACGAGATAAAATAAACACCAAAGTTTATTATTACCTACTTCGTGCTAAACATTATTTGTACACAATTTTTAATGTTATTTCTCTTTTTACAGATCGGTGTCACGTCTTTCGGCTCTGCTTTCGGCTGTCAAATCAACCTGCCGTCAGTTTTCGCTCGAGTCACATCCTTCGTCAGCTTTTTCAATCAACACTTATAATTTTAATACGAAAAGAAACAACGTTTGGAACGTTAAAGCTTAGAGAAACTATATAGAATTTTATATGTTATAGGAGTGAAAATGACTTTTTGTGTAATATTTTGTATTTTTGACCCTGAAGACCAAAAAAATAAATATTAAGAAAATATAAACTTATATTATTCCTATTTTATTTTGTTTTTCTTATCTTTTTACACAGCATTATTAAATAACAAACAAGCAGTGTGCTCGATGAATTCTAAACGGTAAAAATTACGTATTTCCATAAAAACTATTATAACTATAGGTATACAACATCCCCAAATCCTTGAAGCTGTGTGTTGGTTATCAGTCAATGAAAATAATGCTAGAAGCCTACCTTAGAAGATCAGCTATTCCTTACTTACTATGCAATTTCACGAGTGGTTGCATTTCTGAGACAAGTCTTAGGCTGAGATTTACCAACGTTACTTATTCACGTGCTAAGTTGGTTTTGGGTTTGGCTTAGACCTTTCTCTATCTTACGCTTGTAATTTGACAGATGTGCGACAGTTGCAGAAATAAAGGTAAGCCATAGTAGCTACGGGCTAAGTAACGTTTATAGATTTCGGTCTTAGTTAATTGTCAAATGTTTTGTCTGCTGTTCTACAAAAGCGACCAAGTTAAAACATCAAATTCAAGCACTAGACCAGAGGCTCAAGATTGAAAAATAATTCATTTATTTTTCAAAGCGATCAATCAATATGGAGAAGCGGAAAGTCTGCTATATTTATTAACAAAGCGTTGACCTACATGAAAAGGTGTTCTCAGTTAATCTTGATAAACTACCTACTTAAAGCTTGAACCCGTACTTTCGTACTGATTATTGACTCAATTTCGCTTATTATTAATGATATCTCAAGATCGTATTAAAGTTGGCCAGTAGATATATTAGGTCGGGGAAAAGTTCTTTCGTATTTTATATACAAATTCAGCTCGTGTGGCACCCAAATATCGAGCTTTTTTGTATACCCACACTTATGTATATGGGTCAAAACTGTTTTGTGGTCAACCCAACCTACTCTTCAGCTATGTCGTAACAAAATGTCTAGCTCTACTTTTTCAAAAATGGCATCGACTTTACCCGTAACAGGGCTACCAGAGTGAGCTGCATCTTTGACATCAAAATTCCCGAACTAAAAACGCTTGAACCAACTTTGTGCTACTCTTACTGTCACTGCGTTAAGTCCATAAACGGCACATATTTTTTTGTGGCTTGTGTCGCATTATTTACTTCTTTTCTAATAAAACTTCAAAATGTATGAAACGTTGTTAGATTCACTCATTTTGTCGGACAGAAAAACAATTGAAAAAAGGCGGAAGATCGTTTTAAATTTTAAATTTTCTTTTTTAAATGAAAATTTCTTTTTAATGGTATCAAAACCAGCCAGATACAAATAGTACAGCCAAAAACATGTTACTACATCTATAAAATACGAAAAAACTTTTTTCCCGACCTATTATACATATTAATTCTTTGCAATGTAAAGACATGGAAAAAATTCAGGAGCTATATATATAGCTCCTGGAATTTTGGTAAGACGAGGTAGGTTCCTAAAACAAATCATGCCAAACTTTTTTTAAGGGTTAGTTTAAAAGTTTGGTTTGTTATTTTTTATTTATTTATTTATCTCTTGATCTATTTTATTTAGGTAGGCCCCGCTACTTCTGAACTCAAACGGGGCTTTTAGCCAGGCGCATTCCACGGCACCGTCGCGCATCGTTAGTTGAAATCACAGAATAATTATGTCTCACAGAAGTCATTACGGTAAGTCACTCGGAGGACAGAAAAAGACATACCTAGTAAAAAAAGCCTAGGTTAATAAAATTTTATGGAACCTTTGTAAGGAACATAACGCTAATGTCCAACTGAGAATATTTTTTTATTTATTCAGTTTTGGACAAAAATATAATCCATTTTGCTAGTGAAAAAAATACCTTATAGCTAAAGTTAGTAATACAAAACACACAATCACACAACACATAAAGAATTAAGTGTTAATGCCAAAATTCTCAAATTAGGCAGAAAGGTTGCGTAAATCACTTTGATATACAGGGTCAAATTAAATTAGCTAGCGAAACTCTACAGATGTGATAGGTATCGAAATCTAAACATGATAAAACAATGAAGAAATTAATTCGATCTTTTTTTGTGGGTCATCGACCGCTGTTAGTGGATTCACTTGAAAGATCAGTTTAAAAAATCAGTTTTTTTTTCGTGAAAACTTCACAGACGTTATTGGTATCGATATCTAAAAACGATAAAACATATTTTTTAACTCATACTGAAGTAACAACACTACCTGCGATCGTTAACCCCTAAAAAAACATCAAATAATTTTAATTTTATCGTGTTTAGATATCGATACCCATTACATATGCGAAGTTTCGCTAGCTAATTTAATTTGACCCTCTATACATGTTTCTTACACGTTTTACACAGTGAATCATTTTGATAAAGCCTCCACGAGTCACCGGCGCGGCGTACCTACCCGACCCTATAGTATCGTGGTGAATCCAGAAGAAAGGTAATATACGGTCACCAAATGCGATAACTGTGATAAGTAACCATGGTCGTCGGATATAATTAAAGTTTAGTAAGAAACCGATGGATGTTTTCGAATGTAATTTAATTTGACAAATGACCTGTTTGTTTTCTATTAATTTGATTAAATTTTATTCGAAAAAATTCATCGGTTTCTTATTAAACTTCAACTACACTCGAGAGCAATGAATCCGGGTCACTTAAAGAATGTTAAAAATCTCGGAAACTAAAAATGATAGGTTAATGCAATAAATTGTATTTAATAGACAATGTAATACTCCTTAAATGAAAGTAAAAAAAATATGAGTCACCATACATTTTATTAACACAAAATTACATAAAGAAAAAAACTGCTGATCTCTCCTTAAAACAAAAATAGGAAACATGAAATTTTTGAACTTTATTACGATTTTCTTGAATTTTAATACTTCGTATTGCCTCCTCGTGCTTCCATTACTGCGTTTACGCGGTTTGGCATGCTGTACACCAAGTTCCTTATACGATTTTGGGGAATATTCTCCCATTCCTCTGTGAGAGCAATTTTGAGCTCACGAAGCGTGATTGGGGGAGGGTTTCGTTGTTTTACGCATCTGCCTAACTCGTCCCAAGCATGCTCGATCGGGTTGATATCCGGGCTGCGCGCTGGCCACTCCATACGAGTAATGTTCATCTCTTGAAGGTAGTCATTCACAATCCTACCTGTATGAGGTCGGGCATTGTCATGCATAAATATAGCATCCTCACCTAAATTGACCATAAATGGACCAACGTGATCATTGAGGATTTCTTCCACATATCTTACGCTAGTTAAAGAGCCGTTTTCTATGATCACCAGCTCTGTGCGACTTTCAGAAGAAATTCCGGCCCACACAAGTACAGACCCACCACCGTAGGCTACTTTTTCTTCGATGCATGCTTGCTTGAATCTTTCCCCTGGTCTTCGATACACTCTGTGTCTTCCATCGTGCTTGTAGAGCATAAATTTTGATTCGTCGGAGAACATAACTTTTGACCAATCTTCAATACTCCAATTTACGTGGCTCTGGGCATATCTTAGTCTTGAAATACGATGCCCACGCTCCAGTTTAGGGCCGTTTGCAGGTCTAAGGGGTTTTAAGTTAGATTCAGCAAGCCGACGTCTTACTGTCCATGCACTTGGGTTACTTCCTCCGAGGCGTCGAAACTGATTTGTGAGTTCAGTTCCTGTGAGAAAGCGATTTCGAAGCATGGTGTTCACCAAGTATCGGTCTTCTCGTGCTGTGGTACACCTGGTTCTGCCCGTTCCTGGTCTGCGTAGGTTAGAACCAGTTTCTTCGTAACGTCGGAGAACTCTTTGTACTGTTGACAGCGACACACCGACAGTCCTGGCTGTATCGCGCTGACTCCGGTCGGTTTCCAGCATTGTAAGTATTCTGGTGCATTCTTCAGGCGTAAGCGACATAATTTCAGCTTGAATAATGAATATAGAGCACTATCAACATGGTTTATGTACCCACATAAATGACAGATTACAAACAAAAGCAAAACCAAATGCTGTAATTTCGTAGTTCCATCTTCGAAAGTGGCCCTTTTTCAAATTTGTTTTTTTTATGATATAACTTTACAATAACTAAGAAGTTTTAATACCTTCATTTAAGGAGTATTACATTGTCTATTAAATACAATTTATTGCATTAACCTAGCATTTTTAGTTTCCGAGATTTTTAGGATTCTTTAAGTGACCCGGATTCATTGCTCTCGAGTGTATATCGACGACTCTGGTTACTTATCTCTTTTGGTGAACACACATACACACATACATATATCCCAGATGTTCCTATATGTAATCCTACACGCAACGTCCGATTTCAAAATCTTTATCTCCTTACTTACTCGTATCAGTTAATTAAATTGATTGTATAAAGTTATACTTACCTACTATGTTTTGCGTAGAAACCAAATGTGAAATTGATAAAACCAGATTACAAAGTGTCACATACATATTGGATAAGATTAATTAGATAATTACGAAATCACGAACAAAGTATTAAGATAAAAGTTACAGGTACGCTACCTAAATATTGCGAAAACAAGAATGAAAACTGTAGGCATAGCCCATTTTCGTTAGAAAAGTTTTGACTATGAATGTGGATGGTTTTAAGATTACAATAAGATCAAGGAAACAGTCGATGATTCTTATAAAAGTCAGCCGTGCGCCCGATAAGATTTACCATTGGCAAAAATCACGAACTTCCATACAAACTTTATCCATTTAACCCCTTTAAGGATGATTTTACAAAGATCCTTTTTAGTATTAATTTACGTTATTATAAGGTATTCCTGTACAAAGTTGCATGCTTTTACATAAAGCGGTTTAGCATTTTGCGTTGTCTGTCAATGAATGAATGAATTAAAGGTTTTTGTTATGTATGACACGCCAGAAAGGGATCGAGCGTGGCACCAATGGGACCTGAACCCATCGTGCCACTCTCCTTTGGGTACTTACGCACTCTGGTAAGGATACGCCCCAGGGACTAACATCACAAACTGTGGGTGGACACAGGTTAGGGAAGCACTCCCTACAATTGATGGCTGCCTCACGAAACAGGTACTTCGACGAACTAAACAACAGCTGCGTACAGTTAAAACAGCTTTAACTGCTGCCTAACTATGACGTGCTAATACCATCATGGTTCCATTGAGAAAAAGGGATAGTGCTATCGGTCATATATAGCTCCGTCTCTCTTTCACACTGGAACAATGATGGCTTTAACACGTCATAGTACGGCCTTTGGCCATGGGTCATTTAATAAACACCTCTTTGTCATAGGAGTCACAGACAGTCCGCTGTGCTGGGCCTTAATGGAGGGCGACGAAACAGCAGCTCATGTGCTTCTAAGCTGCCCGGTGGTAGCCACGTACAGGGCATAGTACTTCAGTAACCCAGGTACCCTACGTGAGATCATCAGTAACACCAAGGCGTTGCTGGCCTTCCTCGAGGTGCTGGGGTGGATCGAATAATCGATTTTCTCATCCGTACGCAAAATATGTGCATTGCCGTGGAGTTGCGGACACCAGCCCGTATTACCTATTACCTATGTATGATATGACGGGGACCCCAGGGGAAGTAGTCTCCACCCAGTCTCCAGCGTAATCTTTCGTTGATGGTAGATATGGTAGTTGAATTTCAATCACACACAACACTTACCTCAAACTCAAAGCAGTTATTTTCAATTAACTCATTTACAGGCACTTTGGAATTTTCATTTATCAAGGAGTCAGTTAGGTCGAGCTATGAAATTAATCTAGTTCCCCATTCCAAAACAAAGTAGGTTCCTTATGGAGAAGAACGGGCAAAGAACTCAATGGACACTCTTTTAAATCAAAACATTACGTTACAGAGGTTTCTTGTCCGACCATTACAATTTCATTCCTTTTTAGACAACTTTCATCGCGGTGACGCGATACCACCCGCCATCGTTAAGCGAATCTCTCAAAAGTGGGCGGACCAACTGCGTATCCAAGTATATAATCTTATCACTTAGTTAGTTTGATAAAACTTACTAACAATGTTAAAATGTTTATCAATTAATTATTTTAGAATTAAACAATCCCACCAAAAAAATTTCATGTAAAATGTCGCCGAGACGACCACATAAGGTTTGCCCTGTGAAAAAGATATCAGATCTCATGTAGAGCCAAGCTTCTGAATCTACACAGCCTAACTCTACCGACCCTAACTTCACAAATTCTACATAATTATCAGTAAAAATGTATGGCTTGGCTGTTTCGTTACTTCAGAAACTAAATATTCGCATCACCTCCACGACGGTAGCGAAACGGCGATGTCATACATATTTACTGATATGTAGAATTTGTGAAGTTAGGGTCGGTAGAGTTAGGCCGTGTAGATTCAGAAGCTTGGCTCTACATGAGATCTGATATCTTTTTCACAGGGCAAACCTTATGTGGTCGTCTTGGCAACATTTTACATGAAATGTTTTTGGTGGGATTTTAGTTCTTTTTGTAAGTTGCTAGGCAGTATGTTTAATGTTTTTTTTTTCTTTTTTTTTTTAAGTTTATCTGGGGGCTCGGTAGTGTTTTTTTGTATACTGAACTTTGTTAACATACCAAATTTCGGCTTTCTAGCACTTCAGGAAGTACCCTAACATTTTGAAGTCTCATACAAACTTCCACCCCCCATTTTAGGGGATGGGGGGCGAAAGTTATAAGTTTATGATTTTTTTTGTTGGTTGTATACTAAACTTAGATTACATAACAAATTTCAGCTTTCTAGCACTTCAGGAAGTAGCCAAACATTTTGATGATCATCAGTGTATCAGTGTATCAGTGAGTGTGTCAGTGACGAAATCAGTGTATTTTAGATATCAATAAAATCTAAGAGCTATTATATTATATATTGCTATATTAATTAGTCTATTATTGACATCATATCCTGAGAATATGAACTATCTGGTAAATCGGAAACCAACTCTATGAGGGTTCAAAAAAACTACGAAACACTTCGAGAAAAGGTAGGTAGTGCCCTTGCGCTTCGCTTGGCTCGTCTTGGCGGGGGCAATACCGTGCCCCCAGATTCTAATGTTCGCAAATGGATAGGCGATTTAAGATGAAAGTTTAATTAGTAACGTCATTGATTTTTACAACTGCAATATTACTACTTTCCGGTAATTCAAGGAATTTAATCAAAAAACAGGTTTATATAAATAAATGTGTGCGTAAAATAATCTTGTTACTTTATAGTTTGTACATTATTATTGAAACTGATTTAGTTCTCGTATTAAATTATAAAATTGAGGTATTGACCATTAAAACGAAATCGGCGCCATTTACTACTTCATTGGGGCGCCGCGTTATAAACACTTACTCTGTCAAAGAACAATGGCGAATTCTTATTTGAAATAAACTAAAACGTCTAAAAGTGACAGTTATACGAAAGAAATTTAATTATTTATCTACGTTTTTTTTAACTATCATATCATCTAGTTAAGGCCGAGTAAAAAAATAATGTTTAATGAAAAGTTATTTGAGTGTTTTGATTTGTTTGGTATTTTGAAAGATTAGGAAATTGTTGGTTGGATTGGTTTAGTATTGCCATTTTATATTTATTTTCCTAAATAGTAGGTATAGCGTAATTGTCGGGGTGCTGTTATCATTTTTAGTTTGTTATTATATTAACATGGAGTAAATGAATAAGTAACACATTTATATTGTTGTACCTATATCTAAGTTTATTCTGTGTTCTTACTTAGATAAGCATATTGCTGTAAACTGGGAAAAAATATCAAATGTTATGGCAATTCTGAACTAAAAAGACTAGTACCTATTTAAAGTCAAAAGGAAAAAATATAGCTTGGTAGTTGACATGGACAACCATTGACAGTTTGCAACTCTTGACCAGAAGCTTGCGCCAATATAAAATGTACTCTGTGGCTTAAGCTCTGTCCTATGTTGTTCAAAAGTTCAACACTAAATATCTATTAATCTCCGCCTTCTCTAACGAAAAATCTTACACAATCTAGCTTAGAAAATGACGCTGAGTTTTAAAATATATTTTTCATATAAAGACGTATTAATTTAATATCAAATAAAACAATGTATGGGAAGCTACCATCGTTCTTTGGAACTGTTAATGTGACTAAAAACCAAGTCATTAAATAAATGTTCCCTTTTAATTTTAACTATGGTTTTAACGAGAACATCAGAATAAATTTAATAATTAATCTTAATTAAAACAATATTATGTGTTAAATTCACAAAGAAATCAATAGATGGCCCCGACCTCTTACAGAAGCCGATTATAACACGAAACGTTGTATTGATTCTAAGAATATCCCGCAGGGGGCGTAATTATCAGGATTATGATAAATTGGAATAATTAGGTAGTTCGTTACGAATAAGATTATTTAATAATCTTAACAGATAGACTCTCTTGCGGCGACATGTTTATAGATGAAGTTGGATAGGTGGTGAATACTGACATGGTAGCTTAAGAAAAGTATGAAAGAAGACGACTAGCTGCTGCCGACCGTAAACAAATTGGGATTGTGATGATTTTATTGTGGTGTAGGTAAAACAATTCCTCGACTATTCGAGGACACACAACACATACATCCAAAATAATACATACACAAATCCAACTGAGTAATCGACAATTAAATAATGTGAGGGAAGAAACCAGGAGAAGTAAATAAGTATTATCAAATAATTGTAGGTAGGTAATAATAATAATTTTTACCATCACAAATTGCAAATAAGGCATCACAACGTTTTGTAGGCCCAAACTCTGATCGCAAAATCACAAATTAAGTAAATGCTGATTTAAATAAAAACGCAATCAGAAACCAAGGAATTATAAACAGATTATCATCATAATTTACAATTTTGTTGCTTATTGATAGGGGCTCTGACTCTACACCTACGCTCTGAGTAAAACATGTTAGCACGCGCTTGTAATCATATCATTTTAATCTGGGTGATTGGCAGTGCAGCGCCAAGTTCTAAACCACTTTCTTAAAAAGGTATTTATAAAAATATATATTGAAAAAATTCAGTCAATTTCGGAAATAATATTAGTCTTCATAAAGAAAGTAAATAAAATAAAGTATTCGAAAACAAAAAAATACCATCAAACAGGGAAGCTAATGTTTTGTATCCAAATACGTATAACCAGCAAATTAATAAAAGTGCTCGAGAATTATATCAAACTTTATTTATGTAAGTAATAAGTATGGATCGGAACCAAACACTGTTGTTCACAACAAATTATTTTAAATCTGCTTAAGTTAAATTTTACAGGAGGGCTCGTGGCTAAATAATAACAGCCGCATGAGTCGATCGACAGTCATTGAGAGGATCCGGCAATTGGGACTCGAGGTGGCCCTGCACAAATCCGAGGCCATGTGTTTTCATGGTCCTCGGAATGCGCCACTCTCGGGTTCCCAAATAATGGCGGGAGGGGTTCACATCGGCGTCGAGTCGACGATGAAGTACCTGGGACTCGTCCTCGACAGCCGGTGGAACTTCGTCGAGCATTTCCGACGTTTGGCTCCCAGACTGGACCAGGCCGGGGCTGCCTTGACGCGGCTCCTGCCCAATCTAGGGGGTCCAAACGCCTCCTGCCGGAGGCTCTACGCGGGGGTCTTGCGGTCCATGGCCCTTTACGGGGCACCGGTGTCGGCGCGTTCATTGAGGCTCCGACCAGCACGCCAGCTGAACGCGTCCCAAAGGGTCATGGCCATCCGGCTGGTCCGGGGATACCGCACGGTCTCCTGCGAGGCGGCGAGCCTCCTTGCTGGATTGCCGCCATGAGATCTGGAGGCAAAAGACCTTGCGCAAATTTGGGAGTGGCGCGAGGATGCGAAACGTCGGGGCGTTACTCCGCTGCCGCGAGAAATCGCGGTACAGCGGACAGAGCTCCGACGGGATCTCATGGCGGCATGGAGAGTGCGACTGTCGCAACCCAGCGCTGGGCACGCCACAATTGCGGTGGTAAGTCCCCTCTTTGAGGAGTGGCTTGAGAGGCGCCACGGCGTCCTCACCTTCCGCCTGACGCAGGTCCTCACCGGACATGGCTGTTTCGGGAGGTTCCTGTTTCGGATAAGACGGGAGGAAACGCCCGGGTGTTGGCATTGTGTGGATCGACCGGAGGACACGGTGGAGCATACGGTGGAGGTCTGCCCGGCTTGGGCGGAGCACCGCCGTGTCCTCGTGGCGGCAATCGGCGGCGGCGATCTCTCGCGTCCGGCCCTGGTTCATGCCATGGTACGGAGCGAGAGGGAATGGGAAGCAGTCACCTCCTTCTACGAAGCAGTAATGCTCGCGAAGGAGGAGGCGGAGCGCGTGAGGGAGAGGCAATCATTGCGCCCTCACGCCCCTAGTCGCCGCAGGAGGCGACACCCTGTGCGTCAGGAGTCGATAGCCGACTCCCGGCCACCGTAGGTGCGGGCCTGCGGACGGCGACCAATGGGCAGCTCGCCGTCCGGTAAGGACCAGGCCCGGGTCGATGGCGCGTTGTGTTCAGCATACTTGACGGGGTCCGATAGGGCCGATGCCTGCCGGGGCCGCGGATTGTTCGAAAGAGTTACCGTGGCCCTGGCGCACAGGCAACTGAAGGAACACGGGTGGGTTTTAGTCAGTAAGAGTCTGACACGCCCTTCCGCTCCGCCCAGAGCGGGAGAGGTCATTTGAAGATTTCCCACCCAAAAAAAACTTAAACTTAAACTACGCTTGCCACGGCCTGTTTGTAGATGGGTGATCATCCATTACGTGTCGAGACCCCTCCGTGCCTCGGAAAGCACGTTAAGCCGTTGCGCGTTGGTCCCGGCTGTTATTCGCAGATCTTTAACAGTCATTACGGGTAGTCAGAAGCCAAAGATCTGACAACCAGTATAACCAAGAGGTGTCATGTTACCCAGTTGCTCCATGTAAAATACTGGTTTTCAAATGCATCAGGTGAGACAGGAAGTCGACCCCAACATAGTTGAGAATAGGCTAGCCCAATTGATCGAAACCTTTGAGGAACTGTTACCCTTTCGTGAATTTTACTGTTATTACAATTACCCTTAGTACGAGTATAATAATTTCCGTGACTTTTGATGTTTTTACTTTTGTTAGATTTTCGTTTTAATATTATTGCATGCAAAGTTTTAATTCACATGTAATTTTTGATAGCCCCAAAATCGATGTCAGATCCGATTACGTATAACAAACGGTGGGAAGGCCGATTAGTCACCCGTGGCAGTCTTGTTGAGGCATAACCGAGGAAGAAATTTGTGTTTCAGTAGTCTTATACTTAAAAGAATGTTACCCCCTTTTATTCCCTCTCAGAGAGAGGAGGTCTGTGTCCCAAAAGTGGCAACGTTATAGGCGGATTAATATTAGGCTGTTCTTAATTATGCTTATGCTAATGATTGTTATTTTGTGTGAAATGATTTGTTTTTTTTTTTTTAAAGTTAGTCTGCGTCTTATAAACATATATGAGTGGGAAATACACTGAAATTAGTTCAGGTTCGTTGTTTGCGTTTGAAGTATGATCACGTCTCTAACTTTCGCAAGATACTCAAGTGGCTCCCTATTCGACTTCGCAGGAACTCTCAGATATTGTGTCTGCTATTTAACATACTTCACAACCCTAAAACGCCATCCTATCTGCGGGAACGCTTCTCCTACGCCCGTCCTTTGATGCGCCTTGCAGGTCGCATCTTAGAAATCTCCTCAAATCCCCTCCCCACTCAACCGACTTCTACTCCTACTCTTTCACTGTGCACGCGATACGGTTGTGGAATTCACTTCCACCAGGCATTAGGAACTGCCAAACTGTTGGAGTATTTAAAAGTAGAGTAAAAGAACACTATCTTTCCACTTTGTCATAGTTGCTTATGTATTTATTATTTAAATTACATTATATTTTTATATATTTTAGTGATATTGTTTTAGATTTTATGTATTTTGTTTTCCCTTCTACTCTTACACACGTTGTCTTCATCTCTTTAATATATTCTCCTATCGCAGGTATGCTGGAAGAGATTTCTTTAGAAATAAGCATCACCTTTGTACCTATTTTTCTGTTCCTTTCTTCTTGTCTGTTTATATGTGTGTGTACATAAACGGTTAAATAAATAAATAAATATTTCAATGATATCAATTTCAAAGCCGTCTTCATTTCCGATTGCAGTTTTAATTTATCTAGAAAAAACAATACATTAACACAATAATCATTTGAAACGAACTTGGCTATTTCTTTAAATTATTCTGACGTGACTAATTTCACGTAAGTCATCTACGTAGTATCTGCATGCACATTCTGTAATCTGTTAACGATTTTATATAAATACTAATCTGTATGTTTAATTCGGTACTCAGTCATTTTAAAATACCACAATGAAGGTATTGATTGTACTAGCTTTGGTGACCCTCGCCTACGCGAATGTGGAGCCCTCTATTGAGGGTAACACCGCATATGGATACATCCAAAACTATGCGATCCCATTGGCTGAGAAGATCCGCAAAGCCGAGGAACAGATGACCCAAGAAAGAATTGTTGGTGGTAATCCTTCTAGCATTGGTCAATTCCCCTACCAGGTAAGCTACTATTAATAATGATAAATACTACATTGAAGGGATTGAAAGCTTTGTTATCTAATAGGTAACAAATTAATTCACGAATTTAGCCTCTCTTTACATGACTGTTATTGGATCAATACGTACCCTTCATCATATTACTGGAAAGTTATAAAATATAATTGATGCCCATTTTAACCGTTTCGTTGTTTACGTTCCGTAGGCTGGTCTCCTTGCTTCCTACTTCGGTATCTCTGGTACCGGTATCTGTGGAGGTTCCCTTATCAGTGCAAACAGGGTTGTTACCGCTGCTCACTGCTGGTTTGATGGTGTCAACCAAGCCTGGCTCTTCACCGTTGTTCTCGGCTCCACAACTCTCTTCTCTGGTGGTACCAGGTTGGAAACCAGCGCTGTTGCTGTACACCCAAGCTGGCAGCCTCTTCTAATCCGTAATGACGTTGCTGTCATCTATCTGCCTACCCCTGTCGCGATCTCTGGTAAGCTGTATAGAAAATGCTGATGTTTTGGACAAAAACTGTCAAAACCAAGTGGTTTCAGACATAAATAATATATCAAATACTTTGGTTTTTTCATATTTAAAAAAAAAAAAAAAAACTAAATTATGGTAATTTGTCATGGTTTAATTATTTTGTTGCAGATAATATTTCTCCAATTGCTCTGCCCTCTGGAAGTCAACTTGAGAACGACTTCACCGGTTTTACCGCTATAGCTTCTGGCTTTGGTTTGACCAGCGATGGTAAGTCTTGTAAACATTTATTATTGCAACTGTTCTGCTAATTTGCAAAACCATTCTTCAACATTTTTTTCGTTTTTCTAGGTGGTTCAATTTCAACGAACCAGGTCCTGAGCCACGTTAATTTGAATGTTATCAGCAACAGCGTTTGCTCGTATGCCTTCCCTCTGATCCTTCAGTCTTCGAACATCTGCACTAGCGGTCTCGGTGGCACCAGCACATGCAGCGGTGACTCTGGTGGTCCTCTAGCTGTCACTATTGATGGCTCGCCTGTACTGGTATGTATATTATTTTCCTTATTAGTTTATCTCGATTCTGAAAAGGGCTTAAAATGAGGTGCGGTTTAAAAATATGTATCGCTAAAAACGCAACGGCCAAGCGCTACATCCAAGTTGGTCGCAGTTACTCGGCTATTTAGTATTTTTAGGATACCAAAACCGAAATAATTGAGGCTCACAAAAAGAGGAACATTTATTGTTATTAGAGTGAATACAACATTTCCCGGAATTAACGCCCAACATCAAACACCCCAATTTGAATATTATGATAATCATATAATAATCATAATACATACACTGAATTTGTACTATTATGTATAGAACATTATTTATTTATTAATTATGTTATAAATGTTACATAGATTGTGGGAGAAATTTGTGGTCACATTACAAATCTACGCACGCACACAGTCGCACATATTAGGGTACACGTAGGCATAAGGGTCTACCGTAGTAGGTACTTCGTTGATTTTCGTTTGTTTTGACGGTAATTTACGTAGTTTTAATTATTTTTGGGATAAAAAATTACCTATATTAAAAATGACAAAAATCGATTCAGTAAACGATTCTGAACAAACTACGTGTACTCACATAATATGGATTAATTCAGTTACACATTGTAAGTGTCTCCTGGAAACTGAAAATAATTACCAGTTTTTATCTAACGTTTTTTCTTGCAGATTGGTATCACATCATTCGGTTTGGCCATCGGCTGCGAGGTCAATTTCCCTGCGGCATTCGCGCGTGTGACCTCTTACGTAGACTTCTTCAACCAGCACCTGTAAACACTCAATAATAAAGAACGAATATAAATTATAATTTTCTGTTTTCACATACATTTTGCCTTTTATGGATTTTATTTCTTGTATTAAAGTACGTTAACCTTGTCATTATATACGTTGTAAATGGTCACGTCAAACATGTAATGTATTCCGTCAATTGGCAAGATTTAGTTCAACTTTTTCGAAAGGTGATCGTAGTACCATCTTTTAGGTAGTACCTTTTAACCGTAGACTCCGACGTGACGTCCAATGATGTCCTTATAAATCGAAGGGCAAGATTTACGGAGAGACTGTACTTTGTTAAGCAAATTAAGTGTCGCATACGAATATGAACATTATTTATATAGCATTAAAGTTCATATGAACGAAATGCATGCTCACTCACATATTATACAAATATAAACATTATACAGGTTGGCAGAGACATCGACGCGCAAACTTTAACCATGAAATCAGCACATAGAAAAACAACCTGCTGTTTCATAGAAAAGTGCACGCAGTCAAAAGCATATTTTTTTTTTTTATAACTGACGAAAAATTTCAACGCACGGGCGGTCAGAATAATGTTTTGAATCCATGTATTGTATATGTTATGATTATTATTATTCGTATTTTATGCTTGCTTTACTTTAAAAAAAAAGTTATAGTTCGCTCTGTGAAACTTGCACTATCAGAGTAACGTAAATAGAGCTCAAATAATCAGCACAGTACTTCCTACGGTGACCCAGTGGAAACGGCCGCGACTTACGAGTTTCAGTTCGTAGGTTCGAGCCTAGGTAGGCACTTTACTTTGTGTAAATTATTTCATCACCACAGCTCTCAACGGTGAAGGAAAACATCGTGATAAAACCGGCATGTCCTAGAACCAAAAAATCGAAGATATGTGACATCCACCAACCCGCACTGGACTCGCGTGGTGGATTAGGGGCCACTCTCTCTCGCGGAGAGGAGGCCTGTGTCCCAGCAGTAGAAACTTTATAGGCTGATGCCATCTTCTTGAAAAAAAATGTGTGCGGTTCAGTAGCGAAGTTTCAATTTATGTAAGAGATAATCGGAGGACATAGGAGACCCCCGCCAGGAACGAAGTTTATTATGCGGTACTCCCAAAACGACACAAATAATGAAAAAAAAAAAAACTCGCCGCTGCCAGCTTGGATTTACATTTTGGTCTCACTATTGGCTTTAGCACCCTCGAAAACCATGTAAAATTTCTCATTCAGGTATTAGAGCAAGTCGCATGTAGGGTACATAACGCATTTTCGTTACGTGACGATTTCTACCAGTACCCATATTCCTACCGCAAGCCGCGTTAAAGAACTTCGGTCCAAATCTGTCTCCCCACAATCAAACACCTCAAAAACGACACAAGCTAACTTTTTGTTACTGTCCGACTTATCAGACAAAATTTTGCTCCCAGCAAGTCGACATTACAGGAAATTTTCCACATTACAAGCTTATTTCAAAAGTCAACTTGCGTTTTAAAACTAACTCATGGATGTTCTAAAGACAAGAAAATTATTTGTTAAGCAAATTGACCACCAACAAAATGGTTTATAACACGGCAAATTGACGTAGGCTGCCAATTTGCTTGACAAATAATTCCCTGACTGTAAATAAGTGCCTATTTTCATGTAAAACAATAAAGTAATATCAACAATATGCTTGCCTAAATACTTGGGTGTAGGAACGTAACACAGCAGTGAAAAATAAACAACCATAGGAATAACCCAATAGGTATAGAACTGCATTTTTTTTCAGTCGTACCACGGGACATCGTATTACCCAGTAACTGGGTTGTGGAAATCGGATAGGCAGTCACGTCATATATAATACTGATATCTAGCTGCATCCAGGCTCGTAACTTGGGAAGTTGGCAGATGAGAACTGCATTTTCAAGGAGTACCAAACTCGCTCATATAAAACAGCATTTTTTTTTCCTACTACTTGCGGGAAGCACAATTCAGGCGCTTAAAGGTATGTGTGTGCCTACCTAATGTATGAAACATGGTAAGTGTTCATACACACGAGCGCACGCGTCAACGGCAGAGGCAACTGCAGCCGCCGACGAGTGTTGACGGCCGCCGCCGTCGACAACGTGCCGCTCGTGTATTTGAGTACGGTGCTCAAAATACACGAGCGGCACGTTGTTGGCGGCTGCAGTTGATGCTTGCTGCTCGAGTATATATGTACACTTAGACAACTCTTTGCTATTTCTTTCAAGCACGCCTATAAAATTATGACAACATCCACAAAAAAATTACTTCTTTAAAATTGTTTGGTATGATGTGTCAAAGGCGTTTAGGACAAATACCTACTAGTTTAAGCCAATTTAGAGGAATAATGATACAAGTGTTCAAATATTTTGAAATCGTATAAATATAAAATTAGTAATTGATCGTTTCTTAAAACCCATGTTTATAATAATCAACAATTACCTTCATCTGCCCGCCTTTTCCCGACTATGTTGTGGTCAGCTTCCAGTCTAACCGGATGCTGCTGAATACGAGTATTTTACATGGAGTGACTGCCTATCTGACCTCCATCACCCGTTACTGGGTAATACGATAGAATAGAATAGAATACTCTTTATTATGTACACCATAAAAATTACAGATATAAATGTAGAAATTTTACATAGGGGGACACAATGGGCGGTCTTATCGCTAACAGCGATCTTTTACAGACAACCTTTGGATGGATTCAAGGGAGAAGGAGAGAGAATAATGCAGGTAGTCAGTGCCGTACCATTTACATATACAACAAATACATACATATATAAAATATATACTTATCTACATAAAATATTTAAAATAATAAACATGAAACAAGAGCAAGGAAACTAAATGTAATGGCAATGTTTAAGGAGAGAGGAAGTGTTTTTTTACCAGAATTTTAAAAGTGGACAAATATTGAGCAAGCCTTATCGACACGGGCAAGGCATTCCATAACCGTACTGGTGGTGGTGGTGGTGGTGGACTGGTGGTACCTGTTGGTACGACTGGTTGTCAGACTTTCCGCGTTCTGACGACCCGTAACGACTGTCAAAGATCCATGAATATCAAGCCAGGACCAACAGCTTAACGTGCTTTTCTAGGCACGGGGAGGTCTCGGTTAGTAAAGATGGTCACGGTCACCCATCCATGGACCGACTGCGGCTAGCATAGCTTAACCTGATCAATCGACCCGTACGGCTATTATGACTTAGCCAGGAACCCTTTTCATATGAATCAACAATAACACACTTAAGTATTCAGTCGTTTACTGTAAACAGTAATTGTACGTGAGTATTTTTTGTTCACTGCAGTCTAAACTACCTAATATTAGACTATGTTGAGGCGTGGTGTCTCATCAAAAATTGAGACCCTTAATATTACATTGGAAGGAGATTAGAATTTCAACTTGCCTAATACTCGTACTGAAGCACTAAACTAACTACGTTATCGTTTCACTCGTCCAACTACTGTGGACGAGTGAAACTATAATAGTTTATTAGATGCTGGATAGATGGCGCTGTGATGGCTACATCGCACTCAAGTCTTACTTTTGGGTTACTATAATGAGATGAAAAGTATTACGATGTTAGGTATAAGAGACGCGAGACTTAATCTCAAAACTTAAAGATTATATTTAGGTAACTATCAGACGTTTCTTAACTTTTCTGTCTCATTACTTAGACCTTGAAGTAACTAAGACAGAATGAGAATTAAATAAGAGTTCTCTTTCTATTAAGTTCGTTTACCTAAGTCTAACTTTTATAATAAAAACAAAAATCACCCAAAAATTAAAAAAGCAACAAAAGCACAATACAAAACATAAATACATAGGTACTGTAGAGGTTGACTGCATGTGTCAACCTTATGTTGACAGGCTGGTAACATATTATCGTTGGTTTGCCTCGAACAGTCAAGCAAATTTAAAATAAGCTTCGAAAGGAAAAGTGATGGTAGTTTGTTTAAGAAATAGTTAGGCAGAGCTAGGGCCTGCCGGTGTATAATTCCTTGATAAAATATAATTACATTCTAAAGAATACTACGTATATTGCTTTACCTCTACGTTCCCCCAGTTATTATTAGGTATACGTAGCATTCCCACAGTACCTAATAATGACTACAAAGTAATAGCAATAAAACCGAAATACTTACTAACGAACAGACCTATGATTTATAAATAACTAGCTACTGCCCGCGGCTTCGCCCGCGTAGTGGTCGGAAATTACCCCACGGGGACGTGCTACTGGGATAAAAAGTATCCTATGTCCTAACCCAGGTCATGGCATATACGTAACCTACCTATCATCCAAATCCAGCCGTTAAAGCGTGAATAAGTAAGAGACAGACAGACAGATAATAAACGCTACCTAAATATTACCTCAAGATACCGACTCTGACTAAATTCCAATTCCTTAAATCTTTAGAGGCATGAGGAACAGGGTGTAATGTTCACTCAACCTCCATAAAAACAGGAAGACCCTTCGACAATACGGGTGTTGTTTCTGGTGGGCAACAGCCCGACAATTGATGTCGGGAAGTCTTATACAAGGAGGGACTGCCTACCTGACCTCCACAACCCAGTATGTGGGTAATAAGATACCCCTTGCTAAGACTAGTTGTCAGACTTTCGGACTTCTATTGACCCATAAAGACTCTTAAAGATCAACGAATGACAGCCGGGACCAACGACTTAGCGTGCTTTCCGAGGCACGGAGGAGTCTCGGTATGTAAAGATCGTCAAACCAACCCTGGCAAGCGTAACTTAACCTGATGGATCGACCCGTGCGGCTGTTATGCTTAGCCACGAGCTCCTCACATGTACTTACTTATAACATAACATAACATCACGCCGTGTTTCCCCGCAGGGTTGGGCAGAGGTGTAGCTGTAGTACACCCACATTTCGCCAGTTATCTTTAAAGTCCCATGTAATAGGGGGCGAGCCTATTGCCATCAACCGGGCACAATTCCAGACTCCGCGCTACTACTGAGAAATTCGTTTTGGAAAAACCCAATAATACTTTGCCCGACCTGGGTATCGAACCCAGGACCTCATTCATGCTCTGCAGTAGCGCTTGCGACGGCTAGTTACTTATAAATGGAAATATTAGTTCATAGTAATATCAGTTACATATTTGATGCATAAAAAAATAAAATATAAATAAATAAATCTTTATTACTCCCAGAGATGCACGAACATTACATTAAACAAGAAACAACTGAAAAATGGCTTAAGCTATGTGATTCACAGTAAAAAATACCCTGACCCCAAAACTAGGTAAAAACCTGTATCTTAGAAGTCAGTGTACCTTCAAAATTATGCATGGATATAATAAGCCTTATAATGTTTACCTAGATAGGACACAATGATATACAAAGTAAAAAGAACAAACATAAAAGATACAATGCAGAATTAGGCCGGTTTATAGGGAAAAATAATAAAAAGCGGATACATCACACATCTTGATAACTTGGTTGAGATTGGACACCGGTGGCGACAATGAATCATTGAATCTATTTATACACATAAGTATACTGGCATTATCAATGTCGCACATCACGAGCCAACGCGAAAGTCGGGATGTCACATATTACTGATATACCTCTACTTCAGAAAGATCGTATTTGACTCTGTCGAGGGATGGTTTGTAAAAACGGTGATATACGTGTCTCATAATTTTAATTGAAGAGTATGTGT
Organism: Griposia aprilina; assembly: GCA_916610205.1. Lineage (NCBI taxonomy): Eukaryota > Metazoa > Arthropoda > Insecta > Lepidoptera > Noctuidae > Griposia > Griposia aprilina. The sequence goes on along the minus strand of OU744297.1, from coordinate 11,368,540 downwards.
AACAATTTTCGAGTCAATCGACACAGAATATTTTTTTTTACAGAAAATTGAACCCCACATATCACCCTCTTAGGGGTGGAATTTCGAAAAATCTTTTCTTAGTGGATATTTAATCTTTATAAAGAACACGCCCTCCAAATTTCATGTCTCTAGGACCAGCGGTTTAGGCTGTGCGTTGATATATCAGTCAGGACTTTGAATTTTATATATACATATATATATAGATAGATTTATCTAGATAAGTTTAGGTATGCCACGTTTTCTAAACTAATGAATAAGATATTTCATATTATAAACTGTACCCCTTTCTTTCACTCCCAGGGGGGTGGAATTTTAAAAATTCGTTTGTGATGTTTCCATGACTCAAAGATTATTTATACCATTTTGTGCTAATCAAGGCTCCCAGTAAAACCATCCCCTGCAAAATTGACTACCCCTTTACACCCTGTTAGGGGTAGATTTTCGAAAAATTCTGATACAGGTTATTCTTTATTTTTGGTCTTTAGTGTAGATACACCGATAAACTCGCTCTGGGTAAGCATCGTGGTTGGGACGGTAAAATAAAAAGTTTTAGTGGATCTTACTTATATTTAAATCCACTACTAATACTAATCTACTTATATTTAAAAAAATCCACCGTAACCTAACATAAACTAAAATAAATCTACTTACTAATTATGGCTTACGACTAAATAATGACAGCTCGCAGCTGTCATAATCGTGATATCTAAATCGGAACGCAAATTATTGATGTGAGCGCTGTGAGCGATTATGACGTAATTCGGAATGCCCCCTTCGCCAAATGTTATATCATGTCGTGTCGAATTAGATTAGGGATGCCCAATCGATTGTATTTTTTTTTTAACTGGCGCATATTTTTTAATCGGAATCACATTTTGAATTTATTTCGATTATATTGCAAATAGAAGCTACAATAAAACCATTAAATCATCATTTCATTATTATTATTCACAAATAATAAAAGTAAAAGTAAAATACATAAATAGGTAGGTAGGGTAGGTAGTAGTTATAAATAGGTAGTAAGAATAATGTTGAAGTGAACAAAACCTACATATTTCATCATCATAATTATTCAGGGTTTTCTAAGATCGTTTAGAAAACTGTGTGGTGTGTGTAACTAAATGGTTACTTACGAGTTTACGACGATTCATATAAAAAGATACTTATCGTTACTGGATGAATAATAAATGTTTTCTTTATAAAAAAACAATAGATTGCAGCCTAGATACAGATGTTATTATTAATATTGTTACATATATAGATGAATTCGAGAAGTATGGTTTTATTTTATGTAGGACATTGTCATACTTATAATGGTATTAATATTATCGGATGACAAAAGTTGATGTAATACTGTTTGTAACGTATGTCCATAGTAAATCTTAGGAAATATCGTTATTAACGTATCGTAATTAGCACCCCTATTTTCGACTTCACTAAATGGTCACCTGTCACTAAAGATGGGTTAATAGCGTTATTTATCAGTATTAGCTAATATGAATATATTCGTCGAGTAATCCATGACTGGTAATATTATAATATCTTAACTAATATTTGAGTATCAGTGATTTTTAACCAAGACCTAATACGTATAACTGCCGTACTTGTTCGTTTGTTGCCATTTATTCGTATACTTCACGAACAGCAGAGTGAATCTGATCCAGATCAACAGAAAATATAGTACTCCTAGTGATCCGATCCGTGCCGAGTGAAATGAATCCGAATTATAATATTCGTCCTGCTTTGATTGGTCACTTTATAGTTTATGTGAATATGAAATGAGATGATGGTGATGAGAGTTCGTCGGATTACTAATACTTAAATCCATAGAGTATTACTAACCTCTTAACTAATACCAATATAATATTAGGTACTATTATTATTTATTACTCAGGTATATACTTAATTATCTAGGTAGGTACCTTTTAAAATTAGCTAAATGCATTAGGATATTGGTTTCAGTTTCTTAAAAATTACTCGGAGATATGGAGTTATGGAAAAACATAATATTCGAGGTTCGATTATAACCTCAAAATCTGGTACTTTTTTTGAAATTTATCTATTCTTTAGCTAGTCCGCTATAAATATAACATCATGTAGGAATTTACTAATGATCGACAATACAACACATAATTTTCTGATGATCTTGGTTCCAGGGCGAACAATGTATGGGCGCAGAGCAATATCCTTTTGCAGATTATCCACCAACCGTTTCATAATAAATCGAGGTGGTGTATTTCTATCAGGATATCTTTCGCGGTGCCATTGTAAGGCTAATGTTATGTTTTTGTGGTTCAAAAAGTATGCTTGCATTAAATAAAAATTATTTTGATACGCCATGGTTATTTATGTAAAAAAATCACAAAACAATGCAAAAAACCTACAATGAAAAACACATAAATAAAAGAATAAAAGTTTGAAAATGGAACACATTACTGAATTATTTCTTTATAATCAGCCAGCCGTATTGCGATGGACAAAATAATTTACGCGTCTTTCGGCTCAGGATACGGCTCGATTTGTTGCATACAACCAGGTACCTACTAATTACGTATCTCTTTATCATTTTATCATGCACTTAAATTATAATAGGGAAATGATTCGTACTTCTCAAGTGGGTACATTTATTAGTAATAGGTACTTATGATAATGTCAGTTGCATGTCCTTACGGCAATGTCAGCTTTTCATTTTTCTGAACAAAATTTCACATTAAATGATAAAATTCATGGTCTTCCTTTTATTTGTGACACTATGTTATTTAGCAAAAAATAATCCTTATGATGAAGCCTTTCAATCGGTATGATAAAGCTACAAGGTGATTAGTTTTCTCATGTAACCGGTTCGATTTCCGGTTCAACCATGTAATTATTGAAATATCTATGAATGCAGTTTAAATTGTTTTTAACCGACTTCAAAAAAAGGAGGAGGTTCTCAATTCGGCTGTATGTTTTTTTTTTTTTTTATGTGTGTTAGCTCAGAACTCTTCCCTGGGTGAACCGATTTGGATGATTTTTTTTTTGTTAGAAAGGACATACCTCAAGGGTGGTCCAATGATAAGGAAACCAGGATCTGATGATGGAATCCTGGAGAAATCGAGGGGAACCTTCGAAAATCGTAGGAGCGCCTAGTGCGTTTGTTGATTTTTTCATTAAGTATTTTAAAGAACTACAATTTAATGAAGGTCTGGAATCGATCTGATGATGGAGCCGAAAGACAGTCGAGGGAATTCCTCAATGATTTACAGCAGGTACCTTGTGTTTGGGCTTGATTAATTTGTATTTATGAGAACTTTACACCTGAAGGGTTGTGACAGTCATTAGGGGTCTGATGATGAATACGAAGGACAGTTAAGGGAACTCCTCAACGGTTTACAGTAGCTACCTTGTGATTCGTTTTAATTCATTTATATTGATGAGAACTTTGCACTCATATGGGTTATAAGTGCCATTACAGGTCTCATGATGGAGACCATAGACAGTTGAAGGAATTCCTTAACGATTTACAGCAGTTACCTTGTGTTTGGGCTTGATAAATTTTTATTGATGAGAATACTATACCCAGATGTGTTATGACTGTAATTAGGGGTCTGATGATGAAGATGAAAGACAGTTAAGGGAACTCCTCAACGGTTTACAGTAGCTACCTTGTGTTTGGACTTAATTCATTTATATTGATGAGAACTTTGCACCTATATGGGTTATAAGTGTCATTACAGGTCTGATGATGGAGACCATAGACAGTCGAGGGAATTCCTCAACGATTTACAGCAGTTACCTTTTGTTGGGCTTACTTCATACGGTTCAATATTTCAAAATATTCAGATCGTACAAAAATAATACCCAATTAAGATTGAAGTTTTTCATAGGGCAACCACTACCTACTAGTCATGCTGATGCGTCAATTTGAGACTGAATTTAAGTTGCGTAATCGCGTCATCTCTAGCAATGCTCTTTCGTTGGTTGCTAAGCAATTTATGCTTGTCACAATGCATATGGTGAAATGTTTCAATGTTTCAGTTCTTCTGGTTTTTACCAAGAGAAATCCTCAAGAATAAACTCCTCAATTCCTTGCATCGGGAAACGAAATATTTTGTAAAAGGTGATGAGCAGTTGACATTAGGCTATTGTAACTTCGATAAATTATTATCTAACCCACTAAAAAATGAAAAATTTAAACTTTTTGACAAAAAAAACAACCGACTTCCAAAAAATACACTACAAAGTGAAAAATAACTTTAATTTCGGAAGTCGGTGGCAAAAAACTAAAATAAAGATCCAAAGACACCGACTTTCGAAATTAAAGTTATTTTTCACTTTGTAGTGTATTTTTTGGAAGTCGGTTGTTTTTTTTGTCAAAAAGATTTTTTTTAATTCAAATAATGTCTTCTTTCAGTAAAATGTTCCATCTACAATATTATTCAAGGTACTTTCTCTCCATGTGGCATATCCGTGGGACGCCCTGTATATAAATATATATAGATAGATTGATAATGATCAATTCATTATTGATTTCTTCATTGATGTCTTCACAAGAAACAGTATTTTTAGGATTCTTTAACCAGATTATGCCAACGGAGTTATGGAAGTTCCATTTTTAGGGTTCCGTAGTCAACAAGGAACCCTTAGACTTTAGCCATGTCCGTATGTCCGTCCGCAGCTTTGCTCAGGAACTATTAGTACTAGAAAGCTTTAATGGATATACATATTAATCAGGCCGACAAAGTGGTAAAATAAAATCATGGTACACCGGTATACACGTAAAGTGGGGATGTTTTGTTTTTCTCGTCTATCCCATGGTGTGGGGTATCGTTGGATGGGCCATTCAAAAATATTACCGGTCAGTGAAAAGCATTTTTCGATTCAGGGATCCGTTTGCGTAAAATTAAGCTTTAAATTGCAAATTTTTGTTAGAGTCAAATGTCCCCCCCCCCCTGCCAGGTAAATGGTTACTTTTGGATATGTGAAAAAAATCACGGAAGTACTCGTAGGTATATAAATAGCGAAATTGAAAGAAAAACTATCACAGCTAAGTAGGCCCTACAAGTTGAGGAATAGTCGACCATTTGCAGTTGGAACGTATGGGCGAACATGTTTTTCATTGTTCTTGGGATAAATTCATCCCAACTGCGGAACCCTTCGTTGTGCGTGGTCCGACACGCACTTGGCCGGTTTTTATACGGAGGTCCGTATTACTACTTCCACGCCACGCTGCCGGCGCTGTCTGTCTGTCTGTCACAAGGCTGCGTCTTTTTAACCGACTTCACAAAAAGGAGGAGGTTCTCAATTCGCCTGTATGTTTTTTTTTTTATGTGTGATATCTCAGAACTTTTTTCTGGGTGAACCGATTTAGATGATTCTTTTTTTATTTGATAGGTGGTGCTTTACATGTAGTCCCATTTAAATTTGATCAAGGTCTGACCAGCAGCTTTAGAGTTATCCTTAATACTGCATATTTTTTCCACTTAGTTTACATGGATGATGTGTTAATAATTTCCTGTCACTGTTATTTACACACCAAGTAGTGATAAACGAATTTGTGTGGGGTAGGTACCGCAACTAAAAAGTGAAAAATATTTTTTTTTTACAAAAAAACAACCGACTTCCAAAAAAAACACTAAAAGACGTGAAAAATAACTTTAATTTCGGAAGTCGGTGGCCAAAAACGAAAATACAAAACCAGACACCAACTTCCGAAATTAAAGTTATTTTTCACGTCTTTTAGTGTTTTTTTTGGAAGCCGGTTGTTTTTTTGTAAAAAAAGTTTTTATTTTTGTAATAATAGACAGACAGTTTTCTCTGATTATGTGTTATGTCGTGGTGTGTTGTCTGTATCAAGTCAACTGAAATGTTATAATAAAAAGGTAAGCACAATAACAAAACCCTAAGTCACGAATTTAGCTGTTTTTTTAAAATTAATCACAGAAGATATGTACCTACTGACAAAGATAGGTTTTTCAATCTGTTTCCAATATCAAATGCATTGAGTGTTTGATTAGTTAATGAATCAACAGATAATCCTTTGTTGTGTGGGGAAATCCTCATGTTCATACTTCATACACTAGCCAGGGGAAGATGATGACCGATGGATAGAAGAACGAACATATAAACACCATTATGCATTTGTTAAGCATATTCGAGCGTACGGGATGAAAAATACTGGTATCTGCATTCGGTTAGACTGGAAGCTGATGCCACGCGAGGGCTGCAGCTGAAAATCTGTGTCAGGTGGCACTTAGAACTTAGTGTTGCCATCTGAAATTATGCTGAGCTTAAGTCCTTTTGGCATAATTATTGGATTCTTTCTTTTTTAATAGGTTTAAGGTATTTTCCAGATTATGCCAATAAACGTCTTTGTTTAATCGTGATGATTTTAGCCGGTTCTATTTCATTTTTAATGGCACATGCTGAGCGGCGCAGTCTGGGAATCGTTTTTTTAAGCTTTGACTGCTGGTTTCGTAAAGGCTCATCAACACAAAATTAAACAACACGCTGTCAAATCTCATGTCCGCCACTGTAGTTGGTTCACTGAAAAAACAACAGCCAATCAAATCTCACTGACATAATATTGGGCAACAGGCTGAGAATCATCACATTTTGAACGTCAAAAGTTACAAATAATAGCCCCCAAAACGCTTTGCTACTTCCTAGTGTTTTAGTTGGGAAAAGGAAGTGGCGGAACGAACTTCCCAGCCAGACGTGAGTCTGTTAAGTTTAAAGAACTTCTGATTCTTTTGTTAGTGTCCCAGTCAGTGTCGGATACCATTTTTCTCTTACATACGAGTTTTTTTTTTTTTACATTGTAACGGTAGAAACATCAATGCTAGAACAATAACACTAAATAAATAAAATTAAATCTTGGACTATAAAACGACATACTTTGTGGGAAATTCACAAGAAAGTACTCATCTCATTGAGCAACAATACTTACATTTTATCAATATAATCGTCTGTCGAAGATAACCGTTTCATATAAATAGACATCGTGTTAATTACATTGTGATTTGTAAACAGCAGAATGAAGGTCCTATTTGTGCTAGCTCTGGTGACACTTGCCTACGCCGAAGAAGTAAAAGTCGTGGACAGTCCTGTCTATGGCTACATCAAGAATTATGCGATCCCATTGGCCGAAAAAATCCGTGAAGCAGAAGAACGGATAACCCATGGAAGGATCGTTGGTGGTAATCCTTCCCAACTTGGTGCCTTCCCATACCAGGTACGTGTTCATTGACAAAGATTTTCTGCTGCTTTGACAATGTATCTTTGAATAATCTAAATTCTTTAACTATAACAACACACGAGTCTTTGTATTAATTTTTAACATCTTTTTTCTGTAGGCTGGCCTTCTCGCCCAGTACGCTGGCATCACCGGCACTGGTGTATGTGGAGGTTCTCTGGTCAGCCATAATAGGGTCATTACGGCTGCCCACTGCTGGTTTGATGGTCAAAACCAGGCCTCGAACGTCACCATTGTCCTCGGTTCCATCACCATCTTCTCTGGCGGTACTAGGTTGCAATCCAATGCTGTCGCTGTACACCCTAACTGGTTCCCTCGTCTAGTCCGCAATGATGTTGCTGTCATCTACCTGCCTTCTGACGTCGTTTTCTCAGGTTGGTTATTGGTTTCTTGCAAGCAAGTTTTTTAAACTACCTACCTAAAGTTTTACTTGTTGAGTTGACCGTCGACTGACATAGGAAGACGCAGAAGGAAGCAGCGGAAAGGGAGAGGGAGATTTCAAGTGCTCTCCCGGCCCGCAGCAGGCGCTCCGGGCATCGGCAGAAGGCAGATAATGCCCCCGCTGGATCAGACCGAGCCCGCAGAGGCGGGTCGGCACCAGTCTGGAGCTGCGTTAAAGAATGCTTAAGTACCCCCGTAGCCCCCGGTGCAAGTGTGCGAGGGAACATGGGGTGGTTTTAGTCAGTAGAAGTCTGAGTCTGACTGACCCCTCCACTCGCCGCAGGGCGGAGGACATCCATGAGGATTACGAACAAGTTACCAAAAAATAAAAAAAGGATGTGCACGTGGAGGTTACCTCGACAATATTTACTTCGTGGGTAAAAATGTATGGCTTCGCCGTTTCGCTACCGTCGTGGAGTGATGCGAAAATTTAGTTTCTGAAGTAAGTAACGTTCTTCAGTTCTTTTTGTAAGTTGCTAGGCAGTCTTTTTAGTGTTATTTTTTTTTCTTTTTTTTAAGTTTATCTGCTGGCACGGTATTGTTTTTTTGTATACTGAACTTTGTTTACATGCCAAACTTCGGCTTTCTAGCACTTCAGGGAGTACCCTAACATTTTGAAGTCTCATACAAACTTCCACACCCCCATTTTAGGGGATGGGGGGCGAAAGTTATAAGTTTATGATTTTTTTTGTTGGTTATATACTAAACTTAGATTACATACCAAATTTCAGCTTTCTAGCACTTCAGGAAGTAGCCAAACATTTTGATGATCATCAGTGTGTCAGTGTCTCAGTGAGTGTGTCAGTGACGAAATCGGTGTATTTTAGATATCAATAAAACCTAAAGTATTAAAGCTATTCAATTGAGACTTTGTATGTTTAATAAGTCTATTATTAACATCATATCCTGAGAACATGAACTATCTGGTACATCTGAAACCAACTTTAGGAGGGTTCAAAAAAACGACGAAACACTTCGAGAAAAGGTAGGTAGTGCCGTTCCGCTTCGCTTGGCTCATCTTGGCGATGATGCTGTTCGTTAATAAGCGCATCATATCAGAAAAACTGGAACAATTTGGCAATTTTTTGTTTTAAAATGTTCGTAATAGTCCAAATTTGAGCAGTTGCCGTGGAAATTGGAAAATTCGGGAAAACAAAAAAAAATCCTTTTTATTAAGTTTTTAAGCTGTAAGTCTTCCATGTTTAAATAAATAAAAAAAACGGAAAGTAAATTTTCTATAAAAAATTTGTTACCTATTCGAATTATTGAAACTTGGACCGGACGGAACTTTGCCGGTCTTGGGCAGATAGTGCTGAATAAATTTACTTTTACAGACACCATATCTCCTATCACGCTTCCTTCTGGATTGCAAATCAGCGAGAATTTTGTGGGAGTCACAGCGGTTGCATCCGGTTTCGGTTGGACCAATGACGGTATGTACAAATTACATGATATGAATAAAATACGTAACTAAAACAAAATCCGATGACCTTGTCTACATAGCAAACTGTAATTTGAAACCTTTTTTTTTGTATCATTTTGAGCACAACATTTTTTGTCTTTTAAGCTTCTTTTAAATTATTTATACTTTAAATTAGCAGCAGTGGAAGACCGGTGCTAACGGCCTCGTTAAGGATTTCTAGGTCTTGAGTTCGAACCTAGGCACACACTTTACTTTGTGTTATTTATTTCATTACTTTCAAAACGGAGAAGGAAAACATCGTGTGGAAACCGGCATGTCAAGAAATTCTAAAACATTATAAGACATTATGAAGTCGCACTGGGCCCACGTGGTGGATTACAGCCCACGCCCACTCACAGAGAGGAGACTTTTATCCCTGCAGGCTGATTGTGATATAATTTACATTCCTCTTTTCAGATGGTTCCATCTCTACTAACCAGGTCCTAAGCCACGTGAGTCTGAACGTGATCAGCAATAGTAATTGCCGTTTTACCTTCCCTCTAAATCTTCACTCCTCTAACATCTGCACCAGCGGTCATGGAGGCACCAGCGTTTGCAGAGGTGATTCTGGTGGTCCACTCACTATAGACAGTGATGGCAAACCTGTTTTGGTACGTATTCTACATTCAACATGTATTATACTGCATTGACTGGTATCTCAATATCAACCATGAATATGAATAAAGTCTTAAAAATAAAAATAAGTAAATATTATGAGCGAAACGAGTAGGTTTTTCCATTGAAAAACGTTTACTTCGTGCGTTCGTGCTTGGCCCACTGGTGTTGCATTTCTCGAACGCGCGTCAATCATTCCAATTTATACCTTATTACATTTACATAAGAGGTTCAAGACGCGCAATCGTGAATAGCATTATAATTAATGGTATTGCTATTCTTTGGTTTTTATTAAATTTTTCTTGTTCTCTTTATAGATCGGTATCACGTCGTTTGGTTCCCGCGCCGGCTGCGAGGTTAGTTTGCCCGCTGTCTTCGCTCGCGTCACCTCCTTTATGGACTTCTTCAGCCAACACATCAATCTTTAAACACTAACCACACGACACTACTGTGTGTAAAATATAAAATACCTAGTATACGACTGACTTTATTAACCTAATTTCTGTTTTTATTTTTACCTTAACAAACCGTAACGTTTACGTTAATAATCTTATCTAAGACGTCGTAAACTATCACGAAGTAAACATGTCAAATAATGAACTATGTTTTTTTTTTTTTACTGGGGCAATGTTTATTTATTATCAAACACAATAATATTTACAATTAAAATATAATTACCTAACCTAACTAAAACTAATAACAAATTAAAAGATGGCGTCAAAAAATTCCTCCGCATCGCTGTCGACTGGTAATGTACCCAAGAGACTGGCGGCATTGCCACGTTGTATTGCAATGCTTAGCCTCTGGCCAAGGTAAAAGCGAGCCCTTGGGTCACGGGAAGTGTCAAACAGGCGTTTGGAGATTTCCTTGAACAAAACAAGGGCACTCGGACCCCACGGCCCGAGGGTTTCAACCCCAAACGGCTCGAAAATATAATTACCGATAAGGTTGTTATACTTACGCCGCTTGAGGTTTTCCGCAGCCGCAGCAGCGGCGCCAGCACAGCTCGCCGAGACAGGAAGATGGGATGGCGCAAGAGTATCGACACATGTTGCGTCCCACACTAAAGGCCTACCCACCATTCAAATAATTGAATTGAAAAGATGCCACATATCATCGAATTTTTGGTGTTTCCTCACGACGATGTTCTCCTTCACCGTTTTGAAAGCAATGGTGATGCCATTAAATACACAAAGTAAGCCTGCCCGGGTTCGAAGTCACGACTCGTAAGTTGGGGCCGATACTATTGGGCCATCACTGCTCCTCCGAACTTCTGAACTAGTAGTTTTGCTTGACACAGATAGCATCATAACTGTCAATATATTTTAAAAAAAGGAGTAAAAGAACACTATCTTTCGACTTTGTCATAGTTGCATATGTATGTGCATATGTATGTATTTATTATTTTAAATTAAATTATAGTCTCAACCAGTGATACCCAAATTGGTCTATATCGACCCCCAGAGGTCGACGGGACGGCGACCTGCAAGGGGTCCATGTGAGTGAAAAATAAATTGGGGGTCCGTGAGATGTAAACGGGTGTTCACGATAGTGGATCTCATTTAAGCAGGTCGAGACTATAATAGAAGGCTATGGAACGGAGTATTTATGGGTATTTCAATGAAAAAGGTAACGAAACTTTTACAATGCACAAATTTTGACCCCGATGAGATGGCCGCCGTATTTAATAATGTTTTATGATAAATATTCTTATTCATTGTTGGAAATACACATCAGTAGCTAGCTTATTAATCGACAAACATAATTTGGCTAAAAACTACTGATATCAATGAGTATTGTAATCGTGATCGTATTTCCAAGAGTAACATTCGACAACCCACCAAGTGGTTTTTTTTTTAATTGACTTTTTTAAGAGCGGGTAGTAACCAAAATTGCCTATCTTCAATTTAATTTTCATGAAATTGATAAGACTTAGGTATAAAATAAAAATAATATGAGTTACTACATGATTTTTTCAAACTTTTTGTGGAACAGAAACACAAAATGTTAAAATTTTCTCGATAAAACAACATCACGAAGTAACCTCTAATTTTTACGTATTTTCAATTTGTACTTCATATGCTAATGAGTAATAGGATCAAAATTAGATGACTATTTGTAATAATACAAGGCGAAAAAAATTGAGGAGGCATTTTTTGTTATTCCTTTTATTTTTAGTTTTATTACCACTACAAGCTTTATGCACTTACGACGTTTTTAGTTCGTGGAAGAAGTCATCTTACGTCGCACGTTGTGGGAACTTCAAGCATATTTTTGTTTCACAAATCAGTCGCCATCGCTCTGTTGAGACGAGAGGTCTGCGCTTGAATTTTCGGCTGCTCTGGGATATAATTTATTTGCGTAAATAATGTTTTCGTAATTTATCACATTGTAGGAAAGAGACTGAAATAGAAAACATGAAAAAGCCAATAAAACCACTTCCGAAACTATTATTAAAATCGTTCAGAATTGATAAACTAAATAAATACCGCGGCTAAACTATAAAATAAAAATATAATAATAATTCAATGTTGATATTTGAAAACTCAAGATGACATACATTTATTTGACAGATTTTTGACTGGTATAGTACAACTAGCGCCATTGCTCTGCATTTCGGTCAATTTCATTGCGGAGAAAATTTACAACATAGAGATCATGCTGGAGATTTTAGATCTTATTGCTTTTAAATCAAGATGCAAATTCGTTTACTCCCACTTTCGTTGACAAACTCCGTGCGTAAGGGTAACCTTAGACGAACCATATCGAAAGACTTTCGGCCAACCCCCGAATCAAGTTCAAACTCGAAATTTAACATATAGGTAGGTTATTGGTCTAATAATATTAGTGGAGTTAACAAAATAATTAAACCGGAAAACTAAAATATGTAATGGGTTTATTGCGGGCAAAAGTACGAAATGGTGTACACGAGACATGAAATTTTTCATACGGATAGTGTTCTCATGAATGTGTTGTTGTTCCTTTTTATGGTGGGTATGAGTAACGGTTGTGACGGATCACAATGTTTGGGATTTTCGGCTGGTTTTTCAAAGTTAAAGATTCAACAGTTACAAAAGAGGAACGTAATAAACTTTCGACTTTCTTTGGCACGCATTTATATATATTATATGCCAATTATTTTTTCGGTAAAGCCGACTAATATACTGTTTGTTCCGAAATTGGCCTATTTACACAAATGTTATCGGCGAGGACTTTGTTCTACTCGCGCTCCGTGCAGGATAGGTTTTTACAGTTTCCATAACACATGCCATTTGACTTTGCACAATACAGTGCAAAATCCACCATACCAATATTATTTTTTACTGGGTAATACGGTTGCTAATTGTCTTTGCACGATCCTGCTAAGCAATATCCACGATATACCATTATATTTTTTTACTTGGTTAACACTGTTTTCCACGAAAACGTCGTGATCTCCAACTTATAGAAGGCCCTTAGTAAAATTTGGTTACATTCGAAATTGTACTTTGTCACGTCAGCATTGAGTTTCTAGTTCCAAAACATGACTATGATCTATGATTCGGAATTCAAGCCTAACGTATAGTATAGGCCAAATAAACAGATGTTTTTCCTACTGAAGAATTTCATTCAAAATAAAGGGACTGGACAATGATCATATTTCGTTTAAATATTGTAAATGAAAAACCATTCGAGGAATAGGGTTGCTGATCACAGCGGTCCAACAAATTTCCTTAGATGATTGCTGTTTTTGTTCAATTGTTTCATTTTCTCAAAGTAAAAAACCGGAAGGTAAGTGATGCGATTATAATTATTCGATTTCATATCGTCAAAATAGCAAGTTTATTGAGTTTGTTTTCATCATCATGTAGGTAGTATCATGAATATGTAGTATAGTACTTTGATGGAAGAGCTTGTTCCCAACGAGTCACACCTCAACGGGTAACAGTGTGACTCGTTGGGAATGTTTTGTATAATAATTCCCAACGAGTCACAGTTACTGTTACACTGTTACTATATCATCTATCGCCACGAAATATTTTCGTTCTCAGATAAACAAAAATTGTTCCCAGGTATTTGGTACAACTTGGGGCACCCCGACTCGGACAGGTTAGGTTAGAAGGGGACGGCGGGGTCTGAAAGACCCCGCCGTCCCCTTCGTGGTTATTTTTTTTTAAACCGCCCAGAAGTAGGAGTCCCGCGAAGCGGGACTCCGTCGGCTACGCCTCATTATTGTTGAAATACTTATTAGGACACACCTTGATACCCTAAATCAAGGTGGGATCATCCCAACGAGTAACAGTGTAACAGTAACTGTGACTCGTTGGGAATTATTATCCAAAACATTCCCAACGAGTCACACTGTTACCCGTTGAGGTGTGACTCGTTGGGAACAAGCGGATGGAAGTGCCTAGCTTTTTAGCGTTCCGTGCCTCAAAAGGAAAAATCGAAACACTTATAGGATCACTTTGTTATCTATCTGTCTGACCCCTTTTCTTAGGAATGCGCGGGGGGTATCACGTTGAAATTGAACTGCCTTACTTTGGAGCTGTAAAAAAATCGAGCTTCTAAGACGTTTACTTAGAATCATGCCATAAATTGCAATTGACTCGCAAATAAATTAAAACCCATAAGATACATCCGGTTGACCTAAAATCACAAAATGTGGTAAGAAGCAAGGTCTCACAATACAAATTGGTACAGGAAAATATCTGGAAATCGTTCATTTGTAGTTATATTACATAATGTAGGGGACCATTTTTCTCAACTATAACGTTAACTTTGTCTTTCAATTCGGAATCGAAAATTTATAGGCCGTATCTTGAATTAACATTTAGTCTTTATTTCATTCATGTCGGTCTACTCTCCAATCTAACTCAACTCAAACTCAAACTCAAAGCATTTATTTCAAATAAACCAATTACAGGCACTTTTTAATTGTCAAGGGGTCGATCAGTCAGAAAGATGAAGCTAGTTGCCTATTACAAAGCGTAGTATGTACCTATGGAGAAGAATGGGCAAGAAACACTATGGACACTCTTTTAAATCAAAATATGGTTACAAAATATTGGTTACATTACGATGCAGAACATTAAAAGCGTCTGTAATAATAAGACAAAAACAATTCAAATATTAAATTAAATCAAAATAAGCCGTGCCAGCTAAGAAATGACCAGTTCCTACAGACGGCGCCCGTTCACGAACATGACGCATGGATCAGCACCATACAACTCAACCATTTTGAAGGGAACTTAATGATCCAACACACACGCCACCCCCAGCGAGACATTTGAGTGAGCATGACATATTCTCAGCCGCCAGGGCACATTAAAGTCAATGAAAGACGAACCTAGTAAATGGTGGCTTTATAGTAGGTACATAGTGCTCACACATGTGTTATGCAATTATACATTGTTAAGAGATTGAATTTATACAACGCAAAGATAGTTTTTACAATCTTCAGCAGCTCCAACAATATTTTCGAATGCTATTTTTATATTTTAAAATTTATGCGCCCCTGTGGAGCAGGACCAGCGTTGAGCCAAGCATCTTTGTCAGCGATGTAATCGCCCAACTTATAATATCCCTGGCTGAATAGTGTACGTTTTATACAAGATTTAAATTTCGTTTCATTCAGTTGGAGTATGTGGGGAGGTATTTTATTGTAACATTTTAAACAGTACCCCATGAAGGATGAGTCTACTATAGCCAGTCTGAAACCTGGTTGAACTAATTGGTCCCTATTTCTAGTCCTATAGTTATGTCTTTCACCTCTTTTACTGAAAAGATTAAATTTTTTTCTTACTTACATAACAACCCACCAGCATCGGTAACAGATTCAGGGACATACAATAATATTGAATAATAGACCTACCTGTAGGTACACGGCAATCATACATCGTGGTACATTGAATAGAGTGGTTTCATCTGATTATTTTGCGTATACATACTACATACAAGATTTAAATTCAAATGTCTAGATATATGCCGGGCGAAAAGTTTCTGCTGGCGGGAAGGGATTGTGTTTTGTTTTCGTCGTGTTTGATGAGAGGGGTTGGCAAAGAGGCGCGGGTGAACCTTGATTTTTTTCTGTCTTACTGCGCCCTCTTAACTTATTTTTTTTATTAACAGGTCGGTGTGACCTCTTTCGGAACTGACCGCGGCTCCGCAAGTGGTGACTCTGCTTTCTACGCCAGATTAACCTCATACATTTGCTGGATTAACCAACGTCTCTGAATACTGTGAATAAATTTCTATGTAATATCAAAATACAAACGCAAATAACCGCTGAGCTGTGGCGGCCATTTTGCGCAAATCGACGCACCTGTGTCGGTACTTCCGGCTTACTTCCGGTTATATCGGCACGTGTGACTAAAACCACCATATCTCTAAAGTTTTGTATGGGAGCTGTATATACAACTTGTGTCATTGGAATCGTTATGAAAGATGCTAAGACATTTAAAATGGATTAGTACAGTTATATATCTATATATATAAAAATTAATCCCTATTTCCCTTGGGCACGCCATCACGCGTGAACGGCTGGACCGATTTCACTTCTTTTTTTTTTGTTATGTTCGTTATTGTCAGGCGAAGGATCATAAGCAAGAAAATAATAAAAAAATTGCGCGGAAAATTATAAAATTTAAGAAAACTTAACGTAAATATTATTTTTACATAACTGTCAGTTGTTTGAAATAACTGTCAGCGATAGGGAATAGAAGGGATAAATGTCAAAACTAAAACCAAACGACATATGACATTCATAGTTAAAAATGAAGTCTTATGATGATATTGAATTATTGTTGCAAGCATCATCAATATGAATTGAAAAACACACACACACACACGCACACATCCTCACACACTCACACTTACACACACACACACAAAATTTTAGGATATATCTCTAAGTTTATTTTTCTTTTCTTTTATTTAGTTAGTTCAAGCCCTGTCTTGTTTAGTTTTAGTTTTTACTTGTAATTTTTTGTACACCACTTTTACCATTCCATAATTTCTATCATGGAGAGCGGGATCTCCTAGCACAGGTATATCTTTTACTTAAAAGGAGATCCCTATGTAAGATTTACTGTAAAAGTTGTACAAGTTTCTGCAATAAACCTTTATTATTATTATTATTATAGTTAAGACAGGACAACGTCTGTCGGGTCAGCTAGTATAATATATTATTAATTCTAATTTGAAATCAGGGTAAGCAATTTTTTTCCCAGTTTATTGTACAAATGACAGAGACACAGCTGTTAATATGTCAATGACATACACATAATAGGTCTTTACCTATGAAATTGCCGTTTTGTATGAAAAAATTTAAACGAATTTTTTTCATGAATTTTTTATTTGTATTAATCGAAGTAATCACCCATGCAATCAATGCATCTTTGCCATCGCAGTGGCAGTTTATTGATGTCCTTCTTAAAGAAATCAGCTGGACGGGAGGCAACAAATTCTTCAAAGGCATTTTGTACTGCCTCTCGGGTATTAAATTTTTTTCCCGCCAAGAAGTTATCCAAATTCTGGAAAAAGTAGTAGTCTGTAGGCGCAAGGTCTGGTGAGTAGGGCGGATGACGGAGAGCTTCCAACCCCAGTTCTTGCAACTTGGAGACCGTCTGCTGTGCAGTATGAGGTCGCGCGTTGTCGTGCAGGAGCAGCGGAGACGAGCGATTGACCAATGCTGGTTGGAGATGCGCCAGCTTCTCCATCATTGTGTTCAGTTCTTCACAGTACACATCTGCAGTAATGCTCACCCCGTTTGGTAAGAAGCTGTGATGAATCACACCGGCGCTAGACCACCAAACAGTGACCATCACTTTTCTAGGGGTAAGTTTTCGTTTAGGGCATTGTTTAGGTGCTGAACCAGGATCCAACCAACTTGCTGAGCGCTTACGGTTATCAAACAGAATCCATTTTTCATCGCAGGTAACAATGCGGTTCAAAATTCCTTCATTTGTGTGTCTGTTGAGCAGTGCAAGGCACGTCTCGACGCGTACTTCGCGCTGGCGATCATTGAGTTCGTGGGGCACCCATTTGTCAAGCTTTTTTACCTTGCCAATTTGACGCAAATGGACCAATATTGTTTTGACGCTAACGTCGAAAGCTGCTGCTAATTCAGCCGTAGATTGTGTATCATCAGCTTCCACAATCGCCTTTAATTCGTCATTGTCGACCAAAGTCTTCGGACGACCGCGAGGTTCATTTTTCAGGTCGAAATTTCCAGAACGGAAGCGAGCAAACCAATAACAGGTGGTGCGTTGGTTTGTAGTGTTAGCTCCGTAAACGTCGTTGATGTTGCGTGCCGCTTGTGCCGCGTTGCTGCCACGACGGTACTCATATTCCATAATTACTCGAATTTTTAACGTATCCATGATGACGAAAAAGATTGAAATGCGATGAAAATGTAACACTGATCAATAAAGAAATGACTACTTTTAGAAAAAAAAATCCATGTTTTTAAAATAAAATTAATTTGAAATTAGAATTCTTAGCCAAACAAAAATTATTTTGATTTGAAATGGCCAGTACTGCAGAACGGCAATTTCATAGGTAAAGACCTAATATAAACAGGCTGGCATAGACACCGACGCACAAACTGTTACCATGAATTCAGCACAATGACATGATTATTGACCCCCTAGCGTAAAAATTTTTCGTCGGTTATCAATAAAAAAATCACGTGTTTCATAGAAAAGTGGAAAAAGTGGCAAAATGTATGGAACAGCTAATTTATTTTTTAATAACCGACGAAAAATTTCAGGAGCGTTCAGAATCATGTAGGTACTGAATCCATGGTAACAAATCTCGCGTCGATGTTTCTGCCACTCTGTATAACCTACATACGTTCTTAGTATTTGCTTATTACTTTTGGCAGGCGTCAAATATGTACTTAATTACATATATGCTGGCAAAGATAATTCATTTCTTCTCTGGGATCAGTCAGCTAGGAAATGCCGGCGCCATCTAGTTTTAATATATTGACGTGTAAAAGTGTCTTAAAAGATCTACATACTTATATAAACATTTCATTTCATTTGAAAAAAAAAAACCAGACTTAGAAACGCTAAAAATGGTATGATAACAATATCTTAGAGCAAAGCTCCTGTGGTGACAAATGCAATCACATACAAGCCACACATACACCACTGACGTCAGAGAATCCTGCGTCGTGGTTTTTCAGGATAGGTAAATTAATTAATTTCTGTTCAATAATTCAAAAAGTCTAAGCAGAGTATTGCTATGATAATTAAAACAAAATTTTATTATTATATTTACTAGAAATACTAACGTTTAATTGTAAGTTGATCATAGCAAGATCATTTCTGACTTTTGTAGCATTATAATTTTGGTGTAAAACGTAATTGTTAGTGGTAAGCCTGGTACCGTCGGCGAATATAGTAGTGGAGCCAAGACTACTACACTACTACTACTACTACTTTGTTTACTTATGTCACTGATATTACAGCGTCATTAAAGTTGTGAGCTGCTGTTAGTACCCTCCTGTTGAATACTAGGACACTGCCGCCGAATGGAGTCCCGTTTGGTAGATGTAGGAGAAGTCCAGTCAGAAAACATAAAAGTATAGTAATTCATTAAAGGCATATTTCACAGGTCCTTGTCGTTTGGCATAAAAAATACATAATGTACAATCATTGAGCTTCTTACGTTCTGAGTTGAGCTGCACGATTACTGACAAATCAGTGCACTGACTGGACACGTCCGCTCAATCTGTGTGGTTCTTTCCTCAAAAGACCATTTCAGACACTAATCTACATGGTCTTCATGTGATCTGACCAAGATTATGTCTGGACTTTAAAAGAAACTGTGACCTCTCAGTTTATTTCGGGCTGTCTTCTCAGAGTAGTCAGATAGGAAACGCCGACCTCCTCTACTTTAAAAAATATGATTGACGTGTAAAAGTGTTTGTACAAACCTACTTACAGAAATAAAATTACTTATCATTTACAAGGATGAAGGCAAGAGAGAAAAAATGAAAAGTAGAGTTTAAACATACAGTAGCTAATGAAAGTGAAGTTTATTCAAGGTAAAGTCACCAAGTTGTTCTCTTCTGAATCATAGAAATTCATTTTTTTGTTGCCAATTTACTTGTCAACATTCACGTGTACTATCGCTGCGGCCGGCGAGCGTGTCACTACTGGTTTGTCGCGGCGGCGCGGCGGGGCGAAATGCCGTGCAGCAGTGCCGCTGCATTGCTGCCGCGTCATTGCTGCGGAGCTCAGAATGTGATCTCATATACACCTATAGAGAACATACAGGGACCAGTAGTGCTGCGGCAGCACTGCTGCGTGCAGCGGAGTTCGGAATCATACCTTAAACAATCATATTTTATGTAATGATAATAAAGGGAATTCAATGAACTAAAGAAATACCCAAAAAATAGAACAGAATAGAACATGAATATATCATTATCAACTTTAATATACCAAATTAAAATAATTATCACTAAATTCCACACCTACCGACATACCTATAAATGTTATAATCACTTTCAAAAGTTACCTTTATAGTTTGTTTACCAGCAGCATGAAGTTCTTTTCAGTGAATTAATCTGCTCTGGTAGCGGTCGCCTCCGCGAGACACATCAGTCTCGAAGACATGATCGACTTCGAAAAAAAACTCCGCATACGGATACCACAACAGAGACGGTATTCCGTTACCTGGCAAGATCTATAAAGCTGAGGAGGTGCGCAACCAGAATCCAACCGGAATCGTCAGTGGATCGTACCATTTTGTATAATTTTCACTTGATCAATCTGCGAACTTTAATAAAACCTTACAATTTTATTACAAGTTAATTTTTGTGTTAAAAATCTGATATAGATTTTTTCTATTCCACACGTTAGTAAAAAATTACTAAAACTTCATTCTACTTGACACGTTCAGTGCGACTAGTACATAGTATTTTACTTTCATTAGCTACTGCTTAACTCTACTTTTCATTTGTTCTCTCTTCTCTTCATCCTTCTAAATGATAAATGATTTTATTTCTATAAGTAGGTTTGTACAAAAACTTTTACACGTCATTCGTATTTTTTAATTAAACTTGATTAGGTCGGCGTTTCCTATCTGACTACTCAGAGAAGAAAGGCCGAAACAAACTTAGAGCTCGCAGTCTCTTTTGAAGTCCAGACATAATCTTGGTTAGATCACGTAAAGACCATGTAAATTAGTATCTGAAATGGTCTTTTGAGGTAAGAACCACACAGATTTAGTGGACCTGTCCAGTTAGTGCACGCATTTGTTAGTAATAGTGCAGCTCAACTCGGAACTTAAGGAGCTCAGCAATTGTAAATTATGTATTTTGATGCTAAACGACAACGACCTGTGACATATGCAAGAAATAAAATATTCAGTAGGTAGTTACCCATATAGACCTATTGTCTATTCCAAAGTACCTGATGGAAGTGTAAACAAGCCCTGTTCAGGTTAGATTCTTTCGCAATTACTCACTAAAGGGAATTAGTAACTCATTCATGTGTCCTTAAAAGATTAACTTCACCACATTTTATAACAATTATTGTCTGAATAACATGATAAAATAACTAAATTGTAATTCAAAATCATCGACGAAAATGTAGGTTATAAAATTAACCTCCTCAAATGAAAAACATCTGAGATGATTTAAAAATAAGAATTTCGGGTTTAAGTGTCAAAATAATCAAATCAAAATACCTACTTATTTTATAAGTGGCATTACAAATTGGCATCCTCAGGTACTTTTTCTGATCTTTTTGTTTACATTTGCATCAGATACTTTTGGGACAGACTATAACTATTGACTGCCTGCCTGTTACTAGGTACTGCGACTCGAATATATTCATTTTTGTTATTTTGTCTTATTTAGTATGTTTTTTATTTATTTATTTATTAAAACTTTATGCACAAGTAAAAAAAAAAAATACTGTGCAAAGGCGGACTTAATCACACACCAACATAATTAAATAGTAAAATTGTTAATGAACTGATTAAAAAAGCCGACTAATTACATTTCCTAACCTATCCTATATCTATATCTATCTGCATTTAATCGATTTTCCTTATTTAACATAGTTGACTATCATTTCATGATTAAGATTGTGGCTGTGTAATATAAAAACCCACTTAGCTGGGTTTTTGCGAATGCTTTAATAATCGCAATTTTCGTATCATATCAGATATGAGGAGCATCACAGAAGAACAAAGGAAACAAACTGGAAACTGGCAACCGGCAGAAGTGGCAGTGGGTAGGGCACTTCTTCTTAGCGTATCGATGGTAATCTAAAGAGCTCTTTGTTCATAGGATGGCCGGGCCGGTAGGGACGAAAAGCGTGAGCTTCAGGCCACCATAGGTGGACCAGCGATCGAGAAGCCGGAAGCTCGGCACTATGTTTTAAATGCAATGCTAACATTTGATCATCTTGCCATTTTTTTTTTAAACATCTTTGATCGGTCATTCATTAGAGCCAATTTAATAATAATGAATAAATCAATGTCTCTCAGATATTGACGGTAGCAAAGTATCAATCAACAGCAATTTTAACGAAATTCACTTTTTTTCATAATTCGACTCAGTACTCTTTGTTTTATCATAGGTTTTTTGCTGTGTTTAATTCTCACTTTTTATTAATATTAATTTACTTACATATAGATAATCACACCTATTTTTCACAAAGTGTCAAAGTAGATAGTCCTTTGTTTCTTGTGCAATCATACCATTGTATTTCTTACCCATAAACACCACTATCTATAATTATGTTTTAACTGTTACTGACAATGTAAATAGCGCCCTCGCAGTAGTAGTTAACTGGTTTAATGTTAATAACCTACTTCTTAACAGGAAAAAACTAAATGTATTAAGTTTACGATACCTCATGTTAGACAAGTAGAAACTAGTGTTCTCATAAAGGGTGAAAGTACTGAAACCCGAAAATACCACAGTATTCTCAGGCATAACTTTGGATACCAAGCTTTAATGGGGCCCCCACATAGATAAATTGTCAAAAAACCTTAGCTCTGCAGCATACGCCGCACTGTGTAAGATTTTTATAATCTAGCGGTACAAAATACCAATAAAACAAGAATGGAAGTTGGACGTTAAACCCCTTCACAATGAAAGCTAATTAGCTTATTGATGCGACTGTACAAGTATAGGAACAATAGGGCATGCACGTGTTTTATTATCTTTACTTCGAACACAGGTTGCGACGTGTTTCGCTCAAAGCAGATTTGCAGTTGTCGCCTACCGCTTCATTGTGAGGGTTGTGTTGTGAAAATACGTGCTAATATTACTTGTTTTTGTAATGGAGCAAATGTCTTCAGGTTTGTAGAATACATTTATATATATTTTAACTAGCCATAATCAAAATTAAATGTCAGTAGGTAACTGTGGAGTTAGAATGATTATTTTACAAAATCTTTTGAAGTTGTTGTATTCCGTAGAGTGCGAAAACTTTTGTACGCCTTTGTACGTCATGAAAACATTTTCAGTATGTCAATAAACCCTTAGTGGATTAAACTAAAGTAAAATTAGTTGCGTTTATTTGCGGTTTTGAAAATTATGTTCGTTTTTACAGGGAGACAACTGACTATGTCAAGAAAAGAGCTTTTTGAAAAGTTGCAAGATTCATACAATACTTCCGGGCGGATTAGATCTAAGCCTGAAAGTGTGCTTCTGGAGTTTCTCAAGACCAAATTCAGTCTACAGTATTGTTCAGAATCAACTTTGAAGGAACTAAACCGAACTATACATTCATTTGTAATCGCTTTTAATAAACGATGGAAACAGTGTCACCGCAACAAGAAAAACTTTTTAAATAATCACAATCAGTGGCTGAACAGCACTATAGTTATTCGCAACCAAGATTTACCCAGTACTAGTGGAGAACATAGCACAAAAAAAGCTGGAAGGCCAAAAAAAGATTTTAATTCAAGCAGCTCTAAGACAAAACAACGTAAATTAAATTCATTGATCGAGCAAAACTCACTTAGCGAGTTAACTCACGCCACCAGCGCTAAGTTGAGAAAATCGGGAAAGAGAGATGCTGCTTTTATGGTGAGTGAGTTGGTCACAACTCCTACGAGAGCTACAAAAGTGAAAAAAGCTTTTTATCGGAGGACAGAGGTGCCCAAGTATTCTGCTGATGAAGCATTAGCTTTAATTAATGCGACGAAGTTAAGCTTTCGAAAATATCAAACTATCCGTAAATCGGCACTTAGAAAGGGTTTAAAGATTTATCCTTCGTACGAAGAAATAAAGAAAGCTAAACAACTTTGTTATCCACCCAAGGACGAATGCAAAATTGACGAGGCATTAGCTGAAATCAAATTGAAAGCCATCGTGGATCTAACTATAAAGCGGTTATGCATTGTACAGAATGAAGTTCTGCAGTCTTTTTTCGATGAAGGGCAAATCAATATTAATGGTATAACAATGATCTTCAAGTGGGGATGTGATGGAAGTGGTGGACAAAGTCGATACAAACAAAAAGCCAAAGAAGAGACATTTGAGGACTCAAATGTTTTAGTGACGTCTATGGTACCTTTACAGCTATTTGGACTTGACAAAAACGAACAAAAAGTTGTAATTTGGCAAAATCTGCATCCGTCTTCCACGTCATATTGCAGACCCATTCGATTTAGATTCACTAAAGAAAGCGACAATACAGTATTAGAAGAGTTTCAAAATGTGCGGAATCAAATTAATGAACTGACACCAACTATCATTGAATTTAATGAAAAAAGGCTACAAGTTTTTCAAAAATTTGAGGAAACTATGGTGGATGGCAAAGTCTGCAATATTTTGGCAAAAAACAGAGCAACACAGAAATGTTACATTTGTCTAGCTACATCGAAACATATGAATAAACTGGATGAGATTAGGCAACGTCATTGCGACCAACAGGCTTTTTCATGGGGCCTATCTACATTACATGCTCAAATAAGAATGATGGAATGCATCTTACATATCGGTTATCGATTAGATGAAGAAGTAAAGAAATGGCAATGTCGAACACCAGAAGAAAAAAAAAGGGTTGCAGACAGGAAAAAACATATAATAGATCGCTTCCGAAAAGAGACTGGTCTGCTCCTCGATACTCCCAAGCAGGGAGGAGGTAACACCAATGACGGTAATAGTGCGAGACGATTTTTTAAGAATGCGATTGTTACATCAAATATAACGGGAGTAGACCAAAGACTAATTGAAAGGTTTTATGTTATTCTACGTACCTTAACAAGTGGTTATGAAATAAACAACGATGCGTTTAAAATGTATTGTGATGAAACGGCAGACTTATATGTTACATTATATGATTGGTATCCAATGCCGGTAACTGTTCATAAAATATTGTTACACGGGCCTGAGGTTATAAAACATTTTTTGCTTCCTATTGGGCAAATGTCGGAAGAAGCACAAGAATCCAGGCATAAAGAATTCCGGAAATTTCGACTGGAACACTCTCGTAAAACTTCGAGAATACAAACAAACATTGATCTTTTACATAACCTTCTCATATCATCCGACCCACTAATAACTAGTCTGAAATTAGTGGAGACAAGGAAAACTAATGCAACTCTTCATCCTGAAGTTCTTAAATTAATAACAGCACCTACAAGCTCCACCGGGCCTGAACGAATTAATGATAGTTACGGCGACGACGATACCGACAAAACGAGCAGTACAATATGCAGTGATTCTGATGATTAAATAACGATTTAGTGTTATTGATAGCTTAAATTAATAAGAAATATAATTATTGGGTATTTCAAGACAAAACAATTGTTTTATTTTCAACATATAATTTTGTCCGGCCAAATTAGAAAAATCTTACACTGTGCGCCGTTAGAAAAATTCGTGGTTTAACTGATTTAGAGACAGCCCGTTTAGTATACTTTAGTTATTTTCATAGTGTGATGTCGTACGGTATTCTGTTGTGGGGAAATGCCGCCGATATCCAGACAATTTTTGTTTTACATAAAAGGGCAGTTCGTTCAATTTATAAATTAAGTCCCAGACACTCCCTCAGAGATAAATTTAAAGAGATTAATATAATTACCGTGCCTTCTCAGTATATTTATGAAAATCTTTTGTATGCACATAAAAATATTAATCTGTTTAAAAAATACAGTGATATTCACAATATAAATACTAGAAACAAACACAAATTTATTGTTCCTACAACCAAGCTCAAGAAAATAGGTGGCTCGTTTAGATGCCAATGTATACGTTTTCATAATAAACTTCCTAGCCATATTCAAGATCTAAGCTTTAATAAATTCAAATCTTTTATAAAACGGAAACTATGCCTGAAAGCCTATATACTGTGAAAGACTATATTGAGGACAAAAACGCTTGGGAGTGAGCTGCTCCAATAAATTTACACGGTGAATGTTGATTTTAATTTGCTTACTATTTTAGACATGAATATTTACTGTAAAAAAATATTATATTATTTTCATTATTGTGAATATGAGGACTATGTGGGTATTTTATCAGTTTTATTCTTGATCTGGCAGTTTAAGTAGTTTATGCGGCCTACCCAAATGTCCTTTCTTTAGTATTGTTCGTCGAATCGTTGAGCTCCTTAAGTTCTGAGTTGAGCTGCACGGTTACTGACAAATGCGTGCACTGACTGGACTGATCCACTTAATCTGTGTGGTTCTTTCCTCAAAAGACCATTTCAGACACCAATCTACATGGTTCTCAAACATTGTCCGATTTTTTATATACACATTGACATTGTTGAATTTTATATACATACATGTATGGAAACCACATATATGCAATAAATTAAACCACAAACTTGTTATCACCTTTTCTGACCATACACAAAAAATGGACGAAATCGGTCCAGTAATTAGGTAAAAAACTAGAGTTCTAATTTTGATCAAATTTGAACACTCTTTAGAATTGGATAACTAGGTCAATGATTCAATGAACTTGAATCCTTGAACATTGAAAAGCAACGTTGCCATGCAGTGCAAACTACATATCACGACGCTGTTACGTATTCTACTTACCTATTTGCCTAAAATGTAAAATCGGTACACCTAAACGACAAGCTGGAATTTAAAAAAAAAAAAATATTTCAATTACAAAAGAAAAAAAAATGTTATACATTTTATTTCAACGTTTGAGTGCGCAAACTAAGTGTGTATGGAGGCCGCGGACAGCATCGCCCGACTCCCCGCGTGATCTCCGCCGCCGCCGTTGCTCTACGTAAATACATTCGTTTCGCAAATGTATGGAATTTAATACTGTGACGGTACGGCCCACTTGCTCTCACAGACAGAAAACCTGTGCAGTCAATGTGTGCAGGAAACATTATAGGCTGTTTTTTTTTTTTTCGATACATGAGTACTTGAAATTACTGTTATAAAATACTGGTATTCAGCTGCATCCGGTTAGACTGGAAGCTGATTAGTACTTGGAAATTTGGAATTGCCTTTTGACCTGCCACGGCCAAAATTTTGTTTTGCAATTTACACAAACATAAACTATCACTGGCACGCGCTAACATTTCCTGCGGGTGTACGTAGGCAGCGGTGTCTTTGGCGGTATCTTACAACAGGCGGCTCGAGACATGCGGCGTTTTTCAAAGGCGGCGGTCATTGTGAACAAATTTTGCGGGCGGCAGGGAAGGAGGGGTGCGTGTAGGTAAGGACACCTGTTATTGACTATTTGGGAATAATGATCGATAAACAAAAAAAACTGTTTAGCTTTAAATACTTAGGGTGTAGTGTTTTTATTAGAATTATCGTGCTACACTATGCCCTAAGTATATATAGCTATACAGCTTCTTTGTTTAAGTGTGTTGTGTAAGTTCTTGTTAAATATTCAGTAGATTTTGAGATAAAATTAATGAAGTAGAAGTAAACAATAACAATTTTACAAGTTACGTAGAAGCAACCTATTAAAAAAATCGTACCTACTTACACGTTTACTAGTCAGGAAGTCACTCCAGTCCAATCGTACAAAATTACTAAAACTTTTTTAATACTTAATCCAATCAATAATTTGTTAAAAATATTAAAACAATCGAATAACACAAAAATGCTTGTATTTTAATGCCTTGTTTTGGTAGTAGGTAAGTAAGTGTAACAAAGTATCGATAACCGATAATTGCGCCGTTAACCCTAAATTATGACTTTTATTATTTTCGCCATTTTTGAGAAGTCTCGCTTTGTCAGTTCACCGCTGTCTTCCGGGATAGTGTATCGTGACTTTCGCAGAGATTTCATAGCTACTTGCGCGCATTGATTCAAGTGATTTTGGCAAATTAAACTGATAAATAGGTCCTTTTTTAACCGACGAAAAGAAAGGAGGAGGTTCTCAAGTCGACCCGTTTTTTTTTTTTTTTAAGCTATTGCGTAGCTTCTATCGCGGGCTTGAGCGCGGGGACCGAATCCAGAAATTCCGTAACGAAAAAAACCTCACGCTCCCCACTCCGACGGGCACGGAGGTTTGGCTTGAAGGCCGTGCATTGTCTAACGTCGTTTCTTTTCGGCAGTCTTCGACACGGTGTTTGTGTGCGTGCAACTAGACGTATTGTACGACTCTACGAAGCTCGCACGAATCGAGACGAGCTGCTCCGAAATCGGACGAATACATAAGCAGCTGTTTATGAGAAAGTATATAGGTGTATAGGTATTTATCAAAAAGTGTAACTTGAATTAATATTTATTTCCATTTACTTTCTTACCATTTATCATTTACCAGTCGGACACCATACATTTATTATAATCACCACTATCTTATAACTCAATATCCCAATATCTCGGAAACGGCTGGGAATATCAAAATTCTGACCAAATTAGCTTATTTCATTCATCTTGATGAGAACTTTAAGCCTAGCTGGAGTATGACTGTCATAGAGGGTGTGATGTTGGGTACGGAAGGCAGTGGAGGGAAGTTCTAAATATTAGCAGTGAGAGCATACTCAAAACATTCAAAAGCTTATAAATTAATAAAGGTAATATTTATTACAGCTATAAACAGCAAATCCTTAACTTCTAGCATATTCCCTATAAAATGGAAAGTGGGAAAGATGGTGACTATACATAAATGACAATTTCAACAAAAACTATAGGCCCAACTCAATTTTGAGAGGGAAGCCGATAGTAGGATTCAGCTGGGATGGGCAGCATTTGGTAAACTTCACCAGTTCTTCTCGTCGTCTATCCCGCAGTGCCTAAAGACGACAGTCTTCAACGCGTGTGTCCTACTGGTTACGACTTATGGAGTAGAAACGTCGACACTCACGGTGAGACTGGTCCATCAGTTTAAAGTCACTCAGCGAGCTATGGAGAGAGCTATGCTTGGAGTCTCTCTGAAGGATAAAATCCAAAACGACGTTATCCACCAGAGAACCAAGGTAATCGACATAGCTCAAAGACTAAGCAAGCTGAAGCTGCAATGGGCTGGTCACATCTCTCGTAGAAGTTCAAGAGTGGAGAACGCGTTTAGGCAAACGTAGTGTGGGGCGCCCGCCGGCCAGGTGGACTGACGACTTGCGAAATGCGGCTGGCAGAGACTGGATGACGAGAGCCAAGGATCGGGCTCAATGGCGTTCACTAGGAGAGGCTTACGTCCAGTAGTGGACGAATATAGGCTGATGATGATGATGATGAATGGTGCAAAAATAAAGAAATGTATTTGAACTCAATGAAGTGTTACTACGTTAAATATACAGGAACAAATAATCTTATAATTAAAGGCAAAGTAATAATAATATTAAAACAGACTATACACATAGACACAATCAGGTAGCAAAAGTCATCCATCAAAAACTAGCACTCAAATATAAACTCATACAAGATATGAACACTCCTTATTACAAGTACGTACCACAAACAGTTATACAAAATATCACTCTAAGACTATGTACCAAAGTAAATTAAGTTAACTTCAAATAAAATAAACCCTCTATACCGAGGTGCCTAAAAACAACGCCTTAAGTTCCAAAATAATTATCATTACTCATCAGAATAATTGTACGTGTTGTATTTATATTCTTATTGCCTACCAAAATGGATAAATGCTCACCAAATCTAACCATAGACGGTCGACATCAGGGGCACCCCGAGGTTCGGTTGGTTAGGTTCCTTTAAACCCTTTAGACAGAAATAGGAGCCCCGAGAAGCGGGGCTCCGTCGACCTGCTTATTAACCCTAACTCACGCCGACCGACGTCAGGGGCACCCCGAGGTTTGGTTGGTTACAGAAATAGGAGCCACGCTAAGCGGGGCTCCGTCGAGCTATCTTGGCAGGTAGTAAGAAATTAAAAGACGTTTATAAATCTTTATGGCATAGAATAAAAAGGAAAATAGGTTCATTTCTACAATACTTTATGAAACACAATTTGGTGAGCATTTAACCATTCTGGCAGGTATGTCGAATTTGTTGGTAGTAAAATAGGCACTTTTCTGGTAGGCGTTTAAATACAAGCCCCAAAAAAGCGTCCAAGATGCTGGGTTTTTGTCATAAGACAGTGTACTTTACACTTTGTAGTTGATATGTAGCAGAATACTGTAATATGATGTGGCGGCCGCACTATGCTACGAATAGTTTGCGTCTAGAACACGTTCAAAAACGCTTTGATTGGCATCTAGCTGTTTCTGTTGGCATAGCTAAAAAGACATCTTCTTATAAAAATAGCTTGAATTTCTTCAACACTTTAGAAGAACGAAGATGTTTAAAGGACGCATTGTTTGTATGTAAATTTCTTAAAGGAATTATCGACTAACCTCCACTGCTCGCACTCAATATCTTGCGTGCTCCGTCCGTCATGAATTCCGCGTAGACCTGTTACTACTCTTTGTCCTCCACAGAGAAAATCGGTATAGCATATAACAGTCTATATGCTGGGTTTTGCAAGGTTTTACTATGTAATAGCGGTCTAATCGATTTACACTTTGAATCCCTAAGCTGAAATCTAAAATTCTTGACTGTTTGTCTGATTTGTTATGAAACCTTTATGATGACTTTTGAATCTAGCATATTTTTCCCCGGTATTAAGATTGCTTGAAAAGTTGTCATGTACCCAAGTTGTCAATTAACATAATTTAATTTGGGTAATGTGGTGTTTACCTTAAAGTACCTAATTAATCCACTGTACTAAGATTTAATTTCATATTTTTTTTAAAGATATCTGTAGTGTAAGCCATTGTTGGTAGTCCTAAATAAATAAATAAGTTCATTTATTTGAAACGGAAACTGAAAAGCGAAAAATAAAAAACTTTTTTACAAAAAATTAAACCGACGAAAAAAGAAACTGAAAAGCAAAAAATAAATCTTTCAGTCTAACTAAGCTCTTAAATTAATGCAAATTACAAATTTTGAGTCGGCGCCAAACATACAAGGCGCCATGAAAACTTATGGCAGCTTGATTGATCGTCGTTAATCGATCTGCGGTGATTGTTTGGCGCCGACTCAAAATTTGTAATTTACATTAATTTAAGAGCTTAGTTAGACTGAAAGATTTATTTTTTGCTTTTCAGTTTCTTTTTTCGTCGGTTTAATTTTTTGTAAAAAAGTTTTTTAAGGTGAAATTGACATTTATTTGCTACTTGACTTTGTGTGTGTATAAATAGTGTTTTTAAGTTTATTTGTATTTATTTTTTACGGTGAAATTGACACTACTTGACTTTTGTGTGTGTGTACCCGTGTGTTTTTTTAACAAAATGCCAAGGCAACAGAATTTTTACAGTGCTGCAGAGTATACAGACATGGTTTTATTGTATGGCGAATGCCGCCAAAATTCAGCCTTAACTCTACGTACTTATCGTGAGAGATACGGCGCAACTCGTGTCTGCCCTACTAATGTCCGGACAATCCTGGGGCTGTCCAAAGGATCAGAGAAAATCAGCACATAGTGCCGAACACTCATGAAGGATTTGCTCCGCGTCACGTTCCATCCTCTTTTGAACAACGAGTCTTAGACCATTTCAATCGGAACCCAACTTGCAGCCTTAGACAAGCTGGGCGTGTGTTTAGAGTGAGCCATAGAACAATACATCAAGTGCTGAAAAGGAACAAAATACGTCCTTATAAATATGCAAAGGTTCAGGCGCTGCTGCCCCGTGATAAGCCGATTAGAGAGTTTTACTGCCGCTGGGTACTTGAAAAAATCTCTCAAGACCAAATTTTTTTATCAGATGTGTTTTGGACAGATGAAAGCACGTTTACTCGGAACGGCATGTGGAACCGACAAACCATGCGTCACTGGAGCCATACGAATCCCCATTTATTTAGAGAATCAGCTCATCAGTACCGTTTTTCCGTTAATGTTTGGGTAGGCATTCACGGAGATCAAATAATCGGCCCTGTTTTTATCAACGGAAACCTGAATGCACAGAAGTTTCTAGATCTTCTTAACGGACCGATAGCACGATATTTAGAAAGATTGCCTGCTGTAGCTTTCAGGCGGGTATGGTTCCAGTTAGACGGAGAGAGCGGCTTAACACCATGTTCGGTGAACAATGGATTGGGCGCTATGGCCCCCACAGGTGGCCAGCTCGGTCGCCCGACTTCAATACTCTAGACTTCTTTTTATGGGGCTTTATAAAAAATGAAGTTTACTCGCGGGTCTCCGAAACCGAAGATGAACTGCGCAATCGTATTGTCGCTGCCTTTGACAAATTAAAAGCCATGGCTCTGGATCCTGAACGAAATTTGTTGAGCAGGCTTCGGGACAACATTGTGCGGCGATGTAACTTGTGCATTCAGAAACGTGGTGGACATTTTGAAAATATGAAAATTTAAGTTTCCTTTTTTTTACTAATGTGCAATAGTTAATTTAGTTAGTTCAGTTCAGTTATCGCGAAAAAAAAACGCGGCGGTGAAAATTAACTAAGTGAATTTTGATTTCATCGAACATTGACAAACGATCAAACGCCAGCGCCGACAAAAAAGCCGCCATTGGATGTCACCCGCGTGCGTAGGTAGTTGCCGCTCTTCCTGAGGTCAAGGTACGTTTTCTAAACAGAGTGTTTACTTTTATAGAATTTATTTTGATATTTATTTTGTTTGAAAATTTCACTTTTTTAATTTGCGGTGTTTTATTTAATATTTAATTTTGCTATACTTCTGTGGACTAGTATTACTTGTGGTTTCATTTATTGCATATATGTGGTTTCCATACTGTATACAATGACATGAGTATTTACTTGTAAAGTATTATGTTATTTTAATTATTGTGAATGTGAGGACTATGTCAGTCATTGCTTGTTTTCTCAGTTAATTTTAATCATGATCTGGCAGTTTGAGTAATTTATGCGGCCTACTCAAATGTCCTTTCTTTGGTATTGTTCGTCCTTAAGTCCTGACTGCCTGAGTTGAGCTGCACGATTACAGACAAATGCGTGCACTGACTGGACAGGTCCACTCAATCTGTGCGGTTCTTTTCTCAAAAGACCATTTCAGATACCAACCTACATGGTCTTCACATGATCTGACCAAGATTATGTCTGGACTTTAAAAGAGACTGTGACCTCTGAGTTTGTTTCGGCCTTTCTTCTCAGAGTAGTCAGATAGGAAACGCCGACCTCATCTAGTTTAAAAAATATGATTGACGTGTAAAAGTGTTTGTACAAACCTAGTTACAGAAATAAAATCATTTATCATTTAACCATTTTTATCTATAATTATGTTTTAACCATTTTTATCTATAATTATGTTTTAACCAAATATCTAATCGATTTTATTATTATTTGTTACACATACATATCTATTTTTTATTTAATTATTTACACACTAAAAAACTGATTTACATCCGTAAGACGTCCTCGTAACATAGGGTCCAGTTGAAAACCAGCGTCAGGCACTAGTTATCTGGCATTTATGCTGAACTGGGCCTATTTGGCGCAGCCGTGAGGCACACAATACTGTTTATAAGTTTTTTTTTGTTTTTGTTTTGTGTGAATGTTGTGTGCCTTAACCTGGGTCAAATAAATTTATTTTCTTTCTTTCTTTCTTTAGATACGGACATGTAAGTACCATTACTGGACCATTAGTCCGTGTATTATATCGGATAATCGGCGCATTTACTTGATGTGAACAAAGATATCAATCACATAACCGTTTTAACGTCGGTTTATCTAAGCATGCGTTATTTTAGTGCAATAACAATAATAAGTCACGTCGACGTTACAAATAACACATAGATAAGGAAAATTACTACATAGCTTTATTTATAATAGTATTCAACCATGTAAAATACATGGGAATAGTAATACCTGTTTTAATATTTAAAATTAAATAAACTTAAGCAATTAGGAAGTTCTGCGTAGAAGCGGATACATGGCAGTTGACTCATTTAGTTTACTTTTTTGTACGAAGTAGATGAATAAATACAGTATTTTGGAAAAAAATATTGATATTTTACAGAAATTGGTCTTAACCTTTTTCTTGGTAACGCCCTATTAACTAAATGTTATAAAATAGAAGTAAAAAGCTTTGTTTTTCTATTAATATCACAGTTTTGCGTTCAAAACGCTCTTCTGTAAAATCGTTATCTTGTAGATAACCGTAAGTACCAATTTGCGGCCGTCGATATGTTGAAACTGCTAACCAAGTGCACTTTCCGCAGCATACAAGGACTTTGAAAAAATAACTTATATCTTCAAATCAAATGATTTAATGGGGATTCTGCCGTTTTGCCGAAAAGATTTTGCCAAAATTTCACTACCCAAACAAATTTTAGCAACCTTTTTCTTATACCAATGCAATGTTTGGAATGATTTTAGTACGCACATTTTCATTTGGTCAAATTTTTACTTGGTAGAAAATTACCAAGGATAATGTCATTAAGGCATTTGGTCTTTAATCAAATGATTTATTACAGCAAACAATCTTTAAACAATAAACGTTTTGTCTAATGATTTGTTATGACAAAAAATATAAAGGCAAAAATAAGTTTTTTTGGGAATTATTTAAAAATGCAATTTTATTTTAATATAATCATTTATTCAAGGGTAAAAAAGCAAGGGTGGGATAGGATGCAAGAGCGAGCGAAGCGAGCTCGGCACTTAGGGCACCCCGACTCGGACAGATTAGGTTAGAAGGAAAAAAAATAAAACCACGAAGGGGATGGCGGGGTCTGAAAGACCCCGCCATCCCCTCGTGGTTTTTTTTTTTAACCACCCAGGAGTAGGAGCTCCGCTGGGCGGGGCTCCGTCGTCTAAGCCTTATATAGAAATGGTAAATTGAAAACTGACGATTCTAAATATTTGGCTTATTTTATTTTGCGTAAAATATGTTATACCAACTGAAATATTTGACTACATAAAAATTGGTATTATATTATTATTATTATCATTGGTATTACTGGTAAATTGGTGGTAATTGGTAAATAAGTTATTTTTTAAACGTTCACTTGCCAAACATTAGGTTTGCGTTACAATTATTTGTGAAGAGATTTTTTGCTAAGTAATAATTTGACAAATTAAATTATGCGGAAAATTGTTTGCGAAGTGATAATTTGGCAATTTCTTTTCGATGAAACAAGGGAGACCCAAATTAATGGTTTCGTTTGATAAACAAACAATTACTAAATTAACATGGCTTATCTTAAAGTGACCTAGTAGCTCTAGTATAAATACACATTTACGACAAAATTGTATGTTAAGTAGTTTCTTTAATATCGGCTAAATGCAGTTCTTAGCTCTGGCACTATTGGCTCTGACGGCGGTCGCCTCCGCTAAATACATCAACCTCGAGGATGCCATCGATCTAGAAGACATCACCGCTTACGGATACTTGTCTAAAATCGGTGCACCGGCTGCCGAAAGAATCCGTCAAGCTGAGGAGCAGGAAGAGACCCACGTCAGAAGCGTCGGTGGTTCCAACTCAAATGTCGGACAGTTCCCTCACCAGGTAATTAATCAATTTGATTATGCACAGTGATGTCTCAAGCAACACTATTACGTTTTATACATTTCGGAAATATTTCGCAGGCCGGACTTCTCGTGAGCTTCCCTGGTGGTCAGGCTGTCTGCGAAGGCTCTCTGGTCGCAACTAACCGCGTTCTTACCGCTGCTCATTGCTGGTTCGACGGCCAAAACCAGGCCTATAGCATTAGCGTTGTCCTTGGTTCAATCCGTTTGTTCTCTGGCGGTACCAGGGTGACTACCTCAAATATTGTTATGCACGAAAACTGGAACCCCCGCCGGATCCGTAACGACATTGCCTTGATCAAATTGCGCTCTAACGTCAACGTTTCAAGTAAGTAAATACTAGAGCAATTAAAATTACATCAATGTTTTAAAAAAATTGAAAAATCTGCCATCTATTCCTCATTTAAATGTAGATAAAATAATAATATCTTTGTATCTACCAACAGAAAGCATCGTCCTCATTGCCCTGCCCAGCGGTAGCGAGCTCAATGAACTATTCATCGATGAAACTGCCATCGCATCTGGTTTCGGTCTCACCAATGATAGTAAGACGATTTTAATATATTAACACTGGATTTTAGATTTTGTTTATTTACTGAATTGACTTATCAACACGATTAATTATATAGGTGCAGCAGGAGCAATCACTACCAATCAGGGTTTGGGCCACGTTAGCCTGCCTGTGATCACGAACGTTGTCTGCAAATCATCGTTCCCCGTCGTCGTTCAAGACTCCAACATTTGCATAAGCGCTAATGGCAGTAGCACCTGCATCGGTGATTCTGGTGGTCCCCTGACTGTCAACAGGAACGGAAGGCCTATGTTGGTACGTACTCGTATTTTGAAAATACCTACTTATATCTTATTTTAGGATCTTAAGGGGCTCATTAATGCGACGGCTTACTCTTCGTTAACTTGACCTTTTATTACTTGATGTCTTTTTGCTACTAATTTTAACATTTCCAACAGATTGGTGTCAATTCTTTCGGATCCGCACGCGGTTGCCAGGTTGGATCTCCTGCCGTCTTTGCCAGGGTCACCTATTACGTCAGCTGGATCATTGCTAATTGTAAATGAGTCTGCACAATATGTTACCGAATAGCACAATATTACATTAAAGATTTTAAAACATTATATTGGTTCTACTATACATTGAGCAGTTCGTATCTATTTATCCCTTTTTGGGGCTCAACCCTCTTTATGTAGAGAGAAGGAGTATGGAGTATCCTAAAAACAATCTGCTGAGGCTTATCTTAGACTCCAAATCTCCCACTTGATAAAATAACTCTCAACGTAATATAACTAGTATAAGAATGTAATTTATGGAGATAAAATAAACATTATTTATTATTACAAAATGCTCAATTAGCAGCCTGACTCCGAATTTTTCCCCAAATTGAGGCAACTGGCGAAATATATGTAGTTGTATGTTACACTTCGAAATATATAAGCGCGATGTTGTACCTATTTAATATTAGAAATAATGCTTGGTTTTCGTAATGTTTAAATAAATACTGTTTTAACACCTCCCGCTGCCCTCCAGGGTATAATCGGTGGATAAACTTGTTCTATTTGTTAGGCTATTAAAGCCAATAAAAGGATCAGGTTACTAACAATGTCTACCATTTAGACAATCTGAGCAATTCATGCGCTCCAATATAATATCTGGCACACTATTGGGTTGGCTGGCAGGGAATGCCTTGTGCCGTCTTATATAAGGTGTACTTATATACAAATCACAACTGCCCCTGGCTGGAGGCTTTAAGTTAGTAGCTTAAGGCACCCACAGGTTTGCCCGGTTAAGTAGCCAGGACCTTAGTGGTCACAACTACGAGCTGCCAAATAGGAAAAAAAAAAAACAAATCACAACTGTCATTTTAAGACAGTGTCATGTGTTGATATTCTTTGAGAGTTATATGAAATGACTATAACACGGCAAATTGACGTAGGGTGTCAATTTACTTAACGATTAATTTCCCTGACTCTACAACGTTTTGTATATGAAGTTTAAATAAATAAAATCCTATATGTCGGAAATACGTTAAATCAATTCTCTGACTTTGAGTAATCGGGACGCCAGCGCCAACAGGTGGCGCTCGATAGAGTCTACAACATAACACTCGACCAGAGTAAAAGCAGAGTTGGTCGGTGGCGGCCAAGCAGTGAACTCATTTAGAAAATGTCACGCGAACTGCATAGTAGTGACGTGTACCTACAGTGTGTGACTCGATAGTGCGATTAATTTGTTCTAAATTATAATTTGATTTGAACTACAAACGGTTTCTCTATTGCGCATTAACCAAAACTTCCCATAGTACGCCCACAGTAGTTAAAATATGGCTTAAGCTAACGAGAGAGACGTACCTTGTCCGTCAATTATTCGAAACATTTTTCAACATGTAACTAATATATTTCTATTTGGTTAATTTAATACAAATTTGTATGTCAGTAATGGCTCTAATTTCAAAACCTGTCTGCACTTAAATATCTAAAATCGATAAATTAGTCGATTCTAAACAAATTAAACTCATGACTTGCATTTAGAATGATAAAAGTATCATAATCAATAAACAGTCACTTTGAAACTGTAAGGCAACAGACTGCGTTTCTCGACGTCTATACTATGACTGGTATTATAATCAGTCTACAACAAACGTAAAGTATTTAATCCTGAGATTTTAATAATTA
The DNA here is from genome assembly GCA_916610205.1 of Griposia aprilina. Classification (NCBI taxonomy): domain Eukaryota; kingdom Metazoa; phylum Arthropoda; class Insecta; order Lepidoptera; family Noctuidae; genus Griposia; species Griposia aprilina. The sequence goes on along the minus strand of OU744297.1, from coordinate 11,330,196 downwards.
GATTCGATTGATAAAATTAAGTTTTATCACTCTAATTAGGCACTCTAATTAATTATCTTTAAATTATCTAATAACTACACTATAAATACGCACCACGAAAAATTTTGGATTACTTTGATACATCCATATCGGCAACATGAACTTCTTGGCTCTGGCACTATTGGCTCTGACGGCGGTCGCCTCCGCTAAATACATCAACCTCGAGGATGCCATCGATCTAGAAGACATCACCGCTTACGGATACTTGTCTAAAATCGGTGCACCGGCTGCCGAAAGAATCCGTCAAGCTGAGGAGCAGGAACGGACCCATGTCAGAATCGTCGGTGGTTCAGCCTCAAGTCTCGGACAGTTCCCTTACCAGGTAATTAATCAGGTTGATTACGCACAGTGATGTGTAAAACAATTCTGTTTCCTATATATAATTAATTTCGGTAATTGCCTGCAGGCCGGACTTCTCGCGCAATTCGGTGGTGGACAGGGCGTCTGCGGAGGGTCTCTGATCACAGCTAACCGCGTTCTTACTGCTGCTCACTGCTGGTTCGACGGCCAAAACCAGGCCTCTAGCATAACCGTTGTCCTTGGTTCAATTCTTTTGTTCTCTGGCGGTACCAGGGTGCCCAGCAACGATGTTGTTATGCACGGAAACTGGAACCCCAACCTGATCCGTAACGACGTTGCCGTGATCAAATTGGGCTCTAACGTCGGCCTTTCAAGTAAGTAAAATATTTACGTGCATGCTTGTAGGTATAAAGTATTCGTGGGTAAAATTTGACAACAAATAAGATTATCCCTTCAGGGTTTGAATGTTTCTTGCCAATAAAATTGAGAAGTAGATACCTACAGGTCTTTTTTGTGTGAATATCAAAATGCTTCTGTTATTCGTCATTCGAAATAAAAATAATATTATCTGTGTACCCACAGACAACATCGGCACCATCGCTCTGCCCACCGGAACCCAGCTCAACGAGAACTTCGCCGGTGAAACCGCCATCGCATCTGGCTTCGGTCGCACCGCTGATAGTAAGAAAATTTTAACATGCCGCCGTCCTCAACCTGGAGTTTGTGTTTATTTACCTATAAAATTGACGTATCAACACGATTAATTATATAGGTGCAGCAGGAGCAATCACCACCAGCCAGGGTCTGAGCCACGTTAGTCTGCCTGTGATCACGAACGTTGTATGCGCAATTTCCTTCCCGTTTATCGTCCAGGACTCCAACATTTGCACAAGCGGTGCTAATGGCAGAAGCACATGTAACGGTGATTCCGGTGGTCCCCTGACTGTCAACAGAAACGGAAGGCCTATCTTGGTACGTGTTTTGAAAATGACTATATTTTTTCTAGAATGTAGTCACGCTTACTAAAGCTTAGTTTTCGCAATCTTGATCTTTATATTTCTTGTTTTTCTGTTGAACTAATTTTTACTTTTCCAACAGATTGGTGTCACCTCCTTCGGTTCTGCCCGTGGTTGCCAGGTTGGATCTCCTGCCGCCTTCGCCAGGGTCTCTTCCTTCGCCAGCTGGATCATCAGTCAATAGTCATAAACTAGTCGGCAGAAAAATACGTTACACCAAATAACAGTTTCATGGAAATGAATTAAAAATAAAACAACTGTTTTGTAAAAGGAGTTTACTTTTATAATATTAGTTACTAGCGACGACAAATTTGGCTAATTTTCCTTTTTGGCCTCGCAAAGGCCTTTTAATATTTTTCCTGTTTGTAAATCCTGTGCATGTGCTAAATAAAATATTTTTGGAACGAAGTTCTTTAACGCGGCTTGCGGTAGACTTACACTGGTAGTAATCGTCACGTTTGACATTTTTGTTCCTAATTTCTTGGAAATGTGACTTTTATTTCTAAAAATCTAATTAAAACTAACAAAATTGGTAGAATAGTACTGTGTGTAAGTTTTAAGCAGACTAGTGTTTGAGTTACAGGGCTGAGCTCAAGTGGATGTCCATTCGCCAATGGAGAAGTTTGCGCGCTTTGACCACGCTTTACTCCTTTCTCAACTCTCCCACCCCTCCTTCTTATCTTATGTCTCACTTTCAATATCTATGTTCTTCACACGCTAAGAATCTGCGTTCTTCCAACAATCTTTTCCTACTCTGTCCTTCTCATACTGATTTTGTTCCTTCTTCCTTTCGTACTCAGTCCATTCTTCTCTGGATATCAGGACGACCACCAGTCGGTATGCATTTAAGCGATAATTGCAGTTATTTTCAAAATAAATATTAATAGAGTCGAGAGATTTTCTAATAGCGTAGAGTCATCTCAATTACCTCTTTCCCTTTTTGTGTATATAATTATATAGTATATATATTATATATAATGTAGGTATATATTATAGTAAATATGTATGTATGTGTATTATAACCTATTTAGCTACCTACTTTTATACCTATTTTATTTATTATTAATTTTGTTATCTTTTTAATTATTATTATTAACTCCTGTTAAACAGCGCACCTGCCATCTTATCTCTACACCACCCTTGGTTGACTGTTAGAGAATGCCTAAGGCGTTAAGTCCGCCTTTGTATGTTATTATATGCGAGAAATATAGATAAATAAATAAATAAATAAAAGCATTATTTTCTCCATACATTAAAGCATTATGTCTCGGTGGTGGTGGCGTGTGTGTTGGATTATTAAGTTCCCTTCAAAATGGTTGAGCTAAATGGTGCTGATCCATACGTCATGTTCGTGAACGGGCGCCGTCAGTAGGGACTGGTCATCTCTTGGCTGCCACGGCTTATTTTGATTTAAATTTTTGTATTATTTTTATCTTTTTTATTACGGATGCTTTAAACGTGCACGTCTTTCTACATCGTTCTCAAATTTTTTTTTTCAACATGGTTGATGTAAACATTTTTTTTTTGTAACTTTATGTTGATTTAAAAGAGTGTCCATGGAGTTTCCTGCCCGTTCTTCTCCATAGGTACCTACCTACTACGCTTTGGAATGGGCAACTAGCTTAATTTTTCTGACTGACTGACCCTTTGACCATTCAAAAGTGCCTGTAATTGGTTTATTTAAAATAAATTCTTTGAGTTTGAGTTTGATACAAAAAATTATACAATATATTTTTTCTCAGAAATTAATGCATATTTCAGAAAAACTACTTCAGTAAAAGGTGTTTGTAATAGTGCCAGCAGTCTACCACAAAAAAAAACAGTTCTATTCCTTGACCTTTTAATTAAATATTTTCAAGTGCCTGTTGTTTCCAAAGGGCACATTTTCGCAGTTAAGTGTAAGGAAATAAGATGTTGGCCTTAATTTTCTCAATCACCTGTAGTAATTTTCATTTCAAATAAATTTGACTGACGCAAGTAATTTGCAAAAACATTATTCTCTCCATACAAAAAATAATTCAATATCTTTTCTCAAGATCACATTTTTACTATAAGACTAACAATTATATTTTGGTGACGTTCTTCAGAATGGTCAGGTGCGTAGTACTCGCAACCGGCGTGCATGTATGACAAGAATAGATGTATGAACGTAAACGAGGCAAATGGAGTATTTAAGGATCGTAGCAAGTGACCTTCTGTAGTTTCTGCCTACCCCAATAGGAAGCCGGGAGTTTGGAAGTACTGTAGCGAAATAAAAAAGGATTCACCACATAAACGCGTATAATTTAAATAAACAAAAATACACCGAAAATACACTAATATCAAAAAAGAAATGCAAAAAGTGTTGTCGATATGGCTTCTTACATAAAAAAGAATTACACAAGAAAAACTTAGACGCGCAAGATCGATAAGAGTTTTAGTCTTGAGTGGATTTTTCCCGCGCACACGATATCAGATGACAGCAAAAAAAAATCGGGATACTTTTCATCCCAAAATCGTTTGACCGGGTATTCACAATACGTCCCTAAGAGCCTGATTGCAACCAGTATTCTAGGACGCTCACGTTAAATATAAGGTATCCATTGTCTAGGAGACAGCGCTAAGTTAAACCGTGGTCATGGCAAACCCTAAGTTCCTTTTCGTTTATTAAAACCAATGAGGTTATATAATACTAGCGGAGCAACGTCGTACTTAAAAAATCTGAAAAACGTAACCACTTACGAGTTTAAAGTCGAAGCTTTGAAACGGATACTAGTTATGGCAATCTGTCAAAAGAATCTATGTTTGTCCCATTTCTTCTATCGTCAAACTAATTACATTGGAATGAGACAAGACATTATTATCGGAAAAACGGCCAGAGTTACCAATGATGAATTCAATCAATCAATTACTATATAGATAGGTTATGGAACTTTCAATAGATTAAAGATTTAAAGAAACTAGGATTAGGTACATAATAGGAAGAAGAAAAACAAATGCGTAAAGGTAAATATTATATTTCAAAACTATTAAGATCGTGTCAAATTACTTTTGTGTAAAATGGAGTGATTTTATTTCTATGTACAATCATTTATACAATATATATGTACTGTACAATATATCAGTTTAAACCAAACAGACTATAATAATGATAATTTAGACTTCCAGGAACATACATTCGTCGTTCACTAAACTCCCAACAGTCTGGCAAAATCAAAATCGTTTTTACTGGTAACACAGATGGTAAAAACAATTTTGATAAATTTATTTCGTGTCGTAATGTTTTTTTGGATAATCTGAATAAAATTGAGCAAACTTATTAGTAAAATGAAACACCAATTGCTTTATTGAGCTTTTCAGACAATGTCAGGCAAATATTAATCGCATATTTCACCATTTCGCAATTTCTTAGTGCTAAGTAATCGCTCACTTGACGTCAAGCTGACGACTGAAGCGAGATATGCTTGCGGACATATACGACGTAGTAATGCATCGGCGCCGTACACTGCTGATCTAGTCCTATATAGCATCATTGATTAAAATAAACAGAAAAAGAACTTAGGGTTTAGAATTAATACAAAATAAATAGCTGGTAAAATCCTGCGATCGCTGTGACAGCCGGATTCGGGAACAAGGATGTAGTGCGTAGTCTCGTTGCGAGTCGTAAGGTGGGGCGCCTGGGGCGTGAGGTCGAAATTCGGCTTAATAAACAAGGTCAATACCTAAATCAAACAATAGGCGATGAGGACCGTGAGTACAAGCAGAATTTTTAATAATAAAGAAGAAAATTTAATGATTGAGGATATAAGAAAATTTAAACACCGTTTTGCTGCAGATAAGATTCTTATAGCAATAAAGCACACGAAGACAAGCATACGCTGAACGTTCTTAAGGCAAAGAAATAAAATATAATGTCGAGACAAAGCAAGGGCAAGGGCTTTCGATAATTAGAACAAATTAGAAAGAACACAACCATACTGGATAATCTTAGTAATTACTGTTAAATAGACATAATTATAGGTTCTCTCGTGGAATTTTGGCTAAACAAATCATGAACAACCCATCAGGTTTTAGAAATTTTCTACAGTGTCAAGCATTGTATGGAAAATTTTGCTCGTCAGAAACTATCAATTTCCAAAAAAAATAAAAATTATTTGCCGGTCTAGTAAAACATATAAGAGGTTGAATATGTTTTAAACGGAGGAGGTATATTACAAAGTTTAAATGCAGGTATATAATACTGCAGTACGTATTGTAGCGAAATAAAACAGGAAATTCACCATTTTAAACACGTATAATTTATTATTGTTAAAAATTGCATCCGAAATTAAGTATGAAATGTTAAAATTAAATATTATAAAAAACAAAATTACGGAACAGGTAAATTTGCTAAAAATGTAAAGATAATACGAGAAAACGGGCTTTTAATAGTTCAGCTGAAATTCATATTTCACCCCGACTTCCCCGGGGCTTGTATCTTTTTATCCCGCTCGCACTGTCAAACTGATTCGGTTAAGGTGAACTGAACTATTGTTGGAAGTATGCCACAAATAAGATGAATAAACTTATCATTAATTTATTACATTAGTATAAAAAATTGCTTTCACTTTGTATGGACAGTGTATATAAAATTAGAACCTTTTAAATGGGCAGGTAAATAATAAGTATAAAAAAAAAACATGGGAGGCCTTCATCTTTTGTATAGAAACAACGACAAAATTAAATGGCGATAGATGGATGGATGGGATGGATGTGTGGTACTTGACGTCTATACCGCCACAAACGAACTACGCAAGACATGTAACTGACGTGAAAATCCTACATCACGGAAGCAAAGTTTACTGCAAAATCTGCAATATACCGGATTAATTTTCAATGACCAACCAAAGAAAATTGCTCTGCCGCCATATATTGTCATCCTAAAACAGCGACAGCCAAATAAAATGACTTGTCTTTTTGCTGATTTTTTTGCTAAAAAATAGGCCAGCCCTCTGGCCACGTGAAGAGTCGACCAACCACTTGGCGATTTCTCGAAAAACTAGGTGGGACTCGGACCGCATGGCCCTAGGTTTTAGCCCAATACGGCTCGAACATATAAGTCCCAATAAGATTGGAGTAATTGCGCCGTTTGAGGTTTTACGCACCTGCAGTAGCCGCTCCAGCACAGCCCGCCTTGCTAGGAAGTTGGGATGGCGCAAGGGAGTCAACACAACATGTTAATAAAATGAAATTGAATTGTATTTTTATTTTTAATAATAATTTAAAATATAATTTTTAAATTATTATTGGACTATGATGCCACGGAGCAGCTACTCATTGTTCCCTCATAATGTTTAATAATTTCGTGTTTTTGACGATAACAAACCCTACACACTCACACAATCATTCTACCTCTCCTTACACTTCACATGCACACTACACATACATTACACTATGCATACTTTTTTTTAAATTCATTTTTTTTCTGTTTAGTTAATTTATACATGTCTGTTTTTATTTTCCTTTCATCAATATTTAATTTGTCTGGAGTTTTAAAATTTACCACTGCAATGTTAATTATATTTAATTCGGGGTGATAGCCTGGTGATCCGTCACACAGGGTATTCTGGTATGGACGCCAGTCTCTCACAAAGGATCATATTATGTGTCGTTTATTTATTTACATACTTATTTATATACATTTATAAATATTATTATTAAAACATTTAAAAATATAACAAATTGTTGTCCGCCGGTATCGGGAGACAGGAACCTCCTCACGATGCGAGCCGTATCGAGGAGTAACACATAACATAACATAAAATCACGCCTGTATTCTCCGAAGGGTTAGGCAGAGGTGTACACCACCATATAGTACACCCACATTTCGCCAGTTATATTGAAGTCCCAAGTAATAGGGGGCGAGCCTATTGCCATCACAAATCCAGACTCCGGGCTGCTACTGAGAAATTCCAGATTGAAAAACCCAATAACATTTTGCCCGACCCGGGAATCGAACCCAGGACCTCGTGCTCAGCTCTAGCGCTTGCGACCACTAGACCAACGAGGCAGTACTGCCTTCTGAATCAGGCCCTTGACCCAAACGCCTAACGAGAGCCTCAAGAGATGTTGATCGAGGCTTTCGGCCATCAGGCCATTGGCCGATACGACAATCGGCACAATGACAACTGAGCCTAAATTCCACATGTCAACAACCTCGTGTGCTAAGTCGAGATATTTAATTTGTTTCTCTTTCTCAGCTTTCACGAAGTTCTCGTCATGTGGAATGGTAATATCGATGTATCACCACTACATCAGGCTTATTGGCGACAATAGTCCTGTCAGTAATGATAGACGAATCCTAGTACAACGTAATATGGTATTTATTTTTCATTTCAAAGCAAGTTGCTGCTGAATAATCCTGGCTACTTGATTATGCATGTGCATGTACTCGCCGTTAGCCAGATGAGAACAACCAGAGATAATATGTCTGACGGACTCACCCGGACGATGGCATGCCCGACACACGTCAACCGTCCCGTCTTTCATAATTTGTCTCCGGTAGTTATTCGTCAAGATAACTTCGTCCATAATTGCACAGACGAAACCTTCAGTTTCCCCATAAAGGTCACCAAAACGTAACCAGGATTCGGACGCTAAGAAATCTACACCGTGCTCATGAAGGGCCCGATAGAAGCGTCCGTGTAGCTCCTTGCTTTGCCATACCTCCTTGCGGTCATCGGTAGTAAGTACCACAGGTTTGCGCCAGTTCTCTTTAGCCATGGAGAGTGGGGTGAGTCCCTTGTCCACTGCTACCACATTACGGTACATACCCACTTCGGCTTTTAAAAAATATTCCGTGAGTCTGCACATTTCGTGGTTGTGGAGGGTCTTTGCATTTAAGAAGCTTCGACCCGCGGACTTCCACGGTATGTACAGTCTCATCACCGATGATCGTGGGTGATGCATCCGGTTTGCGGTCAGCAGTGTAGGGACCCTCCTATCCAGGGCATCGAGTTCGGTCTGAGACCATTTGAGAATGCTGAAAGAGTACATCAAAACTGGCATGATCCAACCGTTGCAGGCGCGCACCTTGTTTCCGCCTGAAAGAAGACTAATTATTACCTTCTTCAGGTGACCAAAGGACCGCTCCTTCAACGATTGCTTCATATCAGCAACGTTGATGCCTAACTGTTTAGACATACCCAAATACTTATAGCTTTTGGATGAAGAGAGGGATCTAAGTTGTATGGAATCCGGAAGTTGAATTCCCTCGGGTTCCATAATCTCACCTCGCTTTACATGCATGACTGCACATTTGTCCACACCAAATTTCATCCTGATGGCGCTACTGAAAGTTTCAGTTACCTTCAGTAGCTCCGTCAGTTGCAATTTGTTGGGGGCAAAGAGTTTCAAGTCATCCATGTAAAGGAGATGAGATATGACCTGACCACCTTTCCTCAACCGATAGCCTAGACCTGAATCCTCCAGTAGTGTGCTTAGAGGATTCAGGGCTAAGCAAAACCAAAGTGGACTCAAACTGTCGCCCTGGAATATTCCCCGTTTAATGCATACAAGCTCATCATTCCCCTGGATCTGTCGACACCCTGGATAGTGAAGAACCGTTCTCCAATGCCCCATATACGACCTAAGGAAGATACGTAGAGTTGTACGAGTATCTATCTTGTACTACTCCAGCCCCCCAGGCGCAGGCGGACCACGACTTTACATGCTTTTGGAGGCACAGGGGATTACAAATACCTCTAGTTCTAATCTCCGGCTGTTTTGTAACATTCATTAAGTTTAAATTTATGTTTACTATAAATTTGTTAAAAATCTTATCCTCAAACCTTTCTCCAAACCGTTCTCTAAAAAATAAAATTATTAAAGTATCTAAGTAAACCAAAAAGTTTATTTCTGAATATCTTGGAGACACCGTAAAATTTTAGTAACTCTCGAAAATAGGTACATTCACCTATCTTCATTTTTCACATTGACATGAAATTATGATATTCAACCCTTTTAAATATGTTTTTATAAATGAAAACTACAACATTTGGAAAAAATAAAAATACGGATGGCTTATTTTTACACGTAAATTTCATTTTACTTTAATACATAATTTCTTCAGAACAAAAAACGTTGTCAATCGGGTATTTTGAGTGCAAGCGAAGTGACAAAGGTTCCCCGTTTGATAGCCGAAGCGGTACTGACAAGTACTGAATCGGGGTCCTGTCGGGGGCCGGGCGGCAGGGCGGTCCAAGTTTTGAGTGTTTATAAAACTTGATATTTGCCATCTCATCTTTTTACTGTTAATATAACGTTGAAAAAAATAAAAAAGAGCACATGGTATCTGCTTTAGGCATAGTTCGATTAGGCTGCAAAGTTTCATGACCTAATTTGAAAATTTTCTTTGAATATTATCCATTTATTGTACGGTTCAGAGGTAACTTTGAGATTTCATTGTATCGAGAAAATTGTATGCAATCGTATATTCGAAACAGACAGTACTTAGAGAAGTCCTTATCTGTACTGCATATTAATTTGAAAGTGAATACTACAATACTGTTGAAACTACAGCCATTCATGTTAAGGCAATTTTCGCAATCTGAGGTAGTACAAGCCCTTAATTATATTTAATTCGGGGTGAGAGCCTGGTAATCCGTCACACCTATGGACTGGATCCTAGTATGGACGCCAGTCTCTCACAAAGGATCATATTATGTATATTGTTGTCGAAATGCTTGTCTCTATGTTTATAAATATGTGAATATGTGATATGTGTGTGTGTGTGTGTGTGTGTAAATATGTGTAATGTGTGAAGAGAGAAAATAAAGATATATTATTATTATATTTTTATGATAGTAACATATCTCGGGTTCATGGGGTCCCGGATCTTTGGAAGGCGTACGAGGAGACCAAGCCAACTCGCAGAGGTCCTTTCGAAAATTTTAAATGGAATGGGGCACCTACCGACTATTATCCCTGTATGCACTGTGCAAGTGCACCCAAGGACCACCCCCGGTTGGTGTCTGGTTATCTAGGACTATAGAAAGACTATGGCCCCTGTCTGACCAATGTTTTATATAAAATACAAAGTTCAAATTGCAGGAGGTGACTTGCACACTCAATAATGGGCCCCCGAAAACGGTCGCAAGCACATAGTGTCGTAGCGCCAAGGGGGTAACATGTCCTGAGGTGCTTATGAGGAGTAGAGAGGTAGCCCAAGGCTATCAGGGCAATCCCGGAAGTACGGTCAAGATCCCTACCAGCATCTTACTGGAATACTTCCTTCCTCCGAGCACGTTTGCTTTTGCGAATCTCCACTCAAGCCGGCCAATAAAGGCAAGAAAGAGGTGGGAGCTCTGTTCCCCGTCATTGTTCACTCCAGCCGGTCAATAAAGGCAGAGGTGAGGAACAAGACTATTATTATTTCGTTTATTTATTTACATACTTATTTGTATACATTTTTAAATAATTTTATAAAAACATAAAAAAAAACGCTTGTTCCCAACGAGTCACACCTCAACGGGTAACAGTGTGACTCGTTGGGAATGTTTTGGATAATAATTCCCAACGAGTCACAGTTACTGTTACACTGTTACTCGTTGGGATGATCCCACCTTGATTTAGGGTATAAGGGGGGGGCTTGATTTAGGGGTAGGGGTGAATGAGGCGTAGCCGACGGAGTCCCGCTTCGCGGGACTCCTACTTCTGGGCGGTTTAAAAAAAAATAACCACGAAGGGGACGGCGGGGTCTTTCAGACCCCGCCGTCCCCTTCTAACCTAACCTGTCCGAGTCGGGGTGCCCCAAGTAGTGCCCCAATAGTGCCCCAATACCTGGGAACAATTTTTGTTTATCTGAGAACGAAAATATTTCGTGGCGATAGATGATATAGTAACAGTGTAACAGTAACTGTGACTCGTTGGGAATTATTATCCAAAACATTCCCAACGAGTCACACTGTTACCCGTTGAGGTGTGACTCGTTGGGAACAAGCTAAAAAAAACATTTTAAAATATAAAAAATAGTGGTCCGCCGGTATCGGGAGCAGGGTCCAAGCTACCGGTGGTTAGGGCTCCAGCGACAGGAACATCCTCAAGATGCAAGCCGTATCGAGGGGTACTGCCTTCTGAATCAGGCCCTTGATCCAACCGCCTAACGAGAGCCTCGTGATCGAGGCTTTCGGCCATCAGGCCATTGGCCGATACGACAATCGGCGCAAGGACAGCCGCGCTCACATTCCACATGTCAACAACCTCGTGTGCTAAGTCGAGATATTTAATTTGTTTCTCTTTCTCAGCTTTCACAAGGTTCGATGATGGCATGCCCGACACCCTACACATAAACCTTCGCAGGCGTATGCAGAAAAACTCATCGAAGTTTCATCAAAATCGGTCGAGCCCTTTCGGAGTCCATAGACGAAAAACAAACATTGATTTTTATTTATACAGTATAATATATAGATAGATATAAGTGTATAGATAGATAGATATAGATTGAAAGGAACAGCAAACAGTTACATTATAAGAACTTACAAGTAATTTAACAAAACAATTTTAGTATTAATTATTATATTAGGTTGGGGAAAAAGTCTTTTCGCATTATAGTATGTATGAACTTGTAATAAAATCTCTTTGGCTATACTATTTGTATCTGGCTGGTTTTGGTATCATTGAAAGTAAAAATTTTAAAGAACATAATTCCAAATTCAAATTAGGAAAATGTGTGATTTTCATTTGTTTTTGTACTGTCAAGATGAGTGAATCTAATGAAGAAATTCGATACATTTTAAAATTTTACTACAAAAAAGGTAAAAATGCAACGCAAGTCGCGAAAAACATTTGCGATGTTTATGGACGTAGTGCAGTGTCTGTGAGAGTAGCATAAATTTGGTTTCAGCGTTTTCAATCCGGATTTTTTTATGTCAAAGATGCACGTCGCTCTGGTCGCCCTATTACGAATAAAATGGATGCTATTTTTGAAAAAGTGGAGCAAGATCGGCATATCAGTAGTTACGACGTAGCTGAAGAACTGGGAATTGACCACAAAACAGTTTTGGCACATTTGAAAAAAACTGGGTACACAAAATAGCTCGATATTTGGGTACCTCACGAGCTCACTGAAAGAAACCTAATGAACCGTGTACTCATTTGTGATTCTTTACTACGACGTAATGAAACCGAACCATTTTTGAAGAAGCTGATAACTGGTGATAAAAAGTGGATCACGTACGACAAGAACGTACGAAAAAGGTCATTGTCAAAGGCCGGTCAGGCTTCACAGACTGTGGCGAAACCCGGGTTAACTCGCAACAAGGTGATGCTGTGTGTGTGGTGGGATTGGAAGTGTATTTTTGATTATGAGTTGTTACCACCAGCCAGGACCATCGATTCTGAACTCTACTGCGAACAACTGATGAGATTAAAGCAAGAAGTTGAGAGAAAGCGGCCAGAATTAATCAACAGAAGGGGTGTGGTTTTTCATCATGATAACGCAAGACCTCACACATATTTAGCCACTCAGCAAAAATTAAGAGAGTTTGGCTGGGAGGTGTTAATGCATCCGCCGTATAGTCCTGACCTTGCACCTTCAGATTTCCAACTGTTTCGGTCTCTTCAGAATTCTTTAGGCAGTGTCAGGTTAACATCACGAGAGGACTGCCAAAACCACTTGTCGCGGTATTTTGATCAGAAGTCCCAAAATTTCTATATCAATGGGATCATGTTCCTACCTACAAGATCGCAAAAAGTTATCGAACAAAATGGTACCTACATACTTTAATTAAATGTAAATAAACTATATTAAAAAATGTTTTGAATTTTCTTAAAAAATGCGAAGAAACTTTTTCCCCAACCTATTACATAACCCAAAACGCTGTCCACAGGTAAATCATTCCCTTAATCTTAAGATTTCAATAAACCGATTGATAAAACCAAACACTATCACACTAATTGTAGACTATCTTAAAATTATCTGAAATTGCTGTATAAATAGGCATCAGGCAAAGTGTGATTTATTAATTTCGACAACATGAAGTTCTTGGCACTGGCACTATTGGCTCTGACGGCGGTCGCCTCCGCTAAATACATCAACCTCGAGGATGCCATCGATCTAGAAGACATCACCGCTTATGGATACTTGTCTAAAATTGGTGCACCGGCTGCCGAAAGAATCCGTCAAGCTGAGGAGCAGGAACAAACCCATGTCAGAATCGTCGGTGGTGCAGGTGCAAGTCTCGGACAGTACCCTTACCAGGTAATTAATTAGGTTGATTACGCACAGTGGCATCAAAAACAATTCTGTTTCCGAAATATAATTAATTTCGTTTATTGTCTGCAGGCCGGTCTTCTCGCGCAATTCGGTGGTGGTCAGGGTGTCTGCGGAGGCTCTCTGATAAGAGCTAACCGCGTTCTTACCGCTGCTCACTGCTGGTTCGACGGTCAAAGCCAGGCCTCTCGCTTTACCGTTGTCCTTGGTTCAATTCTGTTGTTCTCTGGCGGTACCCGGGTGGACACCAACGATGTTGTTATGCACGGAAGCTGGAATCCTAACCTGATCCGTAACGACGTTGCCATGATCAGATTGCCCTCTAACGTCGCCCTTTCAAGTAAGTAAAAAAATTACGTTAATGCTTGTATAATGTTCGTGTGTAAAATTTGCCATACAAATAAGATTATCCCTTCAGGGTTTGAATGTTTCTTGCAAATAAAATTGGGAAGTACGTACTTGCAGCAATGTTTTTGTAAATGGAAAAATTCTTCTGATAATCGTCATTTGAATTAAAAATAATATTATCTTTGTATCAACAGACAACATCGCACTCATCGCTTTGCCCAGCGGTACCCAGCTCAACGAGAACTTCGCCGGTGAAAACGCCATCGCATCCGGATTCGGTCTCACTAGTGATGGTAAGGAATACTTTACAATGCGTTTCGAATGGAGAGTCTTCATTTTGTTTACTGGACCAACTTAAAAAACTTATTATTCTCCAGGTGGCAGCATCTCCGCCAACCAGGTTCTGAGCCACGTTACCGTGCCTGTGATCACGAACGTTGAATGCAGATTATCCTTCCCGGTTATCATACAGGACTCCAACGTTTGCATAAGCGGGGCCAATGGCAGAAGCACATGCCAGGGTGACTCCGGTGGTCCCCTCGTTGTATCCAGGAACAGCAGGCCTCTCTTGGTGCGTATTTTGAAATTATTTTTTCACTCCTTTAGAGTTCCGTACCCAAAGGGTGCCAACAGAATCCTATTACTAAGCCTCGGCTGACCGTCCATCTTTCTGTCAGCGGGCTGTGTCTCATGAACCGTAATAGGCAGACAGTTGAAATTTTCAGTGTGTGTCTATTACCGCTATAACAACAAATAAAATAAAGTAAAAAAAAATAAAGGGGATTCCCATACAAAAAGGTGTATTAAATACGTTACGGAACTCTTCGTGTGCGAGTCCGACTCGCACTGGGCCGGCTATTTTTACTTTCTTACCTCTCGTAACCTTGACCGTTTTAATACTTATTTGTGGTACTAATTTTAACTTTTCGAACAGATTGGTGTCACTTCCTTCGGATCTGCCCGTGGCTGCCAGATTGGATCTCCTGCCGCCTTCGCCAGGGTCACCACTTTCATGACCTGGATCAACGGTCTCCTGTAAACTAGCCAGCAGAAAATCATATCTGAAACACTGTATATCATGAAAATGTTGTAACAATAAAACATTCTTTTACTAAAATATGAGTTTCGATTTTCTGTATTTCAAAATTGCAAATAATTCCATAGCGGCTTGTAATATTGTCTCCCTGTTGAGCAAAGGCTTCAAATCTGCCTACTTATTCAGAGAACGAGCATCAAGAATGCTAAGAACAAATAATTAAATCTGAGACACCTAATACAATTCATTTGTATTTAAATGTGTCCCTTCGTTTTAGGGCAAAGGAGATGTCCTATGGCCTAAACCGAAGGGAGTCACAGGTGGGCTTATCTGTTTTCTATTTAATGGACAGTACCTATTTAGAAACTAGCAAAGATTTAAAAAAAATGGAGATAGTTTATACCTGCGGGGTAATTGCGTAACACAATGGTTATATAATTTGTTGAGCAGACAAATTGAACATATGAAGCAATGAATTAGCAATAGGGTTCAAATTGATTCAGAATATGATTGATAGTGTGTTACACAATTAAGGTGCTGATTGTTCCGCAACACCTGTCCTGATCAGCAAATAGTATAATTTATGATCGATCTACTACGTAAACCCGCTCTTGGTCAGTCCCTGAATAGGTGACCATTCTCCTGTGCTGATCAGCAGATAGTATAATTTATGATCGATCTACTACGTAAACCCGCTCTTGTCGTGGTCAGTCCCTGAATAGGTGACCATTCTCCTGTGCTGATCAGCAGATAGTATAATTTATGATCGATCTACTACGTAAACCCGCTCTTGTCGTGGTCAGTCCCTGAATAGGTGACCATTCTCCTGTGCTGATCAGCAGATAGTATAATTTATGATCGATCTACTACGTAAACCCGCTCTTGTCGTGGTCAGTCCCTGAATAGGTGACCATTCTCCTGTGCTGATCAGCAGATAGTATAATTTATGATCGATCTACTACGTAAACCCGCTCTTGTCGTGGTCAGTCCCTGAATAGGTGACCATTCTCCTGTGCTGATCAGCAGATAGTATAATTTATGATCGATCTACTACGTAAACCCGCTCTTGTCGTGGTCAGTCCCTGAATAGGTGACCATTCTCCTGTGCTGATCAGCAGATAGTATAATTTATGATCGATCTACTACGTAAACCCGGTCTTGTCGTGGTTAGTCCCTGGATAGGTGACCATTTTCCTGTGCTGATCAGCAGATAGTATAATTTATGATCGATCTACTACGTAAACCCGGTCTTGTCGTGGTTAGTCCCTGGATAGGTGACCATTCTCCTGTGCTGATCAGCAGATAGTATAATTTATGATCGATCTACTACGTAAACCCGCTCTTGTCGTGGTCAGTCCCTGAATAGGTGACCATTCTCCTGTGCTGATCAGCAGATAGTATAATTTATGATCGATCTACTACGTAAACCCGCTCTTGTCGTGGTCAGTCCCTAAATAGGTGACCATTCTCCTTAATGATATTCATCATTCTTCTTAGTGATATCTCTTTACACATAGAGACCTTGAATTGTAAAGCACTTATCGTCGCTCGTTCAACCCTCTTTTGATAAAACTTTTTCTAAATATCGACGTACCTTAATAACGGAGCGGAGTACTGTAGCATCGACTGAACAATTACTATTCAAAGCCACATGGATCAACGCAACGAATATTGTTTAAATAATATTTGTAATCAAGAGGGTTACGTTATTCGGCTTCTGGTTGTAGTACCAAACAACTATGGTAGTTGTTTCATGGGGTCAGATGGTAATATTGTATTGTATAACGGGCTGATGTCCGCCAGTGCACGTCCAAGCGCGTATTTTGCATACGGGTGGGAAAATCGATCATTCGATCCACCTCAGCTCCTAAGGCCTGCATTTCTCCTGCTCTGATCTCGGTCGCATACGTCGGTCGCAAGTACGAATATACATTGTTTTCGGCACCACACTGCGACGCTGACGTCATCTGCGCATACGTTGCTACGACTAGTATGCGACCGATCGTATGTGACCGACATCAGCGCAGGAGGATTCAGGCCTTAAACTACATCTGGCTCTGCAGTCTCGACAAATATAACGACAAAAATCGGTCGTTAAGTCTAATCGACATCAAATTTCTTTAATAGATTTTTAACCTTATACTTTCGAAATAAAGTTGAAAATTTATTAAAGGAATTTGACTACGATACGACTTAGCGACCGATTTTTGTCACTGTCTAATGTCATGACTGCAAGCGCTGGTTTGACAGGAAATCGACTATAACCAAGTATTTTGTATGTTCGCAAAAACCTAGGACTTTTCAAAATAAGAACCGATTTCTATAATATAAATACACGTAGTAAAAATTAAATTTTGATACCCAAAAGATTAACTAAAATAAAACAAGCAAGTCATTTCTTATTAGTCCGGTCAATCTAGACCAAAAAATGAGAGTGAAGGTGCATAAAGTCCCAACAAGCTGAAAATCAGTAAAATTGTTCAAAACATAATTATAAATATAATTTAATAGTTCCCCATCATTCCCGTGTATGGAAAAAAAAATATTCGAGGTCAAAGGTCAAAAAAAATAGTTTAGAAGTCGGTTGTTTTTTTGTAAAAACGTTTTTATTTTTCACTTTTTAGTTGCGGTACCTACCCCACACAAATTCGCATACCACTACTTGGTGTGTAAATAACAGTGACAGGAAATTATTAACACATCATCCATATAAACTAAGTGGAAAAAATATGCAGTATTAAGGATAACTCAAAAACTACTGATCAGACCTTGATCAAATTTAAATGGGACCACATGTGAAGCACCACCTATCAAATAAAAAAAGAATCATTCAAATCGGTTCACCCAGAAAAAAGGACTGAGCTAACACACAAAAAAAAAAAACATACATACGAATTGAGAACCTCCTCCTTTTTGTGAAGCCGGTTAAAAAACATTTCATTTTGTTCTGGGACTTTAGAGATAAACCATGGTATGCAATTTTTGTCAAAAAATTTGTTCAGAGACTTTACAGACGAAGAATGTTATGTTTTTTATACTATAACTTTATTTAGCAACTTTTGAAAAGTGATGTTCACCTACTTATGCCCTTTTATGATAATCATTCATTTCTGGCACTTGTCATGTTGAGCGATTAAGGTATTATATGGTGTACAGCGATTTTGAAAATCTAAATGTGGTCTTCAACTTTTGATGCTGACTGTACCTGTGGTCGGAATACATATCCAACCCCTCCATGACGCGCCAGTCAATGACACGCGGCGACAGAGCGGGACTGGCGAACGAGATGTCCACCACTGACTCGCCCTGCATCCGCATACACGTGGGAACAGAACCCCGGTTTAGGACGACCAGGCCTGGCTCCAGAGCCCAGTCCTCCGCCATCCTGCCCCGCGCATCCTTATACCGGGAACCCCAAACCGTGTTGTTGGCATTGAAGCCTTATTTTTAAAAGAGTAATTGTGGAGTTTCTTGCCGGCTCTTCTCCATAGGAAACAACCAATTGGAACCGTGCACCTAGCTTCTGACGTTTCATAAGTGCCCATGTAGGTTTATGTGATCAAAATCAAAATATTTTATTTCACATAAACCTACATGGGGTTTATGTGAAATAAAATATTTTGATTTTGATTTTGTAGTGAAAAGGCAAGGCCGTGGGTCACTATAGCCTTGTCTTTTCTTGATTTTTGTCGGGCACTCGGTGTAAGACTTACATTTAGTTTTTTTAGATGTATCATGATTTTGTTGTTGACGTTCTGTGAAAAAACCCACTAATACAAACCTCATATTTTGACATTATCTACATCCTCAGTTGGATTATTTTGATTAATTAATCAAAGTCTCGTTAATTAACTTTATTATCACCTCAATACGTCAAAATATAATGTCAGGTTTGATTACCAAATTTATCAATTAATATTATAAATAGGAAATAATCATTCCTAATCCAGGCATGCAAAGGAATCTATACTCCATACTTATTTTATATTATAAACGTAAAAGTCTGTCGGTTTATTTATTACATTTCCACGCCTAAATGGCTGAATGGATTTAGATACAATTGGGCACACCGATAAGCCATGACTGGGGTTAGGACATAGGATAGTTTTTATCCTGGTAGTACGTTCCCGTAGGATAATTTCCGACTGCTGGCGAAGCCGCAGGCAAAAGCTAGTCTAGAATATGTGGAAAGTCTGTGTAGTTCTGTAGGTACCTTTCTTAAAGGACCCAGGCTGGTGAGGACGGTACATAGGTACCTATAGTAATTTGCCACCATGAGAGAAAAGACTGCGGCTCTTTTGTTTACTTAATACACACTGCATCAAAATGTACCTTTGACCTGTGACCACAGTAACGTACCGTTTACAAAACTTTTCATACGCGACTCCGCAGCTCCGTTCTCAAATATTGAGCGCAAGCCACACGACATTCCAATCCCTTAATTTCTACTGCAGCTCGGACCTTTCAATATAAAAAAGCAGTAAATAATTTGTCGTGCGTTACACGCCTAAAGCCTGTAAACAAAGTACTCGTGAACGCATTCGTTAGCACTCGGGAAACGTAAAATCGACTCATGGACCGACGCCACCGAACACCAACGCCAATTAGAATCAGCGCATAACGTGGCGTCATCGTTAACACGTCACACTTCCTGGGCCGCTAAAATGATTTCAAATAACGAACGTATCAAAAGGTTACGCTTGATACGAAACTGCGCTGGAAAGCGCACGTCAAAAAGAAAAGACAAGAACTAGACATGCGTTATAAAAACATGTATTGGTTGATTGGACGGGATTCATGCCTATCGATACATAATAAAATTTTATTATATAAGCATATTATTATGCCAATATGGACATATGGCATCCAACTATGGGGCTGTACTAAACCGACCAACATCAAAACTATACAAACATTCCAGAATAAGGTACTCAGGAGTATTGTTAATGCGCCCTGGTATATAAGAAATGACGACCTCCATCGTGACCTAAAAATGGAACCAGTCACCAACATAATACAAAGATTTGCTGAGGCCCATGAACACCGACTCCACCGACATGTGAACATCGAGGCAATTCAGCTGTTAGACCAAACAAATATAGTGCGAAGACTAAAACGAACAAAACCCTTTGAGTTAGTGTAGTGTAAAAAGTGTAGAAATAATAGTGACAATGACACACATAATAACACATGAACAAAGTGTTTATATCATTATATCAGACTCTAAGAAAGTGGAACGGACTTGTAAAGTACAATCAACACTATTCTAAGTTTTAAAATAATTATCACGTAAAAAATTAAGTTAGATTAAAATTGCTTATTAGTCTCATAGGCTAGATTGTAATTAATTATTAAGAACCTGGTTTCTTTTTAATAAAGGATAAAAAAATAAAAAGGTTACTGATACCACCGAATGTACGGGGTGAGAAAACGATCGTCACATTCATTCCAGAAAAGTACTTTTGCTAGGTAACAATTCCTACTCATAGACAATTTTAATTTTTGATCAATCATAAATTCATGATTTACTGTCGATTGCCCGCTATGTATGTAAAGTTTCGTCAGATAAATTTATCATAACCCTATACAGCTTATATCAAAAAGGTGTGGTCATATTTAAGGGTGTGGTACAGACCATTAAACTGAACAACTTTCTGCATGAGACCAATATCATAATCGCGAAAAAATAAACAGCTGTCCCATACATTTGGGTCGAGTAGGTACTGAAGTATTGTATGGGATATTTGATAATGTAGTTACGTATTTTAGCAATAATAAAAATAACTCTGTATTAAAAGTTCATAATAATTACCTTAACAATAGAAATGATCGATTATTATTTTATCAAATGTGTCCAATGGGTCGATTTATCCAAATTGATGATAATTTCGAAACGTGTGTCAGTTCTCGTCGATTGCATAATCATTTTCTGTAATCTTGATTTGCAATGCAATATTTCGATTAAGGAACCACGGGCGAGTCGTTGCTAAGCGCGGTCTTAGTGCATAGGTCTAGTAGTGGAGTTAAGAGCTGTTGTTAAAGAGCAAATTAGTCATAACACAGCGTAAATTTAATTAGCGTGATAATTGCTGCACCGGGGTCGCTCCGTTAATCGACAACTAATACCGAGTAGGTGCCGAATGCCTCTAAAAAAAAGCATTGGGCTAGCAGCTAGCTAGACTAATCGATTATTTGAAGATTTTGAGCTCGTCAATTTTGGACACTCTTTAATTATTGACAAGCCGAGATCAACATTAGCCCCTTTATTTATAAACGCTGCTCAATGTTAAGTAATGATTAGCGACTGTTTAACCATACATTTTTTGACGTTTAAACGCCTCTTAACTTTAATCATCGTTTATAAATAAACCCCTAGATTACAAACTTAAAATGCAAAAGTAACTCTGTCTGTTGGTAGGTCTGTCTGTCTGATAACTTTTCACTCCTACACGGCTTTTCAGTCGCACGAAATTTTGCACAATATTAGAGCATGACTTAAGTTAGGACATAGGATATTTTTTATCTCGGTGGCGGTGTTACGTTTCCGTGGGATAATTTCGGACCTCCAAACGTCAGAGGGTCGGGCCCCCGGAGTCGTAACTCGTAGACATCGAAAGCCTTCGCGCCCGCCCATGAACTTGACGCATACTCGTCCTGAAAGATATTGTGACGAAACGACTTGATACTTGAAGAATTATTGTGCAGTCCTTTCACAGTGGTTTTATCTCTGATATTACAAGTCTGTGAAAATTACAGTGATATTTATTTTCATAATAATAAGGTTGCTTTTGGGCTGCTGCTGTCAGAAGTAAAATAGCTGTGAAAGGACTGTACACTCAACCGCACATCAGTAGCAACAATTTGACATTGACAACGCCTAGTCGTAGCAGTAAAGAGCGGTTTTCATAGTGCAAGTGCTACCTCTATTGTGCGTTGACTGTACAGTAGGTATACGTGGCTATAAATATGGCACATTCGGATTTTAGAAAGAGAGCTTTAGAGCTTTGTAAAGCGTCGTCTTTGTCACTCATACCTATATGACAGTCCCATTCTAAAGTTCGATGTGTCATAATTTACGCCCAGTTATTAGCTATGCCTGCGACCCCATTCACATAGATGTTTGGTTTACCCTTTATCACACTAATATAATTATGTTTAATCTAAAGTTCTAAACTATAATCCTAACTAATATTATAAATGCGAAAGTAAGTTTGTTTGTTTGTTACACTTTCATGCTAAAACGACTGAACGGATTTGCATAAAATTTGGCAAATGGGTAAACCATGATCCGGAGAAGGCTATAGGCTACTTTTCATCCTGAATCGCAGAGGAAGTCGCGGTTAGCAGCTAGTGAGTAATAAATTGCTTTTAAACAAGCTAAATCAACAGTCAATCTACAGTTAAGTTAATATCAACAAAAAAAATTAAGAGTTTATTCTAACGATCGAACGCACCAGGGCCACGATAACTCTTTCGAACAATCCGCGACCCCGGCAGGCATCGGCCTTTTCGGACCCCACCAATTATGCTGACATCTCTTTGAGGCGCGCGTGGAACACAACACGCCGTCGACCCGGGCCTGGTCCTTACCAGACGGCAAGCTGCCCATTGCTCGCCCTCCGCAAGCCCGCGCCTACGCTGGCCGGTAGTCGGCTATCGACTCCCGACGCCCAAGGTGTCTCCTCCTGCGTCGACTAGGGGCGTGAGAGCGCAACGATTGCCTCACACTCACGCGCTCCGCCTCCTTCTTCGCGAGCATTACTGCTTCGCAGAAGGAGGTGACGGCTTCCCATTCCCTCTCGCTCCGTACCATGGCCTGGACCAGGGCTGGACGCAAGAGATCGCCGCCACGAGGACACAGCAGTGCTCCGCCAAAGCCGGGCAGACCTCCACTGTATGCTCCACCGTGTCCTCCAGTCGATCCACACCATGATAACACCCGGGCGTTTCCTCCCGCCTTATCCGAAACAGGAACCTCCCGAAACAGCCATGTCCGGTGAGGACCTGCGTCAGGCGGAAGGTGAGGACGCCATGGCGCCTCTCAAGCCACTCCTCAAAGAGGGGACTTACCACCGCAATAGTGCCGTGCCCAAATAAATTGCGCCTGATTGTGGAATTACTTCATTTTTAAATTTGACTAAAGGCTACAAACAAATTAAAAGTCATGTAACTAGGTATTATTAGTTACTGATTTATAAAACAGTGTAGATTATTGAAGATTGATACGGGATTACTTTAATACGATTGTAACCAGACCAAACTTATAATCATAATTTATTATAACAATATTATGTAAGCCGATTGTGTTTTGGAAGAGACAACCAAACTGAGGAAATCTCGAGACACATACAACTGGACATTTGGCAAGCGTGCTGATGATTTTAGGGATCGAAAGATATCACAAGGCCTGAAAACTAAATTTTATTAGTAATGTGTCTTGCCTACCATGACATAATATGGGGCCGAATCATGGGCGCTCACTAAAGAGACTGTGTAAAAAGTCCAAGTTGCACAAAGGGCTATAAAGCGTGCCATGTTAGGCTTGTCATTGAAATACTGAGCCCGTAAGTGAGAGATCCGACGTAGGACTAAGGTTCAAGAAGTCAGACCACGGGTAGCGGCTCTAAGATGAAAGTGAGAAGGACACTTGGCTAGACGTGACGATGGCAAGTAGAACAGAGCCATAACGGAATAATTGCCGACAGACTATGGAAGGAGCGTTGAAGTCAAAAGGCCAGGACGACCTACAATAGATCGCGGGGAAGTCCTGGATGAGACTCGCACAGACCAGGGAAGCATGGCACAAAAGGGAGAAGGCCTACACTTAGCAGTGACTAGAACGAGGCTGCCAACGATGTTGATGATGATGATATGAGCCAAGAGTCACACGGAATCATGTTTGGAGTTATGAAGAGATCTGAGACTTTTCTTAGGAAAGTTCGCTCATGGAGCCATACTTTAATATTTATAGAAAATTATCATAACATAAGTATTTGTTAATTTACTTTATTTATAGTTTCTCCTTATTTTATCTTAAAGTCATAACTCGTTTGTATGAGTTTTAACAAAAAATATGTATTTTAAGGGGTTAATGACAGGTTGTTCCAATCATATTCTTTTTAAGAATTACGTCAATGGTACTCTTGATGCCCATTGAATTACCCAATGCTATCCAAAACACCAAGCTCAAGGTACAGATTGAAAAATAATTTTATATTTACCTACCCCGATGGAAAACAGACGCGAGTTATTAGTCATTATTTTTGCTTTGTTTGGGCTACTCTTATCTATCAAATGTTGAACAAAACCAATATGCGAAGGTCAACACGGTCGGAGACTGGTGTCGCCCCGTCGTCATTGATGATGTCATGGATTCATTCAAGACCGATTATGGCTAGATAAGATACAGAGAGAGATGTGGAAGTATTTTTTTCAATCTCAGCTATTGTGGGACAGAATACCTTAGTTGATATATAGCTCTTTCGACGACTGGACAAGGGCAGGCAGAAAAAAAATTAGATTCGGATTGGAAAATTGGGCATGTAAGATGCTCAGGGCAATTTCATTGTTTGGAGAGTTCAACGAAAAAGTAAACTTTACGATCATATGTATCGAATCACCTGTAAGGAATAATAGATTTTCAGGAGCTTATCTCTTATCTTGAATCCGGTTAATCTTGAAGACTAAAATCTATGAAATCTGGTAGATAAGGTATCAGTGTTTGTGATATAAACTAATCATGCCACAAGTCACATCCGGTATTAATTGCAAAAGATAAAATGTACTGGGTTTTTTTTTAGATAATTTACTTGTTTTGATAAAAGCTGTCCATTTTATTCAATATTAGATAAGAAGAAGACGAGTATTGTACCGGCGAAATAAGTGTCTGTGATTATAGGACAAAACTCTTAAGGTGTTAAAACATAATATCACATTTACAATAATTCATGTAAATTGTTATTAAACGCAACGTCATTATTGTCGGTGTCCGTCCATCACTTTTAACTCAAGAATCACTAATTCAATTTATGTGATGCTTTTCTTATGAAATGGCTCGGTTTTTAGTAATCGAGTGTCGTTTTGTACATCTACTTGGGTAGTATTATCTATATACCTTTGAACGGACAAAAAATACAATTATCTTGTATTTTAATCTTCGTAACAGGAAGTACTAAGACGTTTAAGTCGTAGTCTACAAAAACGTATCACCGTAAACTCTATAATCTGGCGTGCAAGTTTATTAAACGTCAGTAACATGCGGCCCCGACTAGCGTTCTGTAGAAATTGAGATGAAACAATATGAAATTTCAATAAGTGCGACTGAAATAGACGAACTTCAGACTTCCTCTTACAATATTTAATAATGTATTTATTAAATTGTCCGTATTGCCTATACTACGACGTGGGTGGATTGTATTTATATTTCATTTAGGTACCTATATAGCTACCGTAGACGCCAACTATTGTTTTGTTGTCTTCATCGATTGGATGTTAGAGTAACCCAATTATACAATAACTCCGTTATACTTATTTTTATCTATTAGCT
Organism: Griposia aprilina; assembly: GCA_916610205.1. NCBI lineage: Eukaryota > Metazoa > Arthropoda > Insecta > Lepidoptera > Noctuidae > Griposia > Griposia aprilina. The sequence continues at coordinate 11,304,682 of OU744297.1, read as the reverse complement.
TTCACACATTTTTATAAAACTTTCGTGTATGCTAAGTTTGTAGTTTTGGTCTCAGCAGCCAAAATATGAAGAGAGTCAGGACTGGTGACGCAGGAGCTTATGGCAACACCTCTACAGCATGACGTGATCTCTGGCGAGAGCCGCTTAAACCCTCTGACTGCTTTATCGAGCCATCCGAGAGCCTTTCACCTGGGCTTGGAAATCTCTAAATTGGCTACAAACCCAAGATGGCCGCGGCCGTAGCAAAGAGAATTTGCACAGATGAGGGTTTATGGACGGCACGGACCAAAAGTGTATATGCGGCGTTTCTCTACAGATAATGGCCCACCTTCCATCTTGGGCCGCTTGAGGATCTTCACAAGTAAAGAAAACGTACAAAGGCGGACTTAATGCCTGAGGCATTTTCTACAAATCAACCTTAGGGTGGTGCAGAGCGAACGCATGGCAGGTGGAACATAAGAGATGGATAGCACGAAAATAACCTATATCCATAGCTGGGCACCGTTAATCAAATAATTATCTTCGTTAATCGGTATTCCATTACTAAAAACATTATATTTTAAGGGATTTATTTATAAACGATGATTATAGTTAAGAGGCGTTTAAATGTCAAAATGTATGATTAAAACGTCGCTAATCATTAAACAACGTTTATAAATAAAGGGGTATATGTCGTTGCATTAGTGAATTAGGTACTTATAAAAATGTTGTTATGGCCTATGGAAGGTTAGGCAGGACATGAAAAATTCATAAAAGACCGGTGTATCATTAGAGTTTGTAATAATTATTATAGAGATCAAATTCAAATCAAAATAGAATTCAGAACGTGTTTTTAGCGGCGGACGGCGCGGTGCTATCCGCGCGTTTTCCTTTTGGCAAATAATAGATACTTAATTAACGATTAACGAAAGTAAGGCTGGGATCCCACAAATAGGCGTGACGCGATTGTAGTAGAACGATTGTTTTAGTCAAAAAAATAATGTTTCCTTCTTTTTTTTACATTTTTCTCACATATCGAAGCAACAAGAATAATGTACCCAGGATTTTGTAATATCTTGATTTAAAAAGAGTGTCCTTGGAGTTTCTTGTCCGTTCTTCTCCATAGAGATCTACGTATTGGAATGGGCAACTAGCTCCAACTTTCTGACTAACTGACCGACTCTTTGACAATTCAAATAAATGGTTTAATTGAAATAAATGCTTGGAGTTTGAGTTTTGAGTTTGAACAATTTCTATGAAAGTTTCATGGAAATTCTTCTACAAGAGTCAAGATTATTCAAGATTCAAGATTATTTATTTGTGGAAACATAATAACACATACAGAGCATGCAAGTTATTAAATTACATTACAGTTTATGATCAGTCATGTTTGGCCTTAGTGGCGTAGAAATATTTAAATTTCAGTAATAAAAGTTAGTATTAGATTACTTATGAGCAAAACAGTAAAATATGTCAATTTGAAAACAAATAAATTAAATATATGAAAAATAAAATTAAATGTCAATGTCAATGTTAAATGTCAATTAAAATTATCATCTTATCAATAATGTTGCTGGTAGATTATGTCAAAGGTGTATTGATAATATTTATTACTACACGGCATTAGATGTTGTCATTAAGAAATTCTAGGATACTGTAATATACTTTCCCTTCTAGCAGTACATTTTTTTTTTTTTTTCATTGACGGATATTAAGTTCCTTCCAACTATTCGGGAGTTTATTAAAAATTTTAGGGGCCATACAGAAAACACTCTTGTGCATTAATGCTGTTTTCGATCTATGTAGACAGAGAATACTGTCATCGCGTCTACTATGGTTGCGATCGACCACTTCTGATTGACGTGGAAATAAGTGTCGATTTGACTTTACAAACATAACAATGTCTACAATGTTTTGTTTTGTTTTGTTTTACAAACATAACAAGGCAAGGCAGAGTTAATATTTTATATGTTTTCAAGTAGGGCTTACAACTTTTGGTTGACTGTAATTTAAACATAGTCCTGATGCACCTTTTTTGGGCTTTAAAGGGTATTATTTGACATTATTTACCTCGGATTCTTATTTCAATTCCTTATTTATGGCTTTTGTGGATAGGATTTTGATTCCGATTTGTTACAGTAGTAATGGCAATCATGTCATTTGGTCTAAATAGGCTTTTATTTTTATATACATTCTTCTATATTTTGTGGATGTGAGAACGTTATAGACCTAATTTGTAGACGGTAGATTTGTGGACCTTTTTATATTTTGTTGAGTACCTGTTACTGGTTGACAGGCCTACACTGTCCTCCCATATCTATAAACACTGTAATTTGAAACATTGTAAAAGCCCCTTATTTTTAAAAGAGTAACCGTGGAGTTTCTTGCCGGCTCTTCTCCATAGGAAACAACCAATTGGAACCGCGCACCTAGCTTCTGACGTTTCATAAGTGCCCATGTTGGCTTATGTGAAATAAAATATTTTGATTTTGATTTGATTTTGGTTGAGTTGCCCCAGAAAATGATCAATGAAAATGATTAAATGTGAAGAAACCAAACCGTGATAAGCCGTGAGTAATGTTTCAGTGTTAAGCACTGAGAGCAGTTTGAACAGCGCGTAACAAGAATTACTATTTTTTTTACTGAGTTCTTCTATGTGTGCTTTCCAGTTTAGCTTTTTGTCAATCACCACTCCAAGGAATTTAGTGTTGTCAACGTCTGTAATAATTCTATTATTGTATTGGACGTTAAAATCAGTCATAGTTGATAAACGTTGACTGAAGTGCATTACGTCAGTTTAATTAAGATTAATTTTTCGATTATTATTATTCATCCAATTTATTATTGATTTCAGAGAATTATTAATGTCGTTATTATAGCTATCTTTAGTATTACATTGAATTGTGATAGTACTATCATCAGCAAAGAGTGTAATTGGTTGGTCTACATGTTTAGGTAAACTTTGAATACTATGAATACTACTAGGTATACTATGAATTGTGGGGGAACCATCACACTACCCTGGGGGACTCCATACTTGACTACTTGTTCGTGCGAATGAAATATTTCTTCACATTTAGTTTTAAGGTTTATCCTAGATATTTCCGTGACCTGTTTTCTGTTATCAAGATATGTTTTTATTAATTGTAGAACATTGCCTCTTATACCGTATGTTTCCAACTTATTTATTAAAATATCATGCCTGACGTAATCAAATGCCTGCGTCATATCACAGAATATGGAGCAGACGGGATTGGTTCTATAAACACTTACCATAACCTTATGTAGGAAATCATAAACAGCCATATTTATAGTTCGGTTTTCTCTGAATCCTTTTTGTTCGTTGACTAGTATATTATGTTTTTCTAAATAAGCACTTAATTCTTTATATAAGTACTTTTCAAAAAATTTGGTAAACCACTAATAATCGAAATAGGTCTGTAAAATTCCATGGATTCTCTGTTTTCTTTTTTAAATATAGGTTTTACAGTAGATTTTTTTAAAGCATCACGGAATATTTCACTACTTATACTTAAATTAATCAGATGGCTTAGATGCGTACAAATTTCTGGAGCCACCAACTTAACTATTTTTGTTGATATCCCGTCATGACCCACGCTGTTCGTATTTTTCAATAGTATGATTATTCTAAACACATCCTGCGGTATACAAGGGGGCATAATATTTTGTTTTCTCTATTTGGGATTTTTGAAGTGACTTGATTTCCTGAATCAACAAGCGGGGCTACTTTTTCAATGAAGTAATTGATAAATTCGTTGGCTAGTTTCTGGAGATCTGATAAAGTGTCACTGTTTAATTTTATTTTTGTGATAAGATTTCGTGGTACGTTATGCTTTTTAATTTTGAATTTTTAATATTAAATATATCAATAAAACATAGATTATAATATACAAGCTAAAACTAAAATAATATATATTATATACATACTATTTACAAGTGTATAATGTAAGGGAAGAGCTCATAGGGCATCAAAAAATTCGTCCGCATCGCTGTCAATGGGACAAGTGCCCAAAAGGCTGGCGGCATTGCCACGTTGGATGGCAATGCTGATTCTTTGGGCTAAAAATAGGCCAGCCCTCTGTTATGCTTTGAGTTATTAATAACTTTCCAACTGGTTTTAGTTTTGTTACTAGATTGTTTGTTGTATTCTGTGCATATTGCGTTAGTTGTATAATTTTCTTAAATAATTTAGAGTATTTAGTCAAGCTATATTTATTAGTTCCATTTGGGTGACGTCTGTATTGCCATAAAAGTTGTCGCTTCTTTTTGCTGCAAATTTTGATACCACGTGAAACCCACTTAAATTTGTTTGCCGTATGTATGTTTACATATACTTTAGAAAAGCATAAATGGTAGAAAATCGAAAATGTTTCCATAAACGTATTATAGGCTATGTTAGGATCACCTATTTCGTATATCTCAGAGAATGAAAAATTAGGCAGGCAATTTTTAAATTTTTAAATATATTGTGATTTATAATCACGCCTATTCATACGCCAGTGTCTTAGAGTGCAACAGTTTTGGACGGGTATTTTTATTAATTGCGCTGTGTGGTCGGATAGCGTGAATTCAAGTCCTTCTACTTTACAGGCTCTTTTAAAGTTATGTACAATATTATCTAAACATGTTTGACTCTTTATTCTAGTGGGCTGGTTGACAGATAATCTTAAATTATAACTCAATAAGAGACATTCAAAATCTAAAGTTTGGTAAGTTTTTTTGAAGACATTTAAATTGAAATCTCTTGCTATTACAATATTTCGAAAAAATATATAGTGAGTTCTCGTAAAAAAATATGTAGTTATTCCATGAACACATTGAAATTATTGGCGTTTGGAACTCTATAAATAAAAGCTATTACAATTTCATAGTTAGTCAATTCTACGGCACAATATTCAAAAACACCGGTTTCTGATATTTTTGTAATTTGTTACAATTCCTTATATTGAAGTCCGTTTCTAACAAGTATGCATGCTCCACCTCTTTTACTTCCCTTTCTTGTGTAGTATGCCGCAAGCTGTTAATTAGGTAGATGCTGTTCATAGCCCTCCATAATAAAATTTTCTGTAATGCATTATAGGTCCACACATGAGTTTATATCTGCTAACTCTTCTAGGCACACTGTTATTGCATCTGATTTAGCTAATAATCCTGCAATATTTTGATGCATTATGTGTAAATATTTAGTTACGAAAAAAGCTCGTTGATTGCTCATTACAGGGCCGGCAGTCTCGACATAGATAGTGACGCTGTCGCAAACTATCGATCGCTAAATATTAAGGCGGAACCTTCTGGGTAGCCCGCGAAATTGAAATTTTGTTACATTTTTTGCAATTTGCAGGTCACTGTCAGGTTGTATTTTGATTAAAATATGATTCGCGACCGTAACAAATACGGCTTTACAGAATTATAATCATTAGAATCAGCAATACAGCTCTATAAGTTCATATTACCCTAATGAATGACTATTTCATGAAATCATGACTTTTGAGGGCAATTCTAACTCACGGAGTTGTACTTATTGCTGATTCTAATGATTATTATTCTGTAAAACCTTAATTGATACGGTCAAGACAAGTTTCAAGCGTAAACATATGGTGGATCTCACACCACAACGCGCCACGCGACGGGGCACGGGAATCGGAGACAAATGGTCCGCGACAAAACGCGTTTTTATTGAATTTGTGCGTAATAAATCACGCGCGGGGGCCGCCTAAGCGAACTATGGATAAAACCACCAGCTGATCATGGGTTTGCCCTGCGCACTCGGTGTCACATGCTCTATCATCTATAACAATGATTCCAATTGTTTTGGAGTCACGCTCAGACCAAATAAAAAAGACATAGCGCTGTCATCAGTGACGTGAGGCCGGTTTCGCACACATGTGTGTACTTTGAGGTGTAGTTTGGTTATAAATTGGGTTGTAAATGTGTGCGTGTAAGGTATATTCACAGAGCAAGGTGTAGTTTTGAATGCTTCACTGTATTGTTTGCAGCGCTATTTTGTTGATTTTTTATTTGGTCTGAGCAGTGACGTACTTAATAAATTATCAATTAGATTGTAGGTACGCTAAAAATAATAACATGTTAATATAGAGATACTTATCGATGCATAAAGGTATCGGATTGATATTGATTCCAAAGTTTTCAATGTTTTATATCAGTTTCAGTAGTTTTTAACCGCTTCGGAATGTTACCTTGGCTATGTTTTGACAGGTACGTACTACGTTCGTACGTATTTATAGGTATGTATATTAAGTAAGTAAGGTACCAATATTTCGTAAACCAACGGATACCATAGAATTCATGAAAAAATATAGTTACTGTATTGGAACAGATATTCCAATTTTAACAAAGTTATCTGCAATAATACAAAAAAATTATGCTATGGTTATCTAACCGACTATTTAATCTTTGCGTGAGTCTTGGTCATCAGTTCATCACTTACGAGTACCACATAAATAAATAATTATTATAGTCCCGTTGTATATAACTTCATCCAGCCACAAATTAATAACTCAGTCTCTCTTTGTACACTGATCAAACACCATGGGTCGCTTAACTCCAGAACAGAAACAATTCTACAAAGATAATGGATACATTTTACTTAAAAAAATAATTTCTGAGAAAGAATTGTCGCGAGTTATTGACGAATACGACAAGTTATTCAAGAGGAAGAATCAGGAAACTATGGAAAACTCATGGGTTGGAAAAAATGAGGACAACAGGAAAACTGATAGTCCTTATACGGTAAGTTATCCGAAGAATGATAAATCGGCCCTTGAAAGGTTTTTCGTGAAACTGTTTGCTGACATTCTTTTCATAATGTTATAATTATAATTAACACCAATAATCCTGTTGTACCACGGTGTTGAAGATATTTAACGATCATAAAACTATTGGCTTCAGTTGAAATAAATGCCGACCTCATCTCTATCTTTCAAAATATGGTTGACGTGTAAATGTGTTTGTTCCAACATCCTACTAGTGTGTTTGGTTATTTAATCAATCATGTAAAAACGGCTGAACGTATCAACGGATTTGGTTGAAATTTGTCGGTTTATAACCTGGATTAACACTTAAGATACTTTTTTATCCCGGTAGTACGTTCCTGTGATATAATTTTGTACCGCCACGCGAGCGAAGCCGAGGGCAATAGCTAGTAAAGAAATAAAATCAGTTATCAATTAATAGTAGCACAACAAACTTTAATTTACGAAATCTTTTTCATGCTAGATCCTCACACGCGTTCAGAAAACTGTAGGTTTACCTAAAATATGTATACCTATATGATGGATGACATTATATAAATTTTTAGGTAAAAGGAGTTCACAACCTACAGCACCATCACTCAGTATTTGGAAACCTGCTGTATAATGATGAGTTGTTAGACGCGTTAGAAGATGTCATGGGGACAGAAAATATAATGCTGCATCACACCAAAGCACACTACAAACCCCCAGGGAAGGGAGCTGCTTACCCTATGCATCAGGTGACTATTACTTATAGATAAATTATAACTTTAGATACTTATATTGTCGCAGGAACGGCCACCAGTATCAATAAATTCCATCGGTTCATATCCTGGTCCAGCCCTTTTCTGAAGCCTTACTTTAATATGGTCAGTTTGAGAAAATGTAATGCTTAAAACTCCACAGCTGCCTCGAGTCCCTCAAGAAATATTTATAAGAAACACCAGCTAAAGTATCTGCAGTAATGCCCACGTGAATCCTTACATTTGAGGTCAAAAGAGATTAAATGCCTGTATCGAATCCAAAGGTGGCTTCGTCAAATAAAAGCGATTTAAATAAAAATGAATCCCTATTTTAGGTTTAAATCATTTATTCTCATAATTCTTCTATTCTATTTCCCTTGGTCACGCCATCACGCGTGAAAGGCTGAACCGATTTCACAAAAAAAAAAAAAATTGTGTTTGTTATTGTCAGGAGAAGGATCTTATGAAATAAAAAGTATGGAAGTTGATCGGAACGTTACAAAATTTAAGAAAACTTAACGCCAATATAAATTTTACATAACTGTCAGTTGTTTGAAATAACTGTCAGCGATTGACAGAATGCGCGCTGCAAATATCGTTTAACACAGATGGATCGGTTGATAAATGAGTCTATAGTTTTAGTTTTAGTCAATAGTCAAAACTAAAACTAAACTACATATGAGATTCATAGTTAGGACAGGACAACGTCTGTCGGGTCAGCTTGTTGTATATAATTTATAATTAGATGTGGCTTTACTAATTTAAATTCCCTTTCAGGACTATCCCTACTTCCCCTACGAGAAAGATTCCATGGTGGCGGTATTCATTCACTTAGACGCAGCAAACCCTGAGAATGGCGGATTATTCGTGTATCCCGGCTCCCACAAACTTGGCCCACAAGAAGACGTCGGTCAGCTGGAGGGGAACTTCCACTTTGTTGATCAAGTAAAACTTTTATCTTCAGCATTTGTTTAAGATATATTTGTACTACTTCTCTTCTCTCGTGATGGCACGAGCTATGCGGGAATTTTAGGTCACACCGAAGTAAAAGATTTTGTATAGACCAATCAGCAGGTTTTGTAATGAGGCTACCTAAGATGCGCCGAGCAAACGGAATCGATCAAGGAGGCTCTTTTATTACCCTATACTTAATCCATAAACTCGTTAATAAAAACATAGAAATAAGAAAAGACCAGGAAATTCAATTATGTATGTGTTATTTAGTTAGATAACATAACAGAGGTTCAGGTTCTAGTTCAAGTAAACATCCATATTGTGATGTTTACATCTATTAATCTTGTTTACGAACTATGGTGATGTTTACTAAATACATAATTATATATAAGTATATATGTATTGCTGGCGATAAGAATATTATAATTCACGAGATTGAATCTAACGTTAATCTGTAACAGAGGTCGGTACCTACTCGATAGGTAGATAAACTTCACTGCTAGTTATCTGTGTTGTAGGTGAAACCAAACCAAAGTGAATACAGTTAAATTAATGTATTTTTGAGAGAAAGTCATGTACTCACACTTATTAGGACGAAAGATTCTTCTTTCCGCGAGTCGGCTAAACTTAACGGAATTACTTGGTTTTTTGTAAATATTATCATGGTAGGTAAATCATCTACTTAGGTACATAATACTACTTTTTTCTTTCAGAAAAAGTGGACTTATGAAAAAGCAATGCCCGTCATCGCCGAACGAGGAGACGTCGTAATTTTCTCCTACCTCCTAATCCATGGTAGCACACAGAATCTGTCAGAACGACCACGACGTATGTTCCTCGCCCAGTTCGCTTCAGCTGATGATAAGCCAATAGGAGATCAGAGACAGCAGCCGGGGTATGGCTGGGTGTTGAGGGGAGCTAATCTTTCCAAAGACGCAGCTACGTCGAAACATTTTGAATGATGACTGACCAAGCGAAGACAGTTTTATTAGACCAAAGATGATTCAAAGAAAATTTACCTGCATTATCATTAAAAGTTTTAAAATTTAAGTTTTAAATAATTGTGACGGAAGAGGTTTACGTGGTGGAAAGAGAAATAAGACCACGTAAATTGTCAACATATAAGGGTATATTTTATTAAAAAAATAAGTTGTTGTTTGTTGTTTTTTTTTTAAGACTGCCCAACACTAGGAATTTCTCTTGTATTGTGGGTGCGTTTACAAACATACAAACTCACATACACAAACAGCCAGACCCGGAACAACTACTTGTAGATCATACAAATATTTGTTCCGTCCGGGAATCGAACCCGCGACACGCAACGCAGCAGTCAATCCTTTAATCACTGCGCCAAGTAGTAAGTTAAGGGGGTAGATGGTCTATGGTCACACAATTTCCTTAATTTCCCTTGGGTGTAGCGCAGTTCTCTCCTGGCTCAGCTTTATTTCCATTACCTAAGTACTTACTGAGTATGTAAACAATAGATGAAGTACAATCATGACGGGACTATTTTATTGCCTTAAAACACTAAGGCTGAGCGCGCACCACGAAATTTAATCGTTGCGGAAAATAATCGCCAGTCTGTGAACAATACCAATATACTAGAGTCCGCGCAGTGCGGTAATTAATCGCTTGAAAAATTACCTTTATTAGCGTTTATTACGCACGTTGATGCGATAGTAAAAATCGCATCGCAGTGGACGCTTAGCCTTAGGGCGGTCGCCCACGGCGACTTTTTGCAGCGATTCAGCATCGATACAAACGCGCGGCTGTATTAATTCAGCATCGCTACTAACACGAGACTGTTACGGGCGACATAGGGTAAAAAAAGAGTCGGGGGTGCCACGGCTTAGAAGACACAGACAGGCAAATGGAGCCGCTACAGCGTACGACTGTATCAACAAAGCATCACCAGCATCATCTGTATGAATTCAGCATTGTGATTGTATCGATACTGAAACGCGGCTGTATGGATGCAGAATCGTAGTTACGTGGGCGTAGGTATATGACGAGCGATAGTGCAGCACGATTGTATCGCGGTCTTTTTGCGATTGTATCGCTACTGATTTCCTGCAAAAAGCAGCCGTGGGCGACCGCCCTTAGGTAAATATTTGTAAAATATATATTTAAACGTAAGTATCAAATTCAAAGCATTTATTTCAATAAAACCATTAACAGGCACTTTTGTACGGTCAAGGAGTCGGTCAGTTAGACAGAAAGTTCAAGGACACTCTTTTAAATAAAAATATTAATAATCCCGGGTATTATAGTAGGTACCTACCTAGGTAGGTAGGCATCCAAACACATTAAAACATTAGTTTCGCGAAGGGGAAGGCAGAGCTGCTACCTAGAATAGTGGGCACGAGCCTTGACCAGCACCCGAATTGTGTAACACACTATTAATCAGAATCTGAATCATTTTGCAGGATTATGGCTAATCCATTGGTTCATAGGTATGCTCGAAAAATTTGTCTGCTTGGTAACGTAAATACCGCAATGAATGTTGTTGAACTGTCAAAATGAAAGCCATTCTTACTGTTGGCCCACGTTCGCACAGGCGTAAAATTATCACGACGAGATTTTATCGCGCCCTGGATTTTCAACTCTCGATAGTATTCAGCCGAGCGTTGAAAATCTAATGGTAAGTTTACACGCTTGCTTCAATACAATCGCTAAGCTCGCATTTGGGATTTGGAAATCATTTACATGCTTGTGAATGCGTCAGTGTGCTCCAAACAGGCAAGCATGGCAACTTGTTTCGGATATTGCGTTTGGTTTATCATACTTAAGCTTTAAATGCTGAAGATAGAGTGATCTTCAGTATTTAAATCACATTTTCTCCAGGTATAGTTAAAAAATTCCACCCTGTATATTAGAAATCAACGGTAGCAAACAAATGGCATCTGGTGATTCTTTCTGAAGCCTTCACTACTGACATGTTTAGGCTGCTTTTCCACAAGAGATGTGCTATGCTGCGTTGCTATGGATGCGTTTGATATCCACCAATCATATTCATTGGTCCACTTAGCGTAGTACTGGTGGAAACGGGTTCAACTAAGCTTTGTTTTTTATATGGAAGGATGTGTGCTATGGATGGGAGCTATGAATACGCGAGTGGTGTAGCTGTTTGCAGAGCAGGGTACGTCTTCCCTACTGACGATGCTTCGCATAGCTCGAGCTGCGCATCTTCATAGCACATCTTTCTCACTCCGCTACACAGCTAAGTATTGGTAGAAACGGTCACATAGTTTCATAGCTTAGCTTTCACATCCTCGCAGCATAGCTGCACATCTCTGCTGGAAAAGCAGCCTTAAAGTATCTGTTCCGATTATAACAAACCATCCGTCCGTGTTTGTCGAACGCGAACTTACAAGCGATACCAAATCCGCACAAACGTGAGAATACATCGGAAACGCCCTTTGATTTGTGGTCAGAAACCGACAACCGACCGGATCGGCGACAAGCTTCTCCAACCACACGCAAGCCAAACCAAATACCCCCGTTCACACGCTTGTGCTTGTGGACGCTTGCTAGGATTTGGCAAACGTGTAAAGCCAGTATTACAGAGGGCATCCCAGCGCGTCGAAAAAACACACTTGAATGTGCAGAGCGTTGAAAATCCAGTGTGCGGTACAATCCCGCCGCGATATTTTTACGTCCGTGCGAATGGTGGCTTAGTATGTTACGCAATTAACCCGCAGACCATCCACCGGGCAACAGCCTGAAGGTCAGGCTGTTACCTGTTCCTGAGTAGGTAATGATTTATGGAAAAGCCGAATAAGTACCTATCAATGAACACTTTTGTCGTTAAAACCGCTGATATACATGTTTCCATACATATAAAAAATATTAGTAAAAACCCACTTGGCTCGTGGTGCACCCGAATTAATACCTAATTAATGAATTATCACTCACGTAATCATTAATACCTATTTACTCACCTTTGATAACAATGACTTTTATTTGCTTTTTAGTAGGTAGGTACTTAATTATGTATCTACCTTTAAGTAGGTACCTAATATCTGTTACGCACATCAAGTTGTTTAGAATACGTATTAGATACTAATCTGTGATTATAACACACGCGCCCGGCGGCATAGACTACCGGCACGTGTCTCTGTACCTACCTATAAGCCCCATCCACGATGATACTCAAAAATAGGTGACCACTTGACTAGTTACAAACTCAAATCACTAAAGAGTACAATCAGCCTCAAAAATATGTATACCTACATTGACAAGCATTCATTTGACTGTCTACAATAAAATTTGTTTTCATTAATAAGTAATTACTGTAAGTATCAATGTGTAGCTACAATTAAGTACCCAATCCTTAATCCTACTACTCGTAATATTATAAATGTGAAAGTTTGTGAGGATGGATGGATCTTTGTTACTCTTTCACGCAAAAACTCCTTAACGGATTTGGATGGAATTTGGAATACAGAGGGTTTATAAACTGGATTAACACGTAGGATACTTTTTATCCCGGTAGTACGTGCCCGTGGGATTTCCGACCTCCACGCGGGTGAAGCCTCGGGCAAAAGCTAGTTTACTATATTTTGTCGCTACACATTGATACAATGTATGACTAAGATTGTAGGTAGACAATCAAATGAAATTATTGTCGATGTATACATATTTTTGAAGCTGACCGTACGTAGAATGTCACAGCAGTAGGTAAGCAGTATTTCAATGACGGTCCTCACGTCCGCGTCCGTATCCATAGAGTATGCGGACTGGGTGCCAAGTGGCTACTGAGAAATTCCTGTTGTAATTTCATAACTCTGTCTGACCCGGAAATATAAATGATAAATAAATGATAAATGATTTTATTTCTGTAAATAGGTTTGTACAATCACTTTTACACGTCAATGATATTTTAAAACTAGATGAGGTCGGCGTTTCCTATCTGACTACTCTGAGAAGAAAGGCCGAAAGAAACTCAGAGGTCACAGTCTCTTTTAAAGTCCAGAGATACTCGTAATTTTGGTCAGATCATGTGAAGACCATGTAGATTTGTCTGAAATGGCCTTTTGAGGAAAAACCACACAGATTGAGTGGACCTGTCCAGTCAGTGCACGCATTTGTCAGTAATCGTGCAGCTCAACTCAGAACTTATGGAGTTCAACGACTCAACGAACAATACCAAAGAAAGGACATTTGGGTAGGCCACAAAAATTACTCAAACTGCCAGACTAAGATTAAAAAGCTTGTTCCCAACGAGTCACACCTCAACGGGTAACAGTGTGACTCGTTGGGAATGTTTTGGATAATAATTCCCAACGAGTCACAGTTACTGTTACACTGTTACTATATCATCTATCGCCACGAAATATTTTCGTTCTCAGATAAACAAAAATTGTTCCCAGGTATTTGGTACAACTTGGGGCACCCCGACTCGGACAGGTTAGGTTAGAAGGGGACGGCGGGGTCTGAAAGACCCCGCCGTCCCCTTCGTGGTTATTTTTTTTTAAACCGCCCAGAAGTAGGAGTCCCGCGAAGCGGGACTCCGTCGGCTACGCCTCATTATTGTTGAAATACTTATTAGGACACACCTATTATAATACATACAAAAACATTTATTTGGTACTAGACCTTATATCTCAGGATTTTAGGTGATTTATTGTGGAACTGATTTTGCATTGTTTGGTGACTACATTTTGGTGACAGATCTACTATTTTGAGGACAAACCCTATTATTTAAGAAACACAAAACTAATTAAATTGGTGATAGCTTAAATGATACCCTAAATCAAGGTGGGATCATCCCAACGAGTAACAGTGTAACAGTAACTGTGACTCGTTGGGAATTATTATCCAAAACATTCCCAACGAGTCACACTGTTACCCGTTGAGGTGTGACTCGTTGGGAACAAGCGGATTAAAACTACCTGAAAGGAAAAAAAAAAGCAACAATGACCCACAGTCTTCACATTCACAATATTAAAATGAATATCATGTATTTCATCTAGCTTGCATGCTACTCACATTCACATAACTCAGGACGTTCGGCGGAACGTTCTCCAATCGCGCTTGCGGTCACTAGCCCAATAATCGCAAAAAACGCATATAGGTACATACATATATTTATAGGTACCTACCTGGTACAGTCAGCAAGGGAGATAAGTATCCAGGGTCGCCGGATATTGTTGAAGTTTACTATTTACTTAAGTATACTATTTTCGAATGAAAGGAGGTGTCTCAAATCCCATACAAAAAAAAACCCAGGGCCGGCGCAAAAGTAATGTATCTCAAAATTAAGTGTATAAACAATATGATTTTACTAAAAAAGAATAAACGCTAAATCCGGTCGCTAAAGTGGTATTTTTGCTCTAGGTAGTTTTGCAGGCATTCATACCAAATCCTGAACGTTTGACAATAAATCGTAATCAACAGCTGATTAGTTCAAGTGTCAACGCACTAAACCTACATCTAGGAATTTTGCGGGGTAAGAAGAAAAGATTATTGTTGTTTTTTTTTTTGTAGCTTAATTATAAGATTAAATATTTTCTATGTCTAATAATACATCGTCTAAGTCTATAGCCGGTTAGTTAAAATCCTGCTGATGATGCCTTGCCCAAGCCAGATAGTATATTACGCTCATTACGTGAGCACAACATCCTAATGTTCTTTTTCCATGTATAAGTAAATGAGCAATCGGTTTATTTCATTGCAGTTCTCCCTTCAATTCTTGTGTCACATAAAATGTAGGTATTTACGCGCCCTTGGCGGCAGGGGCGCGTGCCTCACTCATCCAACATACTTGAATGTTGTATTAAATATTTTAATAACCTTAATATCCTCCCACTAAAAGTGCACCTTACTAACATCAGGGGGTTGCACTCCAATCTCCATCCGGTCCATCACCACCTTGAGGCCGAGAAGCCGCACCTGTTTTTCCTAACGGAGACGAAGATAACAACCCCGTCGGATGCGGCGTACCTCAACTACCCGGGTTACTCTCTTGAACAGAAGTTCAAGAAACAAGCTGGGGTCTGTATGTACGTCCGCGATGACATTTGTTGTCGTCGTCTCCGTTGCTTTGAGAAACCGGGTTTTTCTGCCATATGTCTACTTGTGGACACTGGCGTGGAGAAATCTCTCTACATCGGCGTCTACTGATCGCACAGCGGTGACCAGGAGACAACAGCGCTCTTTAATTACCTCGTAGAGTCGACTGACGTAGCCCAGCAGCGGTACCCAACAGCGAAGCTCATTTTTCTGGGGGACTTCAACGCCCATCACAAAGAGTGGTTGTTCCCGTACCGGAAAACTGACCATGCCGGGTTAGAGGCGCGCAAGTTTACTTTAACGCTAGACCTAACCCAGATGGTGAATGTGGCAACGCGGGTACCGGATGTTGACGGCCATACACCCAATTGCTTAGACCTTGTGCTGGCAACTGATCCGGACAGTCATTCAGTATCGGTCTCAGCCCCGCTGGGAACATCTGACCACTGTCTGGTGAAATCCATATCGACCTGCTCCCCTCCAGATGAGAGTCCTAGAGGCACAAGGCGAGTATGGCGTTACGGGTCAGCGGATTGGGATGAGATGCGGCAATTCTTTGCGTCTTATCCATGGCGGCAAGTGTGCTTCTCCTCGGGTGACCCCTCGTGCTGTGCTGACGTGGTTGCGGACGTGATTCGGCATGGGATGGAGTATTTTATTCCATTCTCCGACATCCCGCTCGGACACAAATCCCGGCCTTGGTATAATGCAGAATGCGCCCACGCTGAGGCCCGAAAGGAGTCTGCCTACCAAGCCCCGCGACCGCAAAGTTAGAGTGCGTAGGGTTCGCGCGAAAAAAAGAGCCTTTAATTCTGCCGCCAAGCTCTGCAAACGGGTTCTGCGTGGGGCACGTTTTGACCATGTTGGACGTATTGGGGCCAAGCTAGCAGCGCACCCTCCGGGTAGTAAACAGTTCTGGTCCCTGTTTAAAGCGGTTGAAACGAATTTCTGTCGTCCCACTTTACCTCCAATGATTAAACCTGATGGCTCGCTAGCTCACTCTGCAACTGAGAAAGCAAATCTTTTTGCATCTCTCTTTGCAAGCAATTCACGTCTGGAAGCTGGCTCCAAGCAACCACCTACTGTACCTCAATGTGACTCCACGATGTCGGAGATCGCAGTTCACATTAAAGAGGTCCGAAGAGTATTGTGCAGTCTAGACGTGAACAAGGCCAGCGGGCCTGACGGCATTCCACCGAGAGTGTTGAGGCAGTGTGCGCCTGAACTGTCTCCTGTGTTGACACGCTTGTTCCGCCTCTCTCTTAAAAAGAGAACGGTGCCAAACTCCTGGAGGCTTGCGAATGTACAACCAGTGCCCAAAAAGGGCGACCGTGCAAACCCTGCCCATTACCGTCCAATCGCCATTACCTCTATTATGTGCAAGGTTATGGAAAGGGTACTGAACAGTAAGTTGCTGACCTACCCTGAAGACAATGATCTCCTCAGTGACCGTCAATATGACTTTCGCCGGGGACGGTCAACTGGCGATCTTCTTGTATATGTCACGCACTGCTGGGGCGAAGCCATCGAGAGACACGGCGAGGCACTTGCTGTATCGCTTGATATCTCGAAGGCCTTTGACAGGGTCTGGCACGCTGGTTTACTCAGCAAGCTTCCTGCTTATGGCATCCCGGCTGATTTTTGTAACTGGATATCAGACTTCCTTAGCGAACGGTCGATCAGAGTAGTCGTAGACGGCTGCTCCTCCGACCTTATGGCTATTGATGCCGGAGTTCATCAAGGGTCTGTTCTCTCTGCAACTCTTTTCCTGCTGCACATCAATGACCTACTTCAACCTGGTATTGTTGGTTACGCAGATGACAGTACTGTTTCAGAGAGATACTTGTCCAGCGCAAAAACCAGCGGGGCCGAAGTTTGTTCCTTGAGAGAGGCCATGGTAGAGCGGACAGATTTGACCTTAAGCCTTGTCTCCCAGTGGGGTGATGACAATCTGGTCTCTTTTAACGCCACCAAAACACAGGCGTGTCTTTTTACCGCTAAAAGGAGTCAAATCAACCAATCTCCTACTTTTCGGGGTACATCTGTTCCTGTAACTGATCGGCTCGAGCTCCTAGGCATGGAGTTGACATCTGGTCTCAACTTCGGCGCCACCATCGAGTATAAAGCCCCAACTGCGGCTAAGAAGCTGGGCATCCTAAATAAGGTGAAGTTATACTTTACGCCTGGACAGCTTTTAACCCTGTACAAAGCGCAAGTCCGATCCTGCATGGAGTATTGCAGCCACCTACCAACTTGCCGCGCTTGACTCGGTGGAACGCAGAGCTAAGAGACTCATTGGCGACATAAAACTGGTGGATGCCAAGCTTCACAGCTTGGCTCATCGCCGTAAGGTTGCCTGCTTGTCGGTCTTCTACAGATTGTACTTCGGTGAGTGTGCCCAATAACTCCACGACCTCATTCCACCAGCCCCTTTCTACAATCGGACATCTAGGCGCACTGCAAGTTACCATCCCTACCTAGTTGCTATTCCACCAATTCGCACTAAGCGCTTCCAAACATCTTTTATAATGCGCACAGCAAAAGAGTGGAATTCTCTACCTGCGCCTGTGTTGCCGACCGCATACAACCCAAATCTCTTCAAAGTGAGAGTGAACAGGCTTCTTCTGGGTAAGCTCACTCCATCGTAGACTTTGTCTCTGTCATCTCTGACCTAGACTAGAGTCAAGAGCAAACCCATCTAAAATAAAATAAAATATCTTTAACGGACAGGGTTTTTTCTTGGGTTTTTTTTCTAACGGATCATAAAAATAGATACCTAATTGCTCATAATTATATGTATACAAAAAAAAACATCAGGTTGTGTGCTCACGTAATCAGTGTAATAGAGGTAGGTACTATGTGGCTTGGGCAAGGCATCAACAGTAGGATTTAAACCACCCGATTATAAGCTTAGATGATGTATTAATTATACATAGAAAATATTTACTCTTATTTTTTAAACTACAAAAAAATCATTTAAATCGGCAATAATCTTTTCTTATTACCCTGCAAAATTCCTAGGTGTAGGTTTAGTGGGTTGACACTTGCACCAATAATCTAATAATTACGATTTATTGTCAAAAAACAGTTTTTGTGAACGCCTGCATAACTTTTTAAGGCAAAAATACCACTTTAACCTCCGGATTTAGCGTTTATTCTTTTTTAGAGAACAAAAACATATTGCTCAAGGAAAGCGTTCGGTAACGATGACGTGAGTTCCATGATTTTTGTTTACCCAAAAAGTGCTCAACGCCCCTAAAGAAGTTTTCACTTCCAAAACTTAATATAACATGACGATGGAATGGAAAGAAACCAGACTTGAAGTCTTATAAAGAAGCTCGAAGTTGTTGGCTTGGAAGGTGAGTGGGCTTCTGGTGTAGGACGCAACCTGTGTCGATACCTTCCCTTGCGCCATCTCATGTGCCTTGCACGGAGAGCTGTGCTTGCGCCGCTGCAGCGGCTGCTGAGACCCTCAAGCGGCGCAAATACTGGTACCGTATGCGTAACTACAGTTTTGAGTCGTTTGGGGTCGAAACGCTCGGGTCATAGGGCCTGAGTGTGCGTCTCCTTTTTAAGGAATTTTCTCGCTGACTGGTTGACAGTTGACGTGACCAGAAGGCTGGGTTGTTCTTTGGCCAAAGAATTAGCAATGCCATTCAACGTAGCAATGCTGCCAGTCTTCTGGGCCTGTTTCCGGTTGACAGCGATGCGGACGTCTATGTTTACCTAAGTTAGTGTCTTTTTGTTTATAAATTTATTTGTATAGTTATTTAATTAGTTAGGTACTCATTTAATTTAGTACCTTGTTAATAGTTAGTTGTGTTAAACATTCTACAAGTTATGTAAGTAATACGTTTATGTAAAGAAATAAATAATAATTTGGCATTCAACGGAGATGTTTCATTCTTGACTAGCACTTGTACATTATATAAAATAATGGGGGAAAACACACTGAATTTAGGAAAAATATTAATCCGTGAATTTGATAATGTCTTTGTTGGACACATAAATTAAAGTTTTTCAATTATTGCCATTATTATCGTTATGGCCACACTATGGCGATGGCGGCGTCCTGATAACATGCGTTCTGAAATCAGAATGGATCTGAAATTAATGTGAAACCGTAAATACAAAAATATTAAATATAATTATAGAAAGGTATCGCTGTATTATTAATTAATCTATTTCACCATTTCTAATGTGTTATTAATGAAAACATGTAATGATATCCTAGTTCGATTTATAAAATCTACTTGACCAGTGTACTTCCGATTTCCGATCGTTTTATTTTGACATACGAGGGCGGCACTGAAAATTTCGGGAATCAAGGAAGTGACTCAACATTACTATTTAAAAATGTATTTATTGCTTTTCGAAGTATTCTCCGCGAAATTTGACACATTTTCTCATACGATGGAACCAATCATTGAAGCAACCATTCCATTCGGAAGTTGGGGTCTCCAAAATGGCCGTTTTGTAGGCGTCCACCGCTTCTTCAGGTGATGAAAATCTCTGTCCACGCAATTTATTCTTTATTTTAAGGAAAGTATAGAAATCATTAGGGCTTAGGTCGGGGCTGTACGGCGGATGGTCTAATAATTCTGTTTTCTTGCTCTAAAAACTCTTTTGTTCTGTGCGCAGTGTGAGAACTCGCATTGTCGTGATGGAGGATGATGCGGCGGTTGCAGTTCTCTTTACGGAGTTCAGAAACGACCTGTGGCAAACAAATACTAGCATACCATTCTGCATTAAACGTTCTTTGCAAAACAACTTTTTACACCTAATTGTTCATGCAAGATTATTTGTATTTGACTCATGCCAATGTCTAAAGTTGCCTGAATTTCGCGGTATGTCACATGTCGATCTTCCTCAATCAGCTTACGCACAGCGTTCATCAACGTTTTCTTGGGTGACTGCAGTTTTTGGACGACCTTGACGGGGATCATCACTGAGCTTGACACGTCCACGTTGAAATTCAGCAAACCAGCGATAAATTGTGGTTTTGGATGGGGCTTCATCACCAAATGCAGAAATCATCCGGTCAACACACTGTTTTTGTGTTAAACCACTTCGAAAGTCATAATAAATCTCGAGTCAATTCCATCACGGTGCTGTAGCATAAAACAAAAGTATGGGAATCTTATCCGACCAGTTTAAGTAGGCTTCTGCTTTTGGAGATACACTACTCAATTCTATAGATTTTTAATTTACTAGTAGAGTAGTATCAAAGATGAATTTTCTTATTGGTAGATGGCGCTGTTCTCAAAATGTTCATGGGTTTCGTCTAAACCACAGACTACCTACAGATACTATGTATAAATAAGTTTAAACACAATATGTTCCATTTTACTCAGATTTACCTTAAAATAATAAGTTTTTTTTTTTACAATTAATATATTTAAGGAGTTGAAACACCTTTTAAATTTATTGAGCTAACATACAACGTTTGTTTAAATGGATAAAATCATCTAATAACGCAACATAAATTTTTGAAACTGTCTAAAGTTTAAATGGAAAAAAGGTACGCAACTCGCGTAATTGTCAAAATATGTTGTAATTTTTTTTATTCCGAATAGAATTTATGGATACGGTTCGATTAATTTCTGGATTATTCTTGACGACTTTGCTTGTATGGACATTTAGGATTCTGCTTCTATCCATTGAACTGGAAAGGCATTGGATACCGGGAACCGACAACTTCGCTTTATCGGAACGACCCCTGCACGAAAATCTGGACTGTGTACTTGTTTGTGAAACGCACCGATATTGTGTTGTATAAAAATATGAACGCGAGCAAGTGTTGTGTGCTGATCTGCAAAAATTCAAGAGTTGGCCTTCGAATATTGTAAAAAAATATTGAAGAAGAAATAAAGTAGGTATTTGACATTGGATTTAGTGTTTTATTTTTGGTTAAAAACTACTATCTAACTAAAATGGAAGGAAATAGGACAGGGCATACTGCAGATTTGAAACTATTATAGCCTTATATGCATACGTATAGCTAGTAGCTATATGTACCTGTACATTGCTTCGTGGAGAGTTGTTTTTAGTTGTTGCTAGAGGGCGCGAGCGTCTTGAAATATTTGAGTGACGTCTCTATCTCCCTATTTATAATGTACTCTGTGAATTCCATTTTCTCAACGACTAAACAAGTTTGACAAGACCGAGAATCTTTTTTTAAATAAATAAATGGTATTCGATTTTTAAAACCAAGGAGTTTTCAATTAAAAAGATTTTAATATGACAGGAACAGTGGAAATATTCCATTCCCGATACTTTTAGTGCAGCCCTCGTACACTGCCGGGACTGTCGTTGTCAATCATAAAATATCCCCCCGTTATAGGTTATTGAAAGATTACATTAGTGTCATTGCCATCTGTCATTATGTCTGCATTTTTCTCACAAAAAATGTCACACATTTTCGATTTTATATTTGTACGTCTACAATACAAATAAATTCTATAAATCATTGGCTGTTAAATGTATAGAGATATATTTCATTGATTTTCTGTGAATATATACGTCCTAGCCAAAGTTCCATACAAAAATTAAACGTCTCCTTTGTTTATTTTTATTTTTATTAAGTAATTTATATATTTGTGGCGATATCTATGGTTTTGAACTGACGTACCTGTCTTTTTCTAGTTATTGTGATTAACTCAGAACATTATTGTTCTGAGGAGAATAATAAAGAAAGAAAATAAAACACATGACAGAAGTTTACGGACTATATACCTAGGCTCCAGATAAGAATTTGGTTGCACTGGACCGCTGCTTACAATGGCGTCATTTTCTGGCAGCAGTCATAATTTTGACTGTGTTTTTGACATTGACAGTTTAGAAACAAGCCTAGATTTTCTGGAAACATATTTACGTTTTTCTAGAAAATGAACGACAACGAGGATGAGCTGACTACATTTTGTGATTCGGCGGTAATTCTTTTATCCATAGGAAACATAAAACTTATAAAATGTGTCAATTATTTTACTTGAGATTGTGATATTTTTTAGGCATCTCTTGTCGAAGGATGTCGCCTTCCAGTACGAATGCAGGGAGGAGATGACTGGCCATTAGCTGAAATTATCAGTATTAAAGAAATACGAGGACAAAGGGGCTATTATGTGCACTATGTTGACTGTAAGTATGATACTTAACAATAAAATGTAACTCTCAAGACCTTGTTGAAAACTAGTTGTCAAAACATGAAGTTTGTTGTTTTGAGTTCAAACAGTCTTCATTATTATAAACCACATAAGTTTGGCGTACATTTAAAGCAGCAAAACCATCTCTCTGTCTTTTTCACAAAGCATGTAGTGTAAACATGATCAGATCATTGAAATATCAAGAAGCAAACGGACAACACTACAATAATTGAACAAGTCATAGTGAACTAATTGATACTTGTTACTAATAAATAACACAAAATGTTCTTACAGACATTATAAATAGAAAACATGAATGAAATTGAGACTTAACATTTAGTTAAAAGTATTTCTACTAATATTGGTCAGAGAGTAGAACCAATGTAGAAATATTATTGTGTGTGTCACTTAATAATGGTTTACATTACGTAAAGAGTAGTACCCTGAAGTACCAAATATTCATATATTCTCTGAGACTATCTCTATGTTCCAGTCAACAAACGTTTGGACGAGTGGGTGGGTGAGTCATGGCTGGACACCAGAAAGGTACAGTTTCCGAGAAGAGATGGAGTGTCAACGGGAGGAACAACCACTCCGAAGAAGACACATATTGGATCAGGAGGTGGCGTCATGCCTAATTTTATTAGTATGTGTTTTTGCTATTAGACATTGGATGTTCATTACTGCGTTAACACTTTCACAACCTGTACATTGAAATGAAAATGGTTGGACGGATTATTTTGAGACCACTTAGAGTATTTAAAACAAGTTTTTCTACATTTTTGGAATGATTTGGATACTTTGTAATAAAGTAGTCTGTCAAACGGTTCATTTAAAAATCATTTTAATGTGGCCAGTTTTTTTCATTCATCACTTGTTGGAATTTGCCTTTTAGACAATCTTTTTTTGTAATTGATTTTACAAAAAAAAACAGCATTCATTACAGTCACAATCTATTTTATATAAAAAAAAAACAATAATATATTTATATTTGGGTTTATTTCAAAACAACTTTTACTAGCCTTTTGACTACAATTGGCTTAAAAATCTTTCAAAATTATTTTGTTTATGATGGTATATTGTTCTCTTCTTTCAGCTCTTTTTATTACAATAAAACTTCTTGCATGTATTTTGTTTTGACTGCAGAAATGGCTTCTTGAAACTTTTAGTCACATTATGAGTAAGAAAACACATAGGTATTTTATGTGTTATTAATGTTTTCATTTGCTTAAAACTGTGTTTGCTAACTAACCTAATTTTCATAAACACAATTTACCATCGTAATAACACACTAAAAACTCATCATCATGACGATTGGCCATTAAATTTATAACATTTTGTCTGCAGATGACACAGTCTGCAACGAAAGTCAGAAGTCTAGTACGATACCGAGTAGACCCACTATTGTGAACCAACAAGTTCCGCCAAGTCTGCCACCCCAACCTAAAGTTCATGAAAAAGCCCATTTTAATGCACTAAATGGTGGTTCCACACCAAAAAATGCACTTGGTACGTTGAAACTTGTAATTCAATTGTTTGTGTGCTTTGCGTTACAGCATCGTAATTTTATCTCATCTAAAACTACAAATATTTAGAATTATAAATGCAACTATAGACATTGAAATAGTATTTGTGTGTATACAGATTTAAAAAAAAAAAAGTACAGTCAGCTGCAAACACATGTGCTTAATTTACCCATATAGGTACATAATTATATTTCATTGGATTGTCCAAAATTATTCAAAAAGTATGAATGTGTTATAATTTCACTTGATGAATTAATGTGACGGCTCCCACACTGAACTGCTTCAAAAATCGACTGGAGCGACAGATTAAATATCTCCAAGCTGTTTGATACATACGCATCAGCTAATTAGCTGCTAGTGTGTCTAACCAAATAATAATAATAATCCCACCGCCATATCTCTACGTTGACTTTGTGGTAGGGCTTGCGCGCTCCGAACTCTAGGTCTGTGCCGGTAGAGTTTACTTTTCCGGAACAAGTCTAGAGTGCGGAACCAAACCGAGACAGATACCGATACTCGCAGGGCAGCTTGCGGCGAGCTGTTGGGCAGTAGTGACTTCACGGACCCTATCACCCTGGAGTAGTCTTGTGTCTCACCTCTAGCTTGCCTTTATTGGCCGGCTGGAGTGAACACTGACGAGGAACAGAGCTCCCACCTCTTTCTTGCCTTTATTGGCCGAGTTGAGTGTGTCGGAGGAAGGAAGTATTCCAGTAAGTGCTGGTAGGGATCTTGATCATCTTCCAGGCTCTGGGACTGTCCTGATAGTCGTGGGATATCTCTTCACTCCTCATAAGCACCTCAGGACATGTTGCCCGCTTGTCGCTACGTCACTATTTGCTAGTGACAGTTTCCGGGGGCCATTATTGAGTGTGCAAGTCACCCCCTGCCATTTTATCCGTGTATATTATACAGGGTGTTTGGCAGAACGTTGAACATACGAAAATGGTGAATAGGTGGGGTCATCTGCTACTTACTCAGCCCTAATTTATTTGGCCCTGGCCCCATGGATATATTTTTTTTGCTTTCTCCTTGTTACACTACTTTCTAAATTTTAAAGTCTAAAACAAGTAAAAAAAAAAAAAAGTAAGTGTAAAAATGGGTAAAACAGGCATTTTGTTTTTTTTTAAGCTTAGTGTTGGCAGAATCTTATAAAATTATTGCTTTATTCGGATGTTAGCTAGAAAAAGAGTTTTGAGTCCTCAAACTGTTTTATAGATATATTTTTTTAATGCCTGTTTTACCCATTTTTAATAAAAAATACACTTAAAAGTTTAGAAACTGGTGAACTGGTGTTTTTAAATATCCAAATTTGGGCTGAGCAATCAGCCCAAATTTGGATATTTAAAAACACCTAAAATGGTGAAAATGGTGGAAAGGTGGGATCATCTGCTACTTACGTAGCAGATGATCCCACCTTTCCACCATTTTCGTATGTTCAACGTTCTGCCAAACATCCTGTAGTACTTCGGTCGGCAGGGGACATAGTTCTTCCATAGGTAACCAATCCGCTATAGCTACCCATACAAACCCATAGCCCAATATGTTTTGTATCAATGTTCTGCAAAAGTCCTGCACCAACAGGGGGTGGTCCATGGGTGATAAATGATTTTATTTCAGTAAGTAGGTTTGTACAAACACTTTTACACGTCAATCATAGTACTTGTTTAGTTCATACAGGAATAATCGTCGGTTGGTGCCTCATTTAATGCAAAATGTCTAACGGGCCTCTACGAGTTGGCTTGGGCCCCTCGTACGCCTTCCAGAGAACCGGAAACCATGGTCCTGAGATTTGCAAATATAAAAATAATAATAATAGTTGCCTGGCATCTCAGTTCCAGTCCGATCACATGTTTGTCGACGGTCTATAAACTTCTTACATCCATTTTGAGAGCGAAACATATACGCACATTGACAGTAACTCGATTATGTCTGTCTCTTACAATGGATGTAGGACCGGGTCCCGCCGTACTAAGGAATTACTCCTCATGGACATGGCCAATAGTCAACAGGTGCGTCGATCCCGCAAGGATCTATCGACATGCTGGATAGATTATAAGAAGGCCTACGACTCGGTGCCACATACAGGGCTCATGAGGGTGCTGGAGTTGTACAAGACAGATGCAACTCTACGCACCTTCATTGAGTCGTGTATAGGGGAATGGAGGACGGTTCTTCGCTCTTTAGGGTGTCGAAGGAGCGCTTCTTTGGTCGCCCGAACTCTTACGGCATACTCCAATGGACTCAGACCGATCTCGACGCCCTGGATAGGAGGGCCCGTACACTGCTGACCGCAAACCGGATGCATCAGCGACGATCATCGGTGATGAGACTGTACATCCCGCGGTAGTGCGGGGTTCGAGGCTTTATAAATACGAAGACCCTCCGCAACCGCAAGGTGCGCAGTCTCACGGAATATTTTTTTAAAGCTGAAGTGGGTATGCACCGTGATGTGGTCGCAGTGGACAAGGGGGTCACCCCGCTCTCCGTGGCTAAAGAAAACTGGCGCAAACCTGTAGTACTTACTGCCGATGACCGCAAGCAGGTATGGCCAAAGCAAGGAGCTTCACGAGCGCATCTATCGGGTTGTTCGTGAGCTCGGTGTAGATTTTTTGGCGTCCGTATCCTGGCTACGTGTTGTTGATCTTTTCGGAGAAACTGAAGGTTTTTTTCTGTGCAATTATGGACGAAGTTATCTTGACGAATAGCTACCGCAGACATATTATGAAAGACGGGACGGTTGACATGTGTCGGGCATGCCACCGTCGAGGTGAGTCCATCAAACATTATCTCTGGTTGTTCTCGACGGGCTAACGGCGAGTACTTGCACAGGCATAACCAAGTAGCCAGGATTATTCACAGCAATTTCCTGTAAAATATAAACTTATGGATTCTGAGGTACCGTATTACAAGTATGTGCCCGACCCAATTCTCGAAAATGACTATGTCACTTTGTACTGAGATCGGTCTATCATTACTGATAGGACTATTGTCGCCAATAAGCCTTATATAGTGGTGATAGATGGATTAGGGCGCCGCACAATGATTATCGATGTTACTATTTCACATGACGAGAACTTCGTGAAAGCTGAGAAAGCGAAACATGAAATATCTCGACTTAAAACACGAGCTTGTTGACATGTGGAACGTGAGCTCGGCTGTCATTGTGCCGATTGTCATATCGGTCCATGGCCTGGTGGCCGAAAGCCTCAATCAACATCTCTCGAGGCTCTCGTTAGGCGATTGGATCAGGGGCCTGATTCAGAAGGCAGTACTCCTCTAGATACGTCTTGTATCGTGAAGAGGTTCCTATCTCCGGAGCCCTAACCACAGGTAGCTTGGACCCTGCTCCCGATACCGGTGGACCGATATTTTTATATCTTTAAATGATTTTTTAATAGGTTTTTAAAAAATATTAAAAAATGTAGTTAATAAATATGAAAATAAATAAACAAAATAATAATAATAATTAATTTAATTCACATATTTTTGCAGCTGAAATGTGCCTGTAAGAGCTTAAATGAGTTTGATTAGTAGCTACAAAATTGTGTCCCATATTAGTTGAGTTTATTGAACTTTAGCATGCTGAAGAAAGTGATTGTGTATCTGATTATGTACCCAATACAATTTGAACAGGATACCTCAAACCTCTTAACGTGAACGTTCAGGACTTGCGCTCAGGCAAAGGGCAAAGTGGTGTGGATAAGGGGCGTGGCGTGGGCGCAGGTATGTTAAATAATTACCTTTTTGAGACCCGCTGACTCCCAGGAGAGCTACGAACAATATTGTGTCTCATTAGTCGGTGCTTGATTGGTTAAATAACCTGAGCGCAACTTCCGACGGGCCTCTTGACTATCACTAAAGCTGATATCAAACGCTTCACTCGAATGAATGGTTGACTCGAGTGAATGTTAATTTTTATTTAATTCCACGTTCACACGACACCCAAAAAATTACATAGGAATGAACGTTTGACTACTCCTTTCATTTAATTTTTCGATCATTCGGTAGGAGATTGAAAGATGCAGAGTGCCAAAATTTAACATCGTTGGATCGGTTCACTAATGAATTAATTTTTCACTTTTGATACACTTCTAGTGAAAGTGAAGCGTCTGATATCTGCTTTCATGATTGTCTGACTGCCTATCGGGTTCAAAATCAGATATTACAATGACAGGTGATTATATTCCTAGGAAGGTGGTTTGTAGTAGTCGTCGGGCATAAGTGTTCGTTGAACGGATGCGAATGTCTGAACAATAAAGGTGAACGTCCACTGGTCCGTACCGTACAAAGCAATGCAGAATCCGTCGCGTGCTGTGCCTGCGTTGTGGCCGGTGCGGAGCAGTGGACGTTCACCTTTAATAGATCCATTTTCTTGCTGACCCGTATGGTCTAGGAGTGAAAGAGTTAAGTAATTTTCACACTTTCCTTTCCCAGATAGCGGGCGCATGTCACATTTTCGAACTGTAATTTTCATTATTTTAACCACTTACGGATTGCCAACATTTTAAGTGTGAAAATAAAAAGGTGCTAATGAAAATTTACCTTACGGTGCATAACATTTTCATTCCTTGACTGTGCATAGGCTGCAATATGTCGAGTTCATCAGTCATCGGCACGGGCGGTGCCGATTACTACATTCAACGAACGCTTGAACTGGATCTAAGCCAAGAGCACCCATGAAGTGGATGCTTTGAAAATGTGCTCAAAGTAATTGAATAAAATTAGGCATACCCTTTAAACACTTAAAACAAGGAAAAAGCTACTTTAGGCACATGCCTAAAGTCGATATTTTAACTCAACAAAATAAAAAAATAAATATTTCGTACCAAAATTATTAGCTTAATGCTTAATTATGTTCAATTTAAGTAAATTCCTAAAGCATAGCATATTATAATGTAAAAGCTTTATTCAATCTAGCGTTCTGGATCGCCATTTAAAACCCAAACCACAAAAGCTTAAAATACTACTGCATCTATTTATCATATTAAGCGAATATTTCGTCTATTATATTTTGCCCTTCCCTCTCACATATTTTATGCTACCCTGATACAAGGTGTTATTGCCGGCGAGCCGCGTCAGCTGGTGTCTCGACCGGCCAGTCCAACGCTTGGCAATGATTCATCATCACTTGTCAACGGAGGCGCGGTCCTCGCAGCCGCCTTGCAGAAGAAAATGAATAGGAAACGGAAAGCACCGTCTATAGACAATGAAGTATGATTTTTTGTTGTTGTTTGTTATTGCTTGGCGCAAGATGGATGAGAAAAAGAAAATACCCAAAATATTTTAAAATTGCATACTTATTATATTTTTCGAGAGCGTTTACTATTTTTGACTTTGTACTAGATTACATAGCGCGAAGGTGATTATGGGACTTTAACGCAAGTATTGCCTGGTTTCTAAGATCCTTAGACCCTGTATTCGACAAACTAGTATCTAGGTAAAAATATAAGTAAAGTTCTTCTATACCACAAAATCACTGGGCTTTTTTTTCTTTCACAAATAATGCTAACATACAATTTAAAGTATTGTACAACTAAACTGAATGTTCAGAAACACGATGTATCAAGATCCAAAACTGGACTCAGAAAACGAGCAACACACTTTATCTTCAATGCTGCATTAACTGCAGTTTAATTCAACAAAAAAAGGACAGCGTAGTCATCCTAATCATATTCAAGAAACAATCTGTTACAGGAACCCAAGCAAAGTTCTAAAACTTTTCAGGCGGAACCCGTTCCGTCTGTAGAAACTGAAGGCAGTGAGACCACTGCTAGTGGTACTGCCACTCCCACCACTAGGCCACGTCAGTCGGGGAGCATGGTCGCGCATGGCCATGACGATCTCGTCACTCGCATGAAGAATATTGAGATGATCGAGCTCGGAAGGAATCGGATACGACCGTGGTACTTCGCACCTTACCCGCAGGTTTGTTGATCGAACACAGCCTGTCAAACTGTCTTTGGACTAATTTGGCTTTCTTGCTCTTAAAGTATCTTAAAAAGATACAAGAGGTTTCTGTAAGTCTTATTTGTTTTGTTTTATTTACTTCTAAAGGGTCAAATTAAATTAGTAGGCGAAACTTCACAGCCGTGGTTAGCAGTTATTTTATTTGAGCCTATCTTGACAAATTTGCCGGATAAGGCAACAGTTAAAGCTAAATCGAAACGTATGGGGGAGTCCGTTGCTCAGCAGTCAAGGGGATCAATTCAAAAGTCAAGATCAAGTTCCAACATGAAATAATCAGCATTTTAACACAATTTATTTTCAATTTCAGGAAATGGTCAACCTACCTTGTATTTACATCTGTGAATTCTGTTTGAAGTACAGAAAAAGTAAAAAGTGCCTAGAAAGACATTTGGTAAGTACTTGCGTCGGTACTCTAAAAAACATTGGACATTCCAAAAAAGTTACAATAATTTTAATATTTTTTCACACCACTTGCTCGCTAATGTCAAATTATATGTCGTGCAAATCTAACATAATTATAATTAATAATTAAGCACTAGGTACGCTCTAGTCGGCAATAATATTTGACTGAATTTCATTATGACCCGCTGGTCATTAATGTGTTTTGAATTTGGAACCTCAACTGAGAAAATCGTATGGGAACGTTTACCATTTTTTTTCTTCTATTCATTTACATGTGACCTTCGATCAATAATAGCACTAGATTCAGGATCAGGAACAAAAACAAGTCGCTGAAGTGGCCACGTTTACACAAACATAAACATTTACATGTCATACTACGAAATATAGAAAAAGGTTTTTTAATATTAACAACATCAGTTCATTATAAACCTTAACAACACTCAAGCATAAAGTTTAATTACGATTGCAAAATATTTATATGTAAGTCCTTCTGTCATCGGAGAAATATAAAAGCAATAAATAAAAATTCATTTTTATAGTAAGTACAAAAATATTTATTCTAAAATGAAACTTAAAACCTAAGCAATAAGGTTAAAAACATTTTGATGACCATTTCATGCTTACTCTATTTTGGAACTAGACGTAGTTCTTTGGTATGACATTTCAATGCTCAAAACACAGTAAGTATTGAAAGGCGTAGGCCCGTATTAATAAACGTTCCTCAGCCCAAGAGGTCGCACTTGATGACAACCTTGAGATCATGACCGTATTAATAAACATAATAATTTGTGTACCTAAGTTACGGCTTGGGTATACGTTATCAGCCGAGTGATGGACTGATTAATAAACGGAACTCCACACTTATGTATACAATAGATGTGTGTACTCGAGATGCGTAAACCTGAGTGTCGGCAGTCCGTGACTTAAGGTCGTGATTAGTAGCGCGAAACATGGAGTTTAAAAATATTTTGGGTGAAATTAATTATTACGATCAAATAGAGTACCTACTATGACGATATTTTATGACCGGTTTTATGCTACAGCATCATTTCAGGTAGGTACCTATGTAAATATTTTAAATACGTTTATCATAAGTATAATTAATTAATATTTAAATTTTTATTTTTAAATTTTTATTATTTTTATTTTTATATTGTGATTTGTATTTATCTCGTGTTTTGTAACTTGTGATTGTAATATGGGAGAACCTGAAATAAATGTATTTTTTTATTTTTTTATAATAAAATTTATTTAATTACTATTTATAGGTATAACACAAAGCCTTCACAAAAGCCGTCCACAAATGTACTTCTTTAGTTGTATAAAGATTAATTAATAAATAAACTTTAAAAGTAGTACGTACCATATAAATCCAATTAATCTAATTTTAAAACCCAATATATATATTTATGTGAAAATGTAATCTAATAAATTCATATTTCAGCTTGTTTATGGTGACCTAATACATTTATCACAACCTGCAGCACCAAATGTAAAAATTATAAAAAAAAAAAAAACTTTTTTAAATTATTTTTTATTTTATTTATTGGGAAATAAAAACACTTTTTTTTTTAACAATTTATTGTTTTCATTTCTTGGGTAGAAAACAACTTTATAATTATTAGTTTTAACAAAATACAAGTATTTCAATAAATCTTACAACATAAAATAATGAAATGTGATGCATGTCATTCTAAACTTCGGGCAATGTGACGTAATCGTTCACGAAATCAAGCCATCAAGTACAGCGCATTGAGGAGCTGATCTTGGTAACTGAGATACTGTATTCATGTGTTTATTAATTAGCAATGATCTTGAGATGCTGATATCGAAATAATGGCGTATCAAATGATTGCGTACTTGGGCACGTCATTGAGGAACGTTTATTAATACGGGCCGTAGAGTTGCAGAAAAAATTTTTTTAGACGAAGTTTCGTTCAAAAAGTAGTAAGACTAAATTAGCACAATAGTTATTTTATTAATTGTCTGCGGGTTGGCTCATTGTAATCAACCCGTATAAAAACTGGCTGCGTCTACTCATGTACGCGATTTAGAAGTTCGAATAAATATTTGTATTAAATTTAAATTATTTATTTTAATTTTATTTTTTATGTGAAACATCTATAGCCGCGGGTAAACCGATTGTTGGCGTGACGACGCGTCGCCACGCTATATTTTCTTTACAAAATAGTTTTTGATGTGGACCTTTAACATAGGGTAAATAAGAATGAATTTGCAATGTTAAGCTTCGCTTGCCAAGGTCTGTCTTTGGATGGGTGACCATTTTGATTCTTGATTAGCTCGCAATAGTGAAGCCGCCAGATTAAGCAGCGCTTGCCAAGGTCAGTCTTTGGATGGGTGACCATATTGAGTATATTGTGTTTTACATTGATTAGCTCGCAACAGTGAAGCCGCTAGGTTAAGCAGCGCTTGCCAAGGTCAGTCTTTGGATGGGTGACCATTTTTGATGTGAAACATCTATAGCCGCGGGCGGCTATAGATGCAAATAAGAGTGTATGGTAGGTAAACAACCATGACTGAAGGTGCGTGCGAGGTGGATGCTTTAACTAATGTATCTGGTCAATCGTAATCGGGCTCTTTAAGGGGGATGTGCTGAGGCAGCCCGCGAAATTCAAATTTTCTTGCGCTTTTTGCAATTTGTAGGTTAGTGTAAGGTATATGTATGTGTATCTTGATCAAAATATGATTCGCGACAATAACAAAATAATGTGTATTTTCATAACTATAATCATAAGAATCATCAATACATCTCTCTAATTTAGATTTACTCCGGATTGGTCTGATTTCGAACCAATCCGGAGGAAATCTAACTTAGAGAGATGAAAAATAACAATATGATATAACAATACCACTCAATGCATTCCCTGTTCCAGAACAGTCGATGTTTGTTACAATCGTTGGCGCGTTGTCGTAAACATTGATCAAACAATCATAATATTTGCTAAATGATTTATATTTACTAATTAATTATTTTAATTTTATGAAAAACACATAGGTACATAATGATATAAACTTACCAAAAAAAAGATATTACTTCCAAAATCTTTGTGTTACGGTGGTTATTTAGACAACTTTTGAACGCACACTGTGACAATCATGACGTCTTAACGTTGGCTATGTTTGAACAATACTAATTTGAAAAAGTATTTGTGCTCTTATTTTTCGGGCCGTTTTGAAGCGCTTATCGGGAATCTAGTGCTATTATTGATCGAAGCATGTGACCAAAGAGTTCTAACTTCATAGGTAGTAGTTGGCGTTGACGAACAAAATATTTTAATTTCGCAACTTAGTAGAGATACTTATAGTAACAATAATGTATATTAATTAAATACATAGATAAAACAAAAATATTACAACAATAAAAACAATTGTTTTCTGTATGGATATAGCAAAGTCCAAAATGAATGAATAATAATGTGCAAAATAGACTCGCATAACCGCTGTTTCTACATTATCTGTGGCGATAATGGCGGCATGCAACAGATGATCGTTTGCTATGGCGCGTACCCTCGCGTTCGAATGTTACATTTGGGCGTCACATTTACGATATTATTTATGTTTGTGTTTTTGAAATTGAGAATTCATGAGATTAAATAAAATAGTGTATTTAACTGCACATATTATAAGTATTCCCCGGTTATTTAAAAGTTTCAATAACCTGAAATGAAAATCTAATTGGTCTTTATTACCTCGCAGTAGGTGCGAAAAGTAGAGTATTCTCCTGGCGATAAAGGTGTCTTCGTCTTGGGCGAGCTCAGAGCTAGGGAGCCCTAGAATCCTTCGTTGCGTTCGGAATTCAAAATAGCGCCCGTGACTTAAGACACTGCCTTATCCCCTTAGTGAATAATCTAATATTATTTTCTTTCTTCCCAGATCAAATGTAAACTAAGACACCCGCCTGGCAACGAGATATACAGGAAAGGCAGCATATCTTTCTTCGAGATCGACGGTCGGAAAAACAAATGTTACGCACAGAATCTCTGCTTACTAGCCAAACTGTTCTTAGACCACAAAACATTGTACTATGATACTGACCCCTTCCTGTTTTATGTTATGACCGAATTTGATGCCAGAGGTTAGTGTTTTTAAAAATATTTAATTCTTGCACTGTTATTATTAATACATACCCTTTCGCGCATAGCGGGCTCATGTCACCTTTTCGAACTGATTTTGCACTGTGCACGATGATATATTTTTATGAAAAGTATCCTGTAATGTAAATTAAGGTGATTATGATACAGTAATGCTTGATTTTCTATTACTTAAAAGACAATGTACAAAAAATCGCAAATAGCTTTGAATAATATTTACCCGCATGTAGATGTAACACACGAGCGCGCATCTCGTTACTCTTATGTCATTGTAATAAGGTATAAGTTGGAATGATGGACGTGGTTCGTGAAATGCAACATCTGTAACAATCATATAATCAATTCTTCGTATCAGGATTTCACATAGTGGGCTACTTTTCAAAAGAGAAGGAGAGTACGGAAGACTACAACGTAGCATGTATACTGACACTACCTCCATACCAAAGAAAAGGTTATGGAAAGCTTCTTATAGAATTTAGTAAGTACAGCAGAATTCGTTTTTGTAACATTAGCGAGCCTTCAATAGAACACAGATGAATTTGCTACTAAACCCAGTACTTATGCTAAGCTTACCGGCTAGAGCTTGATTTACCAGTATGCACTGGTTAGCTAGCGTATCATGGCCGATCAGCGGTCGGTTGTGATGGTGACTAACCGTTATTAAGTTGTCCTGTCTTCATGAATATGCCAAAGCCGTTGTACTGAATGGCCCACTCTGTTTTACAGAGAGGACACCTTTTTAGCAGTAGGAACATTGCATTCCGACCGTGCTCTTGGAAAACAGGTCACCATGTGTTTATTGTTTCTTTAAAAACGAATAAGCATTTTTTATCTTTTTACTCTTCAGGTTACGAATTGTCCAAGTTTGAAGGTAAAACTGGGTCACCTGAAAAGCCTCTATCGGATCTTGGATTGCTCTCATACCGGAGTTACTGGGCGCAGACCATATTGGATATACTCACGCACATCAAGCCAGTCGGCGATAATGAGAAACCTATTATTACCATCAAGTAAGATTATCCATTAGAAACTCAGGCTAGACAAGCTAGAAATAGCTTTAGCTGAATGTTATTTTACTCTAGTTAGTACTTTCTATTGCATTCTTTTTTTCTGGAATTCTGAAGAATAAAAACGCTACGTACCTGTGTCGCAACTATAATAGTCTATAAATTATTAACACAGTCGTTACGGGTCGTCAGAAATCCGAAAGGTTGACAAGCAGACTTACCAAGGGATATCCCGTTACCCAGTAACTGGGTTGTGGAGGCCAGTTAAACAGTCGCTCCATGTGAAATATTGATATTCAGCTGCATCTGGTTGGAATGGAAGCCGACCCCAAAATAGTTAGGAAAAGGCTTGGCAAATGATGACAAAATTGAAATCATAACTAAAATAGCAATAACACTGCAATTAGATTTAGTTTGTCAATCTGCTCAGCAATCAAGTTTCTTGCTCAATGGGTGGTGTACACGAACTCATATATTTCATGCCAGTAAACGCCCTAACCAATACGTTTAGTAAAATTGTTCAAAGTAAAATCATTTATTTCAAATAGGCACATAAAAGGCACTTTTGAATGTCAAAATTTACAATAAAATAGAATTGATTCTAGTTGCCCCTTCCAAAAGGTACTTTCGTATGGAGAAGAATGGGCAAGAAACTCCACCGTTACTCTTTTAAAAATGTTTTACAATATGATGTGTATACATTAATTATATGTGAAGACGATGCACCTAGAATAAAATTGCTATACCAGAATAGGTAAAAATAATTAAATATAACGCATGACAGGTAAATTAATTATGAGATAGATACATGGTGCTCACATATTTACAAATATTGAAAAGTAAATATTTTTCCAAAATTTCACAAGTAATAATTCAGTGTGTGAGTTAAAGTAGTTACATAATGTAAAAAACAATGTTATAAAAATTATAAATTATACAATTAAATTAGCAACCAGTTTGATTTTGTCCAGACTCTAAATTGTCCTGTGGAGCAGGACCAGCATGTTTCCAAGCATTCATAACTAGAATATAATCCTCTAATTTGTAATATGCTTGTTTACAAAGTGTACTTTTAATATGAGTTTAAAATTTATTGCTCGTCATAACCAAACAGTAAAGGCGATAATTGGTTAAAATGACAAATCTAATAGGGTCAATTTCCATTTTTCAGCGAGATCTGCGAGTTAACCAGTATAAAGAAAGAAGATGTAATTAGTACATTACAAAACCTGAACCTGATCAATTACTATAAAGGACAGTACATCATATCGGTGAACGAGGTAAAATAGACTTTATAGACCTAGTTTTAATGAACTAAGTGCTTTCATTCTGAATTCAATATTCAATTTTGCTAACGGTTGTAAAAAAATCCTACAGCAACACGAAAAAGCCATGGAAAAGAGAAATCTGCGTATCGACCCGAAATGCCTGCATTGGACGCCGAAAGATTGGTCGAAACGAGCGAAATGGTAAGATAATATTATTAGGTACATTTGACAACTGTTATCACCACAGTGTAACTAGATACTCCATACAGTAGATCAACGTTTTTAATATGGATAGTCTATAAACCTTTATTATGTTTAACATAATAATTATAACAAATTTACATTTATTAAAAAAAAATCGTAAGTATCGAACAGTTCACTGAGTTATTTTTGTGATTACGACAGTGAAGGAGCTTTGATGGTCAAAAGAAA
Source organism: Griposia aprilina (assembly GCA_916610205.1). Taxonomy (NCBI): domain Eukaryota; kingdom Metazoa; phylum Arthropoda; class Insecta; order Lepidoptera; family Noctuidae; genus Griposia; species Griposia aprilina. The sequence continues at coordinate 11,267,363 of OU744297.1, read as the reverse complement.
GACAAATAGCTGTCTTAATGCCATGTTCCAAGCTACAGTATGACAACTCGGGATGTAAGCATCCACACGTTCACTTAATCGACTGTTTGGAGTAAGATAAAGTTACACTGTAACATCACTTTATCATGTCACCATTAATAAATAACATTCAGGTACCCACAAAGAAGAAACTTCAACAGTCACCATGTTAAACTGTGAAGTAAATGAATTTTCTTTTGTCACCAGTGTTTGAAGGCATAGAGTAACGGAGACGCGAGCTATCTAACTCTGGCTTCCGAAACGTACGCAGTTTGTTAATTTTGTATCTAACATTAACATTATGTAAATTTCATTTATTCATTATAGTTATTCATCAATGCTAACAGGCTTGGGATTAGTTCATATAACTCATTAACATTTTTGGTTATGTAAATTCAAAAATATTTTTGCATGTTAGGTAAAGGTTAATTTATTCGTCACACAATATTTTATTAGAATAAGGTGTTCTGGCTGAGGTTATATTAACAAAGGTGCTTGGCTCAAAATACCAACTGTACTAATCATGGTCGCTAACGTATAATATTAATTATTATTAAACAAACAAAACGCCCAAATTCAAAGGTTTGTAGCTCCTGTTTCTGAAAGTCAGGCTTACTTACTGTAAAGGCATGTACACACCTGCGGCCCGTGCACGAACAGTGCGAATCGCGTGCATCTTAGGATCATACTATGGACACTATTGGACTTATTTGCGGGCGGCCATCGAGCGGTTCTCGTGCATGTTGTACATACTCGCGGTTTCGCAAAGTATTCGCGAACAAGTCCATACGTAATTGGTTATTGAAGCACAAACAATTCTCACAAATCAATGCTCGTGAACTACGCGTAAGCTGTTTGCGAGGTGCGCGTACGCGCGCAGTGTGCGTCTATATCCGTTCGAGACGTATAGTGTGCACGGTAAATGCGCGTGCGCAGGTGTGGAGCCGCCTTAAAACCTCTTGATAGATCGTATTAATTGTTAAGCAATATATCAGCAACTACTCATTATATTTGCTGATATTGTATTTAAAAATACAATAGACTATTTGACTGTATTTTATTTATTTGATTTTTCTAAACCTTGAAAAATATTAAGCCGCAGTAAAAAAAAAAACTAAAGTATCCGCGAAGTTAAAGCCGATGCTAAACAGGGACGGCTTTATTAGCATCTGACGTGACAACACAGGAACACCATAGTAACTTTGCGCCATTCAGAACTGATCATTTTGAATGACAAGGATAGTAGAATAATATCAAAATTGGGTAAGTTCTCCATTTTTCAACCGATGTTATTATATATATTTTTTGCAAATCGTCTTTTTTTAGTAACATCTTTAAAATAAATGTTAATTAATGTATATTTTTGATAGTAGTCAAATACTCTATTGTAAAGGCTTTCAGAAATAATTACGGACGAAGCAAAACAACCTACCCATTTGCTTGCTGGTCAACCAACCGACCAAGGCTTTATATTACTTACACGCTACTTGCACGGCGAAAGTTTATATTATCTGCTTCATTACTAGAATGATTCCAACACATTATTGGCTGGTTTAATAAATATCATCACCACCCTGTATACTACATATTTATCTTAATCGTAATATCATCCCGAAAAAGCGAATTGTAAAAAGTAAGCTCTTCTATAACCATTATAAAAAAAAACATCGATAGTCTATTAATGTAGCGGTAGCTTCTATTGGCTCAATTGCACAAAAGGCTGGTCTAAAACATAGTTTCTCAACCTTATTTTGCCCACCACCGACGTCGAGTATTTTTTTTTTCTAGACCCCCCAATTTTTTTTACTTACCATCTGTCGCGCATTTGAAACAGCTATTGCCACGATTATATTCAAACGTGGGATATTATGTAGTCGTAAGAACCCATCTGAAGGCACCCTAATTTTCTCTGGGTCTTCTACTGCCCCCCTGAAAGTCTCAAACCCCCGCAAGGGGGCGTTATCGCCCACGTTGAGAACCTATGATCTAAAATCATCATGAATCCATGACAGCCGAAAAGCATGCTCATTGACCAATAAAGACAATCGGCCAATGAGCACGCGTGGATCTCATTTTGCCCATTTCAATCTTAGCAAGTCTTTTTCCACTACAAACCCACTACATACACACTATTGTTTTATGTATTATTAATTACTACAACACTTCTCTGAGATGCTGTTACACCTGTATATACTCATCTTCAAAAACTTATCGTTTTATGTGAATACCATAAATATTTTTCTAATTTTCCTTTTTCTGCAATTCTAGGTAGCGCCCGGTCTCGTTCGCTGCCACCGTGAAGATCTACGTACAATGATAACAGTTCGTTCATCAATGTATGTGCTCTGTAGTTATCATAAACATACATAGTAATAAATTAGCATTTCTCAAAAAGTGTAGATGTATTTAGAATTGTATGATTAGTGTAGTAGTACAAATGTATTGAAGTATTGTGTATTCTACCTCGTACATAGTAGGTCTTATTTCATTTAGCAAGTTGTACATAATTTTTCTGATGGGATACCGCAACGAGTTATTTCTTGGGGTTTCTGTGTCTTTTGTCTTGTCTCTCAATATATTGGGAGCAAGCCTTTCGCCTAGTTCTGGCAAAGTTCCGATCTCGTACTGTTATTTATACCGTCTTCGTTCAACCCGTTATTCTATTTCTGTAAAAGACTCAAGCAATTTTTGTTACCGCAAAACCATCTATACTGTGTTCGCGATTTAGTTTCCAAGCATGTAAACAAATGTATGTTTTTGGAAAAACTAATTTTAAAACGCACTCCTATCATCTTGTTACCTCGAACATTTTTTATGACTTTTTTCTGATTTCTTTGATTCTGAAATCAACCAAATTTTCACAATAAAAAAATCTACCTAATTTATATGATCATAAAGTTGATATTCGTTTATGTGGAAATCGGAAACAAGGTTTTGAAAAGATTTTACACAGATAGTGGTTACAAGAACGAGCTCGATGTTCTTTGTATGGTATATTACTCTTCCATTCCGACTTCATTTCGAAACGAACGAAATTGCGAACGAATTGTTATTACTTTATAGTTCAATCTTGAGATTTCGCTTTAGCAATTTTACCTTTCCGCTGTCGTTTCAATGTCTGTTTCATCTGAGTTATTTTCGCCATTTCTTCTCAAGGATGGTTAGATAGGAAATGTGGACCTTATTTTTTTTAATATGACGTGTAAAATTGATATCCTATTTACAGCATTAACAATTTCATTCCATCTACATTTTGAATGTAATCATTAGCAATTCATTAATTTAAAAAAATGTTTCCATGTAGTCTTGTAATATTTCAATCATTCCTTAATGTTACACTTTTTGAGAACTGCTGTTATTATAGATAATAACTTCTAGTCTCAGTTTAGACCGGTTCATGTTAATTAATAAAATATGTGAGATGGTGTGGTATGATTGAAATTTCGTTCAAAAATGCTTGCTACATTAGCCAAGTAAGATATTCAATACATTTCGAAATGTAAACCCTTATTGTGATATTAAATAATATCATTGTTTTCGAAGTTATTTTGTTTTATTGATATACTATAGTAGCCATTTACTTTTTGTCAGTCCTTGTGTATACAGTTTTCTCAAACAAATACAGCACAGATTTCCAATGAGATAAGTGGTTTTAGAATAAATTACTCTCACAATTTTTTGTGGGTTAATTTTTTATCAGGTAGTCGACAAGGAAAAAAATCAAACATATTTGTATGCAATATAATGATTTATTCTTCAATATATAAGCACAATAATTTTGCTTTGACTGTCAAAATATTTATATTTATGAAGCAGGTACAAGTGATGTTTACAACACTTACGAAACCTAATACGAATAATTATTTCTGATATTATAACAAACAATGGTACTTAGATGAATATGGTACAATATGATTACATTTTAATCACTTTGTGACTTAATTAAAATTTTAGTTTTCAACGAATATGTGTGTTCTAATTATTTTGTAAATCTATAGAAAATTTAATAAAGATTGAATATCAAAGCATTAGTACATAGCAGACTTAAATAGCAAGAGATATAACAACAGATTATAAAAGTTGATTCGAATACTCATATATAAATTATAAAGTTAAATCTTATTTTGTAACAACAATAAATCGTTAAACAAATGTAATACTAGTCGTTTTATAACTTACAACCGAACGTTATGCAATAGTAATGTACTATTACAACCGGCCACGCGAGTAGCCAGCAGAGATACACTGATGAATTAAGTAGAAGATGACGTCACCCATCGATCAAACAACGTTATTACATGCACGCTAAAACGGATAGAACCAGTGATGAAAGTTATTCGATTAGATATTACATCATTAGTAAATGTTTAAAAACGATATTTGATATTATTGAAACTGGTATCATCATTGAAACTGGTTGAAACTTAATATCTGAATTAACTTTCGCTTAACCAAACATTTAATTAATTTATGGTAGCTTTATGATAGGCATAAGTATTCCGTTTTGCGTGATGTAATAGATTGATGATCAATTCGAACCTGACAACGAATAGACCTTCCAGAAACACTAAACTATACCTTCTAAAGTTAATCTTATGCGCAAGATTACTATGACGGTACCATCACACTACAAAAGCGAAATACAAAATACTACAAACTTTCAAACAATCGAAATTCATATATAACATTGACCAAAGATAATGAAGTATTATAGAAAACTACAAATCTATGGGAAGTCCATTACATTTTCACACAATGACGGCCGTTCTAGAAACTACGATTGTGGAGACTTGAAATTCTTGTTAGACAAGAAATAACAATGAACATTAAGTTCGAATTGTGCTCTGTGTTAATAAATAGTTTTTTTTCTTGCTATCACAATATTACCAACAATATAAAAATAAATGCTTGCGCGACTGACTGCTACTTATGGCAGCCACATAGACTAGGATCACTGGTATGCAGAAGGCACTGTCTTCGAATAGGTCTGCATAACAGTCTGGGCGACACGACGTAACAGCGTGGGAACCCTGCACATTATTCTATTGTTACGCAACAGTACAACTCCGGTTGTTACGTAACGTAAATAATCGTGCTTCAAATCCATCGCCACCATTTTTTTAATTTTATTTACTTATAAATAATGTCGCCCAGACGTCTACAACTATCTTACTAACTCCATTTAAAAATATCAACAGAATAACAAAATCGCTTTAGTCCGAAATTAAAATACAGAGGCACTTTACAATGATGTTTTTGTGAACGCTACAAGCGACTTTAACGTACACAAAATACATTTAGCCCATTTGTCAAAGTCATATGCTGTTATTACGTTTTATTAATTTTGTTTTTGTGTAATATATAATAAGGTTTTTAGTCGCATGACGCTTGAACTTGACAAATGGTAGAATTAGTCATGTTTGTTTGTGTGCACATACAATTCGTTACATGTACAATACTTAATTATAGAAATGTCAAATTCTTAAAATTAATTGATTATCGTCGTAACAAATAACGCTTGTTGCACTTACAATAATATTAGGTATATCACGACTTACTCTGAGTTAAAGCACCTTAAAACTAATATTACCTTACATGAATTGTAACACATGTATAAATATGTGGAATATATCTCAATATATTCTGAATATAGTTCTGTAACAAAAAATATATACTTTTGGAATTTTAACAGGAGGTACTGTATTACTATATCTATAATTGTACTGGAAGTTAGAGGCTATGTGATGTATTTGGGACTTTCATTCTTAATTTGGAGTTACCGATGTGGACTAGACACCAATACCAAAACTTTCATAACATTGCACCGTTAAAATCAGATCTTAATAAATAAATATTTTAAACAGATCAAAGCAAAATCATAGAACTTAAAAAAATTAAAACGAATGGTAATTGTTAGAATTAGACACTTAGATAAAATAAAATATTATGTGAAATACCTACCTAAAGAACTGTTTCACAGTTGCTGATTCGTGTTAACGTAGTCATTATTATACAATCGAATTGGGGATTCTAAGTTCACAACACTTGAAAGAAAAATGTAACCTTCGCTTTTTGATTTGATTGAAAAAGTACGCCTTTTTGATGTGCTTGAGAATGGACAATTTTTTTAATATGTTTTCTATTGAATAATGTTTCATCTGATCATTTCTGACTCTAAATGTCACTCCATCTCTTAAACATACATACTAGCTACGTTATACAGGCACCAAACTATCTCTACGTTGTTGTTCTACACAGTAGACATATGATTTCGTTTCGAAATAAATTTCCCCGCCCTTTGTCGTTTTTCTGGCACTTTAAGAAGCCTTATTATGAAATACAAAAAGATTTTTAAATGTTTTATCACAACTGTAAAGTGTATAGTCATTATAAAAGTGATTTGACGGAAGTAGATGATGGAATCTAGTTTAAAAAGATTATATATATTTTGGTAATTCGAACATTACAAAAATAATTCTCAAAGAATTTGCCACCGAATTAAAAATAAGTATTTATGCAACAAAATTCAAAGAAAGAAGAGTTTATGTAACATGAAGCTATGTCTGGAAGATGGTATGGAATTATTATAAACGGTGACACTCTATTTCGAATTTTAATAACTCCGATGCTTAAATTATACGTATACATGTCGAAAATAAATTTGGACCCGACAAAAAATGGTTACTGATAACGTGGATGTTCCTAACTACACAAGGCATCCGTCATTGAGGCCGTTGTTGAGTTTGCCTGACGTGTCAGGCATGGTGTTAGGGTACGTGTGGCACTGCTGGTTCCCCAGATTGTAATTCACTTCGGGATCGTAATAGTCCTGTTCGGAATCGATCGGGACGAGAAGATTCGTGGACTTGGGGAGGTAGCCGTCCGTTGTGACGTAACTGCGATCTGAAGTGGGTGGCAGACTGAGAACACTGTCGGGTCGATTGTATTCGGGGTCTGCGAGCTGAGGTGCTACGTAGATGGTGTCTAGGGACGAGATGGTGTCGATAGACGAGTCCCCGTTGAGTGGGGTGACGCATGTATAGCTGGACGTGAGTATGTTGGCCGACTCTGGTCGGATGTAGGGCGAGTGCGCGTCGAACGACACGGGGAATGTGTTCGATGAGTCGTACGGCCCGATCATGTTGTACGGCGTTGTTGGAGACTGCCTCGTGTTGGGATTGTTTGACTTCACACACGACGCTGCATGGATTGTCAACATGTCCATCAACCGACGCTTTTGAACTTCTAAGTCCTGCAAGAAAGTAGAGAATATTTTATGAGCATGTATGCTTATTTTCAAGTGAAGGTGTGGACTGCTTATCGTGCTTTCTGTCGCCACTACAATTAACACTAATAAGTGGTTGGCTCCATTCGTTATCGTCGCTCAGAAACGTCATAAGTGGTCATAACAGATAATGATATCCCTCGGTGAAATTGTTCCTAGAAATGATTCACTTAGCACGTATAAAGAAATTCTAAGTAAATATTTGTTTGACCCCAAAACACCAGCAAAAGTTTTCATTCCACTTGGTATTTGTTTGCATTTTCTTTAGGCTGTTAAAACCTGCATTGTGTCTTAAATATAGGAAGCAAAGGTTGTCTATCCTATATGCTGAATCGCCGTAATTACCTTAAGTTGCGCCTTAAGGTCTATGTTCTGGTTCTCCAACACTTCGCTCTCGGTGACCAGGTTGACGGTCCTCTCTCGTTTCTTCATCCGGCATTTTGTTGCTGCTATTTTATTCCTTTCTCGCCTACGCCGCCTTCTCTCTTCGTCTTCTGGCGTTAGCTGGAAATAAACATATTTGATTAGATTTATATCGGAAGCGATTTCGATTTTGATTGGAAGGAAGCGATGCATACTTAACTTCGGAAAGGTATTGGTAAATCATGGGAGTCGTTTGATGCAAACGGATCAGTTAAAGAAGGATATTGGAAAATCTTGAAGTCGTAAGATAAGTTATAATAGTTCAGATTACAAAACCGCCTAAGTAATTAGAAGTTCAAAAGCCTGGCGAGTATCAAAGTGAGTTTTTCAATTGCGTATTTGTTCTGCCTAAGTTTATTTTTGACAAAACTGACTTACGGTCCCTTAAACACCCTGAACTTTATTTTCTGTCTGAAATCATCCACAAGCAGTGGGCTAGCGTATACAATCTGATTCGTCCCTAACTAAGTCTGCTATAATGATAGCAGACTTAGTTAGGGACGAAAGAGATTGCAATGGCCTATACCACAGTAGTTGACACCTTACAGCTGATATCATGATAAGCTGTCCTAGTATTGTTATAGATTCTTATTCGGGTAGAAATACCTATAAGTTCAGATAACCCTCATTAAATACCAATTCACCGTAAACCATCATATTGTTTTAAATCGCATGACTGTCTTACTGATAAAAATCAAGGTAAGAGTATTTTTACCAATCCTTTTAGTCACGCAGTCCGTCGTAATAATATTTAGCAAGTACAATTGCCCACGTCCTCAAAAAAATCTGCATAAAACAATGACTAAACAAAAGAATAATCAATCCAAAGCCCGATCCATTAAGTAAGGCTACTCGATACGCCGATCATTTCTCATTGCCATAACGCTACCTTTCAACACCAGGAAGTGAAGTCACGAACGCCGGCCACATTTGCGATGCCTTCTTCGTAAGCTCATAAAACTTCAATGAAGCCGTTGAATTACAATGCTGCGCAGCCGCAATAAAAGTTAGTTTAGATACGATTTGCAATCTTCCGCACACATCTTTATTTATTGCCAGTACATGGGAAGTGCAGTCGTTGGGCGGTACTAGTCATAAACTTGATCGTAAAAATATGCATCTAGCAATACCTCGGACTCACATTTATGTGAATGAATAACGTGACCCTTGAACGATAGAAACAATTCAGGGAGTGGCACTAATGATTTTATTATTCGCATATTTAATTTGCTTATCTGTCCACTTTGTTTAAGAACTTTGAATACATTTCGTTGGACAGAATAATTTCAGATCACTTCGTATTAAATCAGAGCCAAAAAATCACATGTATTTTAACTAAGTATTTTACTGAAACACGTGTATAACTCGTTTTCCTTACCGATGGGTACGTGACTGGATGGTAGGTAGGTACATACAATTTCCTTAGGATTCGACTTCGCTGTATCATTGCGGTTAGCACTAATGTAATAAACAAGCTTAGAAAATTAAAAACCCCGACTGATGACTGCTGTAACGTGAGTTAGGTGTAAGGATTTTGTCTTTTCCGCCTTTAAGAAGTGCATCTTATCTTTCAACTCGTCTACGATAAGAGAGGTTTTACCCTGTCATTGTGTGGGGATTCACGCAATTTCTTATCTCGCCTCGAAAATTGCCTAACTCAAAGATTTGGTTGGACATTCGAAGAGATCTTTATCTAGCTTCATCTTTCTGACTGAACGACCCCATGACAATTCAAAAGTGCCTGTAATTTGTTTATTTGAAATGAATGTTTTGAGTTTGAGCATGGACTGCCATTAAACCTGCTGGTCTTCGGGTCTACACTACATGTTGGTGATTTCAAACCAACTAGGTTTTGCGAAGTTTTCCTTAACCGTAAATCAGTGATGTCTTAGATTAACCTAGACAAGCAACAATATACCTACCGAGTGAATCAATTGATACATTACTGATACCGTATTAGTAAAATAAAAGCTTAACTACCCACTCTATATCGATTTTGGTTTGGTCTTTAGTCATTTAGTGAATAAAATCGACCCTTTTGTTTTCTGTTAGTCTTTTGCTTCCGTAACTGTTATCTAAAGGTGTATAAATATACTCACGCCATCAGATTTATTCGTAAGTGTGTGACTGCTATCGTAGTCATCGTCGCTGTCCTCCTTCTTCATCCGCTTCATGCCGGCATCCGTGTCGCTGCCAGACATCTTCCGTTTTGACTCTATCGACAACTTCAGACCAGCCTTTATTAGTTCCGAACACGTCTGGAAAGTGAAAATGTGTGATTCAGTAATCTTTGGAGGTTTTAGAACATTTGGAAACAATGGTGGGCAAAGCTTTGACTGTGGCCTTCAGTGGGATGCCTTGGAAATATGTGAGCAGTTACTTTCCAAAAAGCTCAACCTTGCAATTACAACACTCCTGAATTAAAACTTCATTCTTACTGCAAATTGCAGTTAATTCGAAGTTCTAATTATTGGAAAGAAATGGTCATTACATGCCGTGATAAAAAAAAATGATTCTTCGCTCAGTTTAGCGTTATCGTTGTATGTCGTATACAAAAAATCTTGTCTGCTAAGTTTTAACTGGAACGCGGTCTGCGTGTAAACGGTCTTACTATGGTATGAATTAAAGAATGTTACACATGCCTCTTATTTTATCTAGAATATCGTTAAGATTCTAACAAGTTTACTTAAATGGAGACGTACGTACCTACATAATTTACATTTATAATCGCTTAACTTTACCAGAGGGGGAGACTAACTAGTTAACGAGTAATTTGCCCGAAACGACATTGCGGGCGCTTAACGAACTTCAAGCTCTCTAATTAAAACTAAGTTTTGACGAAGGTGTTAAAACGATGTGACTTATTGTACGAGTATAATGTAAAAAATTCTAATAATGTCTCGCTTCACCTGTTCACCAATGAATATGATTCACGGCTCCTGACGAGCTCAAGGTCACAATTGAAGATGTATTCTCAATACGAGTCAAGTATTACAAGAATGTTGAAGTGCAATTACCATTTTATACAATTGTGCAATTCCGATTGAACTGTAAGAAAAAATAAACACACGATTGATATTACAATTATTAATTATCAAGGTGGTTTGTTTTTCTCACATTTTCAACGTCCGCCTATTGTCTAGACTGGCTGAACAAGCCTTTGGTACTGTGCCTACATAAATTACTCAAGAAAAAACTAGTCGATTCATTCAATAGGTACTAATAACGTTAATTTGAATACGAGGTCAAAGGAAATCTACAAATTAAGCATCCTGTGCTTATTTATGTGTGCAAGTAGCTACTTTGGTGAAAAAAGTGCAAAAACAAAGATTTAGATAAGGACTGCATTTAGAACTACAGACATGATTCCAAATATAGCCGCCTAATGGCTTCCAGACCCGGTTTTAGGCAGACATTAGTAATCTACTACCAGGTAGGTTAAACTGAGTGTCCTAACTTTATCAAGTGTGTCCTCGCTTTAGTGTGAGCAGGACAAAAAGATTTGAAACATGGAGCGCAAGAATTCCAACGCGAGCCCAAAATGCAAAAGGCATGTGTACGTTAAAATAAGGACTAAAAATAAAAAGATCCTGACCGTGAAACCGTGTTTGTTTGTATTTTGATACATCATAAATGTGAAAAATAACTCTTATTCATAAATTAACACTTAATGACTATGTGAGAGCGTTCGAGATAAACACGAATATGCAATTAGTGGTATTTATCGAAACGTTCTTCTAAAAGATTAAATTATTATGAATAATTATGGAATACATAAAATATTATTCCAATAAATAATTTACCTACCTGACCAGCATTGAAGTAAAAATTTGCTTTTAACAAAACAACATTGCAGTCAAAAGTGACAGCTTCCCTCGCGTAAGTAGGTATGATTACAAATAGTTTTTAAAGTGAAACTTTTATTACATCGTCTCAAACTTTTTCGTCTGTGTGTTGCATGTCGCGTGACGGTCGGACGCGGAGTAGGGAAAAAGTTTCACTTTTACCGTGGTTTCATAAAACCACACAATCCTTTTTTTTTCGTAAAACATAAGTTCTAATAAACAATTTAAAAAATATTTACCTTCTGTATACTGGGTGGAGTGCTAGAAGCTGGTGAAGTAGCCGACGAACCGTTGGACATGGAGGAGTTGGAGTCATTTCCGCTGCCGCTCTGAAACGACATAGGGAAATGAGACCTCGTATTGCACGCTGACTGAGCACCGCTAATGGTACATTTTCCACCTCGATGCCTTTTGTCAGAGGCCGACAGTACCTATGTTATATGGGACAGTTTGCACGCAAACGCCATTAGTTATCGCGATACGTCCAGAAAGTTCCTGATGGGTCGGGATTGGCCACTTTTTAGGTAACTTTACTTACGCTTTTTAGGTTTTGCCTATTTTATCATTGTCGCCTTAGCTAATATGTAGGTGATCGGAAACAGAGTTCTACTTTATTCGGATTCTGTCCTACACTATTGTGTGGCTCTTAAAGTAGTCTTTGGTCAAAGTAACGATTCTCTAGCTCTGTTGTTTTGTTCTGAAAACGGATCTTTACCATGTTTTCAGTGCAACGTCCAACAATCTTATTGATTTTGTCTCTTGCTAGCTTATCATGTGGGAATAGGTCCCTACTTAAAATGTATGACAGACCTTCGTTTTTGAGTGGCGCTTCAAAATTTTCTCTTGTGGTTTTGTGCTATGTAACCTACCAACTATTGGCGATTTTAATGTTACTTTTTTCCCTCAAATATAAGTAGATAGGTACACATTTAAAGTAGCATGCCTACGCTACTTCTAATGTGTATTTTAATGAGTTGATGAGTTACACCGAGTAAGTAAACAAACTTAGGTATTTTTAGTCAAACCTGTGTTTGCACAGCAATGTTTGTTTTCTTGAACTGGCCAAGATTTATCATAACTGGTTGTCGAGCTCCTTTACTCACATTTAGGTCAATATAAAAAAAAAAAAAATTACGAGAATAATTACGAGGTAATTTAGAGTTCCGCCTAATATAATTACAAACACATTCTATGTCATTTGAATGACACACACTACCAAATTGTCATATCAAACGGTTAGCATCAAATAATTGTCCGGCCGTCACATTGTTTTTACGCTCTAAATTGTCCGCCATTCACATTTCAGTGTAATGAAACTCATTCATGAAACGGCAGCACACGACTCGAGATAATCAACACTGCAAATAGTGCCTACCTATACCTAACAGCACGATAACTAAATATAGATAACCCGATATCAAGTTTTACCGCGGCGCCATCGAGTCTGCTGCTAAACACAGTAAATAAGGAGTCTGCATAAGGTGCATGACCTCATGCCAATGCATGCTGCCAGTGTTATCCAATGTTTATAATGGGGATTGACGGCCGGTCACGTGGCCATAGTTACGTGGCACCTAACACTTGGCAACTGTTCAAAATACTTGTAACACTTATTTTACATTCTAACGAGCGTGCATGGATGTGACCTAAGTACTGGAAGGATCCTACGTGCATTGTGAGCGTCCAGCCGCTCCGTGAAAGCACGAATAATAATGAGAGCTTCAAGTACAGTGGTTTTCAAATTAAGTATTCAACTATTACTAACAGCAAGTCCTGGAGCAGTAAGACGAAATTAACAATAACTACTGAAGGACGTTCCACTGATATCTCAATATCTCGCAATAATGAAATCTCATTACTTTATCAACATGATTCCGCGCACGCACACTATTTAATTAACTTCAGATATAACGTTTCATTTGAGATTTACATTAATCATGCACGTGCGTTAGTAAAAAATCCGAGCTATCACATATGAACAAAACAGAGAAAAAAAAGGTACAAGCTGCTCACCTTGAAACTGGAATTTTTCTCGTAGTTGTACTGGTCCAAAGGGTTGGTCATGGTGATGACGTCGTTGACGATCTCGGGGGTCCGCAGGGTGGTCGGCCCAGCGGTCTCGGCCGTCAGCATGTTGATCATGGCGGCGCTGAGGTTGACGTTGACGCTGAGGTTGTAGGTCCCCGCGGTGTCGCCGTCCGTTGCCACGGCCGCCGCCGGCGACGGCGACGTGTCCTCGCACTTGATGGTAGGCACCGCAGAGCTCATGCTCGTCGAATTCATTATATCCTTGTACGGAGCCAGTTTCGTAACTTTTTGGTAACGTTTTTGCACTAAAAATCTACCGATAGCGGTTAGCACCTAAATTAAGTATGACTATATCACGGTTACACACTATCACTAACATATAACTAAATATCACTGCGTGTGGTAAACTTGTTGAGAATGGCACTTAAGTCTTCTTAACAAGAAGTCTTCACGGGTAACGTTTGTTTCACTGCCTGCAAAGAAGAAAAAAATGTTATTAATTTTCTGATACAAATGTATTACAATTTAAGATAAATACGATTAAACCGGATCTTGAACCATGACCTGCTGGTAAACACTATCATTACAATAAAAGCGGGTCATTAAATATATTAAATTATACTGACGAATCGTTTCTCAGTGAAGGTGTAATTATTAGGCATATAATCTCATGTAGTTTGGAGTTGCGTATGGTTTAAGCGAGATGCCTAGAGCCTGTTAATCCTGTTCTCAAATACTGTCCAGTATTGGGCTGAAGGGCACGGTGTTTCACAAGAGACAGTTCGGAGAGGCCCGCTTTCGCAAGAGTGCACACGGCGGGTTTTTAATTAGAGCTATCTGAACATCGCGACCTCGCTGCCAGGATGCGACTCCAATAAAACGCTTTTTTACAGGCCCCAATTGAACGCCAGCCATAAAATTTAAAACTACGCGCACTTTTTTACGACGTATTTTAATGCTCTTCCGCGTGTCGTCTATTGTTCGTTCCGTAACTCAAGAAATGTTGTTGCGGCCGGTATATGCGAGGATTAGTGGCCAACCGGCTAATGCAAGGACATGCGTGGATTAAGCAATTAACGAACACCGTGTAGATGTTATCGCGACGCTAGGAGACTACGATATGTGGAGATTAAGGTGTCGAGCATAATTAGAACACGCATCGTGACACGACCGTTCGTATGATCAAAACAGGAGCTAAATACAATATTCCATATATAGCTAGCCGACTCGAAAGCTGTCTGGCGCCTTGACCTGGGCTGTATATCTGTATATCTCATATCTGTGGCACGTAAACACAATAAAGCACAGAGTCTGTGTAACCTAGTTGCGGTGGTTTTGCTTATTCCACTCGCGGAGAGGAGGAAAATGTGCCACGACGCGACGCCAGAAATGTAGAGGTGCCAGATATGGACAGACATTCCCAAGGTCGCCGGCGTTCTCGGAAAATAACCCGTTGTTTGGAAGATATCAGTGACCGCAACCGTGTATTGTTTCGGACTGTAATAGGTTTCCATATTATATACGTAATGTAGCTATTGTTTTATTTTCTAGCAGATGAATCATTTGAATCTGAGCTCTACAGCTTGGTGCTAATTCTAGATTTGAATCTCGACAGGTGGTATTTGGGAATCTTTTTCCACTTTCGGTGTAACATAGGTATAATGTGATAAAGAATATCTTATATGATCATAATCATATCTTTTATCTAACTATGTCTACTTAATTATAATAATAATTACCAATAAAATATAGGTACAGGGACTGGTTTTAAAGTACCTACGAATATTTTTTGTTAAACACCATTGTCAATCAATAAGGATGTGTCATGAAGATGTATGTTCATGCAACAAACTAACGAACAATATTATGTACACCTTCATAATAGACTGTAAACTTATCAAACAAACCTTGCAAAGATGCAAAAAACGGAGAACGATGTCGAATGCTTTAAGGCCCTGCAGACAGGCGCGACGCGACTCTAGTAGAACAATATTTATGAAAACTTAATGGAAATTGTTCTACCAGATTCGCGTCGTACCGTCGCGTCGCGCCTATCTGCCGCCTTTACGCAATCTGAAAATCTTGCGAGCCATCAGTAGCAATGACTGTATGTTTGATGAGTAAACGAAACACATCTGTACAAACACGAGCACGCTACTTGCTAAAGATTTTACGCTCACAATAAACATACAAATCTAATGGAGAAAGCGACAACACGGAAAGTTGAGGGAAATCTTTACGAGCGAAATTGCAATTGCTATGTAAAACGCAATTCCAACAAAGGGTCACTCAGTACTTGGCTGCATAATGTCGACCGTAGCTAGCTACGCGTGGGTTCAAATATCTGCCTTAAAGCGAATATGCAAATTATATTAGGTAGGTAGTAGGACGTCCGTACCCGAAAAGGGGAAAGAAATATAATATAAATGTATCCGCTCCGGCTGCGTAGGCTTCGGATTAGCTCGTTGTGCGTTATGTAGTACCAGCAGAAACGTTTTAGTGGTTTTATCAGCTGACGCGCTGTGTATAATAATAATCAAATTCTTTTGTTATTACATCTCACAACCTTTTGTTTTATTAAAACGCATATAATATTATGTACCCAAACACATTTTTACGGTTCTTGTTTATCGCGTTCGTATAGTTTTTTTATACATATAGAGAAATAACTGCGCAAATTCAGCGCCATTTAATGCGTCGTCGTCTCGAAAGTTTTATATGGGGGCACTTAAATTCTCACTCTTTCTTATGCCGGTGACATAAATACGGCTGACGGAAAGGGGCGATGGGATTGCCATGAGTATGCAAGCAAAGGGGTCGAGTTCTATATGTTTAAAACGTCCGTGGAGTGCACTAAAGGCGAGGTCGTTACGACTCTTTGTCCCGGCGGCGCTACCGAGTTAACGAGAAATGGGTAACCTAGTTTCGGGCGCACCCACTGCGTACTACTTTAATGCTTGTCAACTTAATTGCATTTCTTTGAGCATATTCTTAATTAGAACTGTTTTGATGGGAGCATAACAAAATTAATGGTAATTTACGCGCGTGTACCTACTTAAATTACCCTGCACAAACAAAAGGCCGGTTTTTCAACAAATTTTGAAAAGAACTGCAGCTTTTAATTAACAGCATAAAAAAAGAGTCGGTATTAATTAAAAACAGCTTTATCTGTACATTATTTGCACGTTAAACAATGACACTTTGTTTTATCCTACCAGTTATTTTTAAACCAAACTGTGTTCTATCCTCGTTGTACTATTTTGGGTTCGGATGTCCAAGGATCAACCGGACAATTTAGCGAACTACATGACTTTAACGAGATCGTAGGCGACTGTCTTACAACAGTCCCTATTTGAGGACTTTTACGAGACTTCAAACCACTTTGTACGTAAATTGACATTAACGCTGGTACCAGCTTTGGTAATATAAATAAAATGACAATGAAATTGGAGCAAGGTAGTCTAAATAAGCCAAGGGAAGCGCGATTGTCAGATTGATTTAAAAGCTAATAGATGAGGTATTTACGTACCCAGCATAAAGTGTTGCTGGATACATTTATGCTTATGATGATCTGAAGACTGAAAATGAAAGAAACGAAAAAGCAAGTGGTGATAAGTAGAACGTTTGAGAATACAAAGCCGTAGAAAAACTGTTTTTAAATAGGGGTCGGAACAGTTTTACGCTCTGCAATGAATGAGTGCGTTGATATTGGTTGATATTCTCGCAGTAACTTATGCTGTGTCCTTTAATCTCGAACACCTGTGTGGCTCACAGCATGCAACTGATATGAACTTTATATTTTTATAAAGTGTACGTTGTGTAAGTTATAATAATATTATAAGTAATAAATATATTATATTTATTGTACGCGTCATCTACATGAATTTATTTATCATTTCTTTGTACGCGTTTGTGATATGTTTCTTTAGTTTTGCCTATAATTTTTATTTATATGTTACTATTGTGCACCTAAACATGTTTGTCTCAATGTTGCATTTCAAAATGTTTGACTACATTGTTGTAAGTTAAAAGATTCTCTGTAACCATGCCCGCATTGTCTCTGTTTCTAGCTATTTATAATTTCTTAGCTGAAATTTGTTAGTTGCATACAAACTTAACACTAAAACGTGATGATATCGTGGTCACAATCATTAACGTACAAAAAATGCACAAGTACTTTGAATACGAAATACTTGATCAAAAAACGTACAACACAATAATTTTGACAAGCGTAACTGATGATGGTGCCCGTACAATAAAGTAATAAAACAAATCTGTCTGTAATGTTTTGGGTTCATTGTTATTCAACTGTATAGGACGCTGTTTTTTAACATCGCGGTAACACAAAACAATGCAGCTAACATTAACAGCGGAGCGGAAACAACAAATTTTAACGTAGATATCCAAATTAGTTGATATGGCGCTAAGTGCGTTTTTTAGTTCGTAGTGGTTCCGCATAGATATATTTTATATTTAAATGTGATTCCGTATGTGCAATATTTTCTTGAAAAATACCCTTTCAGGCTGTTCTTGTCAAAGCTTTTTAAATTAATTAAAAGTTCAATTATAAGTGTCATTCCGATTTCAGAAACTTCAATGTATTATAAATATTATGAATGTGTCTCTATCGGCCAGCCTGTTGTGTTCATAAACATCACACTTATTTTTAAGTTCTATATGAATGAGTAAGTGCCTTTATGGTTAAATTTTACTAAGAGAGTATTTCATTTATTACTACAATTAAACTTTATGAGTATTTTCTGCCGTATAATTCACCACATCTTTTGCATTAACCGCAGTCCAAGTCACGTGCCTCTACAAAACACGTGACGGACGCAGCGCGTTAATTATTCATAATATCGAGTTCAAAGCACGGTTTAATTGCATGAATTCTTCACATAAGTAAGCTATAATCATTTTGGTTCGGTACTTAAGTCAAGTTTTTCTACAAAACCATAAAGGCTCTTTCGAACAGGCGCGAACCGCGACGCGAATCGCGCGCGACGTAAAGGCACCGCTCGTCGCGCGACAGGCGGTGCCTATGTTCGCGTGCGAATCGCGTCGCGTGTCGCGCCTGTTTCATGGAGCCTTAATACATATTGGCCTAAGAACGTCTTTATTCATTGCTCAAAGATCTTACAATATTATTTTTGATTATTTTCATAACTATTGCAATCAAATTAATTTAGTATATTATGTTTTAATTGATGTGATTCTACGCAAATCTTTTGAAGGTCTCAAGCCCCTTTATTTTAAATTAAATATTAAACAAAACCATCGCTAGAGAAGCAAAAAAAAAGCTAAAATAATTTAACATTAGGATGAATGAACCCTAATCTGAGGCAAGTGGCGCCATTGTTCCAGCTACAGCGATTAGTTGGACAATGTCAGCTCTGAAGGCGAGCTCGGTCATCAATTATACTGTCAAACACCACACTACCCGAGCCTTAGTCAATATGCTGATAGCTAGCATGTAATGCAATAACGATATGAAAACTATAGGTAATTATTTTTAATAAAAGGAAACAGTTTTCATGATTTCCCAAAATGATAAAATAGACAATATTCCGACCAAAAATACCTCTGATGGCCTAACTAAACTAATTTGACAACTACAACATCTGATTATTACGCAAGATCTAAAAAGATTCACCGTCATAATTTTCACTTAAAACTTTACTTTGTACTTTCACATGCTACGCCGTAGCTCGTAGCCCGTTACGCCGTAGGCGTGACGACTAATATTCAATCCGGAATCATCAATCAAACATAACAAAAAAAAAAATAAGATATCCATTCTAATAATAGTCTTGACCAAATTGAAGAATCGTTCGGTGCCAGAAGAACACAATACACTCTATTCAATAAACTTGAATAGAGTAGCGAAGCCAATAGCCGATATACTCGGAATATTAATGATTATGTTAATAATTTAAATTCATTGTAGGAACAACGTTTACTATAGTTGATGGGACCCACTATCTAGGCTAAGGACATTTATAGCATTCAATGGTATCTCATGATTTGATCAAAATTAACCTACTAAATTACGGATGTTTATCTAACTTGGTCAGGCCATAACTATCTCAATAAATTATGTTAATTTGAAGGTTTAAGGTTTTTCAGAATTAATACTATTAGATGGTACTTATTTAGCTTTGCTTCTTTGCCAAAGTTAATACCTACACACATTGTTTGGACGACGTATTATGTAAGGATCGTAGCGTGTTGAAGTTTGTGCTCAAGGGACTAAAGTGTGAGTTTATGTACCTACGTACGCAGATTGTAGGTGCAAATATTATGATAAAACTGTTTGGACATCCAATGAGGCAAGGCAATCATTTAGCTACCCATAGCAAAAGCTCGCTTGTAGATAGGTACCAAAGCTGAATAAGATTTAACCCAACGAAGTCAGCTGGTATGACAGACAGATCTGTCCGTACATGAAATTGTCAATCACAGCCTAAGGGTGATGACATTGAGTAAATCCGCGGGAACAGACCCTCATTAACTCACAAATTAATGACCATTATTATCTTTCTGTCAACAATGAATGAGCCGATCAATTTTGATTTACTTTATGTCTCAGATAGGTGGTATGGTTGATCTACATATATGGTCAGTCAGTCTACCCGTCATATTTCTTGTCAGTATTGTATAATGTCTTGTTATTTATTAAGTAATGTTCATTCATTTATCATTAAGATATCGGCTAAGTGCCTGTGCTCTTGGTCGAGTTGAAAAGTTGTTCTATTAAACTGCATACGTTTTCTTAAATCAAATGTTGGTAAGGATTGTGTTTCGGATATCTGTGTATATCAGTTTAAGATTATCGATCGTTTTTTATTTCGTTCGAAGTTTGAAAATTAAAAATGGCGGTTAGAATTGGGTTGAAAAATATGTCATGTCATACTGTTAGTGAGTGTAGAGAGTGAAGTGCCATCAGGTATCTACTTAATTAGATTTTCTCCAATCAAATGATGTTTTTTCTACTAGCGTAGATATAGTAACACGTCTCTATGCAAAGTAGTGATCTTTTACCCAACAAGTTTCTTCTGCAAACGACTATTTTTGAGTAAATGTTTATTTACTGAACATCCGTAGCTAATACACGTTCGCATACAGTAATTAAATTAAATGTTATTGGTTATATTAACCTCAATACCTTATCAGAAGATGTCGAATGACAAGTATCGGCAAATAAATAAAAAATAAACGGGCCAATTAAGAAACTAAACAACCTTATGAAGACAACTGTACCTCTATAAAAAAAAACAAGAAAGTATATCAAACGTTTAAAGATTAGTTATGGTTAAAGGCAATCTAAAATTGAATATAAATTGAACTCGGTTTCGATTCCTTTTAAGGTTTAATTGGCAATTGTACCTAAAGTCTGCTCGAACACAATTTGACTTGATTAAGGTCAATGGTACTCATAATAATTAACTTCCAATTATTAAAATTCGTTAGACAGAAATTAATTCCACGAGTTCGTAAAAGGTACTTGAATATAAAGAGGCTATTGAATTATTTAGTTTTACTGCAAGACATGGAAATTAAATGTTGAATTTATATTATATAGCATTGTCTTGTTATGTCCTTTTTACTATAATTTCTGCAATAAAATTCTAATAGCCCTTGACGATAAAGCGATTAACAGACTTCTAACAAGCAACTTAACGCGCACCCGTGGCACACCTATTACTTACAAAGTTTCAAAACAAGAATTTAATTAATACAAGTTTATTAACAATAAAATATTACTTGCTACTTTGCTGCACTCTTATTAAGTTTTTTATAGAATTTTACAATATAAAAGAACTGTTAGATAACACAACACATTCAACTATACAAGAAAAAGGATAACAATTTTCTGCGTCTCTACGTACGTTGAAAATAGGTACTTACTTATCTATGAGAAATAATAATAGAAGCTAAAAATGCAGAAAAACTAAAACCGCAAAGTGCAAAACCCCTGCAGACTTAAAATGCAAATTATTTATTTCTTTTTTCGCACAAAGTCAAATCCAAAGTCAGGCCAAAGTGTTCGTCGACATCGTATAGCTACATTACCTACCTACTACTTTGTATAGTCTGTAACTCTGTATAGCAACCGAAGTTCGTCCTTGACACTCAGCGGCGGGCAAAAACTATCGTTCGTAATTCGGCGCGTCGGGTGGGTGTGTTCCGTCCGAGCCGACGCACACAAGCTTAGCATAATCCCATACCATAGATTATAATTGTATCGACGCGCCTTTTTTAACTAGGCACGAACGGCACGATACACTTTTATAGAACGCGGTACAAGTGTGTGTGTGTGTGTGTGTTTTCATTAATCGTCTGTATTTTTTGCTGCTAAAAGAAATGGTTCTTATTCGTTTTTATTATTTTCTATTAATAGATGAAGACGTTTCGTGTAATGGATTCGCTTAACACTAAGTAATTTATCCAGATATTACCACCAATGTTCTATTAGCATAACTAACAATGAAAAACAAATGAATTAACGGAATATTACGAAATCAGCTGCTGAGCATTCGATGAATAATTAATTCCACTTTATTATATTATTACTAATTTAGATATAAGCATGGAAAATTTGTTATTTTGTCTGCCTCTACGACAAATTACAGCGTTAATTTAGTTAAAAAAACATATCTTCTTGTTTATGTTAAGCCATCTATTACCGTACACGCGAGAACCTTGAATAAAATTATCACACACCCATCACCCAAGCTTTTAATAAATAAGGTAGCTTGCCTCTACATTTATTGAATGTGAGTGATCGAATGTTTACCAACATTTGACGTTCCTAATCATTAGTAAATTGCAGTTTAATCATTATGTCAATTAACAATGAAGATTTTCTATCCAACGTCAATAACACACAAAAACTCATCTTTAAATAACGTTAAAGAGCCTTTAAACTAGACACTCATTGCTAATAAAATCCTTCATGCTTGATTTGAAAGTCACGGTACTACGTTATATAAATATTGCTTTTAAACAGCTGTTTGCTTGAACAAACCGAGTACATGGAATTGAATGCTTTAAATTTAATACCAACGCCCGTTGTAGGCTGAATATGAGACCTAGTATAGTAAAGCCGGTCGGTTCTGACAGTGGGCTATCTTCTACTACATCCTCGACGCCATATTATTTACTCATATGTCTGTATCCACGTATAAGGAACAAAGGAAGTTTGGCAACGTATTGTTCATACACTTTTCGAGTCTGGCAATTTGTAGACGAAAATTTGCAATTCAAACATCTGTACGATTGGACGCCCACATGTTAAGAATTGTTGTATTTCAAAAGTGCTGGAACTTTGTAGCATTTTTTTTTTTAATAATTAAATAAAGATCCTCTCTAAGAGATCTATATAATATATATTTTATTTTTCTCTCTTCACAAAGGTTCACATAGCGATATAGACATAGAGACAAGCGTTTTGACAACAACGCACAAAATAATTATGATCCTTTGTTTGACACGGACGCCATCCATACTAGGATAGCCTGTGTGACGGATCACCAATTCTAATCTCGTTTCATTTGTCACGTATGCAATGTGCATGATATATATTATGTTGATAACAATCACATTATAGGTTCATTGATTATTCCTATTGAATTAATGTATTTTAAATTCAATGTTAGAATGTGTTCGAAACGAACTCGATCTAACATTGAATTTTTTAACTAAGAGCTTTTGATAAAAATTGAAAACATTAAATAGGTAAATAGGTACCTGCCTAGTACTGTGGTAGTAGGTATTGTGATGGTTTTTTTTTCTGAAGTTTTCACTCCTAAAGTCCTCATTAAGTAATTGTATTGCGATACATACGATCTGATACATCTGAAACTTACATAATTAATTATTATTATTACTTATGTAAACATAGTAGACACATGGCATGTTAGTAAAACGTATGGATAATAAAATAAATATAGTAAATTAATTTAAAATTTACGGTCCGTATTACAGGTAAATGCGTGTGTTTTATTATATTATTTTGTTTATATTTATAAAAAAAATCCGAGAAACGTGAAACACATGATTTGTTTGTACAGTTTATAATAATAGGTCTTTACCTATGAAATTGCCGTTTTGTATGAAAAAATTTAAACGAATTTTTTTCATGAATTTTTTATTTGTATTAATCGAAGTAATCACCCATGCAATCAATGCATCTTTGCCTTCGCAGTGGCAGTTTATTGATGCCCTTCTTAAAGAAATCAGCTGGACGGGAGGCAACAAATTCTTCAAAGGCATTTTGTACTGCCTCTCGGGTATTAAATTTTTTTCCCGCCAAGAAGTTATCCAAATTCTGGAAAAAGTAGTAGTCTGTAGGCGCAAGGTCTGGTGAGTAGGGCGGATGACGGAGAGCTTCCAACCCCAGTTCTTGCAACTTGGAGACCGTCTGCTGTGCAGTATGAGGTCGCGCGTTGTCGTGCAGGAGCAGCGGAGACGAGCGATTGACCAATGCTGGTTGGAGATGCGCCAGCTTCTCCATCATTGTGTTCAGTTCTTCACAGTACACATCTGCAGTAATGCTCACCCCGTTTGGTAAGAAGCTGTGATGAATCACACCGGCGCTAGACCACCAAACAGTGACCATCACTTTTCTAGGGGTAAGTTTTCGTTTAGGGCATTGTTTAGGTGCTGAACCAGGATCCAACCAACTTGCTGAGCGCTTACGGTTATCAAACAGAATCCATTTTTCATCGCAGGTAACAATGCGGTTCAAAATTCCTTCATTTGTGTGTCTGTTGAGCAGTGCAAGGCACGTCTCGACGCGTACTTCGCGCTGGCGATCATTGAGTTCGTGGGGCACCCATTTGTCAAGCTTTTTTACCTTGCCAATTTGACGCAAATGGACCAATATTGTTTTGACGCTAACGTCGAAAGCTGCTGCTAATTCAGCCGTAGATTGTGTATCATCAGCTTCCACAATCGCCTTTAATTCGTCATTGTCGACCAAAGTCTTCGGACGACCGCGAGGTTCATTTTTCAGGTCGAAATTTCCAGAACGGAAGCGAGCAAACCAATAACAGGTGGTGCGTTGGTTTGTAGTGTTAGCTCCGTAAACGTCGTTGATGTTGCGTGCCGCTTGTGCCGCGTTGCTGCCACGACGGTACTCATATTCCATAATTACTCGAATTTTTAACGTATCCATGATGACGAAAAAGATTGAAATGCGATGAAAATGTAACACTAATCAATAAAGAAATGACTACTTTTAGAAAAAAAAATCCATGTTTTTAAAATAAAATTAATTTGAAATTAGAATTCTTAGCCAAAAAAAAATTATTTTGATTTGAAATGGCCAGTACTGCAGAACGGCAATTTCATAGGTAAAGACCTAATATTTTTTTATATAATAAATCATCGTAGGTATTAGAATAAATGACAGAAATATTAAATAATGTAATAATTTATATGTTTTATGAACTTGAAAAGCCCTTTGAATAAAAATTGAGATCGCATTCAATTATGTGAACTGCATTCATTCATTATTTAGTTTTCAGGCGAATGTTCGAAATCAGA
Source organism: Griposia aprilina (assembly GCA_916610205.1). Classification (NCBI taxonomy): domain Eukaryota; kingdom Metazoa; phylum Arthropoda; class Insecta; order Lepidoptera; family Noctuidae; genus Griposia; species Griposia aprilina. The sequence goes on along the minus strand of OU744297.1, from coordinate 11,242,214 downwards.
CCGGAAGTTTCCACTGAGCTCTCAAAATTAATAAAAAGATCGTTTCTTCTAAGAATTTGACTCAATAGGAATTAAAATGCTGAACATTTCAGAAGCACAATATATCTTTGTTGGTTTTCTGTTATATTCTGTTCAATTTTCAGTTACGAGTATAGAGACATTAATGAAATAACTTTAAAGTTATTCTGCTTTGTCAACATTCAAAATGGCCAGCTTATTATATATACTTAATAATTATCATAACAACTCATCTCAGGTTAGTGTCAGTCCTACCACAACTCGCGTATATAATACCTATATACTAGTAAAACAATACTAAAAGAATGCAATAAACAACACCATTAAACTCTAGGTTTAATATTTTCCTCATATATATTCAAGAAGTCATCCATCTCCGTGCAGATACATAGATACCTCACAAAATAACCTTCACCGACATATATGATTTTATTATACATAATATACAGTATTATATACCCTAGACTACGGCATTATTAACATTTTATGTGCGTTGTATTCACTCAATTGATGTATATAATTTGACATAAGTAATGTAAATTATTTGTAAAATGTTTTGTTGTATTATTAAAATTTGGTGATTTTTCGTTCAAATAAAGAACGATTCGAGTTTAAAGAACTAATAAGCTTTATAAAAAGGCATCATGAAAGTGTATTAAGATTTTTTAAGATAAGACTGTATTAAAATATCCCGAATTTCGTTTCCGAAAGAAGCTGTAGTTATAAGAATATTAATATCGTCGTCTTACCAAAAATAAACAAAATATCCTTAAGCATTACCCTGCTAGAAACTTTAATATAAAATTCCATCACTGCAGTTTAAAACAGGAATTGAAAATCTTAAAAAAGCAATTTCAAAAATAGAACCCGTTACTTTTTAAAGCTATTTATAAACGGCACATACACGTGTATTTCATCGATTAACATCGAAAACCAATGCTAAATAGCGGAAGGTCTAGTAAAGTTACACCCTCGCACGATTTGTATGCGGAAAACTGCAACTATTGATCACGAGGAGCTGCACTTTGTTGGGCGACCTCGCACATTTTACGACAGGAAACCAATAAAATGATAATGCTTGGACACTGACAAAGCATAGGTTAATTACGTAGCTGTCCATACGTTAGGATAGAGATAGGACGGTACCGAAATAAAATGTAGTTGAGGAGTTGAAAACCATAAAATTTACCTTTAATTACAGAAAAATGTTTCAGTGAGCCGGATTTAGTGCAAGAAGCTTATTTGAAAGAAGATAATGTAGGACAATGCTTGACAAAGAACAAAAGCACCAGATAGAAGTACTCCGGCAATATCAAAATAAAATAAAAAGCTCTTGAAGCAGCTATGCAATGGAGGTCGGACGCATATTTTCCCTGCAAAGCATTTCTCGTATTTCTAATCTAAATGTAAATTCATCGGCGCATATAATTCAGCCACCGACATTTATTTAGGTCATCTAAAACTTCGTTAACCATAGGTCGTGTGCCAAAAAGATTTTAATTTATTTTTCATACCCCTCTCATGCTTGGAACTAAATCGACGGAAAGCTCACGTGAAGCGAATTTTAAAACGATTAATGTTTGGAACTACTTAATTATTACTTCATCAAGAAAAGTAGACAACTGTCATGTTAATATGCGCTGATAAAAGTTAGATACTTTTTTTTCTACCTAAAGTCATCAACATCCATAAAGTCTATGTGCAATTCATATTTTTTTCAAGACTGAGTTGAGTATTGTTGTCTGAGTTGTCTATTTTTCTATGTGAATTCGTAGGACTAAATCCGATTGGATACGAACAAAATGTGCACCCTACTGAGTAGATACCTTTGCCCATCCGTAGTTATTGTTGGAGGTACACAACTAAACTTAATCATCATCTTTTCAAGGCTGTTACACACTATGCTATTTAAATCAGTTTTACATTTTATAGAGACTACAGTACCTACTACCTACTCGCTCCTCGGAACTTAACGCATTTTAAATAGTTTTTTTTTAATGTAAGGATACAAGTAGTTAGTGATAAAATCTCAATTCTTGGAAATGTAAGTTATAATCACGACTGCGTTAAACGTGAGATAATCTTTCACATTAAAGGTGTTTTTTGGGAAAAATATGTTTTAAAAGAGCTATCTCAATTAAATCTGTTATTTATTACAGTTATGCTGAATAGTTTAAAATGTAACCTCATCATTATTACAATCTAGCAGGAAGTCAAAAATTCCACTTTAGCTTTGAGAAAAGTTTCCTCAGAAAGGTTAATTAAAAGTTTAAACGGGTACAATAAATAAGTTTTAGAAAAGTGAATTGTAGAAAGAAGGCGTCGCATAATATCTTCTAACGGGACGGACTTGTAAGGCTGCACAATGTAGGACGCTGGGCTGCGCAGGAGTCGTTATTATGCCATGTTTACGAGACCCGATGCACTGATGTTTCTTTCCAAAAACATTTTTGGGCGCGTCCCGTTTCAATTGCCAAAAAGATTTATGGACATAAAATAATTTAGACTAATGGTTGGAAACGAAATTTTATTGTTCTTCTTTTTGGCGACTGCTGACAAGAGAACTTAGAGCCTGCAATTACCAGGGACTTGACAAACGTACTATCGAATTAGTTTTAGTTATCGCTAATAACAGTTAGAAAACTTCAGTTTCACATAATCGTACAAGCTTCGTTTTTGTCAAGCTCTATTGAGCTTACCAATAAAGTATAGCAACCTTAAAATATTTAGGTACTTAGCTATATTTTTAACCCATATTTAGCAAGCTTAAGGAAAAATTCAATTTAATTTATACGTTAGTTTTACAAATAATTTCAAGAAATGCTCCGAATTAAGTTACTCTTAACCGCAGCTCTCTTAGTAGGTCACAGCATATCTGACCACAATACAACTTTTTAATAAACTGACCATATGACTGCTTTTCATTAAAAAGAACTGAGGTCATGCACAAAAAAACTTCAACTTAAATGTTATTAATAAAATGAAACCAGGAGAATTCGGAAGGATAATAGAATGCAAGAAATAATATATCAATGCATCGGATGCATATCAAATATGATACGCAAGAATGCAAGGTTTTGTAAGCAAAATAATAAAAATGCAATACAACTAAAAGTTGTTTTTGTAACAAACTTAACGAACTTCAACTTTACAAAGTTTCACATATTTCCAATATAAAATCATATAATTTCCTTCATAAATATGTATTATAATGTTCACTTAATTTACAATTTGTCCATAAATCGGACTTTTGCGGAGTTAATCCAATCTTAATCGCCGTGATCTAAGATAATGGAAAAAGATATGTGGAGCTTTAAACTTTCGCGAATATAGCTTCATGTTTCGAGAATTTGTGGGTGTGGAACCGGTTTTGATGTCACAAAAGATACAAAAACGTAAAAAATATAACAGAAAATCGTGATCAGCAGAAAGCCGTTTCGGTATTCTGTCGCGCGATATTTTAGGATTCGTATAATGTAAATATTACTGTAAGCGCATGATTTATGGATTACTTGTAATGTTTTCTCGTGCCGAACACCCGGTGACGACACTACGTATCGAGATTGATACGATAGTTATTAATCTAACCTATATCACGAGGAGGATCAATATATCTAAAAGATTTTGTAAAGTAATCCTGTTCCATGGGGGATGAATCATCATTGCTTATCCCAAATAATGATTCAAACTCAGCATTATGGAAGAGTGATCCTCTGTTATAAATTATTATAAATATTTTACAAAAGATCAAACAGTTTTCAATGATTCACAAACGCTTTCCAAAGGCATCGCATAAGCTCGATAATCTAAAGTAAGCTACCGCTGTAACGTTAGATTCCAAAGAAACAAAAGAATTTAATTTTATCTTCAACTCTACACAAGATACATATAGAATATAAAAAAGATTCTCTTCAACCTCATTTAAATTATTGGACGCCAAAAGATAATTTTCTCTTTTGATTCATATAAGTCTTCTTTAAAGGTAATTTATTGTCGTGTCTCTAGATACTTGCGGTATTCACGTCACAGCACTAACTGTGACCCATATTGCTCAGTGTCCTAATCTATGCAGCCCACTGCCTGTGCGTGCTCCAATGTCACATCACTAATAGCCTGATAACTTGAGGAAACCAAGCCAGAAATACTCACGTACTTATAATCTATTTGGTTATTGAATTCTGTAATTTCATGCTCTTTGGATTCCTCTAATGAATGTGTTTATTGTGTTTTTGATTTCCTCGTTCTGCTGTGAACAATGACCGTTACAATAATACCTTGACTACCTAGTTTTTTTTATAAATATATATAGCTTTTGCCCTCGGCTTCGCCCGCGTGGATATCGGAAAATATCACATAGTACCGTACACACAGCTACATATGAAGCTATAATAGATCATGTGCATTAACGTATCAATCTGTTAAATTTTGTTTCTCAGCATAATTCTCAGTATGAAAAAGAAGAGGTCCATTGTATTTTGCCCGCAAATTCTTATTCAGGATAAGTTTTCGTAAAACCGTAGGATCACCTTCTGTTAACCAACGTATAGTTTCATATGAAGTGTGCTGTGTTACCAAATTGTACCTATTACATTTGCCTACCATTGCGGAGGCTATAACTCAATTTAAATTTTCGCCTCGTATACTCAAGTGCGCTGTTTACTGCTACGAAAACAATGAGACTAATATAGTGTGATATAGATACATATGTTATAAATTCATCATTAAACTATATCAGCAGGTAGATACTTATACGATCTTTAACAGGGCACTTACTGCTAATCGTTTCTTTGAATGGTGCCAATGTAATTAGTATTTATATTGATTTGCTCCCTGAGGAAATGCGAACATGAACAATGAAATTAAGAATATCATCAAAGGGTAGATAATTTGAATAATGAAGCAGATGTTAATGCGAAAACAAATATAAAATGTACAGCATCAGACTTTTGAACTCATGAATAAAACAATCGATATTTTCTTGACTTGACTAACTTAACTTGCATATTACTTGTACTGTGGTACAAAAAGCGTAGCAATAGGTAGCTAAGTATCCAGAAAATTCTGCTCTCAACAAGCTTCAGACTAAAATCTGTTTGGGTTATAAACTAGCATCAGTGTTTTCGAGGTCGCCGTATATTGTATTAACAAACTAGGATATTTACAGTATAAAGTGGCCTCGACGAAGACTCAGTAATTGCGAGTGCCCGATTAAGGCTCTTTACGACCGTCTATGTCGGCTTGATATGTTCCCAAAGATTTATAGGCTACAACACTCTCGGTATTAAGTTCCCGGCGAGTCTTGAAAGCAACTTAATCTGTTTTGTGGATGATTTTGCTCACACCTACGTATGGAATGCCTTGGGGAGTTCTGCTGTAATTGGAACGCGATGCTATTATCTTTATTACGTAGCTGAGGCTTTATATAATGTATACCCACCCGCCATAATACTGGAAAGGAAGTATCAGAAAGGCATTACAAAAAAAAATTGCTCAATACTTGATTATACTGTTCCTGAAAATTTCCTGAGAGAAAACTGTTCTAAATAAATGAACTTAACTTACTTTAAGTTTTAACTTAACACAATATACATAATGCAGTAGGAGATTTCTTTAACGTGATTGATAATTAACGTGATAGATAGTTAAGTACCAATGTGATTAGATTTCAAATGATTAAGGGTTTCCCCGAATAATAGACAACATTAGAAGCATAGATCTGAATGCACAATGTAGATTCTTAGTCATAGAGATTGTATAGTTTATATTCACATATAAAACTGTATATGTGAGTTAACATAAATGTAAACTGTATATACAACCTGATCAGTGCATGCATTGTAAAGTAATATATTGTCATGAAATCCAATACTGGTCCATAAAACTTAAGCAACATTGTTTCGTTATGTCCGTAGTTTAGATACTTACCTTGTATGTTATCCATAAACAAGCGTCATTATGGTCCGTTCTCAAGTTACATCCTAATGTGATACGATTTACATTATAATTTTCACTTGTACATGCAAAGGCTTTTTCTTTACAAAATCTTGTTAAAACAATCAAAATTGTTCCTTTATACAAATGTGCGCGTGATTGAATTTCAAAGCTTCGCTGTTCCTTTGTTTTCTTATTTATTTTTATTTGAGATTATATTATAATTTGCTGTTCACAAAAATGACCATCCAATATCATATTTTACTTTACAAATAAATAAACCCACGCAGCTGCAACATAATATTTGTCCCATAATGCGTGGGAGTTGGCATTCTTTTTTATACCACTTCGTCAATGTCCCTTTTTATGACAAAATTATTATCCATGAATCCGTAATATTTGCTTATTGTAATGGAAATCCATTAACGCACGCCCACAGCGACGTCTACAGATTTATATAGGGCACGTAGAGATGTCGGTCAAACGCCCTATTATGTAACTTGACTTTAATAAAGTCATAGACAAATTGCGGAGGGTTTGTTAATCTCGCTGATTTTATGGCACTTAATTGTATTGATGTTGTTAACCGATTATTGGAGAATGCGAATTTAATTGAGATACCGTAACTGTAAACAGTGAGAGAATTAAACAAGGTGGAACGCTGATTAATTTGACGTGAAAATACGCACAAAAAATAACAAAAGTAGAGGCGGTGTAACTTCTTTCATATTGCTCTTTGCAGCAGTTGAACCAAATTAATTAAACACGTTTTCAAGCGGATAAGAAATTGCCACGTGTTTTCAAGTTTTTGCAACAATTCAGTGCCAGTTCCGAATTGGTCGCGGTCTACTGGTCGTGGTCGTGCGACTGCGACCATAGAAATAAAACAACCCGCTCGCAGGAAACATCAACACTGTTTATGATCATAAAACACCACGCTGTCTATAATTCGATTACTAGGTACTCATTTCATCTCCACGATCTCAGATAAAATAATAATCAACAAGGTCATCGGAGTCACCTCGCCTGATATTGATTAATGGGAAGTTCTTAATATATTGCTCACGATCGTGATTATTTTTAAAATTTTACATTAACGTTGACACTAATTAATAGGATTGGTGTGAAAACCTTCTTGGAGACCTTTGTATTTATACGATTCAATTAAAAAATAAACTAGTAGTTGAGTAAGTTGGTTTACTCAGAAGTCGCGGGCGCGTGTGAAAATCGAATCCGCTTTGATGGTTCGTGACGGCGCGGCTTGCCTTCAGCGCAGACTCATAGATATTCAGTTACGTAATAAGCGCGCTGGCGCTGGCATAGGTTTAGATCGTTACCTCTAAACGTGTGGATGTCTGCGGCCGTGGTCAGTGCACATCCAGTGTAGGCGTGGCCTCGGTTCGCGCACTAGCTCTGTGATTGGCGGAACATAAAAGGCAGTTGCATTTCACTTCGTACTTGTTCTGAATGCTAATTAAATGGCTATTTTTTTGAATTACGCATTGCCACTTAAATTATGCGTTTTGAGCGATTATTAGCATGTTTAGCGCTAACGTTTACCTACATATATTGCGAAACGTACTCTTGTAATTTTTATTATTGATATGTAAGCGGAGAAAAACAAAAGATTCGTTCACCTCGCATACCGAATACCGTTGTGGAAAAGAAACAAAGCTTTGGTAATGAGAACTCATTTATAAAAACCCAATTCATTAAATACACTATTAACTTCGGCTTGCCGCTAACATTTAACACAGAAATATTAATGTTTCCTTGTCCTGATTAACTTTGAGACGTGATTAATTGGCATGATAAAAAAAAAACATATAAATGTTACATCGACAACATGACTAAAAATATTTGGTTCTGCGAAGTATTTAGGAAAGTCATAACGGAACAGGAATACGCCATTAAAGATATAGACCAATCTAATTCGTCAGGGTAATAAAAATTAAGCACGCCGATCTGTTTGATCCAATGTGTTCCAAGTTGTCGTTGTGGTGTAACATTTTCTTCATACTTTATTATCTTCACTTATATTATAAAGAGGTAAAGTTTGTATGTTTGGATGTTAGGAGTAACCTCTGGGAGTACTGATACGATTTCGAAAATCCTTTCATGGTCAGAATGCTACACAATTGCCGAGTGTGATACGGTATATTTTATAGTATAGTTGACTACAACGCGGGCGTAGTCGCGGGCAGAATCATAAAGAGATGGTCTTTAATAATTCCTTACATCCGTAGGGGATTCGGGCTTCTTAATCTCCTCACGATATTATCAACAATACAATTGGCAAGGTACAGAAACGTCAATCGTGTACTGACGTTTCTAATTCTTGGCAATCAAAGATTGTTACCATTGTCTAAAGAGACTGGAAATAATGTAAATCAAACCACGTCAATCATGTATCTAACACCAACAAAAATCGCACAAGAGTAAGGAATCTTCATGGTTTTGATTGCAATAGGGTTACAGCCTGTTTCTAATCATTTACCTATTAACTAAAACAAATGCATTTACAGATTGTACGGTTTCATGAAGTGTTTAATTATTTATCGCAACTGCATATATCTACATTATAATCGACCAAAACATTCTTTAAAAAAAAAACGAGATGTGTCGTGGTACACCCGGTTGCAACGAAGTTCCTTTCGCTATATATTATGTATTAAATAACAGGCACAACGAGAGTAAACAAAAAAAAATAATAAAATGGTAATAAAATTGTAATTAGCATGTCAATAGTACAGTAATGTACGCATATATACTTATATGCGTGCACTGACTAGACAGGTCCACTCAATCTGTGTGGTTTTTCCTCAAAATACCATTTCAGATACCAATCTACATGGTCTTCACATGATCTGACCAAGATTATATCTGGACTTCAAAAGAGACTGTGATCTCTGAGTTTGTTTCGGCCGTTCTTCTCAGAGTAATCAGATAGGAAACGCCGATCTCATCTAGTTTTTATTAAAATATGATTGGCATGTAAGTGTTTGTACAAACCTACTTAAAGACACAAAATCATATATGCACAGGCATACGCTTGTAAACACTCAAACACACATACATACCTACTATAGCGAAAGTGTCCTACCGGTCAAAATCTTAAACCTTTTTTGAGCTAGCTCTCATTTGCTAGGTACAAAGTATAACTTATGTAACTAAGGTACGTTCGTTTCGTTCCAAAACATGTAACGATGATTTTAGTTATTAATTTAGCGGAATTCGTTAATCTATGACGATTTAATGCATGTTTTTACGTAAAACCATATCTTATTAAAGATATTTGTAAAATGACTGTTGCTATCTATTATGATAATCTGCAAGTAGGTACCTACCTAAGTATTTATCATGAGCACTGACAAAAAACCCAAACACAATGTTACACGTATAAATATAATATAATAATAAATATTTTCATTGTCAACCACTCTGCCGCGTGTTTCAGGTCTCCTATCTATATTATTTTTAACACAGGAAAATCATTCTTTATTGAATTTAATGTAATATCTTTCCTGTACTTGTAGTAGGTAACCGTTATTCTTGCTGAACAGATTTTACCGTTTCTACCTGATATATTTCAGTACAATGAAAAAACAACATACTAATTTCATAACTATATTTTATGTTTATGGTTTTATAAACAGTATACTACCTACTGAAGACTATGACATGTAATAACGTATGTATGTTCCTGAAATATAAGTACATTTGTTTGATATTGTATCAATTGTCTTGATTCTTAATCCTAATCTCTCTACCAGTAAAATATTAGCTGGTAGAAATCGTTCGAATCGAACATATTCTCCTTTGATTTCAAAATTCATAACGCAGCAAGGAGATTTCCTGCTATCTGTAAATAACTATCATGATAGGCAGCAACTACTTCTCTTGCATCCGACTTTCCTTGATTCATTCCACATCCCGACCTAGATCTGTCTACCTTATAATTACGGCAATATCTCTTCCAAATCACTTGCTAATGCGGTCTGATTGTAGCAGGTTCTCTTCAAAAACGATCATATTTGACAGATAGACTTTGTGATGGATAAAATAATTAAGGAGGTAATGATGATTTAGCCATTTAAAATTACGTTAATCATGTAAATTTTTACACCTTGATAGATACTAAGATAATTAATGGATTCATAGAAAATGATAAGGCAAACTGCAATGCTATAGTGCAAAATCTCAAAAGGAGAATGATCAAATATTTATAGGCCCATTTCTTATATAGTCCTTGGTTATTAAGCCCAAATAAGAACAACAGCCACATATAATACGATCTGAGCAGCGACAAAAATACAAGAGCAATGTTTTCGGTTGACAATGAGACAAATCATAGACAAACGACTAGAACAAAGGGTTTCAATAGAGAATAGAATAAAAACAAACACTCGCTATGAATATTTCAGTCGTGTCTAAACAACGTTCTCTTGACAAGCATCCATGTATAGATAGAATGGTGTTATTTTAAAACAAGCACTTTTTCCTTCAATCGGTAACGGTTCCAGCCCTTTTTAGGTTGGAGATGTATATACCTATCTACATAATCTGCCAAATGACCAGATTAGAGAGAGGATAATGATGATTTATACCCGCACTTTCCACCAAAACTGGCCATTGTGGCGTATTGTATCGATCTAGTATAAGAAGGCATAACTACCACCGTATTGCATAAGGCATAGGTTAAGCGTACAGTGAAACAGAACAGGCTGAAATGAAAAGCAACGATTGAGTAGGTATAGACAATGTAGTTTTCATAATGTTTCTCCCGCATGTAACTCAGAAAGGTTTAAACGTCATTGATAAAGTCTTCAAGGTAGTGATAATCAAAAAGGAAAAAAAATAATGACTATCTGACATGGATTAAACAAATTTATTTGGTTGTTAATTGTTGGCCAACCTTTGGCCAACTATGAAACGAACAAAGTCGCGAAGTAACGCTAATAATACAGTACTTTGTTCAATATTTGCTTCTAATCAATACATTAGCAAGTAAACATTGTGCCTATTAAGTTTTTTATATTATTAGCAGTGGCAAAAGACCATGAATTTGATATATAAATGACCTTGAACGACGTAAATCGATATGCAGTCGTGGAATCCCGTACTAATGGCGATATGATGGCCAGTAGTGTTAATTGCATAAAAATTGCAGTCGCTTTAATATGTTTTTAATAATAAAATGTCGTTTTGAGCATTAATTGAAGAAAAAGCAAAGGTTACAACTGATTTGTTATGGTATACGGGACAGGGGCTAATGACAAGGAGACTGCGATGGGCCGAGTTGATTACCTAGAATCTCAACACCTTAAGACTTGCTACATCATTAGCCAGATGACTTCGAAAAGATAACAGAATAGGTACGAAGTTATCTTTTCAAGAATAATAACAAAGGCGTACCATCAGAAGGTAGGTACTGCAGGAAGGAAAGCAAATCGCAGAAACAAGCACGTGTGAGCTAAATAGGTATCAATTTTTTGCCTTTATCTGTCGCTAATATTATTGGAAATAAATATAGCTGCAAAAACGACTGATACTAAAATTCTGACAAAATATTATCTCCGATTATATATTATTCTTACAATATTTTCCTTCACCTTTTGCTCTGTTGGTTCTAAATTATGCACACACGTTTGAAAAACATGTCGGTACACGCCCGATACATGACAATGACATTTATGTTCGATACCCCTGCCAACAAGAGTTACCACTGGCTTCTAATTTATATCTTTAGTGACTTTGCAATCCTCAAAGGTTTAGGCAGAGGTGGTCCAGTTTTCTGATCACGTTTTCAGATAGATATGAAATGGAATCCAACTATCAACAATTTTGAACCGAAACCTAATCATGGATTGTAACTGAAAATCGAAAAAAAAACAACTCCAATTACTTAGAATAAATCGAAACATGAACCTCAATTTTGACGATAGACGCTAATAATTTACTTTTGGTTTTACTCAGAAATATTTATCTGACGTAGCGAATTCTTAAACAGCCACGTGAAACTTTACTTACAGCAATTATTGTGTAGAAGAAACTTGAGAGCCCCATAGAAATCTAAACAACGCGGTCCACAGCTGCATATGGACGCATTCTCAGCACATGACTACCTGACCAGCAAACAAAACAAAATATTATATTTTGATGAGTCGACACGACACGACAGGGCATTACCCTTTCTAAGTTTATACAAGACCTGCCACTTTTAGAATAGCTGCAATGGTATTCGCGTGCACTTTTAAATAAACATACGTAGGTCTCATTAAACGATAGCATAGATATCTAATGTTCATAAGTACGATATATTCTGTGACGACTATGCTTTATCAATACAGTTTCAAAGAGAAAAGGGTTTGAAATTGTTAAAAAACGCAACGACATTATTTTTGGAGAGCAGCAGAAAACGAAAGTTACCTCAAACGATACGAAAAATCCCATTGATCAACTTACCGCACGGGTAACCCATTAACGCGACAGAATGATTAACTTGTAAATTTAAATAAATTGTAAAAATATTATAATAAAAAAAGTGGCCAAGTGCGAGTCGGGCTTGCACACGAAGGGTTCCGTACCACAAGGCAAAAAAACGCCGAAAAAAACACGTTTTTAGCAAGGGCAATATCATATTAGATTCCCTTTAATTTTTACCATTTTTTGTTTCTATTATTTGTTATTATAGCGGGAACAGAAATACACAATCTGCGAAAATTTCAATTGTCTACCTATTACGGCTCATCAGATACAGTTCGCGGACAGACAGACGGACGGACAGCGGAGGCTTAGTAATAGAGCCCTATTGGCACCCTTTGGATACGGAACCCTAAAAGGTAAATAAAAACAATTTCAGTGTTAACGGCAACATATTAAAATATATTTGTAGTGTTCGGTCTTGGCGTATTGCCCGGGTACCTATTATGTTCTCAAACGAAAACAGAAGCCATTTCTTGTTAATGGATTGGTTGAAAAACTAAAGCGTTAATTACATAATTACGTCCAAAGATCATACAAAATCCTTGGTCTGTTCCCCTTCAAGTTATATCAATGTTTGCTTAAACTTTTCCGACTGTAACAAGTACCTACTCATTAAATCGTATTTCACATATTATACTTAATAACATTACTTCGTAATCAATCGCTCACGATTTAGCTACATGTTTATATTTATCATTAATGATGTCTCCGTGTACCAAAGACGCTAACAATGAAGCTATTAACGTTTACTTGGTAATAAAAATCTCAACAGAATTGCATAAATATTGACCTAGTTACTGGTTCGCAGTCCCCGTTCGGTCAGGATGTCGAGGCATCCATTTTTATCAAACTACGCTTTGTCTGTAACTGCGCATCCCCCAACATTTGGAGTACCCGCTTCACCGACTTTTATCCATTCTATGTCGTGTCCTATTTTAAAGTGTTGTTCCTTTGTAGTTTCTGCAATACCCAGTGGTTTATGATGTTGTCTTTTATTCTTAGATTTTGTACTTCATCTGTTATAATCTGACCTAATTTTTACTGATCCGTGCTATTCTTTGCTCTTTTTCTTAACAAATGTTTCCTGTCGAAGCGAATAAGCATCAACCTATGTAAGTCAGTTTTATTTGTGTTTCGTCCTTTCAAAATCACGCTGACTTTTGTTTACTTTGCCAAATCTTGACGCGTTGTTTCTATTTTCCATGTCTCACTCATTTACTTTTGGAGTATCGTGACCTTAGAGCAGCGATTCTGTCCTTAATTTATCTGTGTCTTGTAGTTCATTTCTCATTTGTCCACCTCATACCTCAGGAATAGAGCAGTGGTGGCCCAGTGGTATCGGCCCCGACTTACGAGTTGTAGGTCGTGGGTTTGCACCCAGGCAGGCGCTTTACTTTGTGTAAATAATTTCATCACTGCTGCTCTCAAAACGGTGAAGGAAAACATCGTGAGGAAACCGGCATGTCCTAGAACCAAAAATTCGAAAGACATGTGACATCTACCAACCCGCACTGGGCCCGCGTGGTAGATTACAGCCCATTCCCTCTCGAAGAGAGGAGGCCTGTGTCCCAGCAGTGGGAACATTATAGGCTGATTATGTATACCTCAGGAATAAATTAATATTACACCAATCTGTCTAGCTGGCGTCTCAATTCTTCATATTCGAACGCTATGCACATTCGCACCTTAACTAATTGGACAAACGCCAAACAGGACCACCCAAACTATCTGACGCTTTATGACCATTGAACTTCTAATACTATGCTGATATAGTCGGCGTGTACGTATGTATGTTCCATAAGAATCGTGTTGTTCTTCTAGATGGGTCCCTGGCGAGTGTAAATTTATTATAATTTTATACACATTTGTTGTTACGTTGTTGAATATGGGACACTGCCAAAAACCGATAATTTATTATCAGATACGTTTGTATTCAATATGGAAAATCTGATCAGAAGTTTATCAAAATTATATAGAATAGGATTATAATAAACTGACGTGATTTTCCGAACCCAAACATTCAAAGCTTTTTATTTTCATGTCAAAGAAAATATTTGACATTATGGTTTCAGGTTACTTTGCTTTGAAAGCATTTGAAGCCACTATCTTGACAGACTGACAGACAGGCCAGAAGGCCGGATTGACAGGGTTACTCTCCAGAGAAGTTTGTTTTTGAATTAGACTGGACTGGACTGTCAAGTTTATTATCCTTTTGAGTTCAACAGACTCTACACTTAATCTTCAACCTAGTAAAACTTCCTGAAAATATTTCATGACATTCCAACCACATCATTATGTATTTTATACGATTAAACAAATTATAAAATTAAAATAATTTTGTACTTTGCACGAAAGATATCAATAAGTCCAGAAAACATGTGTTTTCAGAACGATTTGTTGAAAATTTATGAAGACAGCTACGAGATTCGGTAGCTGATTCGTAAATATTTAAAGATTTTTATAAATATTTATCCAAATATTTAAGCCTACCACAAATCAAATCCCTTGTGAAAGTGTTACTACGGCTACATATTCTTAATAAAATATATAAACGGTATATTTACCAGTTGCATCATACTTTCTGAATCAGATGTACCTAATGTTAAAACGCCTAATTTTGTAAGAGCCTGGCTTCCCAGGCACCTACGAAACGATTGTTACTTGCAAATTTTTAACAAATTCTTCAGCTTGTAAATTTGAAAGTAATAATTGTTAGAAACTTAAAATATTAGTCAATTCCGTACTTGACAGGTATTTATAGTCAGATATTGGATAACAATTAACAATGTAGACTTAGCAACTTCTTCACATCAGTAATCTCCATCAAAAGAAACGACGCAAAAATAATTCCGGTTTATGTATTGTCTACTAGAATATAAACAAACCAAACTGTTTATATTGCATGTACATTATACACGAGTAGATATATTTTTTTAATCAACCTGAGCCTGACACTTGGGCGGCTGCCAAAAGCCAATGTTTTGATAAGTGAGAAAGTACAACACAACGAAAAAGAGGATTACGTAGTACAATAATTTAGGAAAGAATTAGTAGAGAATGAAAAATAGACTAACGATTCCGACGTCCCCTGAAATCATCAGACTTAATTGTGTCTGTTCCTACACTTCATTGCATTATCTGTTCAACATTAGCTAATCATTTCGAAAACTGTCTGCAGACTAGTGTGAAAAATTATGCAAAAATGTATTTCTAGCCTCAAGTTACGATCGTGGAACAAGACATCTTATGCTGCAAATATACTTGCTGTCGCTGAAATATTAATATTTATTTTTAGACATGCTTAAGCAGCACTGGAAAAGCTACAATTTAGCAAAATTTTCGCTATTTCTGCGTACATAAGCAATAACCAGTGTATGGGCGCACGTGCGTGTCACGAGCAACGTTCACACCCAATATACACATTAAAATTAAATAATAGCTCAAGGCCTACCGTTATTTTCGTTTTAATACAACAGCAGCTTTCCGCCACGCGTTGTTCGGGGTTTTATTCACACCAGCAGGCAACTTGCCATACGCAGCATGTGTTAGAATCCTTAGGTCGCGTATTCATCACGCCGGCGCATTATCCGACTTTAAATAGAAATAGTGGCGTTTAATTGTAAGAGAATAGGCTGAGATTGATAAGCAGCGTTGGCGAATCGAAAGATTTGATTCGATAATGCGTTTCGCTCGGGAAAACGTGGAAAATTCTCGTATGAGACCACCTAATTAGTTTGTTACAGTGAGTTTCAAAAACCGCTTCCATTCCAACTTTTTTCAGCTGTTGTATTTTATTTTACACGTGCGACAGCCGTTTCATTAATAATAATTCTGAAGAATGAACTAAGATTTTAACATGGCACATCCTGTCTTCTGTGTTTTTATTTGAGAAATAGGGTTTTTACAGCCAACTGTAGAGGTCGTAGCAATGAAGATGAACGTGAACAAAATAAACATTTTCCAATTATTCGATCTCGACAAAAACAATTTAAATTGGCATTTTGGCGTTTTCATTGGCGCAAGATTTTTAATTCGTCGCGTAAATTGTTTAGCGTAGGTATATGCTGACATGTTATGACATAGTTGAACAGTATTATATTTTACGAATGCTCCCATTTGAATTCATTCATTGAAACATTTATTCTATTGAAGTTTTTCAGAACGTGTTGTGGGCTGTCTATGATTACGTAACATTTAGTTAATGAGTTCAACGTTTCGGAACATGTAATTTGGAGCAATAAAATCTGTGTACTATTGCTGTGTGCTTTATGGCATATTTTGTCGATTCTGCGAAGTGGTTCATGGTACAATAGCGAGGAAACCATGGCATATTTATGTGGATGCGATCCGTAGTATTAACCTATATCCGCACATGTCAAAGCAAATGATCTTTCAATATAGTTTCACCACATTTTCGTTTATTACCTAATTCTTGTCAGCTCTCCAGTAAACTCAGGAAATTACCGACAATGTCGTTCCAACTCATTATCTTAATTATTGAGTCTTATTGAGTCTCATGTTGATAAAGATATGGCAGTAGCTATAACGTTGCTGTTAATTAAATTAAAAAAAAAAAACATCAAAATCCGACTACTCTGTAAAAAGATTTGCGTGGTCATACATAAAAATAAAAAAAATAAAAAATACGGGTCGACTTGAGAACCTCCTCCTTTTTGTTTCGTCGGTTAAAAAATGGTACATAATTTTTCAAAACAGCACAATTTTTCCAATTTACCTATAGCATACAAGCGTTTTTAGTATATTTGAAAACAAAATTATCTATAAACAAATGAGAATTGACGAGTAATTAGTATGGCAAATAATAGCGTGTTTATGTATACTAACTCAAAGGCCGCCGGCTCTCCCTACAGGCCGATGATAATGAATTAGGCTCGTTAGCTGTCATAACTAAGGCTGAAATACGTTTTTAATAAAAATCGACCTAATTCTGTATTTTTCTGCTCATCGCATTTTTTTGAACAGCGAGAAAATAATACCTATAGGCACGAAAAGCAGTTTTTCATAGAATTATAAAATGTGGTTATTTAATTTGACTTTTATTTGAGAAATGCTATTTTGTGTTTAAATATTTTTATCTATTATTTTTAAAATACCCACTGTCTGATTAGTCAGGTACCACGCCCACTCCGAGATCGTTTGCAAAAACACTGGCACACATAAACGACAATAAAAGTAGAAAGTGACATCCATGTCTATTATACTTTCCTGACGGCATATCAGTGAAAAAAAATGTGTTGTTTATTTAATGTAACAATTGTTTCAAATTGACAGTGTCTATGTTCTATGTGATAAGTATCATGTTCTAAAATAAGATTAGGTACCTATAATAAAAGAAGTCATAGAAGAATCATCGTGAAATGGCAACTGCGGATTTTCATTTCGTAGAAATTGAGCGATATCGATTTGCGTGGAAACAACTTGAGATAAAGACCCTGACTGTCTATTGTGGTTAACCACATCGACTTGAGTCAATAAATTCGGCGATGGAATAACCAAAATTCGGCAGTAAATGCAAAAACAAAAAGAACCAAGCGTTTACTCCAGATAGTTTTCGTTCTAAGACATCATTTCCATAAATTACTCGGCTAAGCACAAAAGCATAACATTTTTACAAATTTTCTAAATTAAAAATGATTTTTCTAATTAATTGACGTGTTCCACACTTCATAAATCACGTAAAAACTGCTCAATACACGAAACAATTTGCATATTTTACGTTTAAAGTGACCATAAGAATAACTTAAGCTCTCGAATACCCACATTATGGTCATTATTTTCATCCTAATGGAACAGTTACGGACTAAATATAAAATATAATGGCTTTACCGTAGGGCGCGGCCAGTTTTATATCCAATATATCTCGACGAATTGACGACAAACCTATTATTTTCAATAGATTTGTTGTACTCAATCATCATTCACTAAATGGCATTTCATATTGAGGGATATTTATTGATTAAATTGAAAAAAAAGTTTATTGTCGCCGGTATCGAGGATTAGGTGGCTTAAGAATTTATTTCTATTGCGTGAATTGGAATTCAATTAATTCTTCTTTACGACTTGACTGAAATTGTCGGTAGCTACCAGATGTAAAGATTTAGTTAACATAATCCACACCCGCACCCAGTTGCGTATCACACTATCAATCACAATCTTAATCATTTTGAAGCCTATTGGTAAGCCATTGCTTCATATGTTCGAAAAAATTGTCTGCTCAACAATGTAAATAACGCAATGAATGTTGTTGAACTGTCAAAATTAAAGCTATTCCTACTGTTAGTGTGTTACGCAACTACCCCGCAGATCACCAAGCAGCTGAAAGATACCTACTGCATTGCTCTAGCTGTATCAAGCGCATTCGTTATGAGCTCCGCGTTTTAAAGAGATCCTTAAAAATATTACCTAGTCACTGACTTGTTTATGAGGCAGTTGCTAGTTGGTTATATTCGATAATTGTGACACTATTTCTTGTATCAATAAAATAGACATCAATGCAAGTGCATATCCTTGGCAAAGCCATTTATTATCAGTAAAACACGCTTCCATTATCATTTGAAACAACAATATCATGAATTTTAAATGCATTTCGTATTTTCAGTCGCCACCTATTCCAGCCTCTGAATCAACAGCAACATGAGAAGCTCCATAAAAACAATATGTCTGCCCACACGCAACCTTCACGTCGCTAATAGCTAGACCAGCTCAAACACTTTCAAACTGAATTCAAACGTGCTCCTAATAACCTTCGCAAATCAGCTGGGACTGAAATTATACGCACGTCAAGTTGTATCCGATAGACGATTTGTTATGTGTTTTTGTTAAGTAGGGTGTGAGCATATAAAATAAAGTTAGTGATAATTTTTGTTTACCTGACTCGAATTAGCGTCATTACTATCCACCATTGCTGCCGTATTTGAAAGCTGAATTTCAGTCAATTTTCCACGGCTGTCGTTGGGCTTGGCTGGTAGAAAAGTCATATTTCAGTATCTTATGTAATAAAACTAGTCAAGCCAAGCTTTTATCCAATGGTTGGCAACGATAGTTAGAATTGATTGGTAGGTATTTTTTATGTATTAAAAGCTAACCGTCAACTTAATTTAGCAGCTAATAAGTATTCATCTAAGTAACACATTATAGAAATCACGGGTACCAGGATATCATAAATCGCAACAAGATACACGTTAGCAAATTAAACGGTCCATGTAATAACACATGTGTGAATGCCTTAACGAACGAGGCCAAGCTCGTGATTGGCCACACCTGTGCAAGAGGTTGAGGACAGCAGTCAACTTTTTATGAATAATATTCCTAATTTATGAGTCTCTTATTTTTATATTACTTCATAATTTGCTGAGTAGTTATCAATCAATTGGATATTTTCGGCCTCACACGATTTGCGGTTATACTGACACTGACAGTTTAAAGCGTTAAGTTGAAGTGTCTAACTGCCTAATCTTCTATTTTTTACACCATTCTTGAGTGACGTCTGTACGTCATTTCGCTCTAATGATCGTTAACAACAATAGATAAATGGTTGTTGTTCCACGCTTCGTTGTTAAGAATTTGTTACGCCTAAAATTACATTAGTTTTTAAAGAAAATCGTTTATTAGATAGTAATTGATCGCTTGTCAGAACTGTATCCGAAACGGATATAGGAAAGCATTTTTATAATACCACTGGAATACCTCTGTGCCTTGTTTAAATGAGTTGAAAGACTATAAACACTTTCTGTACCAGGATTATGTCTTCTGCATGAATTCCATGCGGTTTGGTTTTGATATGGATGCAATTATTATTACTTGCAACACCCGCATGACATTTTCGTCCTTCCAAGCTATTGGTGTGTCAATGCTTTGTCTTAACATTTTTAGCGACTTGTAAATTAAAACCCAACATCCTGACAAATGGTATCTGTATCATAAAGTTAACAAGTTCAAACAATTTCCTTCGACTGGAGTTTAGTTGGAAAACGACGTCGTTATCGCTATCAGTCTCCGGCGGCCGACGTTCTCCGACAAATTGTTATTGAGCTGTACTCTACGCGATACCGCGACCCCACGGTCAATACAAGGAGCTTTCTTATCGGCCGAAATGTAGGAACCTGTAAACTTTCCAATTAAAACCCATTTGACACAAAAGTCAACATCAAACCTAATGGACATGACCCGCTCTAAAACAATGGGCGCTTTGACGTTGTTGCCACTGACCTACATTTTACAACACATCATACAACTAGGTACACGACATAAAAAGCATCTTAAGTTTTAATACTAGGTTCAACTGGTTAACACGACAGTGTTAAGTCCCTCGTTAAAATTATCAAGGGGCAGAAAAATAAAACATTTCTGATAACACTTGTAATAAACAATTCGATTCGTGCTGAATGAAAACATTGTTCAGTGCAAACAAAACGCTTGACTGCAGGTGGTAATATGTTATAAAGTAAACTACATGTCTATAATATTCACCTCATTAGCGACATTCTTCTAGTCTGTACAAATTTGTCGTCGCTTGGCGTGTTGTCGGCGCGTTTGATGTGCGGACGCCCGCGCCGCGATAATTACAGAATTAATGGCCTGATACAGAGAAGCAGTTTTTATCGCAATTAAGAGTGCGCTATCGATCGACCCAGTTGCGCTACACAACGCTGTACTAATTTACAAGTACTGAACCTTGGAGAGAACTAAGCAATATGCTTGTGCTTAGTTTTACTTTTTGGCGAGTATCAAAACTGGAGCGCTGTGTCAACATTTTCATGGACCCCAAAAATAAAGTCGCAGCGAAATATTTGCTATCCATCTTACGCAATCGAAACGTTTTGAAAATTATTCCAGAACTGCCAACAGTTGAATGATAATAAGGATTTAACTAAACGCTCGTACCGATATCCATAAGCGGTATCAATCACTCTAATTGGACCTTCAGTTCGCCCTGTTTTTTTATTTACGTTGCAAATATCCACTTAGCAAATAGAGTCTCGTTTTTCATCAGAAACAGTTGGGTATAATCTGCGAGGCAAAAATGGAACGCCTAAATAGCACGCAAGGTTAATGTGATGCAGTATATTAAAGGCGTCAATAAGAAGCAGACATTCCCAGAGCGACCTGTAACCTGATTACTGTGTACATAGTCTCGGGTCGCGTGACAATGACACTCCTTTCTTTATCTTTGCGGTGTCTTTGATACACTTTTAATGCAAACAAACTAATGATTTCACTTAGCAGCTTCTCTTCACTTTATTTGCAAAGGAAATGTTTAGTTATATCATTTTCTGAACAGCAGCATAGGTACTTAGCTCAGGCTGGTGGCCTAATCGATAAATTGAAACAGATCTCCATACAAGCTCGCTCGCTCACTCAAATTACCATAAAATGCAAATTAGTTTGGATAAAGGAGTTGAATGAACAAATTGAAGACATTATTATCGTTGGAGGGTACACACATGCGGTATGTTACGCGCCAGAGGCAAAATTAAAGTGGTATTGTTTGTTTGCGCCAGTCATATCTGCCGGCGAGCCAGAATCGTTCTGCAGTAGTATTGTTGGAAATAACGTGCTGGTTGTAAACGCAAACAATGATTAATGGAGTTCCGAAAAGCGTTTTCTTCTGTTAGTGTGCCATTGTCGTCTCATTACAAATGGATACTTTTTGATGGCAGTTTGCGCAAATTTAAAGACTCCGGTAGAATTTGGGAGCACCTAGAAAACGGCCCTGCTTTCCTTCTTAATAGTGTGTGTTCTTTCCAATGGTAGGAAATCGGTATATCAAAACCATATGTCATAACATCTTCTCAATTTGTAATAATAATTATAATGATTAATTATGTTGTCTGCTACACCAACAACCCATTGATTGGGCTATACTTATGATAATCTTGAAGCAACTGCGCTCAAAGACTATCGGTCATATGAATCATGATAAACATCTCATCATAATTTTGTAAGATAAAATCGATTAAAGCGTATTATTTTCGAATCTGTTTTCCAATATCACTTTACATGTAATATACCATTAAGTACTTAAGTACGTGAGTAAAACCTTCAGCCTGCACGAAGCAGTTAATTTATTGGTCGTATCTTCATCACTTAATCTTAATTAAGCTCTCCTAGATTATTTTTTATCTTGGAAAATTTGCAATTGCAAATGGCCGTCCGAGTCGTCTCCGCCTGACCCGTTTGTGAGATGTCAAATATTGGCTTCGTGCAAACAATCTTATCCGTGAGTCCGTTTACTTGGCTCTACATATAGGGGTATGTGCACCCACTGGCTATATGTATACAGTACCGGACGTTAATTAAAAAGAGTATTCAATTTTGTTTGATCAAGCAAGAGTTTATAAATGTGTGTATTTAAGGCCGAGTGATCTTAGAATAGTTTACTTCAAGGTTTCCAATAATGAGAAAGAAGATAATCTGGAAAATATTTGTGATGCGATGAATAAACTGTTTACTAGTGCGTTTAAAAGGAAGAAAGAGGGAAATGACATGTCAATGGAGCGTGTTTTTAATGATGATATCTTTTCGGGAACACCTGCAAAATCTATGTAGAACGTGAAACGTGTAGGAACGTGGATAGAAAATCAGCCGATGTAGATGCACCTGATAATAACAACATAGTATATACTAATAAACGTTGGGCAACACAAACAATATGGCGACTAATACATAATGATAACTTTATAATTGAGTCACCATAAAAAGTTACGATGTAGGCAGCCCTTCAACCAGCAAATTACTATTAAAAAAATTGTTAACAACTCACATATTTATTTTACTTAGTGTATCCATTACCTAATTAGTTAATTAATTTTATCGATAAAAATCTAAAGATATATAATTCCCATTTCTCTCCCCACGTCTAAAAATATTCGAAGTAATTTGTTTAGGTAATTTATTCCTATCCTATAGCCATTGAATATAAATCGTTGCTTGTAATAAAAATACATTAAAAATTAACTTTAACAACTATCAACTTTATGGATAAGTCACGCCGTGATTGTTTATTGAATCTGCTTTATAAGGGCTTAATCAAAGCATTTTTTTATTTTATTTTTCAAGTACATTAAGATGAGCGGCTTTGTGTCTAAGGTGATCACAATTTTTCCTTAAGAAGAAGTCCAAAGTTATTTCAATAAATGTTAATGTTGTGTTGTTTTGTTTAATACAACATCATGTTTTATTTTGCACATATAATAGTAAGATGAAATCATATTGTATGGCTACTAAGTACTTTTGTTAAAGTAATAATAATTGTAAGGACTAGACTACAAAATTAAAATACATTTCATTGTGTTGTTTTAATACTTTTAATCCATTGACTTTTGATATTACCCAGTAAATTGTTCTTCATCCATTCAGAGCTTTTCCGCTAGATCCCAAATAATTCTAAACATTCTTTCATTCGTTTAGAACTCTATAACAGAAGTATTGAAGGTGTATTTCATATTAGCAGTAATAATACCAACATACATTACATCTGTCCACACAATATTACTTAATGATAACTATTAACGTAGGGTCAGACGCTTCAATCAAGAATTTGACGATGTTGATGTATTAATATGCGTGGGTGTCGACGTTCGTCCTCCGTTGCCCACTTCAAGTGATCGACGTCCACTCGAAAATTACCGAATACACAAAACAAAAACAAACAGAGTCATGTTAAAGTTTTTATGCGAGTGTCGCAACAGTGCTCCTCCCAAACGTAGAAGCCGAATTGACCTTCTGTCAAGGGCAAACTAAAGAAACATCGAATTGAAACACCAATGGTGTTAATTTATTATTTCTGTAAACTCATGACTTCCGCCCTTTGAGCTGTAGGAAGTGATTAAGTACTGTTTCGATATACAAAATAACAAAAGTTTGAACATACTATTCTCACGATCAAGTAACACCAACCAAATAGATGTGTGAAGGTAAAATAAACTTTATAGGTAAGTGTTGATCAATAATTCTTGCAGCTAAGTTTGATCTTGTTCGATTGTTTGCTCTACCTACTGATCTTGTGGGACGTGTGACGACTCTCCTATATGCACATATAGCCGACGATGTGAAAGAAATATTTTTCATCGTTTATTTGTCTAATTTGTTTACATATTTTCCAATCAGCAGCAGTTTAATGCGAAGGTTCATTATACATGGTGCGCTACAGCACGTGCATGTGTGGCTGTGTGCGCTTTGAATATTGAAGTGTTAAAACAAACGTACTAATTAACATCCATTCAGATGTGTGGAGGCCACTTTGATTCATGTGTGCTGCTTGAATGTTCTTATCACGGCTGTGTGCACTCTTAACGTTAAGTGCAATATGGTATTCAAGTCACCGTATTGTTGCTTAGAAATAAGTTTTAACATCGAATATTCCATTCTAACTAGGTAGGTATGTTTTCCTTTGTTCCGAAATTGTATCACAACAATCATGTTTTCGGATATATCCGTATATTTTCTGGGCTCTCTTAATAAACTTGTCTGTTGCATTGTACAATGAAGTGGAAGATGAAATAGATCTAGTGACCTCTTTTGAGGCCTGGGGCATTGTTAAAACGATTATTTTCGATGTACGGTCGCTATAAAAAAATCATTGGGCTCGTGGGCGGAGGACCATTCATGAGTCCAGTTTTGTAATAGCACTTATGCGCCTATATCATGTGTTTATGTTATAGCTGTGGTAAAAAGAGATAATGATTACATCGTATTGTTTAACAGTGTCTGAAACTATTACATAATGTTTGTGGTCGGCAATATTGTTAAGCTGCGTTAAGACAACACAAACGCAGATGATCATGTGCTCTCTGGAAGAGATGAAAAGGGAAAGATGTTGTTAATACTTTGAGTTGCTGATGGAAGGATAGTCCGTAATATTTGTAATACAAACTGTCTTTATGATCCCGACGTGCGGCGGAAAACAGGCTGCGTACGTGAGAAATATTATTTGTGTCTGGACGTTGTGCAATATCTTTATAACTCTCTCCTCTTGTGTTATTATCTCGAGGACTCTCCATATTATCTTGTAAATTGCTTCGCGATGCGAATGCGAATGCTTTTATCGTGCCCTAATAACATTATTTCATTGGTTCCCAAGTAAATTTTTGCTGTCACATATTTGGTGTTTTCTTTATTTAGCTAAGCGTTATTATTTCCGTATTGGAAAATAATTTGATGATTCTGTGCTTCATCACCTGTTTAAGGAGAATACATA
The DNA here is from genome assembly GCA_916610205.1 of Griposia aprilina. NCBI lineage: Eukaryota > Metazoa > Arthropoda > Insecta > Lepidoptera > Noctuidae > Griposia > Griposia aprilina. Next base: position 11,216,560 of record OU744297.1, on the reverse strand, counting down.
TTTATAATGCTAAATACGTCAATATTATGTGTCTTTGGTAGTCTTTTATTGGATGCCTTGTTTGGATTCATTCAAATTATAAAAGTTATAAATCCACCACCCACCATAATTATTTCGTTGCATTTCTTCTTGCGAATGAGATTTCAAGTTTCTTATAGATTTCATTAATCAAATTATTTTTTATTGGTACTTGTGACTACATTCGTTCCACTCCTTTGTTGCATTCATTCATGCTTCAGCCTTCAGTGTCAAAAATATTTTAAATGGCAAAGTTTTGCAATGCAGATACATTAAATTCTTATTTTATTATTTACAATTTAGTGTTCCATAATATTATCGAGTTTTTGTGTAAGAAATAATCTAGTGAGGTATTTACTTGAATATTCATATTTTATTCATTGGGTAATTTATTTGCTTTTTGATGGCGATGCTATTAAAATTGTTTGATCTTACCGATTAAATTGTTAATATTATGTTCAGTGTTCAATAGGGACAATAAAGGTAAATAGTTTTCACATCAGTATTACACATAAAGGTGATCACAAAACTGAAATAAATTAAAAAACGCTCACAATAAAAATTATAATTTGATTGGATGATCCTAAACATGATTTCCTAGAACAACAAGACATATTGCATGTCAAGGAGTTCAAGGTGGTACCCACATCTGATGCTTAACTGTACGCGACAGAAGTGCATTGCTATAGTATATTTTAGGCATGTTGACTTTAGTACATGTCCCTATGTAATTCATCAGTTGAAAATTCGTTAAACTCGTCCATTGTTCTATAGGGTATTGTTCAGTCGCCTGCGAGGCGCCAATAAGTACGCGACGCAACTTGATATTAGGTTAACTCAACATAACGATCAATAAATATGTTTAACTACGAAACGATTACACAGAATAAGGTTTTGCCCAAATATTGCGAAATTGTAAAGTTGAGTTAAATTAAAATTCTTGGCCTTTTCAATGTCTGATACAATCTTTAGGTTTTAAGGACCATTATTCTCTTCAGCTGAGGCAAAAACTGAATGAAAATGACATAGCAACTTAAATACTTAATATCTTTCTTTTGTTTTACTTTTGTTACTACTTCTATTATTTTTTAACCTGAAACTTAAACTTGACTGAAACCAAATGAATCAATGACAATTAATTCTGGAATGTACCGCAACGTTAGAATTTCACAGAAATAATTAATGCCAATTCAATGAAAGATTACTCATTTAAAAGTAATAATAGGAAAACTTTGGTTTTATATTTTTGGGGATATATAAAAATCCGTATATTTTCCTTAGTTATTACTTTTATTCAGTACCAACGTAATTATGCCTAATTATTATTATCCCGTAGGTGAGTATATTGTGTTGGTATTTTTCAGAAGATAATGTATAAAGGTAAAATATAAAGGTTTTCAATTGGTAATGTTAAGTAAGACGGGTTGACGATTTCAGACTTATATTAAGAGGCTTACAAGAGCTGAAGCGCGGTCACTGTCAGATTGCATAGAAAAGAAAGAGACGGGCGATGACACAACGCTGGTAATTTATTGCAAAATATGAAGCAATTATGGATTTACAAAAAAACTATTCATTGGACTGAAAAATTAAACCTCTATTATGTTAGTATGTTACTTGTAGAATAATCTGACAAAAAATGTGAATGTTTGCAAGTATATTAGTATGGTTTTAATCGTTAAAATATTGTTTTAGAGGTATCTTCGTGATTTTTTTCTATTATATCAAGTTAATAATTGTATTATGTTTTCAACACACTATCTAACTAGCATATATCCAGAAGAATAACATATATTTTTCTGATTTTGGTTACTGCAGTGGATCATATATTTTTAGGCATTATAAATTTGCCTTTAGGTCATGTAGTCCCCTTAACTATAAGTCCAGGTTTTCTCACGATGTTTTCCTTCGCCGATGTGATCAATGCTTGCGCCTTCTCTGTATGAAAAGAAGCCTTTGCCTTGTAGTGGGACAATAATAGATTAGTATGTTATATTATTATTATAACGTGTATATTAAGCCTTGTAAATCATTTTTTTTTTTTTTTTTAACTAGCTGTTGCCCGCAACTTCGTCTGCGATCCAGGATTAAAAGTATCTACGTTCCTCTTCGTGTTATGGTCTACCCATGTGCCAAATTTCATCCAAATCAGTTCAGCCGTTTTAGCGTCAAAGCGTAACAAACAAACTCACTTTCGCATTTATAATATTAGTTAGGATATGTAAAATGCTCTCTTTTATAGTTCCTCTATTACCGTAATTTCAGGTTCTCCCGTGCAATTACGTTAGTTTTTCAACGATAAAGCAATATCAAACCGCATTTTATTGTTTTATTTTATGTATTTTTTTAGGCATTTAGGCTATATAAATTGCCGACGGCATGCTAATATTTTTATCTGTCCCCACTGTTGTGTTTTAGTAGAAGCTTTGTATTTTAAATTAGGTAACAGCTATTGATTATGAGGTTAAATAAAAGTTAAAAGGGAGATGCAAAGGGTTCATAAGTTGGTCCTAGGCCATAATTTTCTGAAATGTTAGTATTTCTAGAGGTATCTGAGTTTCTTTTGAGCTACCCGATAGCGACAATTTCTTTACAATTGTTTTTAATAAGCTGTTTTTATACAAATCTCTTATCAAAAACTAAATATTTTTGTTAAAATGCTGAAGGAAAGGGGAAGGATTTACAACTGATGAAAGAGGTTATGTTTTTCATGTTTCAGGTAAGATTCTTATTAGATTTTAGCGGTGAATATAAAGCAGATATTATCTTCATGATCACGGGCTTTAACATTCTACCAAGGGTAAACAAATTGAAATGCAGATTTGTTTCTAGAAATATGGTAACGTAAGTCGTTAATAGAAATAATACCAGCAGTGAATGTATAAAACTTATCAATGGCTAGGTGCTAGCTACTACAATAAAACATGGTGTTAGAAAAACATTTAATTGCATGCAATTTAAACATTCCTTTCGATATCAATGGTATGCCATGTGTTCGCAAAAATGTACGGAATGTGACAATTGGTTATCTAGCTTAGATTACACGAATTTATCTGTTGTTATCTTCTGGAGTCGGCAAATACATTTTGTATGAAAATACAGCAAGGTTTTGTATGATTTGTTCTTGCACATTTTTGTCTAAATGCAAGGGCGAAAAGGGACTGATGGAGATAAAGAGGTTAAACTTATAAGTATGTTGTCTAAGAACCTATAAAATTAATATTCTAAATCTAGAAAAAATAGAAACACGCAGAATTTCGAATCTAGGATTTTGAAACTGTTATTGATGATGAAGATAATCTAAAGTAACATATAGAGACAGAGGCAACTAAAGTAAAAGGTAAAAACATCTGCTTAACAGATCAGACAGACATCAAACACATTATAAGCACTGTGTATAATTATGTAATCAAATCATATGTTCCCAGAAATTGCCATATGTACAAACTAAAATGTGTGTAGTTTAATGATCAACAAATATAAACGTTTAGCAGCAGCGTGCGAAGGAACACGAATGTGGTGTACCACTGCGGTGCTAATCAGAAAAGGATAGCTTTGAAGCGGTTAGCAGACAAAACACATGAGAAGAAAAATGAATACATTAGCATCTGGATCTTGTACCACGTTGACGTCTTAAAAGCGAAGCGAAAAGCTAAGGTCACCCGTTGTTAAGCCTACCTCAGCACGTGCCGGGCACTGTGTACTTCAGTAAGTCCCTCTGGATGCTCCTGGCACTCCTGGTGGGCACTGCTCCAAGTCCCAGCGAGAACAACTTGCAGCACAGCCTCAGTCTCACTGAGATCAGGATCAGGACCGCGAGTCGTATCGCGTCCGCACCGCCCGGCACTTCCACTACACGCCGACCGATCAAAACATAGCTCTCACGAACCTTTTCGACACACAGACTCGATTTGCAAAATTTATTCATCGCATCCGCCGAAAACACGTATAATTTTTATGAGCTGCACCGAAAGTACGCTCGGAACTGAGTGTTGACTCGGATCCCGAATGTTTTCTTTACGTCCGACATATATTAGCACCAATAAACTGAAGAAAACACCATAGACGCTAATGCAGCTCGACAGCCGCCGGAAAACTCGATTTCGCACGTTAAACAGTGTCGAATGCGTGCGCTCGCCGGCCACACCACCGCGCTGTAAACAGAGAGAGAACGCGCCTCACAACACACGCACACACCGACGCTGCACGTATCGCTCGCACACATGCGCACCAGCCACAGCGCGCGCATTCAGACTCGAGACCGAAATAGATGTCGCGTCAACTTCCACCAATCAGGAGCGAGCTCCATCACGCCATAACAACTTCTGATCGGTTGAGGCTCCATTGATAGATTGGCTACCACAAGGCGTTTCAATTCGCGATTAACTGAAAGTTTTTGATAAAATTTAAGTGATATGAAATCTTAACGGTTGGAATTATCGCCATAATCTTTGAAATCATAAAAATTGTTTTGGTGCACTTGGATGATAGCGGAGCCAGAGATCCGAGAGCACCTGCGCGAAAACGCTATACAATTTGGCGCGAATTTTAATCAAAATGATCGTTACCCACTTCCTACTTTGTTTTAGATTACGGATCTCTGATAGTGTCGTCTGGTAAAAATATCTTTGTTTGAGATAATTAACTGGGATATAAAATATTTTCGTGTCGCCAAACATATTATACCTATTGTAAACAATTGTAAATAACAATTTTCACTTCCAGGATGTTTAATAATATTTCCAGTGCTCTACATTTCAAGTTCATCCATTCAAAGTTTTATGCCCATTCTTAAATAAAACCAAATAAAAGTTTACTTGGCGTTTTATTTCATTAATGGTTTGAAATCAAGTTTGGAGCAATACACACGTAGAAACAGTGTTTTGCTTGTATATTGAAATCAGGGGTCACGACCACCCATCTGTACTCGTTATGAGTGAAGAAAAATAATCTCTAATAGTTCACGATAGCGTTGATATTCAAAAAGCAAGGGGCCTTAAAATCTTATGTAATGGTGTGGTGGCTAATAGATTATTTTGACTATTGTGTATGTATGCGTGCGCAGCTTTGAATGTTGAAGGACTATTAACTCTGGGTTGGTTCCGTGAGCTTTTATAACTTGTAATTTAAATTCGAAGTAGGTATCGTAATTTCTGTAAATTGAAATGCTATTTTCTTGAACCGTAGCACAAATAATATTTTTTCGGTGTCTTGGCGTGAAAACCGTGCACGTTTTGATACAGACATTTAATAAGTAAAAAAAATAAAGCAAGAAATGTAAAGAATTCGTAGCACGTTTTCGAAACATTTTAACTTCTTTTCATAGCAATTGACTTGGCAACACTGCAAAAAAATACCTACAATGTTTTTTTCTGATGGTAATAACTAATAAAGCACTTTCCGGATTAAACTGGATGGATTTGGTTCCTCACTTACGTTACGGAATTATGAGATGGACCAAGAAAGGTTTTGCTATTGTGTGAAAAATTAGCTGAACTGAATTTGGTAGAAGCCTTTTGACTGAGATAATGATGCTGCTCTACTCGACGTCTCTATTACAAACGATTTATTATCCCTCACTCCTTATCAAGGTATAAATAAGGAGTGAGGGATAATAACTCCTTATCACTCACTTCTTAGCCCATTCCTACAGCAAATCTGAACTTAAAAACTTAAAAAAAACATACATGAAAAATTAAATGAACAGATTTTGGCAGCAGCACCCTAATTTCGTAACACACTCACAATCTGAATCATTTTGAAGGATATTGCTAATCCATTGCTTCATAATTATGTTCGCAAAATTTGTCTGCTCAACAACGTAAATAACGTAATGAATGTTGTTGAACTGTCACAATAAAAGCCATTGCTACTGTTATATAGTGTGTTATGCAATAACCCGGGGAACTTTGAAGAACGCATTCCTGCAAACACTGGGAATTTGTGTCAAACAAAATTTCTGCGATGAATATTACTTCTATGAAATTATGTCAAAAATGAATAGTTAGTAGCAATTAATAAAGTAGTCGGTTAACTGGAATAGGAACCACACAGGCCATTTTCAGAACTATTCTGTAGTCAATAGCACATAACTCAACAATAGAAAATGAAATCATATAGTAGATTATGTACCAAGGGGATAAAGAAGTGTCTTATGTCGCAGGGCGCGTATTGAATCCCGAGGGTAAGGAAGGATTCTTGTGTTAACTCCCGAGCGGAGCGTAGGAGTTCTGAGTTAACTCCCGAACAAAGCAAGGGAGTTAAGACAAGAATCCTGAGAGCAGCGAGGGATTCAAGCTCACCCAAGACGAAGGCACGTTTATTCCCGAGGAAGACACTCTACTTTTCACACCTATTAGTAGACCTATTTAAAATAATTAAAAGTTAACGGTAATGTTTGACACATTAGACAAGTTCTGGAAAGACAAAGTTATGCTTTTATTCGGTACATTTATTGAAGTGGAGGTAGAGTTTATTTGCGTATTGCTTTTGAGTAAAGTTTTAGAAAATTGGTTTTGCTGAGGATCATTTTGGATCGTGAAAGTTGGTGAAGGTGGAGCTTGAGGCAGCGGGCTAGATGAATAGTGTTTTAATGTGGATATTGCGGTGAAAAAGGTGTCCAAGGATCAGTTATCGACGGTGTTTTTAGTTTGATGTTGTCACCAATGCGGCAGCTTATTTTATCCTTATTCTGTATAGAATTTTCAATGTAACCCACCGCTACTACATCAGATTTCCATCCACCGTGTCTTTTAATCTGGGTCATATCTGCTCCTGAATCCGCCAATAGAGTAGCCGATGTTCTCCTGAAACAATGGCCCGTGTAGAGCTCGGCATTTGTCAGTTTCAGGTATTTTGCAATTTCTTTTAGCATGGTGCTAATCTTATTTTTGCCAATGATTTGCCTGGTGCACTTGCCATTATTATAAACTACGAGAAATCTGTTAGAGTTTATATTAGAGGGGCGTAGAGCTTAATACATTTCGACAATTCTTACGTGTTCTCCACGGACTACGAATTACCGTTCATTCTTTGATTTTTTATCTGGCAAATTTACCAGCAACAAAGCTGAATGTTTTTTGATATCTTCGATTTTAATGTTTAAAGAGTCCATTTCCATGGCAAGCGCCATTCACTCCAAAAATCATGGCTACCTGTAAAAAAAATAGACATGTAGGTTAGTAAGTAGGTAGGTAAGCTACGTACTCTAATATATGTCGGAAATACATAAATCAATCGTTTGACTTCGACTAATCGGGATGCCAGCGCCACGAGGTGGCGTTCGACAGAGTCTATAGCATAACGCTTGACCAGAGCTATGAGCTAAAGCAGAGTTTGTCGGTGGCGGTCAAGCAGTGAACACGTTTAGAAACTGTCGCGCGTTCTGTATAGTTGTGTCGTGTACCTACAATGTGTTGTTCGATAGTGTGATTAATTTGATTTGAACTGCAAACGGTTTTACTATTGCGCTATAACCAACATTACCCATAGTACGCCTACGGTAGTTCAAATATGGCTAATGAAAACGAGACAAACCGACCTTCTCCGTTATATATATTAATTCATACGTTTTACAAGTTATACACTTTCTGAGATTTAATTGACATATATAATTGTAATAAGAAACACATAAACGAAAGTTTACAATAATATTTAACTTAGATAGAGCGCAGAAATCTTGACATTTTAGCTTGTCGAAACATTACGGAAAGCTTCAGTAGATCGCATACAAGCGATCGATGCATGAGCGGGTTGCTAGTAAGTATAAGTAGGTATGTAGCCATTTTAGTTAATAAAAATTTTATCATTAGGTACTTTTGTGGCAAGAAAGCTGTGGCCAAGGCCTTCATTTAGAAACGTTTCCACTTTTTGAGCTGTGAAAACTTTTGATTTCTTAGCACGATGTCCTTCTGGTTTCCTTTTAAAAATGCCAGTAATTTGGTGTATATGTTACGGCTAAAGGTGGGTGTGAACATAAACTTAAGATTTGCCGGCTAAACTTAGGTTTATCTTCGAGGAGGTGTTAATGTTAGTTTCTTCTATCTTTTGTATTAATTCTTCTATCTTTATATTAATGTTATTGTACGAAACGGCTAAAAATTTATCTAGTAACTGATTACCGCCTGCGCTACGATAGGTCGAAGGAGCCCGCTTTGCGGGGCTCCTATTTCTGGGTGGTTTAAAAAAAAATAACCACGATGGCTAAGGCGGGAGCTCCGCTCCGCTTCGCTCCCGCCTTAGCCTTCTAACCTAACCTGTCCGAGTCGGGGTACTCTGAGTCGGGTTGTTAACCATAAGACGCAAACTAACATGATATCGAACTTTAGCTGCTTCTCGAAGATAAACCTAAGTTTACCCGGCTAATCTTAAGTTTATGTTCACCCCCACCTTTAGCCGTAACATATATATTAATTTGAATATTATGTTTGATGCTTATTGTTGACCTGAGCATCGAATAGATGCACCATAGGCTACTTGACTTTTTGAACATGATAAATGCTGGAAGTAGATTAAAGGACTGATTCAGATACAGACTTGACGCCTTTTATAGTATTCCATTTGTAAAAATCGTCGTAGGCTTTCATGTGCCTACGATTCCTTGGACTTTTCTGGTAGTAGATTGTTGGCAATGCCAATGGCTTCGGATTTAATGTACTCCGGAGTCAAATCACTATCGTCACTGGACATTTTTGTGAGAATTTGTAGTTTAATTTGTTGTTTAACAGCAAAGCGATTTGCAGTGATCGCGCCTTTTTTATTTCTGTTCTATTTGTTTTTATAAAAAATTGTATTCTACTCTCGGTGGCTAGTTCGATTTCCGTTTTTTTTTTTTTAGTTCAGGTCACAGTGGTAAATGCATGGGATTAGTATGTACTATGGAAAATGTTTGTATGCGATTTTTACTTGAGGTTCGAATGTTCCAAATTCAAATCACATTAATGACCAGCAGGTCATAATGAAATTCAGTACAATATTAATGCCCGGCTAGACCCCAGGGCTCTAATGCCTTGCTTTAAGTTAGGTTTGCATGCATATAATTTGACATTTTCGAAAATGTGCGTATAACTAACCAAGAACAGCGTTAGCTTAGCTCAAGCAATGAAAATGAAGCGATGTTATTGGATAGTTTCACACAAATCCGCTAGGCATCCTCGCTCTTCTTTGGTGGACACGCAGCCTAAATGCCAGACTGTGGTTTATTTTAAGTCATCTCTAGGTATTTAGAACATAAGTTTTAGTCTTAGAGAAAAAATAATATTTAAAAATCTTATTAGTATTTTATTTGCGTACCTAAAAGATCAAATGAAAATTCTACCTCTTCTCGCTATTTTAGCAGGTTGGTCATAACTAAAAAAAAACAATTCTGGTAAAATGTTGAAATTTATACAGAATAGAACCGAAGGCTGTTGTTGAAACACGATAACATAAAAAAGATTTGGTGATTTTTTTAGGGGTCAACGACCGCTGGTAGTGTTGGTACTTGAAGTATGAGTTGAGAAAATATGTTTTATCGTATTTAGACATCGATGCTAATCACGTCTGTGAAGTTTACACCAAAAAAACTGATTTTTAAACTGATATTTCAAGTGTATACACACACTGCGGTTGACGACCTCACAAAAAAAATATCCAATTAATATTTTTCTGTTTTACCATCACGTCTGCGGAGTTTCGCTAGCTAATTTAATTTGACCCTGTAGATTAGCAATAGCACCAATTTGACAATAGATAGTCTAATCAATATATATAGCGGTCTTGTCATTCTACACGTGCAGGAATTAATTTCTTGCGCATATCCTGATAGTTTTCGTTCATTAGATTATCATTAAAACAATAGATATCACTGATAATGATGGCCTCGTCTAAAGCTTTGACTTCAGACGAATGTCCCCTATATTATTAAACACTTTTTTTTTGTTTATTTAATCCCTTTAAATATCTCTGTATCAATGTAGCTAAATCTAAATCGATTACACGCGTTGGTACTATCCGCCTTAATCTCATAGGTATTTCATAACATAATTATTGGATATACTCGTACCAATCATAATGAAGTTCCGCTTTTTATAAATGTTTTTGTTAAAATTCTATGCGGATTCGATCACTTACGTAAATACTTACGTATGTCATAATAATCTTATCGAAAAACTTACGACGTGTGCCCTGGAATGGAAGCGTGTTAGATTCATTTGCTTTTCTTGGACGTAGTGTGTTCCTACTGGTGTTTATGTTATTTATATTATATTGTAAAACATTTTAAAAGAGTAACGATGGAGTTTCTTGCCCATTCTTCTCCATACGAAACTATGTTTTGGAAGCCCGGGCAACTAGAATCAATTCTATTTTCTTGTTAATTTTGACGTTCAAAAGTGACTTTTATGTGCCTATTTGAAATAAATGCTTTGACTTTGATTATTTAAGTGTTTTTGAACAACAATATTTCGGATAGGTACAAGAAACAACACAAAAGTGATCTGAGACCACAGTTTAATTTCCACGTGATTTTTGCCCATTTTACAAAAAAACCTGCAAAGTCGTGGTCTTGTTGGTTTTGGTCTGAAAGAAAAAGTTTGTGCCTTTGTGGAACATATTTTTGATTGTTTTTTTTTTCATTGTAATTCTTACACACATTAGTTCGTATCCCCTGATTTTTGATACTGTAATATATCTCTCGGACATATTGTTTCAAAATAATGATTATGGGCTATTTCTATGCATTTTATACGATGCTGTAAATATATATTGCAGTAGGTATTTTGTAATCTAATTAAATCAGATCCAGTAATAATAATAATAGGCAAGTGGCCGGCCATTTTTATGCAAAATAAATTCGTTTATTACTTAATTCATTTAATGAATGTATTTTATCTTGTAAATATGAACCTAGACACAGGAAAAAACCCCATTCGTTTAGCTAGTTGACAAGATAACAACTAGTTATTACATCAAACAGGCTAACAATTACTGTTTAAAATTATACCTTGTTGACTCAAGTTTAGACTTGTAGAGTTAACCCATGCACAACTTAATTAAATTATTACTTACTTTGACTCAAAACACAGTTTGAGACAAATTAATGGGGATTGTAAAATTGTAACTAAAGTTGTAATTTTAATTAATTCATTTAACATTTTAAAATTAAATTTGATATTTGTAACTTTAATATCTTTGTTCTTATCCTCAGAATAGAGCAACTACGAAAATAATGTCAAGTACTTATAATTTTTACCCAGTGCGCAAACTGTAAACATGAATTCAGGACATGATTGTAGACCCTCTAGCGCAGAAATTTCTAGTCGGTTATCAAAAAAAAATCTGCTGTTTCATAGAAAAGTGCAATACCTACGCGGTCATAAAGTATGAAACAAATAATAAAAAAAAATATAACTGACGAAAAATTTATATGCTAGGGGGTATAGAATAATATGCTGATTCCATGGTTACAGTTTACGCACTGGTTAAAAATTTATCCAGTATATACATACATATAATCCTTTGGATTTGACGTAGTCGTATGAAAACCGAAGTTACAAAAACAGACGTAAGAATAGATGTGCTACGTACGCTACTACGTGGCTACGTGGTTAGAGTCAGCGCATTCGCAATAAACTATGAACAATACGGATATAGGAAATACCACAAAGTCTAACAATGGTCTTACAAGTTAAAAAATCTTAACTTATCCTTCTTTAATTTAATGATTTATGGATTTCCAGTATTGAGGTTTCATTGTAGGTAAACTGTCAACTTCAATTCAATTCAATTCTAAATTATTTATTGCGTTTGGGGAAGGAGGGGTTCCTTAATTTACCTAACTTATTAGATATAGGTAGTATTGTATGATAGTAACAACTCCAGAAATTAGATGATTCATGATTTTGAAAGGCACTGCGCCCATAGATCTGATTGATCAATCCGTCTTTTCCCCGTATGGACCCTTCGAATTGCAACAAGAATTAAATTAACAAGAATCGGTAACACCCATTAGATACCTACCTACGTAACGAATCGTGGAGATCATTTTTTGTTTTTGTATTAGGACATGTAAGTTATTGAACAAAACAACTGATCGTTTTTTATTATTTTTTACTTTCAGGATGCATTTTTTTTCATAGTTTAATGCATTCTCAATACAATAATGCAAAAAAATTATTATAGCAGTCGAAAATACGCTCAAAAAAATTAGGTATACACAACCAAAATTACCAACTTCAACTTGGAAATAACTACTCGTGTTAAAGCTTCAACGAAGCGAACATCAGTGAAAATGATCTATCTACTTAGATGACTTGGAGCCCATCGATAGCCAGATATGAACACAATGGCATCTCGTCGCATACCCACAGTTGCGAGCACAGAGACCACCTAGAAGAACCATTTCAATATTGTCACATAAACATAACATAACATCACGCTTTGTTTCCTCGAAGGGTTGGGCAGAGGTGTGCCTATAGTACACCCACATATTTTCGCCAGTAATGTTTAAGTCCAATGTAATAGGGGGCGAACCTTTTGCCATCAAACGGGCACTAATCCAGACTCCGGGCTGCTACTGAGAAAATCCAGATAGAAAAACCTAATATCACTTTGCCCGACCTGGGAATCGAACCGACCACTGGACAAACAAGCAGTATTTTCACATCGCATTTGTCATTCACATAGAACATTGGGTTTCGAGACTACAATGAAGTTATACAAGGTGGAGACGACAGTTAAATACAACAATAAATTAAACTGCGTATTTCTAATGCCGTTCCTAGTCTACATACGAAAATTCGATCAAATATATCCAATAGTTTAGTCACTATAGTTAGTCAAAGATTGGCCGAACCCAGACTCGGCACATCACTACTCCTTAGTTAGTTTGTTTGAAAAAATCACTTTTTTTATTTCGATGCTAGGATTTTACTACTTCCAAAATACTCTTATGCATTAGTATTGCCATTATTTTAATTTATTGTCGTACTAGCTGTTGCCCGCGACTTTGTCTGCAATCAAGGATGAAAAGTAGCATATGTTCTTACCCAGGTCATGGTCTATTTGTCTGCCAAATTCCATCCAAATCCGTTCAGTGGTTTTTGCGTGAAAGAGTAACAAACATCCATCCATCCATCCTTCCACCATCACAAACTTTCACATTTATAATATTAGTAGGATAAGATTGTTGTCTCCACATTGTATATATACGAGTACCTACAATTGTTTTTGCCAACAATAACTGCATTAGATGATTCATTTAACAGTGTCGTTTTTAAATTTGTCTAACCTTCGATTATGTGTAGTGCTTTAGTGAGCAAACTTTTTGTTCTCGACGACGGAAATGTCATGTCTTATAACATGATAATGTCTGGAAATAATCCACGTATGACCTGTACTTCTATGTTCTTTAAGGTGCATCCACACCGAATTTACTTTTTGTAGAGCAACATTTTGCAACATGATATTGATAACATTTAAGTAACTTTCTATAACTTTTAATAAATTTAGTAAATAACTATTTATTATCCGTTGTTGCCCACCAACAATTGCAAACGTTGCTCCACCCAAAGTAACATCAGTGTGGATGCACCTTTACTCGTGAATTTTTACCATGGCCACAATTTCAAACATGTACTTTAAGTACCTATAATAATTTATCTTTCTGTTCTGAAGTTAGTTCCTTAATTGTAAGTACTTATATTTTGCGTTGTCCTTCTTGCCTACCTACTACATTTCCATAAATAAGGAAATCAATTAATTCCTAGAATAGATTCCCTTTATGCATTCGAATACGTACTTAATACAATTTGCTGAAATACAGCCTGCATCGCTTGACTCATCTCAAAACCTAGTAAACTATTGTGGTCAACATAGTAAAATGGTAGACAACAATATATTTTATGTAGGTACAGCTGTCCGATGAATTGTCTCTGGTCTAGATAGTTACTTTTCATACTACTTCACATATCACATCTTCTCACTGTAGGGGACAGTGAGGGAATAATATTCTATTTTATTTCATAAGGGAAAACAAACAGTAGTATATTAAAAATAAAAGGTAATAACTTAACTTTTAACTTAACAAATATACTACCCACTACATTTTCCACGGATTACAACTTAGAAAATTACAAACTGATGGCAAACGTAACTGTAGTCAGGGCAAAATCAATTAAATGCACAAAAGAAACTAAAAATAACAAAACTCTTGTTTGTGTATTACATCCTACGGGTCCTATAATATTAATAATAATTTGTTTCAGCCTATGGAATTTACTGCTAATAATAATATGGTCCTTCGAGCCGGATTCTAGACAGCACCTGCTCCTGAGGGGGAACACGTTATTTTATAAAGTTTCTACCGAAGTGTTATGTACCTAAACAGAATTTTGCATCAAAAGATACAATTTGCAGACGATCAACTACAGCCAACTACGTCTACAAAACAAATCACCCTTTCAATCCCAACAAGAATGTGAATGACTGGATTCTTGTGTCGTAATTAAAACTCAAAGTAAAAGGTATTATTATGTCAGCGCCAGAAGAAGTGAGGAGGCCCACACTTGACATATTGACAGCACAAAGAGATGGCGCATGTCCGTAATTTATCTAGCGCAACGAACGACGCGTCGCCGCATCGCACGTCGTGAGAATAGTGTTGCTATTCTTCCGTGTACTTCACATGTTGTATGTGGGTGGACGAATGTCAGAAGTTTGGTGATACGCCTGCGGGGTAATTGCGTACCACACTAATAGTAGGAATGGCTTTAATTTTGACAGTTTAACAATTTTCGTTGCGCTATTTACGTTGTTGAGTAGACAAATTTTTCAAACATATGAAGCAATAGATTAACAATATCCTTAAAAAACTTTTTTACAAAAAAACAACCGACTTCCAAAAAAAACACTAAAAGACGTGAATTTTTCACTTTTTAGTTGCAGTACCTACCCCACACAAATTCGTATACCACTACTTGGTGTGTAAATAACAGTGACAGGAAATTATTAACACACCATCCATATAAACTAAGTGGAAAAAATATGCAGTATTAAAGATAACTCAAAAACTACTGGTCAGACCTCGATCAAATTTAAATGGA
Source organism: Griposia aprilina (assembly GCA_916610205.1). Taxonomy (NCBI): domain Eukaryota; kingdom Metazoa; phylum Arthropoda; class Insecta; order Lepidoptera; family Noctuidae; genus Griposia; species Griposia aprilina. The sequence continues at coordinate 11,201,462 of OU744297.1, read as the reverse complement.
ACCACATGTAATGCACCACCTATCAAATAAAAAAAGAATCATCCAGATTGGTTCACCCAGAAAAAAGTTATGAGCTAACACACATAAAAAAAAACATACAGACGAATTGAGAACCTCCTCCTTTTTGTGAAGTCGGTTAAAACGGATTCAGATTGTGATAGGGTGCCGGTATCATAGTGTTAAAAGGTGGGTCAGAAAAAGTGGCGTTTGAATAAAATAATAATATTGTGAAATAAAAAGAATATTGGGTGCTAAATCAGGCAATAAAATAATTCTACCAAATATTTTGTATTCGTTTCGTACCTATTTATTTTAAAGTTTTATTATATTTCCTATTGAATAGTTTACTAAACACTGTTTACGGTAGGAATCTTACTGGCAGCCGTTGTATGCTGAAAAAAGCTAGTAAAAAGCACGATGGTATGGGTTTGCTTTCATAGAGAACTATGAATTTACACACCAAATCTTCTTCGTCAATTTTGAAAGAATAACTGGATTTCCGCCCTCAATTAATTGTTGACAAATGTTAATACAAACGTCAAGTGAACCGGCTTCCTCTTAAGTGGCCAGGCATCCAAATCAAGCCATTACAACGTCATAATATAATGATAATTTCGCTTCCACTATCTAGTTGCTAGCTCATTGGAATAATAAGACATAACAATAATAATTATCTTAAATTACAATTAATTATTTTATTCGTTCGGGTGTTAATACCGAGTGGGAACTTACATAACGCCGCCGATGAGCATTTTATCGGCCAAAAACTGATAAAAAGTTGTAAAAGAACCACTCTACTCGAGGAGGAGTTTTGCTATTTCTTACAGACACCATTTTCTTTCCCTTGACATGAAATAAACAAACTTAATAATATTTTCAAAGCCATGATAACTACAATTATTATGTGTCAACCGAGGAAAATACTTAAGTATATTAGAGGTTGGTAGGTTACCCACTGAAGTACCTATTCATAAGTTAGGAATTTGTCAAACTGACTATGTTTATTATGCAAACATCTGAAATATCACATTTTACCCTGAAGGAATTTCATTTAGCATACAATATTCTGTGTCACATATTTTTTTACAATAATTTCACATTTTATTTTCCTTCACCTGAAAGTAGGTAAGGTAAATTAATGAATTACTCCTCATGTAAGTAGGTACTAATTTTAAACTTCCTCAATTGAAATGATATAAAATAATTTATTTTTTTCACCAAGGGGAATGGACGTTACCCGTCCATTCTATTCTCACGTCACATCGTCTTCACAAGGAGCCACATCACTCGAGCCCCATAGTTCACATGTCACTATTAAAATTGATGTCTTTTGTTCTGTAATAGTAAATCTGGCGCAGACAGAGGGTTGACTCCTGCGACTATCGTTTATAAACGTCGGGAATTTCTCACTGGAACCGTAACACGTGCTGCGCCATTGATAATGGGCAAACATTAAGATTATAATATGGTGTTTGAAAATATTAATGAGTAGCTGCCATTTTAGAGTAACGATGGCACTGAAAATGTGAGAGATATTAATGATTTTTGTAATGAAGTTTCAGAAACAACCGAGTGATCAATTTTGTTGGAGATGAAATGTGTTCAGAACTTCACACTTGTGGGAATTTCCTATGTTTGGAGTAAATGGCACTTTATGGCACACACATATTAATTAAGTATCTACCAACAAGCTGACCCGACAGACGTTGTCCTGTCTTAACTATGAATGTCATATGTCGTTTAGTTTTAGTTTTGACTATTGACTAAAACTAAAACTATCGACTCATTTATCAACCGATCCATCTGTGTTAAACGATATTTGCAGCGCGCATTCTGTCAATCGCTGACAGTTATTTCAAACAACTGACAGTTATGTAAAATTAATATTGGCGTTAAGTTTTCTTAAATTTTGTAACGTTCCGATTGACTTCCTTATTTTTTTATTTCATAAGATCCTTCTCCTGACAAAGACGAACACAACAAAAAATGTGTAATCGGTCCGTCCAGCCGTTCACGCGTGATGGCGTGACCAAGGGAAATAGGGATTAATTTATATATATATATAAATAGATATAAGAACTTACCAATGTTAGTCTGAAAAGTATGGCTTATGGGGTACGTAAGTATCAATCAGATGAACTCAATCGTTCTTAAGTATGTTGCTTTTTTTATCTGTATTGTTCGAGTTATCTTACAGGAAACAGCAGACGATGAACATTTATTGGGTAAGTACCTACGCTGTACTTTTTACGAAGATATCCTTAAAAACACCGTGAAAATTCACTGCAGGCAGATTTTAAACAGGTGAAAAGTTAATTGTTTTCTTTGTAAGTATTCGTGAAGGGATAAAAATTTAGCTTGCATGCAACTGCAATATCAAAAATATGCGGGTACTGATAAATCAAACATAAGTAAGTGATGGGCGCAGGTATCTAAGACGCCATCTTTTCATAAAGAATAAGTAGAAATTGATGGCCACCGGCGAATAAAGCTATCAGCTATAATTGCCTTTTTTGGAGCATTGTCATTTTATCAAAGATCTAGAAAGGAAGCAGGTGTCTAACAAATTATTTTTGTTGGAACTCTAATAATATTTAAATATCACCTGTCTGTAGAGAGGTACACCTGTCCCTAAGTAATTTTAGAAACCACAGAATTTCACTTTCCTTCCTATTTAGGATTTAAATCGATAACATGAAAGAGATCCATGAAGGTTGCCTGGAAGAGATCGAAAAAGCGATAAAGCCGCCCATTGTATATTTTGTACTGTTTCATTTATTTTTTGTTATTTATTTTGTTGTGTACCAATAAAGAATCAATAATTAATGAAGGAGGTAACATTAACCACAAATACATACACATACATACCTATACATTGCACATTGTAAAAAATACGTTGATGTTGTTTGTTATTAGGCTCGTAAGTCCAGACTTATGAGCCTGTAGGTGTCTGGCGATCTTGGCAATGAATGAATGGTTACAAGGAATCCTTTAACTAACTTAACCAAAACTTTCGCGCGAAACAGAACGAAACGCATCGCGAAGGAAGAATCGAAGGCGTATTACAGCATACGTATTCTTCTTGTATTTTCAGTACAGCAGTTTCAGTTGATTTTTTTTTGTCACTTTCTATGTACCATGTTTACCACCTAAGTAGGTAACAGTCTGTTCAAAATAGTTATATCGGAAACTACAACAATCTTTGCTTACAGGTACTTAGATAATCGTAATCTACACCCAGAATTGCCCCTTTAAACGAAATCAGGCAAATGCACCTTAATAGTACGATTCGATAATGCAATGATTAATGTACACTTGTAATTCGATAAAAGCATTATGTTTTCCGGTTAATCGCATAATCAAATCTTCACACCTTCAAAAAAAGACATGTTATGTATGACAAAATGATACAAGTTGCTCAACCTTCATACAACGAAGGTGTTAATTTTTTATCTGTGTACCAAGGCTTATTGTCTTCAGAATGACCAATTTAACTTGACAGGCGGCGAAATATGGAACTAATTTCAATTTCAGTACTTTTTGACGTTTTGCTCATCAGTTTCCTTTGCTAGTGGCGACGCTATGATATGTCAAGATAAACTGGTCATTGTTTGATTAATGTTAAATCTAGCTTACATGTTAAACTTCAGTAATCGTGAAGAAATTAACACTTATTGATTGAGTCACTTGCGACTGTTGCGACACGAAAGATGCTGCTTCTAACCTTTTGACCTGGCGAAGGGATTGGTTTCGAAGAAATCAAACTATGGAAACTTCCATTTTGTAGGCAATCAAGTGAATAGACATTCTTTAACGACAGCAATTAAATGGCTCAAGTTTAATTGCAAATGATTACCTACTTTAGTTTAAAGTAGCTAATACTTGAAGAAAACTAAAGTACTTCGGTACATACAATACATAATAACCTAGGTAAGTACCTACATACATAGTAATTATTATTACTACCTACGTAGTTGTATTAAATGAGCAGGATGCTGCCGTCGTGTTTACGAGTAGGTATAAAGTTTTTGGAACTAAGTTCCTTAACGCGGCTTGCGGTAGGCAGGAGTTGACTGGCAGCAATCGTCACGTAGGGAAAAAGCGTCGTGCCTCCTCCATGCGAACTCTCTCTTTTTGACTTTTTCCATTATATACGAGTGTGTGTGTGCGTACGAGTATCGCGTAAAGAACTTCGTTCCTGACGGGGGTCCTCCGTCCGCACACGTTTTTTTTTCTTTACCGTGCTTTTCCGACAAATACTTACTGCACTGCAAGCACGTCTTCAAAGACTCCGAAACTTAAAATCTAAAATCGAGGATCATTAAATAAGGTATCTTATAATTATTTCACATTGTCTTATCATTAAATCACACATAAACAAGTGGCTCGCACACTGTAGATCATCTTACGGGTCGACTGGAGTGGGCGTGGCCAAGTGCGAATTAATAACACAGGGAAATGTCTATTATAATTATGTATATTTAGGTTAGTAATAATCGTGGATTGCTTATAATTTTATACTTAGAGTAATAAGCAACAATATGAATGACTATGTATGGACGTACCTACTTGACTTACTTGAGGCCTTATTATTAACTTGGAACCGCACTCAAAACGACCAAAAAACACGTTAAAGCGTCGTTCGTAGATTTCATGAAAACGTTACTTACAAAAAAGTGGTCCTTAGGTTCCAGAGAAGTCACATTGCAGTGACCTTGTTTGAAATTGTTAAATTCAGTCCATACTAGCACAACTGAAATATCTCCATAGCGTAGAATCAAACGGGTAGTAATAAAAGCTCCGAAAAAGAATTAAAATATGAGCGTACTCAAAATATGAAATTTACTGCTTTAAATACTAACTTTCCGACAGCTTATATGCGAATACAAATAAAGAAACGACCGAATAAAATACTGAAAATTCCGAAAAATTAATACAATATTTGCTGACGTAATATTTTTCCACCAGCTTATAAATTTAGAATCAACCTTACACCTAACATACCAAACCTCGGGGTGCCCCTGACGTCGGCCGGCTAGGGTTAGGGTTAATAAGCAGGTCGACGGAGCCCCGCTCTGCGGGGCTCCTATTTCTGTCTAAAGGGTTTAAAGGAACTTAACCAACCGAACCTCGGGGTGCCCCTGACGTCGACCGTTTAGGGTTAGGATTTTCGGGAACATTTATATGTTTTCGGCAACTTAGTAATTTTTCGGAAGATTAGTGTTTTTTTTTGGAAATTTAGTTTATTTTATTTGAAAGTATAGATTATTTTTCGTAGAATTATAATTTGAATAAGTTCATGTTTGTTCGTTAAATACAACATTTTTGTCGGTTAATTTTGTATAAATTTTTCGGTAATTCATTTTAACACAGGTTACTTAGTATTATAGTCAACCACAGATCGCTGGAAGTTAATTTGTTTTTCGGAAGCTTTATTATTTCCCGAATCAAACCAGTAATGCTTCTTGGCGGTAGAAAAATATAGATAGGTACCTACAGTATCTTTCCTTGATAAAGTAGTTTACAAGGAGCTCTTCTTAAGAGCGCTTACACGGGTCCACTAGAGCCACTCCTTTAAAAAAATATTATCTCGTGACTGAGAAGGAATTTTGAAAAACGGCTCAATAAGCGACCTCCGTAAGTGCGTAAAGATTTTTCTAATACCTTTTATAAACTTTCATATTGAGACACAAAGCAACAAAATTCGATCTAAACAAAAGCGGCCACATTCATTTAGATAAACGATTCATTCGTCCATTCGTTCGATTCATTTAGATTTAGTTTATTTATAAACTTTCATACTGAGACACTAAAAATAATTGAATTTTCTAATACCTTTTAAGATATTAGAAAATTCTAGACACACACAGACAATTCTTTTCAAAATTCCTTCTCAGTCACGAGATAATATTATTTTAAAGGAGTGGCGCTATTTAATAACAATAACAAATAAATAAACTCTAAACCTAATTACAACTAAAAGCTATCAATTAGTTTCGATAGTAAAATATACCATGAACATACCATAAGGTAATATAATTAATTCTAAGCACTTAGCTCCACTCGTAATAAACTCGAGATAACTACGTTATTAGTGATCAGAACCTTGGTTTTATATATCTTAGTACTTATTTACTGATCAAAGCTACCGCCCCTGAAGAAATAACCGTTCTATGTATAGGTTTTAATAAGATATACTTGAATGCGCTTGCAATTAACCACGAAGGCATATCATTATTGTTGTCGATAAGAAATCTAGATTCTTACATCAATAATGTATTATTTATTTATACACTAAGCACAATAAGACAGTAATAAATTTATTTCGCTCTCAAAGTACAAAAAAGTGTGTAACAGAACAAAAAACTTTTTTCCAAAAAAACAACCGACTTCCAAAAGAAATCACTAAAAGACGTGAATAATAACTTTAATTTCGGAAGTCGGTGTCTTTGGTTTTGTATTTTCTCTTTTGGCCACCGACTTCCGAAATTAAAGTTATTTTTCACGTCTTTTAGTGTTTTTTTTTGGAAGTCGGTTGTTTTTTTGGAAAAAAGTTTTTATTTTTCACTTTTTAGTTGCGGTACCTACTCCACACAAATTCGTATACCACTAATTGGTGTGTAAATAACAGTGACAGGAAATTATTAACACATCATCCATATAAACTAATTGGAAAAATATGCAGTATTAAGAATAACTCAAAAACTGCTGGTCAGACCTTGATCAAATTTAAATGGGACCACATGTGAAGCATCACCTATCAAATAAAAAAAGAATCATCCAAATCGGTTCACCCAGAAAAAAGTTATAAGCTAACACACATAAAAATAAAAAAATAAAACAGGCGATTTGAGAACCTCCTCCTTTTTGTGAAGTCGGTTAAAAATTAAATATGCCTGATTTACATGGTGCGATTTTGATTGCTTGTGGCATACCACAAGTTAAAGCCAAAATAAAAGTTGCACATTCTAAAGAAGTCTAAACAGTTTTTAGACGATGCAAGTCATAATAAATGTTGCTTCTATTTTATTGTATGACACAGACAAGAAATTTGGTTCGTGTAATTGGGGCTAAAGTAATTGATGATAGTACGGCAGCACATAATAGATAATCTACCAAATCTCATACAAAGTCAAGACTATATTTTGAAAGTTACCAATGTTGTAGCCTATGAATTAACTTGCAACACTTAAATAATATATAAATAAATTGAATTAAATGATAGTACAGTCGCCAGCAGGTCAAGCTCCACGAAACTGTCAAATTTCTCCAAACGATTTTATACTTTAAAATGCTGGTGGTTAAGTTCAAAATCGAATGAAAATATCTGACAGTTTGTAGTAACTTGATGTGCTGGCGACTGTACAATGCTGGAAACTGGAACGGTACACACAGTGAATTCAATGCCATTAGGTATTCCTTCCAGTCAGCCTTGCATGTCGACTGCAGGCTCTGAAAAATATCCTGCGCGGAATCTCTGTGAAGACAAATTTATTTTGAGTAGGTATTAATTTGCCTCCAGACATTGAATAATCCTTCTAAAGATTTATCCCCTTTCCAAGTTGGACTCTTGATGCTATCAAAAGCTTCGAGGTGTTCAAGGCTTGTATGCGATTCAAAGTATTTGAATTGACCAACGGAATCTGATTGCATTTAGTTAACATTGGTGCCGATTCTCTTGTCACAAAACTCTCTAAACTAGACTAAAAATCACTACAACTTAGTTTATTCCTGTTAAACGACGATTTCTCAATCTGAAATAGAATAAAGTGACACAACCTAATTATATATTAGTTTGACAGCACTAAAATGGCACTGAATTATTAGTTTAGTGAAAATGCCAATTTTGCTATTCTGAATTTGACGTTTTTCACCAAAAATTTTGGTTGTCTAACTAAATCTGGCTATTTTTAATCGCGATTAAAGATGTGTCGAATAAAATTAGCTGTCATGAACTAAAATTCACCAGAACACCTTGACTTCAGGATTCAGGTGCAAAAATAGTAATGTATCTTTTTTAATTTTATTTTGCTTATATCTCGAAAATGGTGTGTCCTATCGCAAAAGTAATGAAAATTTCGACCCCCTTTATGGAACCCTTAAACTCCTAAAACTCTACATGTAGGTAATATTTTTTTCATATTTTCCCAAAAAAAAGTGAAAAATTCCTTAAAAACACGTCGAGGCTGTCACACATGCGTGCCTCCGGCTCTAAAAAAAACACGGGGTATGGCAAACAAGTACCACAGGGAGTCGCGATTGTCAAATTAAATTTTAGTTGCGTCAGAATTATTTTTAAATTTGAGATAGGTTTTTGCGGAATAGCTTTAAGATTCTCATAGCCAAAAGTAAGGAATTTTTGTGATAATTTAGTTAGGTTCGGTGTACACACGGCTACACATCAAGCTATAAATTTCCAGTTTACGCTGATCTCGCACTGTACGGAAATCCTATACAATGCGAGATGAGCTTATACTGTAAATGTATAGCTTGATGTGTAGCCGTGGTTAAAAGAGAATCAGCACCAATATCTGGTTTTGCACAATTGGTATAATCGACGCTATTTGCATCAAAAGGTGACAAATTCATTTTTGATCGAGTTGCGGTCCAATTGCTTAATAAATGTAGGTATGTAGCAGTGGGCAGAAATTTTCTTTTCTGAGTTTCGCAAACTGATTATCGTTACACCAGTCATAAACTGTTTTTTTTCCAGATCCTCTAAGTCTTATCATTTTCATGAAAAATCAAATTGAAGATAGGCAATTTTGGCTACTACCCGCTCTTAACGGTCCAAAAATAGCTGCATCCATCGGTTGAATAAGGTAAGTTGCATTTGGATACAGGGCGATTAAATATATGGTTTTTTTTTCCACGGCAGAAAATGCTTAGTGGCAGCGTCGAGTATGAGCAATGTCCAACTAAGAAATATATTATTGGCAATTGAATATCACTTTTTTTCAATCCAGAGATAGAAAACATTTACCAGGTACTCGTACAATAACTCTACTGACACCAGCCCTTTGGTGTAAATCCCAAGTCCCAGTCTTTATGTGCAGTTTTCGAAATGTTCTGCGGTTCTGATATTAGTTTTAACAACACCATTGGACTCTTTTTCTCTGCTGGGGTTATTATCGACATCTGCAAGGAATAACATTGTAACTAATATTTAGTAACTTCACATGAGAGCGCGTCAAAGATTTAAAAAAATCTCTCAGATTTTGGTTAAGTCTGATAGGAAAATGTAGCTATTCCCTCGTTGACTCATATTTTCAAGGTTGGTTGGCATTAAGACTTAACTGAAATCTGACTTAAATATTAGTTACAATGTTATTCCTTGCAGGTGTCGTTATGAACATTTTTTGCGCCACGTTTTGATAAAACTTTGTTATCTGTTGGTGACAAAAAAGCACTTTCATCACAATTAAAATATCCTCCATGGATCATGAGCTGCTTCTTTGAGCTGTTCCTTAAGGAAGTAGTTTTCTACTTCTTTAAACCACGCTCTTAGATTGCTTTCTTTGACTAAACCAAGGTTTGCGTCAAATTTTGGGTCACCCGCTGGCCTACTTCGGGGTGTCGCTTTATGAAAGCCTCAAACGATGACCTGGTCTGTTATTTTCAAATAGGTTCTGTCGGTGCATCGTTTTTACGAATAAATTCACGCTATCCAATAACTGCGCCTTAGTTACTGAAAACCCACTATCTATCATAAATATAATCCACCTTTTTAAACGGTCTTCCTCTTCTTCTGATAATCCCGGTCCCTTGATGCAACTTTTTTTGTACGTCCCAGTAGCCGGCAGAAATGTAAGTTACAGTTTCAAACGAAATCGAGACCAAAATAAAGGGAATAAGCGATACAATAACGGGTACCAGTGTAACCGGTGTGTGCGTGTACCAATATCCGGTAAAATGTTTACGATTTTGACGGCTTCTAGGACAAGCTCCTAGGTGAGTACCAATAGGTGTGACTTGCAGACGAGAGTTACTTTCGCATTTATAGTAAGATACCGCTAGAAATTTCACAAATATACTTTAGGAATTTAAAACTCTTACCGTATCGTTATCCACAGCCGGCGAGCGAGCTAATCAATACGAGAAGTTCTCGTAGTTCACCGACAGAACTTTGAACTTTCTTGAAACTTGCGGACACACATGAGTGAATGTGAAGACTATGTGGGTCATTGTTGCATTTTTTTTCCCTGTCAGCTAGTTTTAATCATAGTCTGGCAGTTAGAGTAATTTTTGTGGTCTACCCAAATGTCCTTTCCTTGGTATTGTTCGTCGAATCGTTGAGCTCCTTAAGTTCTGAGTTGAGCTGCACGATTACTGACAAATGCGTGCACTGACTGGACAGTACTGGACATGTCCACTCAATCTGTGTGGTTTTTCCTCAAAAAACCATTTCAGACACAAATCTACATGGTCTTCACATGATCTGACCATGATTATGTCTGGACTTTAGGTAAAAGAGACTGTGATCTCTGAGTTTGTTTCGGCCGTTTCTCTCGGAGTAGTCAGATAGGAAACGCCGACCTCATCTTGTTTTTAAAATATGATTGACGTGTAAAAGTGTTTGTACAAACCTATTTACATAAATAAAATCATTTGTCACACTTCCGTTGTTGCTCAGTTTTGACGCCATTCAATTCTGTGTTCAGTGTTACCATTAAAATTGTACAAAATGTTACCAAGACCGTGTTACCATTCACAATCTTTAATTTATAACCGATACAATACCGGCAATACGTACTTCTACTTTAATATTTCAATATATCAAATTTTTAGTTCTCAAAACAGTCATTTTAAAGAACACTTTGGTGTTTTTGTACAAGTCACTCTGGATCCTTTGGGAAGCCAAAGTTGATAGTACAAAAAATAAGTTTCAGTCGCATTAACATAATAAACCTCCCATAAAAGTTGTCTATCTATATTGTCATAGGATCTGACCGAGGGGCCAGAGACAATTTTAAGAATGCATGTATTTTCAGTAAGGTCGAATCATGTATTGACTATGAGTCTGACTGACTATACCTAATATGAGTACCATGCAGGCTAGATAAAATACATGACTTTAGAACTGTCTGGCGGTTTGAGTATTTTTTATGTGACCTACGCAAATGTTCTGCAGATCTGGTAGCTTCGTGTGGCGGGTCGTTGAGCTCCGTAAAATAGGATTGAGCTACACGATGACTGATGGATGCACGTCGGGACAAGCCAACTCAAGGCTGCAATGGCTCTTTCTTCAAAAAGCCATTCAAGCCAAATGGCTCTGCATATAAAATCTTAATAACATAATATTTGGAATTTAAAAGAGACCATGACCTCTGTTTTTGTTTCGGCATTTCTTCTCAGGGATCAGTCAGCTAGGAAATGTCGGCGTCATCTAGTTTTAAAATATCGATCAAAATTGAGATGTAAAAGTGTCTTAAAAAATCTACTTACAGAAATAAATATCATTTCAACCACATGGAATTAGTATGTAGATACTATTCTATGCTATTTTTATTAAATGGCAAGCAAAACCGCTGTCGACTATACTGTCATCATCAGTCAAGCAGATATCTACTTATCTGTCAAAATAATCAATCAATCATCAATAATAATCGTAAATCCTTGAAAGAGTTTCAAATAAGGTAAGTCAACATTCAACAAAACTATTTGTTTTTGACGTTACACTTAAGTCATATGAATTAGTGTTGTAAATATTATTTTATTGATGTATCTATATCTATACACATGTTATAAATTAAAGTCGCTTTTCGTGTCTGTGTAACCGCGTTGTTCTTCTTAACTACGCAAAGGATTTTGATGCAGTTTTCAGCATTGTTTAAATAATTTATTCCGGAAGGTTTATGTGTATATACACTTACATAATAAAGAAATCTCCATATTTTGTCAAGTCCTAAAAACTGTGCAAAGCAGGGGCGGTTCGCTAGTATTGTATCAATTGTGGCTGTACAGCTATTAAAGTCACTCAGTTAAACTCAGTAAAGGCGCTTCCCCGAGCGAACGACCTTGAGCGGTCGTCCTTCTCTGTCCCGCCGCACACTGGTCCCGAATGATAAAAAAGGGGACATTAAGAAATTTTTGACAAAAGGTCAACCGATTCAGCTTATTTTTTTTTGTAGACAGCTGATGCAATTACAAATCACTTTTGTACATTGAGTTTTTGCCAAAAAAGCCGTATTTTCAGAGAAAAAAAATATTCAAATATTTTTTGTATGAAAGAAATCCTAATTTTGTCTTTATCTTCCAAGATTCAAACGTATTCAAAATAAAACTTAGCGCAGCTTGTAGAGGGGCTAATTGCTCACTACTTTGTCATAGACACTCTTCTGCGATTTTGTGCTCCTTTTGAGTTACAGGCACTTTAAATATTTTTTGTATGAAAAAATCCTAATTTTGTCTTTATCTTCCAAGATTCAAACGTATTCAAAATAAAACTTAGCGCAGCTTGTAGAGGGGTTAATTGTTCATCACTTTGCCATAGACACTCAATTGCGATTTTGTGCTCCTTTTCAGTTACAGGCACTTTAAATTTTTCGTTGTCGGATGAGCTTTACTAGTTTTTTGTAGACAGCTGATACAATTACAAGTAACTTTTAAAGATGTATTTTTTGTTAAATAAGCCGTATTTTCAGAGTTAAAAAATTAATTCAGGCGGATTAGAAATAATCTTGTTAAAGATAGACTAAGATGTAATAACATTTTCTTCATTAATAAGTAACTCTTATAAATGTCTTTCTATTAAAAAAAGTCTTATTTTAAATATATCAAATAAACAACTTGGATATCTCAAAACGTGTACAGACATGTTCAGGTACAGGTAATTTATTGTGTGACTCATATTCAGATTATAAGCATTTTTTGGTAATGAGTCATTGCTTAATTAGCCGATTACTTACAATTTGGGCTATATTTGGTCATCTAACGCTAGTGAATGCGTCGGAAACGCTGAATGATAAAAAGGTATAAATTGCAATTAAAACTTTTCCTTCGTACTTTAACGGGCTTAGGACCGTCAAAATACAAACCTATATAATAATATAGGTATTGTATTAAGGCGTACTTAAAAATGTTATTACATCTTAGTCTATCTTTAACAAGATTATTTCTAATCCGCCTGAATTAATTTTTTAACTCTGAAAATACGGCTTATTTAACAAAAAATACATCTTTAAAAGTTACTTGTAATTGTATCAGCTGTCTACAAAAAACTAGTAAAGCTCATCCGACAACGAAAAATTTAAAGTGCCTGTAACTGAAAAAGAGCACAAAATCGCAATTGAGTGTCTATGGCAAAGTGATGAACAATTAACCCCTCTACAAGCTGCGCTAAGTTTTATTTTGAATACGTTTGAATCTTGGAAGATAAAGACAAAATTAGGATTTTTTCATACAAAAAATATTTAAAGTGCCTGTAACTCAAAAGGAGCACAAAATCGCAGAAGAGTGTCTATGACAAAGTAGTGAGCAATTAGCCCCTCTACAAGCTGCGCTAAGTTTTATTTTGAATACGTTTGAATCTTGGAAGATAAAGACAAAATTAGGATTTTTTCATACAAAAAATATTTGAATATTTTTTTTCTCTGAAAATACGGCTTTTTTGGCAAAAACTCAATGTACAAAAGTGATTTGTAATTGCATCAGCTGTCTACAAAAAAAAAATCAGCCGAATCCGTTGACCTTCTGTCAAAAATTTCTTAATGTCCACTTTTTTATCATTCGGGACCAGTGTGCGCCGCTCTGACCCGCTAAAAAGAAAAACGATCTTTTAAAATAAAATAAAACGTGAATTATTTAGATTTTTTGATCATCTATCCATTAGTTTAATCACGACACATTTAGCAAAAGATGCATGCAATCAACAATATTACTATTTTTTTTACGAGGAGATATTAAAGGTATTTCTAGCACAAAAACAAATAAGAACGTGCAATGCGATGTTACGATATCAAACATTAATAATGTGCTTTTAGATGTAGTTTATTTATTTAATTAATGAATAGCCTCTGAATAACGCACTATCTCGCAAGGTTTTGCCCAAGGTAGCGTCTTAAGGGAGATACGCTAAGGTAGCCCGCGAAATTGCACGCAACTTGCACGTTAGTGTCAGGTTGTATGTTGATTAACATAATATGATTCGCGACCGTAAAAAATATTTATATAAAGAATTATAATCATTAGAATCATCAATACAACTCGCTACGTAAGAATTTGTCTGAAAAGTCATGATTTCATGAAATAGTCATTCAATAGGGCAATTTGAATTAATCAAAAAACGTACGAAAATTTTAATTTCGCGGGCTAACCTCTTGTTTTCGCCATAAACACAGAAAATACACTTTTTAATTCTGAAATGTTAGTTGTCCGTGGCCAACTCTACTTTCTTCTGATAAGTGAGTTTTAAAGCGAGTTCTTACTGAATAAGTAACACTACTGTTCTACGAAATCACTACCTAGCATTTAGCATGTTCCTACTTCAGTTCCCACTAACAAGTTAGCCACTTCATTCAGCAATCAATAAGCAATTTGGCACGAATTAAGGAACTAAGCTTTTACTTTCAGTTAGCATTACCTTGTAAATGATTTTTCAACGCGTCAAGCCTTGGCATTTAAAAGTGAACGAAGATACGACACATTAGGTCCGTGGTAGGCACGGCTAAACAGGATTATAACGTGTGTTAAAAGCAATAATTGACGTCCAATGAGCCGTTTAAGAATTACGAAATAAAATAAAATCATAAATAAACATATGTAGGTACCTACGCGGTTGAAAATGTGAAGTAGGTACTCGGGCTTATTGTGAACATAAGTAAGTTTACGTCAAGCCAGCCGGATCTATAAGCAGATAAAATAATATACTGCTGACCAAGAGAAGAGATGAATGGCATTACAAATTATGTTAAACGTCTACAAAATAATCGCCTACGCAGTGTCCTTTAAAAAGCTACTTTAATTAATGATACTTTGTCAAACAGAGCTGATATTTAGAAGAAATAGAAAGGTTACTAAGTCATTGATTAATTTTGTTGTCAAGTTTCAAGGGCTTGCATTCATGAGTTGTAATTTGATATGACTGCCCAATATTATAGAATTGTAAATTGGCACTTAAATCATTATCCGTACGCAATAGACCGGGACACATTTTTGATCATACAATTATAATAATACTACATAATTAACGCAACATTCAAATTTATTTATTTTGGTTACAAATCTTTCTTTAACATTCTGTATACATACGTATTTGGGTGCATGTAGCCAGCGTCGTCGTAGCGCGCACCATCACGCGAAACGCTACGAACTTAGGTCCCACAAAGAACTCGACTACTTTTTGAACAAGTATCTTAGGCCGAGATCTATAAACGCTGCTTAGCACGTGCTTGGACTTAGACATGTTCTCATCTCTTTCTTGCCACACGTAGTTTGATAGTTATGCGACGGTTACACGAATAACGCTTATAGATCTCGGGTTTATTTAGCAGAAATATCGCAACCCCGTTTTCAGCATCGGGTTTCAAATTCAATAGGTACCCTCATGAAATTTAAACGACGTTTTTTCACCAAAATTGACCATCATTATGTAAGGAGATGATATCATTAGTGGCGCCGAACACTTGATCGATTAGTTGTAATAAAAGCAGCACAATACATAAACACGAGATTATTATGATGTCATATCTAATAATAGGCCCCAGAGAGATCAACAGTTCAATAAGTAATAGATACTTACAAATGTAAATACTCTATTTACTTTAATCAAACTAAGTAGCAAAATTGATGACTTTCAATTTAAGTGGACCAATATTCTCCTGTCTCTAAATGATATAGCAGCTAGCAGTCAGTACAGATGTGTCACGGAATTTGTAGAACTATAATGTTCGGGAGACTAGACAAACATAATATTCGTGAGACATGTACCGCGGTAGGTTAGCTATACAGCCAGAATTTCTAAACATCTTATCGAAAATAGTTTCTACTTTCCCCACAAAGAGCCCAAACCCTTTGACAGACCCTTAGAGTAAGCCATAACTAGGTACTAATGTTAAATTAGGTACTTATGTTGAATTAGGTACTAAAGTTAAATTAGGTACACTTATGTTATATTAAGTATTATTGTTTAATTAGGTACTAATGTTAAACATCATTCTGTTGCATTAGTTCAATTTATTTGGTGTCGGCGCAATTTATCTTTTTCTCCCTTACTTCTGTATTAATCGTTATCTCGGTAGTCGCCCCCTTTCTAGCCACGTCACCAATTAATATAATTATATTAATATACTTAATTAATATTCTAAAGACGGATCTCTAAACTTGAAAAATATGGCGTCTAACACTTCGTGCCGTTTTCAATGTTAAGCATGCACTTTATGAGCCTTCAATTCAATAAAGTAAATACAAAGCTCTTTAAGTTGTGTGTTATCATATTACTTGATCGCTCTTCAATACGGAATATTACTTAATTAGGCATTTTATGTCAGTATTGTTCCTCTATCAAGAATATTGTGTTTGTCGTTAGATGAGGATTTTAAAGAAAGATTAAAAAAAAGGATCGTAGCAGGTGGCGTTCTGTAGTTGCTGCCTGCCCCCATGGGAAGAAGGCGTGAGTTTATGTACGTATTAAAAAAATAAACAAAAAAAAAAAAAAACTCTTGTTATGGATATGGTAGATGAACAGGTGAACCAAATATTAATGTAATAAAAAAAATTGATTCCTCATGCCCAGGTGTATCCGAAAATAACCCCTGTATGTTCCGCAATTCTTGATAGTTTTCGTGTTATTAATAGTAATTATATTCCAAAATTTCTTGAAATTATTTGGTATACGAATTTGAAGTACACATTTCGACTTCAAATACATCTTCGTACATTTTTTTTCTTAGGACGTCACTATTTGGATCATCCTACATGTTTTAAAACTCAAAGTAATTTATTTGCCAGAATCACAATAGATATATAGGATAAACCAACTTAGATTAAAAGAGGCGAAACGTAGCTACCTATGCTACATTTCAACATAATTTTAAGTTTTCCTTCCTGCAAGCGAGCGTACAAATGCCAAATCTCTATAGCTCTTCCAAACTAATGAAAGAGTCAAATTAGTCGAACACTACTTGACGTCGTGAACGACTCATTATCCAGAATTGCGGAGGCAGCGTACCGACATAAAATGAATGCAATCCAAGCCAACTTTACAATCACTTATAATATCAACGTGGACGTCAGAGCACACTAACATGATTGTTTACAACATCGCGGTCAGTAGTGAGTTGGATGTAGTCAGATGATGACTAAGGACCCTACCCACGGATAAAAGGACCTGGTCGGAACAGGTCGTGACCGTGACTCAATCCTTCGATGATGTAAGCCTTCGTAATTGATTCGATGATTCGTTTGTATAGTGATTGGACGTTGGTCTATAATTTATCGATAGTTTTTGAGTCCTTCGAATCGAGAGTTTTAATTTTAGAGAAAATTTTACAAAGAAAAAGACTAATAATATAATTATCATATCGTATCGTATCGTTTCACTAGATATCAAAGTTGCCTGGTGAAGACCATGGTCTTCTTCTTTACAGAGTTTCTAACTTACCGTGTGTTAGCATCAATTGAAAAAAGATGGCTTCCCATTATCGAAATATCCCATTTAGGGTGCTTCCAGATTTCCATGCATGTATTTTTGTGTTCGATGGCGTCCTTCCGTCGCAGTTTTACGATGTAGGTACCGAGTTACCATAACTCCTTAAGTTTCAGCTGCGTCGCGCTAAGGACAACTGAACTAAGTACCTACATTTAAATTAGCATCGCTAATTAAAAACATGATCTTCTATTGTCGATTTTACCATTAGTGTCAGTTCTTGATGATAATAGAGTACTCAAGTACTCACGTTGATGATTGTGTAACTCAATACGTGTACAATTTGATTGTCCAAGAGATTTGCGCACAGATTTACAATGAACATTAGATGTTATCGCTGAACTGTTGTGACTTTTGGCTCTCCTAGTAGGAAAATCAGGTCATGTGCGTGAATTGTCCTTCACTTATGGGATTTCGTCAAAAATTCTCGGTGCAGCAGCTTTTCCAAAATCTAATTAAGTATTGCAGAATCTTGAGGTTGGTAGGTACTTAATGCAAGATTATGCAATGCATGCATACATTTAGAACAAGAAGGCTTTAGAAGGTAGAGGGCCGCAGAAGTTGTCTTTGCTTGATCGATCATTTCAATTCTTAGGGGGATTATAGTTCTGTATAGATTATATATGTTCCTGATCTGCTTAATAAATTCTGCAATCAATTTATCCCAGACAATTACTGTCGTTGCAGAAAACACCGCTTAATGGCTGTTCCAACTTGTCGTACTGTTGCACACTCCAAGTACCCACCTATTCCTCGAACATTAGAATAGCATAGAATAGAATACTAACGCAAGATTAACGCTCTCCTGAACTCAAACACAGGTCTTGATATGGTTGCGAATGAATGGGAGATGATACTGTCAGAATGTTTTATTTTTTATGAGAAGAATGCATGAAAGGCTCCAACAAACAGGTGCGACGCGACAACGCGACACAAAGGCACCACACGTCGCGCGATAGGCGGTGCCTTTGTGTCGCGCTGTCGCGTCACGCCAGTGTCCACGAGCCTTAATTGGCTTCGGCCGTTCTATTTAAAATAAAATAAATAAATAAATCGGTCCGTCGCCGTCGGTTAATAAATGGGCTAGACACCTGCTCTAACATCTGAGGGCTCTGCAATCTGCAGAACCCTCAGATGTTAATTCAGATAACTGATAAATCGACTCACCAGAAACCCGAGACCATATCGTTAAAGACAGGATTGAAACATGTGATCACTAACACGAATTACCTAGAGTGAAGCTTTGAGTCATATCCCACATGTTAAGTATGACTCTTGCACATAGAACATACGAGAAACTCTCGAAGCTCGATATCGACAAGTTATAAAAGTGTCGTACCTGCCTACATCACTTTATCGCTAACCGTGGTTAGAACGTCAGATGTAATGAGTCTGTTCGTCACTCGTGACATCACAACTATTACCGAATGGAGATGACATGGAAAGTGAGTTATATTATAATATACGTGCATCGCTATGCGTAAGTTCGCTCGGCAGAAATGGGTGAGTCCTCGTTGACGCGCTGAACGGAAAATTGCTCAAACAACATTCGTAAGTTCTCAAAAGGAAAATACTAATTGTACTAAGCGTTGTTATGCTTAGGCATTACAGTTTGTTATTTCCCTAACATAAATTTATATTTAATACAGACACGACCTTGGCAATTGAGGTCAGTTAAAAATATGAAACCGCTGAAGCACACGATAAAATTTCACAATAGAAAACACAATATCACCTATTCATTGCTATGCAGTAGACGCACCGTGCAGCTTGCCACATGAGTTAAGTATTGTTTCGAACCCATAAAAGCTAACTTACTCTAACTTGGACGTAATAGGAGTGAATAGAAGGCGGATTTATTAATGAGTTAAATGCAATCCGACAGTGTAGTCGTAATAAATAAAGCCTTAATGAATCAGTGATCGATTAAATTATAAATTGTAGCTTCCTTGCTAATACGCTTATGCAAAGTCAACTTATATAAATAAATGATGTTTGTCATTTTATGCGCGTTATAGAGACGCGTCAAGTTCCGCGTTACATTATTTATTAACGAATAAATATATGTTTGGGACATCTTCGTAAAATGCCAAGGCACGCTAATTAACTGTTTGGTCTTCCGAGTCAGAAAATTTAAAATGCGCATGATGCTTTTAATTAGTTGTCATTAATATTGTACTGTTTTTAATTATGACCCACTGGTCATTAATGTGATTTGAATTTGGAACATTGGAACCTCTAATAAAAACCGCATACAAACATTTTCCGTAGTGGGTACATACTAATCCCATGCACATACGATTGAAATATTGAATTAAAAAAAAAAAATTTTGGAAATCTAACTGGCCAGCCAGAGTAGAATACAAATAAAAGACAATAGAACACAAATAAAAAAGGCGCAAATACTGCAAATCGCTTTACTAACAGCAAACAAACAACAAATTGAACTACAAATTCCCACAAACATGTCGAGTGACGTTAGTAATTTGACTCCGGGGTACATTAAATCCGAAGCCATTGACATTGCCAACAGTCTACTTCCAGAAAAATATCGTAAAGGAATCGTACATGAAACCTACGACGATTTTTACAAAAAGAGGCGTCAAGTCAGTGTCTGAATCAGTGCTTTTAGTCTATACTTCCAGCATTTATCATGTAATAAAAAAGTCAAGTAGCCTATGGTGTATCTATTTGATGGGTCAACAATAAGCATTAAACATGATATTCAAATTAATACATACATACAAATTACTGGCATTTTTTAAAAGGAAATCGGCGTGCTAAGAAATCAAGTTTTCACAGATCAAAATGTGGAAACATTTCTAAATGACACCGCTGCTCACAACTTTCTTCCTACAAAAGTAAATACCTACCTCATGATTCAATTTTTAGTAACTAAAATAGCTACATACGTTTACTTATACTTATTAGCGACCCGCTCATGCGTCGATCGCTTATGTGCGATCTACTGAAGCGTTGCGTAATGTTTCGACAAGCCAAAATGTCGAGATTTCTGCGCTCTATCCAGGTTAAAAATTCTTGTAAACCTTCGTTAGGTTTATGTGTATTACAATTATATGTGTATAAGAATTAATACATATTAAAGCACGTAACTTACCTTCCTGCTTAGTAACTAACCTAGCTGTCTATTTTTGTTACAGGTGGCCTTGATTTTTGGAGTGATGGCGCTTGTCGTGGAAATGAACTCTTAATCATTAAAATCGATGATATTGAAAAACATTCAGATTTGTTGCTGGTAAATTTACCAGATACAAAATCAATAAAAGAACGGTCATTCGTAGTCCGTGGAAAATACGTAAGAATTGTCCAAAAATACCAAGCTCCGCCCCTCTAATATAAACACTAACAGATTTTTCGTAGCTTATAATAATGGCAAGTGCACCAGGCAAGTCATTGGCAAAAAATATAAAAAATAATAATAAAAATAATAATAATATAAGTAATATAATATATAAATATTTGTATGACCTACAAGTAGTTGTTCCGGGTCTGGCTGTTTGTGTATGTGAATTTAAATGTTTGTAAACGCACCCACGATACAGGAGAAATTCCTTGTGTGGGGCAATGTTTAAAAAAAAAAATATATAGATCAGCACCATCCCGAAAGAAATTGCGAAATACCTTCAATTGACAAATTCCGAGCTCTACACTGGCCATTGTTTAAGGAGAACATCGTTTACTCTACTGGCGGATTCAGGAGCAGACATGACCCAGATTAAAAAACACGGTAGATGGAAATCTAATGTAGTAGCGGAGGGCTACATTGAAAATTCTATACAGAATAAGGTTAAAATAATCTGTCGCATTGGTGACCATCAAACTAAAAACGCCGTCGATAATTGATCCTTGGACGCCTTTGTCATCGCAACATCCACATCAAAACATATCTATTATTCATCTAACCAGCTGCCTCAAGCACCACCTTCACCAAACTTTCACGATCCAAAATGATCCTCAGCAGACCCAAGTTTCTGTAACTTTACTCAACAGCAATACGCAAATAAACACTTCCTCCACTTGAATAAATGTACCGAATAAAAACATAACTTTATCTTTCCACAACTGCACCCTAATTACTTAACACACAATCAATCTATGACAATCTGAATCATTTTGAAGCCTATTGCTAATCCATTGCTGCATTTATTCAAAAAAAATTGGCAGCTTAACAACGTAAATAACGCAATGAATGTTGTTGAACTGCCAAAATTAAGAGAGTCCTTTCAAGAGAAATTGATAGAACGGATATTTTAACAAATTCTAATGCTAAAAAGTACAATTATTGTTTTAAATAGGTCTACTAGCTGTAATTGTAATTTTAATAAATACCTACTTCGATTCTAGTACTTATTATTGCTTTTTATTGTCTCGTAGATGGTGTGAAAAGTAAGTACGCCGCCAGCGACATAAGACACCACTTTATCCCCTCGGTGCATAATCTTCTATTAGTTGTATGTATAATCTCCACACTAATAACCAGAATTCTCCTCCCCAATTAGAAAATCAAGAAAAATACTTTTGGGTACTTACCTACACTTTGCGTTTATATTGTATTAAACTAAACATTATATAAGTGTTGTTTGCAGACGACACTTCACTTTTATTTAAAATTAAACGTCTGCAGCTGGTTACTGGCTATGTAAATAGCAAACGTAGTTAACTGGTTTAATGTTAATAATCTACTTCTGAACGGGAAAACAATTAAATGTATTAAGTTTACGATACCTCAGGTTAGACATGTAGAAAGTAGTATTCTCATAAAGGATGAAGAGTTGAAACCCGAAGATACTACAGTATTCTTAGGCATAACTTTGGATGCCAAGCTTCAATGGGGCCCCCATATAAATAAATTGTCAGAAAAGCTTAGCTCTGCAGCATACTCCGTTAGAAAAAATCGTGATTTAACTGATATAGAGACAGCGCATTTAGTATAATTTAGTTATTTTCATAGTGTGATGTCGTACGGTATTCTGTGGTGGGAAAATGCCGCCGATATTAAGACAATTTTTGTTTTATAAAAAAGGGCCATTCGTTCAATTTATAAATTAAGCCAGACACTCCCTCATAGACAAATTTATAGAGATTAATATAATGAATGTGCCTTCTCAGTATATTTATGAAAATCTTTTGTATGCAAATAAAAATATTAATCTGTTTAAAAAATACAGTGATACCCATAATATTAATACTGGGAGCAAACACAAACTTGTTGTTCCTACAACCAGGCTCAAGAAAATAGGTGGCTCGTTTAGATGCCAATGTATACTTTTTTATTATAGCTTTCCTAGCCACATTCAAAATCTAAGCCTAATAAATTCAAATCTTTTATAAAGCGGAAACTATGCCAGAAAGCCTATTATACTGTGAACGCCTATATTGAGGACAAAAAGGCTTGGGATTGAGCTGCTCCAATAAATTTACACTAAATGTTGATTTTATTTGGCTAACTATTTTTATTTAATGTAAAAAGTATTATATTCATTTAATGATTGTGAATCTGAGGACTATGTGGGTCATTATTTCAGTTTTACTCATGGTCTGGCAGTTTGAGTAGTTTATGCGGCCTACCCTACCTATTGATCATCGAATCGTTGAACTCTTTAAATTCTCAGTTGAGCAGCACGGTTACTGACAAATGCGTGCACCGACTGGACAGGTCCACTTATTCTGTGTGGCTCATTCCTCAAAAGACCATTTCAGACACCAATCTGCATGGTCTTCACATGATCTTACCAAGATTATGTCTGGACTTTAAAAGAGACTGTGACCTCTGACTTTGTTTCGGCCTTTCTTCTCAGAGTAGTCTGATAGGAAACGCCGACCTTATTTAGTTTAAAAAATATGATTGACGTGTAAAAGTGTTTGTACAAACCTACTTACAGAAATAAAATCATTTATTGATTTTTAGACTTTGTAAGTGTGATAAGTAGGTACTTAGGTAGTAGGTACATGTGGTAAATAGTCACGGCTAGATTTAAGTTTTAAGAAAAACGTTTTCAGCTGTGCTATTCTGTTAAAATATGACCGTGAAACATAGGTGAAGTGAGCTGTCATTCCAACTATTGACACTATTGACAGCTCACTCATAATTCACTTCACCTAAGTTTTCACGATGAGATTTTTACAGAATAGCTCGTCTGATCTTGATATCTGGGTTTGTCAATTACTGGGTTACTGGGTTTCTATTTTTTTTTGTATTACTTAGATTGCTTGAATACGAGGCTTTTGGCTACTTTGTATGAGTGTATTTAATGTAATTTATTTGTAATGTTCGTTTTGTTTGTGCAGAATTAACTATTTTTCTTTCTTTCTAATTAATCATTCCAAAATAAAAATAAATATACCTAAGGCTAAAGGCTCCCGCAAGGCACGACGCGACTCTAGTAGAACAATTTCTATGAAAACTTCATGGAAATTGTTCTATAAGAGTCACATCGCACCTGTCTGTGGGAACCTTAAATCAACTTGAACTCTACGGCAGTTAGGGTAGGATCAAAAGCATCAATTTTTTTAAAATTCTACGCTTGTTTCTTTTACCCACCTACTTTAATCGCTTGTTTATACTACCTACTCGTATATTATCCAGAAAAACCCGTACTATAGCAAACCGTTCAATATTTAACATGTTTACCGTCTGACATCATGTCTAAATATATGCTAGGACCCTAAAGACCATATACAAAGCGCTCCAAGCGATTACTAGGCTAGTCACTCAACAAAATTCAATTTGCTTAGATAATAAGTGCATGATAAGGTGGACATTAAGCTTAATTGAAAATCTGGATAGCTATTATAAATTAAATAGTTAAAGCCGTTACTGCGTTAAACGGTACGCACGGAGCTTTGCATAAAGTTCACGCTCCACTAATGTATTCCACGATCGCTGAGCTCATAGCCTTTATTAGAATTCTCAATCAACATAAATGTTTCGATTGTATTATACACATTAGACAACAGCGAGAAACTTTCGAACAGAACCTAGGGCTAGCGCTGACTGCGTAATGAAAGGTGTGTCGCTCAGGAATTCCACTAGAAACTATACAATTATTGTACCAACGCGTCAACCCATGCTAATTTGTAAATTGAATGCAAAATATGAATTAGTAACCATTGGTGTAGGTAATTTGTGTTAAACGTAGGGTTTAGCGTTGAGAAGGGCATCCTTTTTTTTAAAACCTGTAAGAAGGTAATTGTACCTAATATTTGTTGCTAGCTGACATTATGGCAAATAATTTAATTTAATGTTTTGTGTTGCGTAATGTAAATTATTTTGCATTATAGAATCAAGTTTTTCTAACTGAACAGACAGCTGGGCTGCTGGGTAGTTGATTACGCCACTTCTTCTTCCCAGCTTAAGAACATGGAAGTGGTGAAGGGCGGGCGTTTTGGGAGACTGTCATAAGTAATTTTGACGTCCGAAAATGTTGATGGTCCCGGCTGTCATTTGTGGGTCTTTGGCAGTCGTTACGGGTCGTTAGAAGCCCGAATTTCTGACAATCGGTCTTAGCAAGGGGTCTTACTAAGGGGTTATCGTATTACCCAGTAACTGTGTTGTCGAGGTCAGATAGGCAGTCGCTTCATGTCAAATACTGGAATTCAGCTTCATCCGGTGAGACTGGAAGTCGATCCGAACATAGTTGGGAGAAGGTGGGCACATGACGATGATGATTTGGATTTTGATAGCATTATAGTACCTATGGCGTGATTGTTTAAGAATGGAATCATTTACTGGCTTCTTCAGGCTTAGTGGTCATACTCCGAAGTAAATACCAAAGACGTGAGTTTAATTAAAGTTTGTAACCAATGACGCTTGGCTTAAACTGGATGTATACCAGATTTGCTAACGGCTACTTCAAGGCGCTGCCGCTCGACATTTGATCAGAATTTGGTGTTGGTCGGCTTTAGAAGACTAGTACTTATAAAATAGGCTGAATCGATACTTTATTTTAAAGTTACAACTAATTATCATGTTCAGATTCCACTACAATGGACGTGGCAACAGTTTTGTCCTGATTATATTTAGATAGGAAGATACGATCACTAACCACTTTGTGTGCCATGAGCTGTATTTAAATCTACTGTACCCAATTAATACACAAAAGTATCTTATCAAAAACAAAAATATGGAAAACTTACGTAAATACATTGGCTGTGAGTTTGTAATCAATTTCTGAAGCTTTTGAAGCTTGAAAGCCATCTCCTGCTACGAATGTATATCCATGACGAACATGTCTTACTAAAACCTTCTTAGGCCAACTTCTTACATCAATCAATCAATCAACTCAGCCTATCGCAGTCCACTGCTGGACATAGGCGTCTCCCATGCTGCGCCACAACACCCTGTTCTCCGCCTTCCGCATCCAGTCTGTCCCAGCCACTTTTTTAAGGTCGTCGGTCCATCTAGCTGGGGGGCGCCCCACACTACGCTTGCCGATACGCGGTCGCCACTCCAGGACTCGTCTGCTCCACCGGCCATCGGTCCTCCGACAAACATGGCCAGCCCACTACCCCTTCAACTTGCTTACTCTGCTAGCTAATTCGGTAACTCCGGTTCTTTTCCGGACAACTTCGTTTCTGATTTTATCCTTCAAAGAAACCCCGAGCATAGCCCGCTCCATAGCGCGCTGAGCGACCTTAAATTTGTAGACCATCCCGACTGTCAGTGTCCAAGTTTCGATACCGTATGTCATAACGGGCAGGACGCACTGGTTGAAGACCTTAGTCTTCAAACATTGCGGGATTGGCGACGAGAAGACTTGACGAAGTTTTCCAAACGCTGCCCAACCTAACCGGCTCCTTCTATCGGCTCCTTCCTCAAAATTGAGTCTACCTCTTAGATGTCTTAGACCAACTTTTCAAAATGACGAGATCGTTTAAAGCTGATTCTGCTAGGAATGGATATAGAAATAAATCCTTTATGGTGACGATTTAGTGACTAACACTACAATTGGATGTCATCCGACTTAAAATCGAAATAGTACAATCAACTGGAACATAAAAAAAAAATAAGCGCTAAGATGATCTAACTTTTGTCGTGTTCTATATTTTTTGTCCGTTAAAACAAGGATGTAAGCATGTCGAGTGTGACTAATAATATAAGCCAATGTGCTATAAGTTAAACAACATATTTGAGCTTCATGAGTCTTTGGGTTCTTTCAATTATCCTGCCTCATGATCTGTTCTGTAACCAAGTTGCCTGAAATATTACGTTTAGCGGTAAGACCGTCCGCATCTCACACTCAATGTAACCTTTATGTCTCCTATTTTATAATATATCGTATGACCATTTGATATCATCAGCATCAGCGCCGGTTTTACAGGTTTTACATTACAGGCGCCCTGAGCGAAATTTCGGTGGGGCCACTCTCTAGTGGCGAAAAATTTCAGCACTCCGCTCAGGGTTTCTTTTGTCCATACATAAAGAAATATGAGTTACCCTAACGCCGGCACTGAACATCATCGTTTCAGCTAAATACTTCCGCTGCTAGCGAACAAAGGCGTTCACGAAGAATCGCCACAATGACTGGACCCCGCATCTATCGGTATTCGATGCATTCCTTTAAAGGCCTAGTGTTGATCCCATGTTATCGAGGTCTTGTTGCAAAGCAGCGTTAGTATAATTTAATGCTTTAAATTACCAATCACCCTGTATAAGTAAGTAGTAAGAGAGGAGGCCTGAGTCCCAGCAGTGGGAACATTATAGGCTGATTATGATTATGCTGTATAAGTATGGGCCACATCGTTCTTTCAGCTTCTGCTTAAGGTGACGAATACCAATAAGGTCTGCCTTATACCAATAAGGTCTGCCTTATACCTAGTAGTGTGCTCTCAAGATTTCAATCTAGCAATCTACAGTTTAGGAAGAAACCTCTAAAATTCATTTTTGAAATCCAATGCCTGATGCTCTTCAAGTTGGAGACGTTTCCTTATTAACTCAAACCGACAATATTCTATGCTTTACCTACGAGTACCTACATACACATACATTAATGGTGATTTTATATGTTACCAAGATATTTATTGCAATAACAAGTTTTAATTTAAAAATATTATTTATGGTCATCTCTAAGATCCAGCATGCAATAACTATTTTAGCTTCTCAATTGACAGCTGATGTTAAATAACTCCGTGAAGGAATAGATTTGAATAACTTAACATGATAAACAATGCGTTCCTAGAAATATTTGTAGGTCACAAATAATAATTTAATTGTTATGTGCTAGACCTGCAGTAACTTGCATTAGCTGATGTCATGTCCCTAATTAAAAATGGGCTAAGCTGACAATAATAAAATTATGGTCTTTCAAGTTAGTCTACCTATTTAGAGGTTACGTCCCTACACTAGCTTTCGAAGTAGAATTTCTTGGTAGATATCCTTTCTATCTTTCATTTTATAAAATTTCAGGGAGCACAAATATCTAGTTTATGTGGTAGGTACCTATATTGTCTAAAGCTTTCTATGAAGATACCTATTTAAACAAAAAAACCTTTCAGTTTTAGCCTATTCTTTCCGCGTCTAATAATTAATATGCCATACCTAGGGCTAAAGTAAATCTTACCATTTTAAGCATTTGTATAAATTAATCTTATTAAAATTATAATAAACATAACTATCCTACATTTTTTCTCAGATTCTATTTAAAAATTCTTATCGTAATTAAGATAAAGACATATTCGTAATAATTATACCATTCAAACCATTTGAGCTTTATTTATGTACCTAGAAGGAGATAATTATACCTAATCAATATGCGAGTTAATATAAAATGATTCATTATCTTCAATGAAGACAGGCACATGTAGGTACCTACCTACATGAAGTATAATCGCACACATTGTATAACATAATAGGTATATGAACATAATTTAACATTTGATATATTATTATTATGAATAGATATTATTGGGTATGACTGTATGAGTAGGTACCTAAGATGATGTCAAAATTTTATTAATAGCTATTATAAAATAACCAAAAGATACTGAAGCTTAAAAAGTCTATAAATTCTAACTACCCGCCTGGTGTAAGCAATAAACCAACTTCCACCTCGTGGGTGGTTCCACACAACTAAGTTAGGAAAATATTATTTGGTTTATTATTATTACAGTTGGAATCGAATTTGACTAAAACTAATAACTAGCAATAGGGATAAGCACTGTTGGTCTATAATTTTAGAAATAAGTATACCTACACGCAAGCAGATGAGAGTATGTAAGAATCGTAGTAGGTGTCGTTCTGTAATTTTTGCCTACCTCCATGGGAAGAAGGCGTGAGTTTAGGCGTGTATGTACCTATATATGTATGAAAAAAAAAGGTCCCACGGCTAAAATGTTAATGGAAACACATGTGTTTGAAGATACCTACTTAGATCACATTTATTTACTTAAAACAATCACCTAGGACTACGTACACACACTTTGATAGACATTATGTCGTTGGCTATAAATAGCTGAGTGCAAGCTTTAGCGTCAGGCTCGGAAGCAATCCGTCATGTTTGTATGCGTAGGATTGTAGATTCTACCGATTTCCACGCATCTTATGAATATTGTTGATATCGTTTCTTGCACAAGAAGTTAAACATGCATCGATTTATTTCAGAATTCATAATTATGTAAGTATAACTACCAATCTGCCCCTGCTTCGCACGGTTTTCCGACTTGACAGAACATCGGGATTACTTTATTA
Organism: Griposia aprilina; assembly: GCA_916610205.1. Lineage (NCBI taxonomy): Eukaryota > Metazoa > Arthropoda > Insecta > Lepidoptera > Noctuidae > Griposia > Griposia aprilina. The sequence goes on along the minus strand of OU744297.1, from coordinate 11,172,111 downwards.
AATGTAAATTTTATAATAATGTATATACACATAAAACTTCCAGAAAAAAATATCTGAATGATGTAGAAAACTGTACTCAAAATCTGTTCCGTAGATTAGGAGAACAACGCGGATACACAGACAGACACGTAAAGCGACTTCAATTTAAAATATGTATACTTAGATATAGAAGTAGCAATCATCTTGAACATTATTTTCTGTGCTGTGTGAAGAAGCTAAGACGAAGGAACTGGCAAAAATCCATCAGTAAAACTGCTTCGATCTTCTAATTCTTGCTGAGCGGTGCTGCATCTCTTTCGATGTTTCCTATCTTTCTCGTACTGTTTACGTTATTACAGGGCTGTAGTTGGGGTTAAGGTCCCGTCACATAAAAAGAAGAAGAGCTGGCCTCGGCCTGTACCTGCGCACTAAGTGATTAATTTAATTCCAGATTATTCCAAAGCACTAAGTTCCTAGTAAATTACCTATTATGATTCTACAATAAAACAACTACACTTATATTATAAAACAATAGCCTACATTATAGTAACAGTATAATAATACTAGCTTTTGCCCGCGGCTTCGCCTGCGTGGATGTCGGAAATTATCCCACGGAAACGTACTGGGATAAAAAGTATCCTACATGTTAATCCTGGTTATAAACTATGTTCCAAATTTCATCTAAATCCGTTCAGTAGTTTTTGCGTGAAAGAGTAACATAATCATCACAAACATCCATCCATTCTCACAAACTTTCACATTTATAATATTAGTAGGATAGTAGGATATTATAATAACTCATCCCCTCCATGTCACTCAGGTTTCTTTTTATGTGATCGGACCTGTAACACCGGGCCATGTCCACTATGATGGGTGTTAAGGTAGGATACCTACCTACTTGCCCACTTTACCCACCGTAGTTGAGACTTGGGATCCGTTGCAACGCACTAATAGTGCGCAAGTGTTTGGTTCAATCAATCAAAACAGGTATTATTTTATGCTTTTTATACCAGGACTAGAAGTAATGTTCTTGTAGATCGAGAACGGGTCAAACCAATAATTATTTAAAATATATCTTCATAGCATCATCGATGAAAATGTTTTGAATGTAAGACCCTGATAGGTACGTATTACATGATGTGTCAACGTTGCACCTACAAGACAACAGGTGGCGATACCTTCCACAGAATTATTTTGGAACACTTTCATGTGACATCCAAATCTATGAATTTAATAATTTACTGCAACTATGCCACATTCTGCAACGCGATTAATATGCAGAACAATTCTTTCTCTGGCCCCAGAAGTGGGGCGGTTTCAAATAACTTTTCTGGGAACTGACCGGGCCGCTGCCAAGTGCTCGCTGCACCACTGTCATTGCCAGACAAACTTTAGTTATCAATGCCTAATCGACCGTGGCGTTTTAATAAAAATGTTGTTGTTTTTTTTTTTTTCTTTTAAATCTTCGACTATGATATTTTTATAAATATAGTTTTTGTTTCATTTATATTAGTATGTAGGTACCTACCGAGTAGGACTACCTCTATTCTATCGATGATTAATATAAAACCAATAATGATTTTTCTTAAGAGGGCGCAGCAAGACAGAAAAAAATCAAGTTTCACCCGCGCCTCTTTGCCTACCTCTCTCATCAAACACGACGAAAACAAAACAAAATTTCTTCCCGCCAGCAGAAAGTTTTGGCCCGGCGTATATCTAGGCATTTGAATTTGAATCTTGTGTGTCGTATGTAGGTATACGCAAAATAATCAGATGAAACCGCTCTATTAAATTTACCATGATGTATTATTGCTGTGTACCTACAAGTAGGTATATTATTGTATGTCCCTGAATCTGTTACCGATGCTGGTGGGTTGTTAGATTGGAGAGTAGACCTGACTTCAATGAAATAAAGACTGAATGTTAATTCAAGATACGGCCTATAAATTTTCGATTCCGAATAGAAAAACAAACTTAACGTTTTAGTTACAAAATATGGTCCCCTACATTATGTAATATAACTACAAATGAACGATTTCCAGATATTTTCCTGTACCTATTTGTACTGTGAGACCTTGCTTCTTACCACATTTTGTGATTCTAGGTCAACCGAATGTATCTTATGGGTTTTAATATATTTGCGAGTGTCAAAATATGCGAAATGAATGGCAATTTATGCCAAGGTTCTAAGTAAAATATCATGTGGTTACTCATATTATTTTTATTTTATACATAAGTCTTATCAATTTGATGAAAAATCAAATTGAAGATAGGCAATTTTGGTTACTACCCGCTCTTAACAATCAAATTATTAATTGCAACCTTGAGCCTTCAGGTTTACCTCGACTCTATAAGTGTTTTCGTACTAATTGACCCCGACACGATTCCGAAATCCAGAACCCACTCTTCAAATTGATACAGCGGGAACCGGAACTGAACCCACAATCAAATAGTTCCCGCCGTAGACTGTATGACTATATGATATATAACCACCTAGTTCGAAAGCTATCTAACTGACTATTTGTTACCCGCGACTACATCATATATTATTTTAGTCTTTGACTACATCTACTGTATTTTGTATGTCATAATGTATTTATACAAATATCCAAGCAACCTATCTGTCTTTCATAACGATCGGTTCAGTAGTTTACGCGTGAAAAGATGACAAACAGAATTACTTTCGCATAAAATATTACATTAACTATATACCTACCTACTTAAAGTTACCTACCTATTATTGAGATACCTAAGTTAGGTGCAAGTAAACAAGCAACTTTGTTATCCCCGTCCCCCAACCAGTCAGTTCCCAAAATGGTTCCCACTGTAAATACCTATAATAGAAAGTTAATATGTCGGTAAAATACTTAAATAAAAAATATAATAAATTATTTATTGGCTTTAGAGGTCTATGTCCACTAATGGACGGTCTTATAGCTGAAATGATGATGTTTGATGTTTCAAGCAGTTTCAACGCTAAGTCAAAAGTTTTTCAAATTGCCTCTAAACCGCAAACCATCATCATTTCAGCCGTCAGACGTCCATTGCTGATGGACGTCTTACGGCTAAAATGATGATGTAAATTGTGATTATGAATATTTTGGCTCTCGGCATGAAATAAAAATACAATTTCTTACCGTATCTTGAAAATTTTCAACCAGATTGAACCGCATTTTTTTTAAATTACCGCCAAGAATTGCGTTCCGTTCATGGTAAACAGATTAAAACGTATAATCATCTTTCAAATTTACAAATATTTTAAAATGACTGATTAAGATTGTGTTACATAATTATAAAGAGCTATATGAATAAACCTAAAAAATAAACAGTAACTGCAATAAACCACATCGCCCGGCCTCGCATGCCATTGCTTAAAATATGACAAATGCGGTTTGGTCAACATGGAACACAGTTGTAAGACCAGGGTTACACTGAAAATCTTCAGCAAAATCTCAAATAAAATATTAATCTATGGTAGACTTTGTAATAATAATTTTAATTTCATAACAAAAATCATAACAATCATTAAAATCATAACTTTTAGGAGCAACAACATAATTTGAAGTGTGACTGCTCGTGTTGACCTCGGGTGTATCTATAGTCCAGCAGTGTGTATCTGACTTAATGTCACTTCATTCAGTCTTCATCTTTCACTTTTGACTTTTGAAAGGAAAACATTTCAAAATTTCTAAGACCTATTTTTAGCAATAATATTCCCACGTTTTAGATTAAGTTACTTCACGTATTTTTAGTTGGTTTCTTTTGAAGTGTTAGTTTAATATACGAAATGGGCCGCAAGTCGCAATCAAAACAAAATCCCAAGAAGAATGCAGGGAAGGAAAACAACAAGTTCATACAGCAAAAGAGAAAAGAACTGGCAGTTCTGGTGGATAAGGTGTTGAGACTGACGGGCATATTCCAGGCTTCTAATAGTGTGATAAAAAGTTGGGAGCATCATTTAGAAATTGACGCTTTGATCAAAGAAATTTTGAATCTTGAGGGTCCTCAGGCTAAGAGTGGTCAGAATCAGAGGCAGTCGAATATTGACAAGTATATCAAGTGGCTAAGTGAAAATGACGTTCAACTTGATGGTAAGTTACAACAATCATGTAAACTTTGTTTACAAATTACTCGGTGAAATGTACAAATCACAGTTTACCTACTGGCAAAGAAAAATTTAACGACTGTCTGCTTATTAACAGTTTAAGTTTATGGAGAACACATTTTCACGTTGTTGTTGGTACATACATTCTGAAATAAAAAACTTAAAATATTTTAATAAACTATGTCTTACGTTTCTAAAAAAAAATTACAGGTATTGGAATCTCCGAGTTCGAAGGGTACGAGCTGGGTCTGAAAGCAACAAAAGAATTTAAAGAAGGATCACAAATTCTCACTGTTCCATCGAAAGTGATGATGACCGAGAAGAATGCGAAAGAGTCTGAGTTAGGAAGCTTTATAACCATTGATCCGCTGTTGCAAAGCATGCCAAATATAACACTGGCAATGTTCCTGCTGCTAGAAAAACATAATCCTGGTAAGTAAGCTCTGTTATAGACACAGTGCTATATAGTTCTTTAGTTTGCATTGGGTGGAAGGCCAAAGATAAGATGGATTGATTGTGTGAAGAATGATATGAAAGAGAAGGGGGTGAATGATGGTGTGACGGTTGTGACGGTTGACAGGGAAAAATGGAAGAAGATAATGTATTGCGCCAACCCCAAGTAAAATGGGACAAGGGCATGTCGATGATGAGTTTTCATTGGATAATGAATCAGAATGCAAGGCTGCATCTGATCCCTGAAATTATACAAAATTCACATTCATGATACAAAATAACTAAATTATGTACAACCATTTTCTTAATGTCCCTTGGGAATCATCGGATTTCCGAATACAAATTAATGCATGTCCATCAATTATTAGATTTATCATGTATAATAATTTGAATTCAGAACTAAGTACTTTATTGTTGTTTTAATCAAAACAAAACAACGAAAACAAATAACGATAAATCTAATAATGATGCAACATGGAAATTAGCATTTGTTTGTATTCAGAAATCTGATGATTCCCGAGGGATATTAAGAAAATAGTTATACTGTAGTAAGTTGTTTCTGTGTTGATGGTCGGTAAGTGTTCTCTATGACCCCCTATATGGATATATACATTCCACTACGTATAGTGGCAAGCCCTCGCTGCAAGCTAATAAAAAATAAAACTTCTTACAAATTATATTAATTTTGATTTAAAAACTGTTTTCAGAATCATATTGGAAGCCATATATTGACGTATTACCTGAGAAATATTCTACTATTCTTTACTTCACCTTGGAGGAGTTAGCAGAACTCAAGGTAATTAATGATTTGACTTTAATTGAAATCTACTATTCTCTTTTCTTTGCTATTGGTGCCGATTCTCTTGTCACAAAATTCTCTAAACTAGACTAAAAATCACTAAAATTTTATTTAGTCCTGTCAAAAGACGATTTCTCATTCTGAAATAGACTAAAGTGACACAACTTAACTATATTTTAGTTTGACAGCACTAAGATGGTACTGAATAATTAGTTTAGTGAAAATGGCAATTTTGCTATTCTGAATTTGACGTTTTTAACCTAAAATTTTGGTTGTCTTAACTAAATCTGGCTATTTTTAATCGCGATTAAAAAGGTGTGGAATAAAATTAGTTGTCATGAATTAAGATTCACCACAACACCTCGTCTTCAGGGGCAAAAACAGTACTGTATTTTTTTTTTAATTTTGCTTATATCTCGAAAACGGTGTGTCCTATCGTAAAAATAATGAAAATTTCGACCCCCTTTATGAAACCCTTAAACCCATATAACTCTACACGAAGGTATTTTTTTTTTTAATATTTTCCGTACAAAAAGTAAAAAAATCCATATAAAACACGCCGAGGCTGCCACCCATGCTCGCCTCCGGCTCTAAAAAAAAATCACGTGGTAGGGCAAACAAGTAGGTACCATGTGGAGTCGCGATTGTCAAATTAAATTTTAGTTGCGTCACAATGATTTTTAAATTTAGAGATATTTTATTGCAGAATAGCTCTAAGATTCTCATAGCCAAAAGTAAGGAATTTTAGTGATAGTTTAGTTAGTTTAGTTCGGTGTACAAGAGAATCGGCACCATTGTCAGTGTGAATATTAATATATGCAGTGGGAACTCTGTCCATAGGATATAAAACATTATTCTATGGATATCTGTCTCATGTTTATTTATTTATTTATTTCATTGTTTCATTTTTTTGTATTTGTGTGTTTTTTCTTTGTGTCATGTTTACCACAAATAAACGTATTTTCTTTCTTTATTTCTTTTCATGTATATAATCATCATAATGTCTTACTATTTCAATAATTTCTCTAATTATTAAGAGTAGGTATGTCTAACTAATTTCAAAGAAATAATACTTTTGTAGAAGTAGAAATAATTTTGTAGTGTTTGTTGTTTTTTGTAGCTTTACTTAGGTGGAGCCAAAAAGTAGTGAGAACTATAAGTACTTACATTATGTTTTATATTTTTTTTATGAAATTCCTTCCTATGCTAACTAAAATTACCATTATATAAATTATTATAATAATATTTCTATCCTGTATATTTATTGAAATAATATTTCAAATGTTTTTTTTATAAATTATTTTCAGCCATCACCAGTCTTTGAGTCGGCACTGAAGCTTTACAGAAGTATTGCAAGGCAGTATGCCTATTTTTACAACAAAACCCATTCATTGGACATACCAGTGCTAAAGAAACTTCGAGACGTATTTACTTTCGACAGCTACAGGTAAGATAAATGAAAATAGTTAAACAATTAATCTTATTATTTAATTTTTAAGTCAATGCTATAAAAAATAAGTAAGTGTTAAATAAGAAACCCTCAAAAAGTCTTTGATATGTCACATTGCACATATAGCATAATACTGAAATAAAACAAATACATTAAGATTAAACTCAACACATACACATTTCTAAATCAATATTATTGAGCAAAGAATAATTTTAGTTTGGACTGCAATACAGACAGTTATTTTTAAGTAGTTTTATCACTATTTGTATGAAACAAAAAATAATATTAAAGCTTAAAATATACTTAGTAATATATATATATATATATTTGACAGCAAGGAAACAGCATTGTGGATTTATTTGTGTTTCAATTAATATTGATCTATTTTATAAAAATCTTAATCAATATCAGGTCACTAGTTAAAATTATGAAGCCCTTTCCACAATTGTCGATTTAAATAAATCGCATACACATAGTAATTTATTATTGCAGAAAACACCCATCTAACTAAATATACATTGTAATTAAACTAATTTAACCAATTCCTCCAAAAATTGGTCAATAACTTAAGTAATGCCTACTGGAATGGTTTCCTGAGACTGTCCCACATGTAATCTGGCGAATCTTTACCATTTTGTGAATCTAGTGTGTTCAATGTGTAAATATTTGATGTTTGCAACATGGGACTAATACTGCGAGTACTACAGTTATTCTTTTGACCTTTTCTATTTTCAAATACTGGTGTTGGAATCCGTTCGTCACCGAAACTACGTTTTTTCCTAATCACGGATCTCTGCTGTTTCCATTTAAATGCTGCATAAGTTAATAAGAATAATATCATTGCTAAACCTGCAATACTGGCTGTAGCAACTGTCACAGATTTAGTTTGGCTGGGTATTTTATCGAGAATACCTGATGCAGATGTCGGCTCTTTATTTTCGTATGTATTCACTTCTAATTTTTCTTCTGAACCTGACGCGATGTTGTTTTCAAATTCTTTGAAGTGTTGCAGATCTTCCAGTACTATTAAACCGTCGCCGTCTGCGTCTTCGTCCAGTCTGATTGTCTTAAGTGGTTTCATAGATAGCCCTGAAACATAAAATATTACGGATATTGTTTGATTGTTTGCAATAATATTGAGTGGGTGACAGTGTTGAGTATCATTAATGAATACTACCTTCTATATTATTTGATGTATCATTTTTGTGATTCCTTCCCATCAATGAGAATATTTCATTCCAGCTAACAGAATCGTCTGGACTATTGTTTAAAACTCTGCTCTCTCCGCTTAAAACTCGGCTCTCTCTAACTGTTTCACTTGTGTTATTTTCATTTGTGATGTTAACGGCAAGTATATCTGTCTTGTATGTTCGTCCTTCAGAATCTTTCATTAATGTAGTTTTATTTGCTGGCTTGGTAAAATTATTGAACAAGGACATTATACCCATATTTTCTGCATTTTCGTTAACATTATTGCGGAAATCCATTACAACAGGTATGTTAATATTGTTTAACATACTTGGTTCATCTGTTGTTACTGCATGTTGATCATGCAAATTAGCATCTAAAAGAGCCCTTAATGGATACGTCTCTTTCGATATCGGCTCTAAAAGAGACTTAGACAAGAATGGTTCCGGTGGGTTAGGTTCCCGGGATGCATTGTGGAATATGTCAGCCAGGTGCACATGGCTGGATCCACGCTCTCTGTGCTCTACCAATTCGCTTAGTGTCATATTTCGTTCCATCAATATCTTGGATAATTTGGCACTCGCTGAAAATAAAGATAAAAAATTAGTAAACCCCATGTTCTATAATAACATTCACCAAATTAAATATGTGTTATCAAGGTGGTAAAAGAAATAACGTTCGCCGCTTATTGAAGTTCGTCTTTTTATTAGTTAGGCCATGCTTGCTACCTACAACGAGATAGTACTAAAAAATGTTTACATGATTTTGGTTTACTTACTTCGAGTGTCATTAAGAATTTCTTCGATCTCTATTTGGGCAGTTTCTTCTGTTGTACTGGGTAGTGTTGTCACAGATTTCAAAACTTTCGCTGTGGACTGTTCAGGAACACTTTCAGTTCTGCGTATACTTTCCGTCGTAATGAAGTCCTCCAGTGTAGTTGGATCAGTGGCATCGTCTTCAACGGACTTCGGCTCTTGCGTTCTTGCAATAAACTCAGATGAGGAAACTAAACCGCCCAGCCCGAACAGGTGTTTTATAATGTCGTCTTGCGGAGGTTCCGTCGTAGCGTTCTTATGCTTCAGACGTTTTCTTTTCAGTCTGTTGTTAAATGCCTGTCGTCTAAGACCTGATGAATTCACAGTTGGTCTCACCATAGACGCTACTGCCGGTTTTTCTGTCGCGGGTTTCGGAATTTCGGTTAGGATCTCTTTTATAGAAATAACTGCAGTTTCTGTCATGTCCATGTTAATGTCGGCAAGTTTGCCGTCTTCTGCATTAATTTCCTCAGATGGGTTGTTATTATTAATAATTTCAAATGTAATAGTTGTTTCTTCTGGTATAATAGCAGTTGTAGTGGTTTCAATCTCAACAGTGTTGTGTTTTTCGACATGGGTGTTATTCTGCATCATAGCTGGGATTGCATCCCTCCATTCTTTAGATTTAGTTATATTTCTTCTATGATGTGAATACTTTCTCGAATTCAATGTGACTAAATCTCTGCTAAGTTGCCCCTTATACGTGTTGTTTAACATGGGTCTCATTCGTAGTTTCTTACGCGTTCCAAGTGGGAAACGGCGTCTTGTTGATATTTTAGGAGTCTTATCCACAGGTTTAGCGGTCGTTGTGGGTTCATCATCTTTTATGTTGTCTTCAGTTTGAATTTCAACCGGTGTCGGGTATTCTACTGCTGGTTCAGTAGCATAATTTGTTTCTAAATTGATAAAAGCTTGCTCGTCTGATTCTTTATCTTGTAAGTCCTGTGTTGTCTCAGATATATCGTTTCTTGGCTCCGATGGATTTCTATTTTTATTTGCAAGGGTATCATGGGGCTTAAATATTGACACTGCGTGATGTTTTCCATGAAGCAAGTCCGTCAGCGATAAATTATGTTGTTGCAGTATTTCGCTTAAACTTGTTCCATTGGATCTCTTCAATATATCTTTTAACGTCAGTGGATCCATGAGGTAACCATCCTGAAAATGAGAAGCAGTAATAACGATAATTACACGATAACCACACAATTGTGAGACGTTTTATTAGTTTAGAATCCATTACTATTAATTTTTTATATGTTACCACGATTTCAAGAATAAATAAGTACACAGTATTGGTCAATTTTAATTAGTTTATTAGACAATCATCTATCGCACACTATTGTTTGTTATACACTGCTACATTTTTAGGAGCAGTTAAGACAACATTATACATTCATGCCTGTCAGTACCGTGACTATTTTATCCATCCAAAAAATTGGTGGCGGTCCTGGTAACGATCTTGTCTTATGTCGTTGGATTTTGTCTTTACATTTTCGTAAGAGTAGTTTGGCTTGATTATTTTTAAACGCCAATATTTTTTCCACACTAAGCGTTTCTTTGACCTTCTCATAGGCTTTTTCTTGTTCTTGAGTGCGTCGCACTGGCACCTTGCTAGTATTACGGTGTTTTTGTTTTTCAGTTTTCAATACCAAAGGGGCACGGGGGGTTGTGGAACTACCTACTTTAATTGTCTTTTTTATCTCACTGCGATAATGTGCCAAAGTTTTATCCTATAAAATAATAACAGTATAATGATATCACGTCAAAAGTTGTGTTAAAACAAATTCATCACAGGCTAATGCTTCATTGAAATATACGATAGCTTAGTAGCTAATTAGACACGTTTTCTCGACGTGGTCTTATTTTAATAATTTAAAATACTAGGCCAGTTGTTTATTTGAATGAAAAATAATATACTAGAAATCCAATTTGAGTATACCTGTGCTTTCTTGAGTTCAGCGTTCACTCCAGATGTTTTATGATTATAATTTTTATTATTGCTACGTGGTGTTGTGGAATTATCTACTTTTACTGACTTTTTTGAATTATTGTGATACTGTGCCAAAGTTTTATCCTATAAAATAACAACATTATAATGATATCATGTCTAAAACTGCGTTACAGCAAATTGATCAGAGGATTATGCTTCATTGAAATATAGAATAGCTTAGTACCCTGAGTGACACGTTTTGTTTACGAGCTATTTTTTTTAATAATGTAAAAGCAAAAATACTAGGCCAGTTGTTTATTTGAATGAAAAATAATATGCTAGAATAAAATATTTAAGTATACCTGTGCTTTGTTGAGTTCGGCGTTCACGGATGTGTTATGATTATAATTATTATTGCTGCGTTTTTTTGTCTTGATCACTTCCGATGAAGACTCGGATAAAGATTCGTCTTCGACCATTGGCACTTTTTTAGGATCAACGGTAATTTCTGGATCATCTGTTTGTAAAGGATGTTCGATGTTTGCGCGCTGGTGTAAATCTAATTTCAGATTTATAGGCCTTTGTACCGTTAATTCGTCTTTATCTTCATAAAGTACGACATCTTGTGGAACTTCATCTCTTTCTTCGATATTGACTTGGTCAATTGATCCTGTTTTTACTTCTACTGGTTCTTGTGTGGTTTGTTTGAATTCGCTTAATTCAGGCCATGTTTCGAGTGAAGGTCGCTTTCTTCGTTGTCCTCTTCTTCTTATTGGTCTCTCTAAGTCCACAACATCGTCGGTCCAACGTATAGGTCTACTTTCTGGTTTCTTTCGTCTTCGTTTAGGCATTTCTGTAGTTTGGTGGCTGTTCTCAAAGTCCAAATCGAAGAAGGGTCGCGGTGGTTCGTCGGGATATACAAATCTATCTTGTGGAATGAGATCTTCGTCGGAATCGGTTTGTGGACGACGTTTTCGTTTACGTCCGGGTCGGCGACGTTTAGGGGCGTCGTCTGTTGAATCTTTTTCCCAATTTTCGGTATTTCGTTGTTCTCGCACTGGTGGGTCTGCTTCCATTGCTCTCCATGGCTGAAAATCATAAATAAAACTTAATTACAATGCTTGGTCATTTTTACCTATTTTATATTCGTCAAAATCTTATCGCCGTTTTATTCTAGACTTAGACTTAGATAATGTGGGTTGTAATGCAGGTAAATTGTATTTACGTTTTAAATATAAAACTATATTTTAAATTGAATATATAGCTTCTAGACCAGGTCTAAAGCCTTTGAAATTGGTAAAAACTGAAAAAAAAATAGTCGGATTAATGGGTTTCCCATTGAAAAAATTGAAAAAGGAAGAGAATATAACGAAAATGAAAGAGAAAATAATTTACGGGCGATCTGAGGCCGGGAAGTGGGGCAGGGGGTTAAGGGTAAAAAATGGTTTATCTCGTTTTCCGGCAAAACTACAAGTCCTATGGGAAAAAGTTAAATGGCAAAGTTGTAGGTAATAAAAAGATCTACAATTGTTGTATTTACACTTTTATCGTTTCTTTGCATTTTCTGAAAATATTTACCATAGTAATGTATATTTTTTTTTACACCATCAGACAGTAGAGATTACAACGAACAAAAAGCCCAACGACTTTTAAAAAAAAGCAGATATTTTGATATGAGAATTTTCGATCGAAATTTAGGGTTTTTTCGCTATTTAGTCAAAATAAGGTGAAAAAAAAATATAAAAAAAATACAGTGTTTAGGGCATAAAAAGGTAAGTTTTCACCAAATTTTTTTTTTTTTTAATTGATAAAAATAAAAAACCAAAAATTAGTTATTAGAATTTTTCACATAATAACCTCATTTATGTGAAAAATTCAAATAACCAAGTTTTTGTTGTTTTTTAATATTTATTTTTTCACCTTATTTTTACTTAATAGCGAAAAAGCACCCTAATTGTGAAAAAAGTGTAAATACAAAAGTTGTAGGTCTATTTATTACCTACAACTTTGCCATTTAACTTTTTCCATAGGACTAGTAGTTTTGCCGGAAATTGAGATAAACTGTTTTTAACCCCTCTCCCCCCCACTTCCCGACCTCAGATCGCCCGTAAATTATTTTTTCTTTCTTTTTTGTTATATTCTCTTCCTTTTCCAGTGGGTTTCATCCTACTATTATTTTATTTAGTTTCAAAAATTATCGACTCTGGTCTATTCTAGATGCCATTGGTTACATGACCTACATGCTGAGCAATTCACAACAATTTTTTGTTTTAGTGAAGTGATCCGTAACTGGTAATAAAAAAAACTCGTATCCATTTGTAAATGGACAGAGTTTTCATTACGTTACAATCAATAGTTTTAGTATTCCGTTACAAAATATGGAAATGAAAACCAATTTACACGTAAATGACACTTGCGGGAAATTATGAAGCATTTTTAATATACTCTTATTACCCTAATGGGGAACCGTGCTAGATGACAAGTTTCCCATACCTCATCAAATCCCAACTATAGAGGCCAGAGTATAACATCTTCTACTTTACCAACATATTTTTTTTAATCTAGATACAATTTTCTACATTTTCGCCTTAAAAATGTACTGTTTATGAACTCGGAATCCCAACATCACAGGCTCGCACTTGGCCGGTTCTTATTATCATTATTGCTTATTCATTAAGCTTATGAATTCAATTAAACTACAGTAATTCCAATACTAATGCACATGTTTGTGTTTTGTTTTATATTTATCATTGTTCAATCAGTTGCATTGGTACTTGCGTCTGCGATTGGAAAATGTAGTAGTGAAAGGTCAGCGGTTAGACTGAAGGTGAATGACTTTGTAATCTCATTAATTCACCTGTCTCCGTGAACATTGAACGTCTCATCTTTGGTTTTGTTCATCTCAGTTCTTGTGAGATTGAATTATACAATTTTGTTAAGCTGTGTTCTTGTTCTGCGGGGTAATTACGTAATACACTAACTTTAGGAATGGGTTTCATTTTGACAGTAGAACAACATTCATTGCGTTATTTACGTTGTTGAGCAGACAAATTTTTCGAAAATATTCATGAAGCAATGGATTAGTAATAGGCTTCAAAATGATTCAGATTATATTAGATAGTGTGTTACATAATTAGGGTGCTGATTTCAAAAAGAAATGGTATTCACTTACTTAATGGGTATTTACACTCCTAGTTACAGTAGCGTCATTATGCAGTAACATAATTCCTTTATATCCTACTCATAATGCTATCATAGTCATTAAAGTTGATAAACCTAAGAAATTGGGTTTACACTCTAGTTACAGCAGCGTAATTATGATTTATGTAGTAACATAATTCCTTTATATCCAACTCTTAATGCTATCATAGTCATTAAAGTTGATAAACTTAAGAAATTAGGCTGCTAGTTGTTAAATAATTACTCTGTACAACATTATATAAAATCATAGGACGTAACGTTAATTTTCACTGTGATTTTAACACAATTTTGCTTATGGCTGCGCACACGCATTACGCATTACGTAAATTTTAGACGATGCGACTCTTCGTGCTCTAAATACTGCGTTTGATAATCGGTAAAAATATGTCGGAAATTTCTCGAGTCTCTTGTGAAACTGAACAAAAATGCAGGAATAATCGGTTAATCGGTCAGTCGGTGTTTTTTAAAACAAACGTTACGTGGTTATCATGTAGGTACATCATCATTCTCCAGCCCTTAACCGAATTGATTTGGGGTCAGCGCAACATGTCTTTTACTTCCATACCTACATTACCTACTTCTCTATGGCAAGTATTTAACGCGGTGACAAATTAATCCGAATTTGGAATGAAAAAAAAATGGGTATCAAAGCTAGTAGTTTGGCAGCTACAGCCAAGGATAATTTTAAGTAGAAAGTAGCAGCTTAAATATCAGTTTTTTTTGCTTTGTTTAATTTAAACTGGCATCGAGTTTTTGTTTTGGCGAGGCCTCCTATTTCTGAATGGCAATAATAATAAGGCGTAGTCACGCTGGTGTGCGGGGTCCTCCAGACCCCGCCATCCCCTTCTATCCTTACCTGTCCGAGTCGCGGCGCCCCAAGTCACGAGCTCGCTTCGCTCACTCTTGCATCCTATCCCATTGTTATGCCCGCCTTCCACTGCGAAAGGGTAATGAGTGGGAAATAGCTAAGCGGAAAGGAGTAAAAAGTCCTCACCATCCATTAAGAAAGAGTTTCAGTGAAAAATGGGTTTTGCCTTCTATTGCCGGCGAGTTTCGAGGAGTGAGCTAGGCGGGAAATGAGAGGAGTCAGATGAGCGTGTTGTTGGCCTTATATTGTTAGCAGCCGTGACCGAGGAAGCGCATACTGCGCGCACTGCTTCAATGAACAGCTCCATGCCAACACGTTTCGCAAGCGCAGCACGAGTGGCAATACCACCATAGAAACGGGTTTTGTCGACGGAAGAATAGACAAAATGGCAGTTTGTTGACAGATTTTTAAATATAATTTTCTATGATCTGTCATTTTGTCTATTCTTCCGTCGACAAAACCCGATTCTGACGGACAAATGCGGGCGAGGAAAGGGGCAGGGACGGCGAAGGGAACGGAGGTGTAAGAAGAGTCCGTTCAAAACTAGTGCGCGACACAATGACACAGCGGACCCATTTTAACTAGCTCAGTCCGCTTCGCATACTCGTTCACGGTGGAAGCATTTCTATGAAATTTTGCGTTGCGAGACGAGCAGCGTCCGTTAGAAATACGCTCAACTCTGTGACCACTTTTGTAACTCTTTGTACTCTTGCTCCGCTCCGTTCGCTCATTCACAGTGGAAGTACTTCTATGAAGATTGCCGTTGCGAGTTAAACGGAGTCCGTGCGAAGGCCGCTCCGCTCGCAGTGGAAGGCGGGCATTAATATTAGTCGCCATGTCATTATTTATAGTACCTCGTCTATGATTTCAATTGGCTCAGTTTAATATGTTCGCTACCTTAAAGTAGCAGCCATTATTTAGGTTTTATAAGTCCTTTCATTTTAAGCTCATATATTATAATTATTGCTAAAATATTTAATTACTGCCAAGTTATTTTTTTAGTAGCAAATGATTAGTCACCCTTTAACTTGTTAGTCGCCTGGAAAATAATTAGCCCTCCTCTATTAGTCGTCATCTCGATATTCACCCCGTACCTAACTGTTTATTTTGAGAGCCATCGATGTTGATTCGACGAGCAATGCATTGCGTGCACTGTAAACAGTATACACGTGTACACTACGAAAGTGTCTTTGATTAAGCCCCGACGGAGCAGTTTATTCTACCAATTCCTAAGCCATCAATTCACTTAAACTATAAGTTATTTTCCGCCATAATTGATTAAACGTTTCCGTGGTAAGAACGAAATAATGTTTCACTCTTGAATTTTGTTTGCTCTTTCTATTTACATAACAGTCTTCCGTGTTCGCTGAGAGTAGAACACGTATATAAACGAGTATGTGGAGTGTTAACTGCTTAATATCAATCTCAATCATTTATTGCATTCCACAATGTGCACTTAGGTGGTAACTTAAAGTTCAGTGAGATCATTATGGACCCCGTCGGGCACAGTGAAATTGTAGGAGAGAGAAAGCTTTTAAAACGTATCAGTCTTCTTAACCATATCTAATGTTATTAGGGTTATTTCTAATAAGTACGATTTTTTAAATATTATTAATTTCTTTACTAATAAATAAAAAACATTGGTCAGGCATGAGCTATAGTCTTTCCATAGTTCTAGGTAACCAGTCAACTTTAGCTACCCAAACCCATAGTTCAATTTTTTTTCCACATCTTGCTTTAGTCCTGCCCCAACCGGGGGTTGTCTTTGGGTACACTTACATAGTGCATAAAAGGATAATCGTCGGTCGGTGCCCCCATAACATTTCAAATTGTCAAAGGGACCTCTGCGACTTGGCTTCGACCCCTCGTACCCCTTCCAAAGATTTGTCAAAGACATTTTAATAATAAAAACTCTTAAATACATTCATTCACTGACAGATCTAATGCTCAGCCTAAACCACTGGGTCTGGAAGCAGGAAATTTTACACAAGGGTGCCTTATGCGACGAAGGTGAGCACTAAAGAGGGATTTTTGAAAATCCATCCCCTAAAGAGGTTACATGGGAGATAAAACCTTGTATGGATGTTGTTATTTTTGCCGATGTGACATCCCACCGGGCACACCACTTGTTGTTAGTTATTAAAGCACTTTTAGTTCATCGTTTAAGTATTCGTTTACAGTGTACCTAGTGCTTGTCATCTCACGCGAGTTTTGTGGGTCAAGTCAGCAAAGATGCTTTTGAAGATGTAACTCTATTCTGTTTAAATAACGTTTTGTCGGAACTGACTAATTCATCATTCAACCGGCTAGACGTGTTTTCTATTTACGCATATTTATTATAACTTTATGGTAATTAGTCGCATCTTTTGATTTAAAATACGCCTATAGTTTCTGTTTCTGGCCCATAGACTTTATACCTACGCAGTACCTACTCACTTGTCAAACAGGTATCCTACATAGTTTTGAGCCATAACCCATTTTGCTTAGAACTTGATAGACTTCTTAAGTTCTCTCTGATTGGCTAAGGAACATAAGTACCCATGGGAATTTAAAAATATTTTTCAAAACGATAAATCTACGTCGTATACAAGGTGGCGACGACAATCCTTACTTCCTTACTAATATTATAAATGCGAAAGTAACTCTTGTCTGTCCGTAGCGCTTTCACGCCAAAACTACTGAACCGATTTAAATAAAATTTGGTACACAGATAGTCTAGAGCCTGAGAAAGGACTTTTTAATGCGATAAAAGGGTTGTAAGGAGTTGAAAGGGGGGTTGAAAAGTTGTATGGAAGTATCGTCTATCGTCGTATTTTTAGAGCTAGAGGCTTGGAATTTATTTTTTAGGCTGTTGATTCGATATAAATAAATATGACATTCAAAGTTTGTAAAAGTTTTACCCTTAAGGGTGTAAAATAACAATAGGGAATAGGGGATGAAAGTTTGAGTTTGTTTGTTTCAAGTATTTATATGTATGTGTCTTATTTGTAAAATTATTAGCCTAAATAATTCAAAATGCTACCCAAAGACACTAACCCACGCGGACGAAGTCGCGGGCACAGCAAGTACACAATAAATTTAACTTCGAATATCTAATGACGTTTCTAGCGTGCATACAAAAATTCAAACAAATATATCCAATAGTTTAGTCACTGACTATGGCAGCCGACCTACTATGGGTTCTGCCAATCTTTGACTAGCTATGTCAAAGATTGGCAGAACCCATAGTCGGTCGGCCCAACACAAAGCTACTAATTGTTTTTTAGGAAATTTACTTTTAATTTCATTGTTAGGATTTATTTGACAGTTCCTAAATACTCCTATGCATTAGTATTGCCAGTGCAGCAGTGTGGTATTGTCATCTCCATACTGTATTCGAATTAGGTTTATCGTTTTGAAAATATATCAAATTAAAGTAACAGTAGGTACTTATGTTCCTCAATTTTATACATACTTATTATAGGTATGCTTCTGATATTATTATGGAATCATCAATTAACGAACGCACACCTGCTACAGCTCCTGGAATTAGTTAAAGACTGTCTGATTGTATTGCGATTCTAACTTCCATTTCCTATTGGATTTGATTCCTTCTAGCCACAAGAAGGAACAATAAAGTAGCAAATTAATTACATATTTCTAAAATTCAATCCAGATAATCTTTCTATAGTTGTTATATCAACTATACTCACTAGATAAGTAGTAGCTCAGTATTAATTTTACCAAACCGAAAAAAAAAGTGATAAAACTGCAAACCCATAAAACCACTAGCATTCCCTGCCTTTTATAGTCGCGTTTAATAAGATAATGTACTCCATTAGTTATTAAATTATTAGGTGCAGCATTTTCCAAGAATGGAAAACTCGTCTTATATGCAGTTAGTGCAATGGACTGATGATTCGCGCAGCACCAAATTTTATAACTATTTCATAATTCTTCGTATCTGAACATTTTATTTAAGTTAATATTAAGTTTCATGTCTTGTGTTTTGTTTCCCCATCTTGTCATTAGATGTTGTTATTGGCACGGTGAATAAAGTTATCATCTGCATTGCAGATGCAAATCTGCAGATTCCACAGTTTTGTTAGAACGCTGTTGACAAGTGTATCAATATCCAATGATGGCTGTCAAATCTCGTTGGAAATTGGATGGTGACGCTAATTTACAGCTGGCATTTTACGTAAACAGAAATACTATTCATTGCTAATTACTCGATCTCCGTCTTATGTCTAAAACATCCAAATAGTTCAGTAACATTTTAAAACCCAGATATTAATTTAAAAAAGGCAATTTTATACTAGATTATACTTTTTCACCTCAAGCTAAATGAATGTTCTTTAACCAGACAACTCCTTATTACTATTCAAATACATATTCATGTTAGCCTGTTACTTCGACACTATAATCCATTTTAGGTAGCTGAAGAATAATTCATATGTATTGTTTTTTTACTTAACGTTTATAAGTATGGAATGCCTGAATTATAATTTGTTGTTGAAACTATCGTAATTAAACCTGTATCGATACTTTTAAGGCTATACGCAGACCGAGTAGACGATAAACTATCACTCTATGAAAACAATGATAGCGCGCAATCTCGCAATAAAACAGCCTCATGGTCAAAGCCAATACAATGTACCTGCTGAAAAACCTGTTTTAGGACAAGACAAAACTGTTCGGCCTATGAAAGACAAAACTGTTCCGTTCATTAACCTATTGAAAAAGCTGATTTGTTTCTAGTGTGTGTAGCCTAACTGTTGTTAATAGATCGGTAATATAAAAGCTAGTTAACATGCAAAATGTCCCGTTTTGCCTTACTCTTGATTTCTCGAAGCTTTCATTGAAGATATTAGTGCTCTCTGAGAAAACGGGATGGCACAGATCGATTTCTTCGCTATAATAGTCGTCTAAAACATCCGAGTCATGATATGCTAATAGATTAAGCTCGACCACGAGACGAAAGGATTTCAATTATTAACAATGACTGATTATTTCAAAACATCTTCATTGTTAATACCAGCATATTTAGAGATATCATTACATCTTTTGCAAATGAAGGAACGAATTGTGACACTTGGAAAATTATAGCTCATCCTCATAGGAGTACTAATAAAGCTTAACTCATATGTACCAAAAAAATCCCATATCATCGTGAAATACCTCTGTTCAAATAGAATTTAGTTATCTCATCTTTGAATAAAGAAAGCTGTTACAAGACGATGTTATAACCACGGCCTGCAAGGAAAGTTGAAAGCAGCGTGGTACCGGTCTGCGAACTTGAATCAACAGCTACACTATTTGACTTATGTTAATGGAGGTCGTTAAGACGTAATATGTTAATATAATATTATGTTATGAATATGTGAAGTATATGGTTAATCGTAGAAAGTGCGATGCGATATGGTTTTTTTAAGGATCTTGGTGATGTAATTTTGGGTGAGCTTTTAATTGTCAGTTTCGTGTGTGGTTAGACTGTTTTTTGGTTTGACAAAAAATATATTCAGATAACTGAATATATTTTATATTTTAGCCTCATTACAGTCTGACGATTCATATACTCGTAGATAGAGATTACTCTCGAACAATTATGCAATCACCATAATTGCTAGTAAGGCGACCTCTATGGCATAAACTTGTTTGTGTAACAAGCATTCTCGTGTTGGTTCTGTGAGGGGTCACCATAATAGTTCAACGCGTCTGACCTCTTGACCTCTTAAATCATAAATTGATCACCTTTAACTATCAGAATTCTCATAGCAAGAGCCGTCACTTCAGACAGTTGAAAAGTTTAATAAGCCACAACTTCGCTATCAAAAATGTTCCTTTGTTTACCCATGTTCTTCGCTCTACCCGCTATTAATTCGATTAATTGTGTTAGTCTCAGTGACGTCGTTGGTAAAAAAGCTGAATTTTTAATTATGATCGCATAATATCACGGCCCGGTGCGTGTCGTACCCACTGGACCAATTTACGAGATAACATAAAGTACACTGAACTGAAACTAAATTTCTATCTTAGAACAACTTTGTATCTACGCCATTTTTTTTATTAAGCATGGTCATGATCGTTCTTAATTCTGTATTGCATTCACATTCCCCATTTTTTGTCCCAGTAAGGTATCAAATCCAATACTGTATTAAGTGGCAGTTTCTACCATATAAGAAGAGACGGTAAAAGCTAATGCATTGCAAGCAATGATTTGCAATGCATTGAATTCGTATATCATTGGTTAAAATGTCAATCGATATTCATACCGTCACTACCATCACTGGTACTATCAATCGCTCAGGCAATTATAGCCTCTATCAGATATGAAAGTGCTGGTACTTTTCTGAACAGCTCCTGGCCTTAATCTGCACACGTCAATTGTCTAATTGATGTGCGGACAACCGACCACGCTCCACTTACTCCAGGCACCTCCCAGATTTCTAGACCAGTTTCTAGACTTGTCTACTCTTGATCTAGACTTCGTAAACTTCCTGTGCCTTCTTTATAACAAGATTTCACTTTATTATCATCTTCATTCGTTCGGATTGTTGGAATTTCAGAAACATTATTGTTTTTTTTTTCTTGTGTTATTCGCTTTGAATGCACAAAGAAAGTCAACAATTTTTGTGATTGTTTTTAGATTTGCCTCCGTGACTTGGTTCACGTACAGTATTGGCTAAAATTGTTTTGATTCTTGTAATAAAATAATTAGAACGATTTCTCTCCCGATACAATTTTTAGATCCCACGAGGATATTAAGGGGTCTCATAATTAACTTATTCCAAATTGGTCTGTACCGCTAGCCATGATCATAATGTGTCAAAAATATGGGTCAAGCTATCATTTCCTGTACATTATTTTGTCAAGTTTACTGATCATTGATGCCAAGTCTTCTTTATTTATTTTTTCTGCCTTTTAACAAATTGTAGCAAAAGCCATGTAGGCTTTGTTATAATTCCTACATGGAAGTCAATAAAGGTGACCATATTATTTTGCAAGATGTTAGTACTTTCTAATACTGTTTATTTTTACAAGTTACCCGAAACGTAAATGTTTATACCTTAAAGTTTACTACAGCCGTGTTTGGTATACATTATTTACCTTGGAAGTGAAAATTGTAAAAATAGAAACCGCAGAAGAAAAGAACACAGGCATTGTTATGAAACAACCGCAAAAAGAATGCGTAGTTTGAAATCAAATCAATTTCCTGATATTCGCTCCGTATTTCTGCTTTATTTCCCCTATATTTTTAAATACCATAGAAAAAATCCTATTTATTGTTCTGGTACTTTTGCTTTGCTGCTATTTTAAGACATTTTATCAAAAACTACATTCATCCTTTTGTAATTTTGTTTCATCCGAACTATTATTGTCAGACCTGTCTTGGTTACTTCTTACAAAGTGGTCCTCTAGAGCTTTTGTCAAATTAAAACTTCTCCAAGTGCTACATTATGTCCATCCTTATTTTGTCTGTCAAATTAATCAGTAATGATTGAAATGAGAGCCAAAAACTTCAATAACTAGCCCCTTGCCCCGATAAATTGAGATTCCTAGGCATCATTGGGGACTAATCACTTAAACACGGTATCTGTTTCTTCAGCTCGCAGCTTAACTTAAAAGTTAGGGTTTTATAGACGCCCATAAACTAAAGATAAAAACATTACCTGATCGAAATTAGGCGTCCCTGTATCCAATATCCTAGGCCTCAAATCATGTCGATACTCCGTCTCCAAATCTTCTTCTGCAGAATGTACTATAATCACCAAAGCGGCCAACGTGGTCAATAGAGGCATGGCGAATCTCCAAAGTATACCCATATTATATCAAAACGGCAACTGCAAGCTCCGAACGCACTGTGACTGTACGTCCACACGTATTGATGCACAAACACTGCACTAATAACGAGTTCGAAATGTTTGTATCAACTCACGCAATTGTCGCGGCACAATTGAGTCACAAACGAAGCTCAGAAACCAATAGACGGAAGAGTCGAAGATAAAGAAAGAGAAATAGAAGAAAACGAAGCCCTCAAAATTCACGGCTGTTTTCTATTTGTCAAAAACGCGTGCACTCGGCCCTGGCTATTGAACGATTGAATTCGTTTTATTATCACATCATGATTGTATATTAGTAAACAATCCGATGTCGCGGCAATACAATTTCAAATAGGCGATTATATGACTGGTTGTTATTATTTGAGAAAAATGTGAGATCTCTTGTACAAGTTTCCCGCGCTTTTTTTATTTGTGAACGTGAAAGTGATGATGGCGGTTGGCGGCACACGTTAGCCCGCGGCGGCTCAGCGCGTTCGAGTGGTAACTCAAGAAATGGCAAACAGCGCTCCGTCAATGCGCTCCTGCAATTTTTACTTTTCTTTTGTATTTCAATAACAAGTGCATTTTGTGTTTTTTCAACATTGCTCATTCGTGTTTGAAATGTTCGATCAAACAATGATAAAACCTATTCAGGTATGTCGCCGTTATTTTTACCATGAAGCAGTGTTCTCGAATATGCATATGCATATTGCATAAGATTGATATCCGTTCGTCTCGTCTCTATGGTACAGAACAAGGAATAGTTTACACTTCCCGTAATTTTGCACGTTTCTGCATAGGAGTGGTGTCGATGCATAGGATCTATTTTGGATATGCTTTTTCCAAAGTCCCAATATTCTGAAGACAAAGATAAAATTAAAAAGGTGCCTTTCAATGTTAGTTGGAAACTCAAGGGTTGCCCACGTGTAGTTAACCGCATTATTATTATTGGTGCAGAGTACTGGTTTTCTTTTGACCATTTGTACAGGAATAGGATTTACCTACTTGGTCGATTAATGCAGAAAAGATTAACAAGAAGAAGCGGGCTTAAAAATAAATCGCCCCACCGCGGATACGTTAGGTTTTCTTTTGTATATTCATACAGAAACAGGAATAGGTGTAGGTTCATAACTATGTAAAGTTACGAAAAAAGCTGTAGAATTAAGAGTACGGCGGATGCAAGAGCGAGCGCAGCGATCTCGAAAATTCTAACCTCCTGCCTCGAATAAGATGGTGATTTTCACTTCATAGTTAAAACAGAAATAAGACTAACTTTATCGACATATGCAGGAACTAACGAAGAAGGCTGTTAGAGCGAGCGAAGCGAGTTCGAAAGTTTAGCACTCGCCTCGGATAGGTTAGGGTCTCTGTTATGACATAAAGCTTTATTTTTCTGAACGTTTTTGTGTATATTATTTAAAGTCAGGGGTATGCAAGCGTATCCTCTTGCACCCTCGGTATCCAAAATTGTGGAAAACAGGATCCGAAATTTAAATTGACGTAAACCAAAACCTGAAAGATCGGAACAAAAGTTCCCACCAATACACAAAATAACCCATCAATTTTCAATAACTTGTCATCGAATTAAAATATTCGTCATCTAATAGATTTCAAGCTCCCTTAATTTCCATGCGGCAAAGATGGCAAATCACAGTATTATGTGAAACGGAATGTGCGCACGAGCCGCGCCGCCTCCCCGGCGGAATGCGCGCGCCGCCCGTGACGATCACATGCGCGTATTAGCGTCGTTTGTTAATCAATTATTTGTATCTAATAATATGCATGTGTGTAAAAATAGTTGTTTTTTTTTGTGTTTATCTGTTTGTTTGGTAAAAAAAAAGAAAAAAGTATTAAACCACCGTAGGAAACTACTTTAATTCATTTGGTCATGAGGGACTTCCAAGCTGTTAATTTGTTCAGCGTACCTATCCAGAAAACTGATTCCAGCTTTAATTCCTATAATAGAAATTGGGAACTTGCTAACTATAATTTTCTCATTGCTACTACATAATTACAAACCTACTTAATTCAAAGCTTTAATGGCGATTGATGAGTACGGTCATAAAAGAAAAGGAGGCCTTTGAAAATATAATCGTGAGCTTCGGTAGGTACCGGCACCGTAACCACTTAATAAGTTAAAGCTACGTTTCGGAAAAGCTCATGCACGTTCATACTCCCAAGTACAAACATGCATAGTTAAAAGTTACATAAATTGCTAGTATAACATTTGATTGTATTTAAAAACACCTTTCGTAGTTACACGCATCTTACGTCCGAGAGTATTTATTTTAGAAAATTGCTTACGGTAATTTAGTGAAACGATTACTGTCCACACTTTATCGGTCGTTGAAGACTTCCGTGTCGACTGTTTTTATTTACTTGTTTCTTTTAGTAAACGTCTTGGCTAAATACCTTACTGCTTATGCTTGGTTGTTCCGCGTAACGTCGTGACAAAGTAAGAATTGGTATTTTTCACGCCCACTTGCACGCCGTGCATTTCTCTCGTTCTGTTTTCTAGCATTAATCCGCTAAAAGTTGTGTAACTAAAAATAGAAGACGAATGACATAGTTGACGTAACTAGTCTTGATAAAGTGATGAGTGCTGCGGTTGAGTTTGCACCTTTGTATATACCACAATTATGTTTCGTCACTTCCCTCTTGTATGTTATGAGCATTTGAAGACATTTCTGCGTGGGATGTGTTAACAACTTTTAAAATTCTGTAAAACTAAACAATGGGGTTTTGAATGTGACAATAGTTTTTGAAACTTATACCTAATCCGTAATCCTTTGTGGCGGATTTCTCCATATACACTGCGGACACAGGCAGACTAGAGAACGGATTGTAAAACAAAAATGTAAAAATCTAGTCCCCTAATTATTTGACAAGCCCAATTGTATTTAAATTTTTGCAGTCTCTTAACTGAGAAAAGTAATGCAATTATGAATTACAATATACTGTTTAATCTACAGTATCATGTACCAAAAGCCAATCGAAAAACAATTTTGGTACAAGCAAAGGCAGGATTGCCTAGGACCAAGCCATGGCACCAAATGATGATATTAACGAAACCTACATCATAATTTTCATCTATATCCCAAGCTTATCGATCCACATAATCACATCTCGTCGCACGTTGTATGGGTGCGTCGGGTTCATTGTTAGCGTCACATGTTTTCTCACGCGTCGCTCTAACTTTCCATATCACCGGCATAATATTATCGTTGATTTAGTGAGATCGTTGTGACGGTAATAAAAGCTCGTTACATAGGATAACTCGAGCGATCCATACGGATCATCATACACATTCACTCGATGACGATGTGCTCACATATAGATCATATCGGATAGGACAAGTAATAAGCAATGTACCATCTTATTATGTTGTTTGCTTTTATAAGACAATCTCAAACATGTGCTCCGATTTTCTAAGCTTCCAAAATTTTCCCGTCGGTTTAAAAAGCTGCGTGACTGTTAGTTCCAATTGCATGTATTTGTATTCCCTTATAGGTAAATCATACATACATATACATACATACATAAACTCACGCCTTCTTCCCATGGGGGTAGGCAGAAACTACAGAACGCCACCTGCTACGATCCATACATACTCCTTTTGCCTCGTTTACGTTCATACATCTGGTCATACACGCACGCCGGTTGTGAGTACTACGCACCTCACCTTTCTGAAGAACATCACCAATAAGGTCACTATATGTCTTCCTAGGGCGTCCCCTCCCGGCGTTTCCACTCACGTCTGCCTTGTAAATACCTTTTGTTAATCGCCCTTCATTCATCGTCTCAACATGACCAAACCATCTTAGCATACTCTTTTCAATTTTTGTCACTACATCTTCCTTTAAACCGCACCGTTGCCTTATCACATCATTCTTCAGTCTATCATTCATAGTCACACCACACATGCTTCGCAAGGAACGCATTTCCACAGCATTTATTCTACTTTCATGCTTCTTTTGCCACACCCAACACTCATTTCCATACAATAAGCGTAGGCACCAGCACACCATTGTGAACAGCCAGTCGTGCTTTTTTGGACATCAACTGGTTGGTTACAATTGCATGTGTAGCACCATTCACTTTATTTCGCGCATTTACCCTTCTTTCCACATCTCCATCAATCTTTCCATCCCTTGTAAATTAGACTCCCCAAATATACGAACTCACTTACTTGCTCTACACATTTATCAATTAATTTCACATCACATACCGATACATCCTCTTCTCTTTCAAACACCATGACCTTCGTCTTATTCACATTTATATTCATCCCTTTCATTTTAAATGATTCATCCATCACAGTCACCATGTCTTGCAACCCTTCCGCTGACGATGCAAGTAGAACTTGATCATCTGCGTAGAGAAGGCATTTGACAGGCAACTCATTCATCGTCAATCCATACTCACCCTCTTTCAAATCTGTCAGACAACTATCCATGTACAAGTTGAACAGCCATGGTGACGCTACACGACCCTGTCTAACACCCCTCGAGATGCAGAACCAGTTCGTGTATGCCCCATTTACCCTAACACAAACACTGGAATCCTTGTTTAAAGATTTCAGTGCCCGTACTAACCGCCAGTCCACATCGTACAAGGATAGTGTCGACCACAGTTCTTCCCTCCACACACTGTCATAGGCCTTCTCCAAGTCCACGAAAGCACAGTAGACTTTCTTGTGCTTTGCCAGATGTTTTTCGGCTATGCACCTTAGGGACAAGATCTGATCCATACATCCCATTCCCTCTCTAAATCCTGCCTGCGCATCCCATATTTTCTCAGCTGTCACTCTTATCACTCTATTTATTAAAATCTTCGCATATAGTTTGCCGACAACACTCAAAAGACTAATGCCGCGGTAGTTTTTACATTCCTGCTGAGAGCCTTTTCCCTTATATAGTGGTACGATTACAGCCTTACACCAATCATCCGGCACACGGCCATATCTCCAACACATATTAAAGATCCGGCACAACAGGCTTGCTACCACCCCGTCACCTCCCTTCAGCTTTTCAGCAGACACTCTACCCTGCAGCTTTCCCAACTTTCATCCCATTCAGCGCTCCTACGATCTCATCTATTTCTATTTCATTCTCTTCATCTACATCTGAGCTTGGGTCTTCAGAATTGGCGTCTGCCCAGTTGCCCACTCCTTGCACACTATCCTGACAACTAAATAAACTTTCAAAATATCCCTTCCAGCGTTCCAAGACCTTACATTCTTCGCTTAATAAACATCCATCTTCTGCTCTTATAACATTCATACTCGATGTTCCTGTCACTCCGCGAGCCAATCTTACCTGTTTCCAGAACAGCTTAACATTGGCCCTGAAGTTATCAGAGAACTTCCTGTTATACTTTTCTTCTTTTTCATCCTTTTTCATTTTCACCATCTCTTTCACTTTCGTTTTCATTTCGGAGTATCTCTTCTTCACTTTTTCCAAATCATCTGTCACATTCGTTGCCTGATTCATCCTATTTTGGGCCTTACAGGCTAACACATTAAGCCAGGCCTCTTTTTTCTTCCTCAAAACCTCTTTAACTTCACCATCTACCCAAGAATCATTCGTTCTACTACCACCTTTTCTCTGCGCCAGACCACATACTTTTGTGGCTACTTGCACCATACAATTTCTTGCTATATCCCATACTTCTTCTAGGCTGTAGTCATCCGCATCATCAAATATTTTATTCGTCTTCATTTTTACTTCCCTCTTATATTCCTCTTTTACTTTTAATTCTTGCAGTCTTTCTACTTTTATTCTTTCTAGAGCAGTCACAGGAACTCGAACTCGATGACGCCAATGCCTGAACAGACCATCCACCCGACACATAACCAGATAATGATCAGTCCCTACATTAACTCCCCGATATGCTCTAGTATCTGTAACTTTACACTTTAATCTTTCATCCACAATCACAAAGTCGATCATACTTCTGCTGTCTTGCCTTTCCCACGTATAGCTGTGAACGGTATAGGTAAATCATACACTCAATTTAAATAAACAAGACCGTTACGTGAAAGTTTCAATATTCTTTCCAAATCAGTTGAGATAATCTCAAGTTCTAAACGTTGGGCACGCCACTATTGCGGCAGTAAGCCCCCTCTTTGAGGAGTGGATTGAGAGGTGCCACGGCGTCCTCACCTTCCGCCTGGCGCAGGTCCTCCCCGGATAAGGTTGTTTTGGGAGGTGCCTGTTTCGTATAAGGCGGGAGGAAACCCCCGGGTATTACCACTGTGTGGATCGCCCGGAGGACACGGTGGATCATAAAGTGGAGGTTTGCCCGTCTTGGGTGGAGCACCGCCGTGCCCTCGCAGGAGCGATCGGTGGCGGCGATCTCTCGCGTCCGGCCCTGGTTCAGGAATCTGTCTCCTTCTGCGAAACAGTAATGCTCGCGAAGAAGGAGGCGGAGCGCGTGAGGGCGAGGCAATCATTACGCCCTCACGCCCCTAGTCGCCGCAAGAGGAGACGCCCATGGCGTCGGGAATCGATAGCCGATTCCCGGCCTTCGTAGGCGCGGGCTTGCGGACGGCGAGCAACGGGTAGCTCGCCGTCCGGTAAGGACCAGGCCCTGGTCGACGACGGCGCGTCGTGTTCCTCGCGCGCCTCAAAGAGATGTTCGCACCATTGACGGGATCCCATAGGGCCGATGCCTGACGGGGTCGCGGATTGACTGAAAGAGTTACCGTGGCCCTGGCGCACAGGCAACTGAAGGAACACGGGTGGGTTTTAGTCAGTAGAAGTCTGACACGCCCTCCCGCTTCACCCAGAGCGGGAGAAATCATTAGATGATTACCCAAACAAACAAAAAAAAAAAAAAGTTCCAACCGTTCGTAGTTTCGCATCTTCCTCACATTGTACCTAGTGTACCTAGTGTATCTTCCGGACAATAAATTTTGCCAACAAAGCATACATATCGTTTGTTACTAGCTATCTAAGTTTTTATCGATTGCAGAATGATGCTCATCTATGAACACAGGCTTTCTGTTGTATTTTCTTTTTATCGTATCGCATTCTGTTGTTATAGCGGCTATAGGCCTAGGATATAGCCCTTCTTAAGTTTGATGTATCATCTTACTCGTGTCACCTGTCCTAATCAGCGGTTGGATTGCCCGATTGTTGACTATAGAATTGTGCTTTGTTTTGTTAGTTTTTATTCAACTCTGTAGCTTCTTCCGCTTATTATCCCAATTTGCTAGCCACCGATGGCTTTTTACATTCGTTAGTGGTTATTTGCAGAAGTTATTAACTCGATTATCCTATAACAATTGTTTCTGCAAGTTTATGCAACACAATTGACTACATTAAGCCAGCTTCGTTGGAAGATGGCACTTTCATTTTGTGTACGATTTCCTATATAATTTGTAAACCGCAGATAATTTTGTTAATTTTCTATTGCAATCTCGCATAGAGTTATTTAACAAGTCATTTGCATGCGTTTTGACATCGTCTTCGAATTTTGTTTCTACAACTCAATTCTGGTAGAATATATTTTTATGTATTTTATTGTTTTAGTGATTAATTCCAGAGTGTAATTTTTCATGGGCTGTTTCAAGTAATTTATTATAAACTCAAACTCAGCTCAAACTCAAAGCATTTATTTCAAATAAACCAATTATAGGCATTTTTAAATTGGCAAGGGATCGGTCAGTCAGAAAGATGAAGCTAGTTCGAATAACGAATAATTTGTTTAACAATTAGAAAGTTAGATTCGTTTCTACCATGTCAAAGTCAATTACCATTTTTTCAAAATTTCTTTGTTTGCAAATGCAGTTCTCATATATAAGGAATCAGACGATCCAAATTGAATACATCCGTAATTGACAAGACTTGTTATTTCTAATATCTTGTGAATTGAGACATTCGTTCAAAAAGGTATAAGCGGCGCAAGTAGATTCTAGCCATTGTTTGTTTGTTTCTCTCTTGGGCCATAAACAACCCTGTCACCAACAAATGTTAAGTCACGTTCCCTACATAGCGATTAGGCATTTGCTGTGGATGTTTTATCTACGGCTTCCACATTGTTCTGCGTCCGCAACTCCGCGCATTCGGTTTGTTTGTAAATTCTTCACTACTAACAATGTTGTATTGTGAAAGTAGCGAGCGTCTATCCGTCTGCTAATAAACCCATAATAGATATAATTCTATGTGAAAATACAACCAGACTTAATAAAATACGAGGAGATGAAGAGTTAGATAAGATGAAGAGTTACTAAGACAATAGGTAAGCAGGTGTTATAAGAGTGAAAATTGTAATTGTTTAAAAGTAAGAGTCTGTTTCAATAGGCATCTATTGTTTGTAGTTACGCTGGCAATGCATATGGAAATAATTGTTACGTATTCGTTAATGAGAAATTGCTCTCGCTGGGGAAATGTATGAAAATGATTTCTCTGTCTTCACTCATAGGGCTGCATGTATTTGAAGTTTAACGCCACTATTTTAATTGGGATCAAATTAATCTTTTTGAATACACCAACGGGTATTTGACATATTACAGTTACCTATGATACAAAGCTACGTGCCCTTCATATATTTAATGATATATTTTTCAATAAAACATAAAATATATTTAACAACCGATCTCAATTTTGTAAAATCAATAAAAACATGTCCGGTGAAATTCGCGTGAGCTACCAGCTCAAACAATGTGGCGTGATTTGTTCCGATATTATCACAAATAGCATCTTTCATTCAGGCAAAGCAGGTATACTGAAGAATTCTTCACCTTTTCTCTAACAAATGTCTTAACCAGCAGCAAAGTTATGTTGGCCGCATCAAATTCCTAATGAAGATTTATTTGTGCAACGCTCCGGTTGGAACTCAGAATTGTTTTGTTTTGTCATGTTTTCGGGCATTATAGATTACGTAAAACTCAGTATGATAATAAAATTATGTGTAGATCTTCACGCCAACGACGTTGAAATATTCGAAATATTTAAAGGATTTTCCGGTTTCCTTTCAAACAATCGTTAAGATTTTTTGGCATCATCCGTTTGCGCATATACGTATTTGGAATTCTTGCATTGATATGACCACTGTGTTTGTAATCTAGAACATTTGTCAACATATTCTTCTTATCGTTACATAACATCGTCATTGTTCCAGATGGGCGGTGTCCACGGTGATGACGAGGCAGAACAACATCCAGCTGGCTGACACTGACGTCACAGCTTTCATCCCGCTTTGGGATATGTGCAACCACGAACATGGCAAGGTAAATTAAGGCGACTATAAGTGCCAGCGACCTTGAGCGAGTGGGAGGAGCATGCGAAACTTTTAAGCGAATAAAATTGCACAGAGCGTTAGCGTCTACCCGGACATTGGTCAGCGATGCACTGCCGCCCGTCGCCCGCAAGAGCCCCCGCTTCAACGCGCATCAAGTTTATTCACAAAAACAACCCACCTTGATTTATCAAACACAATACAAATAAAA
The DNA here is from genome assembly GCA_916610205.1 of Griposia aprilina. NCBI lineage: Eukaryota > Metazoa > Arthropoda > Insecta > Lepidoptera > Noctuidae > Griposia > Griposia aprilina. Next base: position 11,140,067 of record OU744297.1, on the reverse strand, counting down.
GCCGTATACTAAAATTTTGTTAGTTAAATTGTCTTCTAAACGGTGCAGATTTCATGAAAATACGCCCGATAGTTTTTGCGTGATTATCGTTTTTGTGTTCGCGTTAGACATTACTTTACAAATTAATTACACTATGTTATACAAATATAATTTCAAATATTCACATATCAAATTACGAAGAAAATTGTCTAGTTTATCATTTTTTTTTTTAACAAATAAGGCTATTCGTTTCGTCAGCAATACAACTCCTTAAGTTAGAATTGAAAGCAAATCTCATGATTTCATGAAATAGTCATTCAATAGGGTAATATGAGCTTAGAGAGATGTATTACTGATTCTAATGATTATAATTCTGTAAAGCCATATTTGTTACGGTCGCGAATCATATTTTAATCAAAATACAACCTGACAGTGACCTGCAAATTGCAAAAAACGTAACAAAATTTGAATTTCGCGGACTACCCTGAAGGTTCCGCCTTAAGTGCAACTATAACTATGTACATCGAGTAACTATTATAAAAAAAAACCAGTATACAATGATTTTATACATAAATAAAATTTACCAGATTTCTATTTAACTTGCTTTGTAAACTTCAACTTTCTATCAAACCGGGAAATCTAAATAATATTGTTTATTTTGAAACCCGACGGAAAAAGAGGGGTGTTATAACTTTAACGTGTGTATCTGTGTGTCTGTCTGCGGCATCGTAGCTCCAAAACGGCTGAATAGATTTTTCCGGACTTCATATTGAAATTTGAACAAAAAGAAATATGACTATATAGTTAAAAATAAGTGTGTTACAGAAAAATAGGTGTGGGTGTTTTATCAGTATGTAACAATTACCTACTATTTCTTGCTATTTGCTCATTTTCATGTTAAAGCGTAATTGAAAATGCATATTTGCAGAAAAGAGTGTCATTAGAGCAGCAGCAGATGCTCATTGCATTCATGCAAGGGCATGAGGACCTTCCCCGGGGTCGTGTCTCAGGACGACGCAGCCCGCAAAGCAAAAATCTAATATACTAACCTTGTAAAAAAAGAATCACGTAGTCCATCTACCCAAATAATTTCATCGAAAGTCTAGAACGAATTTAAGTGTTACGTACAAATGTAGCCACCTTAAATTATATAAATATACTTGGAAATATGCAGCGGCCAAAATCAAAAAAATGTTACCTACTTTATGTATACTTACTTTAATCATCATCATTATCATCAGCCTATATTCGCCCACTGCTGGACGTAGGCCTCTCCTAGTGAACGCCACTGAGCCCGATCCTCGGCTCTCCTCATCCAGTCTCTGCTAGCCGCCTTTCTTTCTTTACTTTAGATAGTACCTAAATTAGTTTATTATTAAGCAATATTTCAAAATCTAAATATTTTATTTCACATAAACCTACATGGGCACCAAAGAAACGTCACAAGCTAGGTGAACGGTTCCAATTGGTCGTTTCCTATTGAAAAGAGCCGGCAAGAAATTCCACAGCTAGGTACCTAAAAAAATGGCTTATATACAATGTTTTCAAATTACAGTGTTATTAGGTATGGGAGGACAGTGTAGGCCTGTCAACAAGTACCAGGTACTTAACAAAATACTGACTACTTATTTGTTGCTCGATATCACTTCCAACAGCAAATACCTGTCGGAAGAATGTATGTTTTGATACCGTATTTTAACTGATTTGAATTGTCAAAATTGTACGGTTTCGGATTTGTGAATAGCGTATATAGGACTTCGTCGATAAGATTGACGTTCGATACGGCACGAAAGCGGATCGTACCTTTGTGAATAGCAGCTGATCTTTTGTATTTCCGCGATGTCCATTATTGGCACGATGACTGTCATACATATAACCTAGTATGATATTTTCTATTACTCTGGTCAGTGGTCACTCAGTAAAATAAAATGGTTACGTATAATATTGCTCATCCATCATATAAGTCATACCCGTCAATTACTTATTTATCTTTCATCACTCATGTCAAGATAATAACAGTGTTTATTAATAAATTTATTGAAAGGAACATTTCATAGACTTTCTTTTAACAACTGTGGAAACAGCCATTTTGCGAAGAAAAGCCGTGACTTGTTACGTAGAGGAATCGCTAGAAAATAATTACCTTCTATCTATTTAAAATAATTGGCCGTTGTGTTGATTCACGAAAATATTTTTTTCACCTGTTATTAACTTTCTATATTTCTCCGTACGTAACTGAAAGGTTTTAAGGAAATACATTTATGTACTAGGTATTCAGAGCTACTTCCTACTCTCAATAGTAAACCATACATATTTACAGTCGGTCATCTTCATGAATATTCTTAGTTCTGCTAGAATATACTATTGGGCCAATCTTTTTGATATTGTGTACGATTGAAAAAACGAAATTACGTGAATCGTTACGTTGAATCGAAAGAACGTGTTGTTTCTTTCAAGGCTAGCCCATGGTATAATAATATACTTCGCCAGGTATAGCATTCCGGTCACGGGGGTGACACAAGCCTACGTCATCACCGCTGTGTTACCAGTAGTGTGTAATAATAACTCCCCAATCGCCTTTATTACCTGTGCGAATCCGATTAAACAAAGAGGTTTTAACTAACAATTACGTTGGTATTGTTTAAATTGAATTGTTTCGTTTGATTGGAAAAATTAAACGCCAGTTTAAATGGTTTATATATATTTTTTAACAGAATGGGGACTGAAAATGTTTCCAAAATTCGTGTTTTGTTGCAATAAAGTGGCAACTGTACAGTGACGTAAGCATGTGTCATTCCCGGAATGCCAGACCTTGTTTTTTTAGACCATGGGCTAGCCTAGCTTTCCCAACTATGTTAGGGTCGGCTGCCAGTCTAACTGGATGCAGCTGCCTACCAGTATTTTACATGGTGTTACTGCCTATTTGACCTCCACAACCCAGTTACTGGGTAACACGATTCTCCTTGGTTACGACTCAATGTCAGACTTTTGGGCTTCTGACTGCCCGTAACAACAGTCAAAGATCTAGGAATGTCAGCGGTGACCAACGGCTTAAAGTGCTTTCCGAGACACGTAGGTATCTTTCTATACCTAACCGACTAATATTAACTGCACTGTCGCTGACTCTGATGCCATTATTGACAGCTTTTGAAAGTGTCTTTGTATTACTTATCCCTGTTTATAAAGAGCTATTCAATTGTATCTATTATCAAATAGGTAGCCTGTCACATTGTATGACTTCTTATTTTGGTTAAACAGTGACAATAGATGACATTATATTAGATCAGGGTCTTAGAAGCTATGACAATTTGTCACCAACGCGCTTGAGTCATAATTACTCATAATGTATCCTCGACTGGCACTGCTTCTAAACGCATTTGTAAATGTGCCAATTCGATACATTCAAAACTAATATATAATTATTTTCCACATCACACAATTCGATGATAAACTGATAACGCAATCGCGATACGTGATTTCTGTATCATAGCTATCCATATTAATGGATAGCTAGTCCTATTGCTACTTAATCGTCAATTTAACAAATATCTATCTTCAAATATGTATTGCTATGGATAGCCTCAGAAAAGCCCAACCGTCACCACGTTCTGTTGTTAAAGCTGGCAGGACGAAACTATTAAATCTTACCAAATTTTACAACAAACTCCATATAGAAACACTTTTCTGTCTAGTTGAAGTGAAATGACCTATTATCTAGATTATATGATAATTATATTGCCACATTCCAGATAACAACAGACTTCAACAAAGACTTGGACTGCGGGGAATGCTTCGCGCTTCGAGACTTCAATCCCGGCGAGCAGATCTTCATTTTCTACGGCGCACGACCCAACGCAGATCTGTTCCTGCACAATGGGTAAATTAGTAAACGTTATCTATTTCTGTCTTGTCGCTTTTATTTATCTGGCAATTGCCAATTAACGAAGAATTACTTATTCGTTTTATTTAGCTAACTTATTTAATTATGTATTTCTTTGATTTTGATAGCACCAAATACATAATATAATATTATTGGGTACTGCTCAGTTTGCTAAAATTAACTCCTACAAAATTGGTTAACGTTATCTATTTGTGTCTTGTGGTTTTTATTTGACTGTCAAGTACGAATTTACGACGAATTGGTTATTCATGTTACTATCTAACCTGATACATTATATTCTTTGATTTTATTTAACTAATTTTCTAAAATTAAACATAATGTAGTGCAAAGTTGCATAACTCTGATGTGATTCAACTGAACTTTTGACTAACTTCTCCATTTTATTAGCCCCCCGTAGGTTTTGAACATACCTAAGCTTCTTCATTAAGAACTTGTAATTAAACCAAACAAAAGGATTATGTAAGAATAGTAATAGGTAGAGTTCTGTAGTTTCTACGAGTACCTACCCCCATGGAAAAAAGGTGGGATTTTATAGTATGTACCCTAGGTACATAAAGATAATATTCAACAATAGTCCACAGCCAGTATAACGATCCATTATAGCAAAGGTACTGAACCAAACCGACGTATATTTATTTAGCTGTGTAACTCGATGTAGGTGTGTTACATGCATTTCTAATGAAATAGTATCAAATCTGCATGCAATCCTATCTGATGTTCCTGATTCATAACGGTGACGCAACTCATTACGGCTTGTTGTGAGTTATATCACACTGAATGCTACCGTTCTGTTCATCATCAGTGACTTGCATTTAGAATTCAATTAACACATCGGAGGTTGGAAATTGAAACGGTGTTTTGACTTGGATTGCAAATGTTATATTAATTGTTGCGTGTTACGTACAGAGTAGTCTGTTTGTCACGATAGTTTTGGGACGTACAGACTGTTTGATAATCTGATACAGCTAAGACACTAGTTTTTCAATTTAATGTTGTTAAAAACGCTCTTTATACAGCGTGTATCAGAAATTTGTGGTCATAATTAAGGGTGTGGTACAGATCATCAAGCTGAACAATTTTCTCCATGGGACCAACATCATAATCGCGAAAAAATAATCAGCTCAATACAACACACACACCCATGTCACAACACTTTTACTTTATTAGAACGGACACACACTTCCCTATTCTTATATTTTTATTCTAGCGTATGGCACTCGTGGGTTGCAGCTGAAAGTCAGCGTCAGGTGATACACCTTGTGTTGTCATCTGACATTATGCTGAGCTGAAGCCCCTTTGGCATTATAATCTTCTTTTTCCTGTTTTTTTTTAGTTTTGAGGGGTATTTTTGTTGCTACAATGCCAATAAACGCATTTTTCCTTCTTTCTTTCTTTCAGCTGTCCTATACAAAATTTCAATACCTCGAGTTGTTCAATCTGATGTCAAAGTCAAATCATTTATTTCAAATAAGCACATAAAAGGCACTTTTGAACGTCAAAATTTACAAAAAAAAGGTTAACGAGAACTTAAACTTAACTCTTTTAAAAACGTTTTACAATATGATGTATACATTAAGTATATAACGATATGTGAAGACGATGCACCTAGAATAAAATTACTATACCACAATACGTAAAAATAATTAAATATAACGCAATGACAGGTAAATTAATTATGAGATAGATACATGGTGCTCACATATTTACAAATATTGAAAAGTAAAAGATTTTTCCAAAATTTCACAATTAATAATTTAGTGTGTGAGTTAAGGTAGTAACATAATGTAAAAATCAATTTCATAAAAATTATACAGTTAAATTAGCAACCAGTTTGAGTCTCTCTAGATTGTCCTATGGAGCAGGAACAGCATGTTTCCAAGCATTCTTATCTAGGATATAATCCTCTAATTTTTAAGTTCTAAATTTCGTTCATTTGTCTTTTTTTTGTGTCTGTATTACACCCTTAAATATGAACAAACATTTCTAATACACGCTATATTGACGACACGGCAGCGCTTTCATATTACTTAAACCTAACCTTAGGGATACCAGCTTGAACTCAGAGTTTGAGTTTATTTTTAATATTCTTGGTGTTTAAATCTTAATCTACCAACATAGTTCATATCTCATTATTCCTCTTATTTATTACAGATTCGTTTACCCCAACAACCAGCACGATAGTCTATCTCTGTCGCTCGGCGTCAGTTCAAGTGACCCGCTCCGTGAAACGAAGCTGTCACTCCTGACCAAGTTAGGGCTGGCAGGCATCGCCCACTTCAGTTTGTACCAAGGAGACAACCCTATCAGTGCTGAGCTTCTTGCCTTTATTAGGATATTTAATATGAATCAAGGTGAGTGAAATTGTGACCCTAGTATTATTTATTCTCTATACATCACTTCCAATTTCGAAAAATGCACGACTTCGAAGAGTCCGCGCTCTTTTATTAAATAGGATATTAGTTATGTTTTAACTACGCTCACATAATTACTGATTCATTAAACGACTCTCAACTCATTTATTATGTGAGTTTGCTTCGGAACAATTAGTTTCACGAGACGTTGCAGTTGTACAAAAAAATACATAATTAGGTGGTATTAGTGAAAAAGATATTTGATTTTAATTAAGTACATGGGAAACTACTTTTTCTATGAACACCATGGAGAAAACCCAGTTAGATACATGCACAATGGTGATGTTTATCTAAAAGTATCATGTTGCCTTCGAGATTGTTAGTAATTGAATCGGTTCATCAATGAGCATTATGTTTGTGCATGCATTATGCTACCTTTGTCTAGGGGCGACACAATTGAGTAATTGTATGAAGACATAACAATCGATTAGATGACTACTAATTCATAAACAAACAATATAATTTCAAAGAATAAAGGGCAAAATGATGCATGTCTTTATAAATAATTTCTTTGAATATAAACTAATAATGTCATAGAAACTCTTTCCGCGTTATTTTGAGTTTCATTGTTCTGATCGCCGGAAATATGTATAAGGTAGTACTGGGTGGTACTTTTGAAGTATGAAAGGGCATCATACTTCTGCCTAGTCTAAACTAATATTATAAAGAGAAATGATTTAATTTTTTTGTATGTTTGTTTGTTATGCTTTCACGCTAAAACGGCTAAACGGATTTGGACGAAATTGGCCACATAGGTAGACCATAGCCTGGATTAGAGAACGTATGCTACTTTTTATCCCAATAATCTCACGGGATCTATGCTTATGGGGGTGAAACCGTGGGGCGCAGCTAGTAAAATATATTTTTATAACATCCAATAGGTTCTGGTTCATCGCGCTTTCAGTGTAGCCGTTTTTATTTAGGGCGATTTCGACCAAACTTTTATACCTATTTTATGACTGTAACGGCCCCGCCGCCGCCATATGGCACACGGCAGGACATACTACCACCGTGCCTGCGTAGCCATACCGCGCCCGCGCTTACACTTCGCGCCGCCAGGGGCGCCAGTCGTCGTAGTATGCCATGGATGGCCATCCATCGCAACGCAAACGTCGTTCTTTATCTCATCAGACAATAATCAGACTCAGAACATAACTTGTAAACTAAATTATAACAGTATAATAGATTTGAACAGTAACGTCCATTATTTCGAAGCCCATTACACAGCGGCTGCAGCCAAAACAATGTCTTATCTTGCCATTAAAAAGTTAACGTGTGACAGTTTTTGTCTAAGCAAACTGTCAAAGTTTATTCGCAGGATAAATATTTATCTAGATACCTATATAAGTTTGGTCGAATGTGCCTTTAATGTCACAAATAAATAGACATTCTTTATTGTAAGTACATTAGAAAGAAAAGGTACATTCAAACGGTACAAATCACTCACACAACTATTGGAGATAAGTTTCTAAATAACCAATATTAAAAAAAAAACTAACCCATACTTTCGTCAACTACTCTTTAAACTTGTCACATAAAAAAACACTCTTTATTTCAGAGGAACTAACAAAGTGGTCAACCCAGGGTCTACCAGGGGACCTAGTATCTTCTGATGCATCTAGTGCCGAATCAGTGGGCGCAAACATCGATAGACGAGCTTACACCTACTTACTGACACGGTGCAAGCTCATCACAGCTTCATATAAGGAAATTGCCGGCGGTGATGATGATTCACTGCATAGGTAAACAATAATTATTTTTTCTATGGTAATGTACAGAGTAAGCGCAATATATACAGCGTAGGACTTACAGGTGCACAGAGATTTGATTAATGACCCCCATGCTAGGTGGAACCTGTGTTACTGGGGTCATCCATCCGTCCATTATAAGTATAGTCGGTTTCAAAAGTATCTGATGAAAATATAAACAAATGGATCTGAAAACGAACCTGTGGGTGCTAATTTGTAGTGCTACTTACAAATTGAGCGCTTTAGTTTCATTATTTGAATACATAAAACACGATATTCTAATTTAAAATCACCTTGTAGATGTTTTCCATTTGACAATTGAGGCTAATTTTATAACCTCAATTTTCGTCCATGTTTTTCAATTACAGTTTAATTAAGCTATTCAAACAATAATTGTCGGAAAAAAAGTTGAGATATAAAGTTGAAACCTTCTAAATAGATATGAATGTGTTACTTCTCATTCCCTTTAGTGAGTATTCGCGCATTGAGACATGCGGGGTAATTCCGTAACACACTAACAATAGGAATGGCTTTCATTTTAACAGTTCAACAACATTCATTGCGTTATTTACCTTGTTGAGCAGTTTTTTTTTTTTCGAAGATATTAAGCAATGGATTAGCAATATCCTTCAAAATGATTCAAATTGTGATTGATACGCAATAAGGGTGCTGAACAGGCTTTGTTTACACTTTCATTAGATACTTTTGCAACAGACCGTAGGTACTGTAGCTAGTGTGCTCCTAGATTGAATGAGTAAACGTTCAATAAAGTAGGTCTATATAAATATTTGTGTCGTGGCTATAACAGATAAAAAAGTGACTCATAAGGACAGTAAATGAGATAAACACCATTTGTCACTAAGAAAAGACTTGTAGTTAATGTTACTAGGCTGATCAAAAGCTGAAACAAAATAATACATTTTGAAAAAAACTCGTTACTTAATGATACTGTCACCATCATCTAAAAGTTTTATGTTTTGGAGTACACAAATAAACCGAACTCTTTATTTTAGGAAAAATGTGAAGCAGCTGAAGAAATGTGAAGTACAAATACTACAGGGTGCCATGAAGTATCTAGAAGAAACTCTACGTAAACTACCCGCCGCTGAGGAAAATTCTAAATAAATTCTTATGCAATCCGGTGAATAAATCCATAGATTTTATTCTATCTCGAAATGGGATCGCCTCACGACAGATATGAATGGATTGATGGGTATTTTCAAAAGGATTTCTTTTTTCAAGGGATATTTCTGCTAATTGTAGGAAATACAGGGTGACAGGAACAGCGACGCGCAATCTGTAACCATGAAGTCAGCACATGATTCTAGACCCCTAGCGTAGATTGTTTTTGTCGGTTATCAAAACAAAATCTGTTGTTTCATAGAAAAGTGCAATACCTACGCGGTCAAAATGTATAGAGCTATTTTTGTTTTAAATAACCTACCATACATTTCAACGCAGGGGTGTTCAGTATGAATGAAGGGCGACTAACAAAAGGTATTTACAAGACAGATGCGAGTGGAAACGCCGGGAGGGGACGCCCTAGGAAGACATATAGTGACCTTATTGGTGATGTTCTTCAGAAAGGTCAGGTGCGTAGTACTCACAACCGGCGTGCGTGTATGACCAGATGTATAAACGTAAACGAGGCAAAAGGAGTATGTAAAGATCGTAGCAGGTGGCGTTCTGTAGTTTCTGCCTAGCCCCATGGGAAGAAGGCGTGAGTTTATGTATGTATGTATGTATGGGTGTTCAGAACCATGTACTAAATCCATGGTAACAATTTGCGCGTCGAAGTCCCAGACACTCTGTATAATTAATAAGTATAAAATCTTATGAACAAAAATCATGACAGTATTGGTACTTTATGACCTTGTCGATATAATTTTTACTAAGTTAAATTTACTTAATATTTTTTAAACATACAACGAATTTCATTTGCTGGGATTTTTTGTTAATTGTTTGTGTGTTTATAATTGTTTTTTAGTTGTAATGTAGTTACAATTTGTATGCAATTTTTATTATTTAATATACTTCATTTGAGTTCTTATACCATCATTTTATTTATACTACAGGCGGTGCACCTAAAATTACTAAATTCTATACAAACTTTCATCCCTTATTTATCCCTTTAGGGGATACGATACGTCGAAGAAGAAAGGAATGAATTTTACAAAATCCTCTCATAATGCTCACTTTCGTTATGTAAGGAACCCCTGTGCAACATTTTATGCTTCTAGGCCCAGCGATTTGTTGCTATCGGCATCGAGTCGACGATGAAGTACCTGGGGCATTCCACGCGAAGCGGACAGTTAAAAAAAACTCGATGTTTCTGATTTTAGTAATATTTGAGTATGTTCTACCTATACATATTATTGATACGTGTACCAAATATTTTTGTAATATAATGATTAGTTACAGAATTATGGGACTTTGAAATTTTCGACAACCGGTTGGCGGTTGGTTGGGTTGGTTGGTTGGTTGGTTGGTTGGCGGTTGGCTTCAGAGCCGATTATAGTCACAAAATTATATATTAAAATAATTAAACCAATGGATTTGTTACTTCATTTACTGAGCTTTTTAATTGTATTTTTGGAAAAGAAAAAATATTTATTTTTTTGTAAAAAAAGACTGCAATTTTTTTTTCTTCTTGATTTTCACAATGTTTTTTCTTAATTTTTTACAAAGATAGACCATTTCGTTTTTTTTTAAGTTTTTTATGTAAATAGCTAATATTGTATAGAACATTCTTGCCAACTTTTATAATGGGCGTAGAAGTGGATTAGGAGCTAGACTGAAAATACTGCCGAAGGGTGGCGTTCTGCGCCGCGCCGCCGCGCTGCCAGGCCGCCTGATGCCCGCCACTTGGGCGAGTAAGCAGATTAATTTTTTTCTTTAGCAGTTTGATATTTAAAATAAAACGAATTATCTTTTATGATTAATTACAATTTTTTACAATTTTAAATGCTTCACTGTTACTCGTGCGTTTTATCATAATACCTTCACTAGTATCAAATGTGCGTCTGGGGCATTGATGTTTTCGCCCATTGGTACAAACGCTTGAGTGTAGTGATCGCTTTGTTTGACGCCGACTGTAGACTAGGTCAAGTCGCCAGACGTTTCAAGTTGCCACCCTTCGGCAGTATTTTCAGTCTAGCTCCTAATCCACTTCGACGCCCATTATAAAAGTTGAAAATAATGTTCTGTACAATATTAGCTATTTACATAAAAAACTTAAAAAAAACGAAATTGTCTATCTTTGTAAAAAACGAAGAAAAAAAAAAATTTGCTTCTTTTTAACGTTTTTTTTTCTTTTCCAAAAATACAATGAATAAGCTCAGTAAATGAAGTAATAAATCCATTGGTTTAATTATTTTAATATATAATTTTGTGACTCTATAATTATAGAGTCACAAAATTGGCTCTGAAGTACAGCATGCCAACCGGTTGTCGAAAATTTCAAAGTACCATAACTCTTTAACTAGTCATTATATTACAAAATTATTTGGTACACGTATCAATAATATGTATCGGTAGAACATACTCATATATTACTAAAATCGGAAACATCGAGTTTTTTTACCCGTCCGCTTCGCGTGGAATGCCCCACCTGGGACTCGTCCTCGACAGCCGGTGGAACTTCGTTGAGCTTTTCCGACGTTTGGCTCCCAGACTGGACCGGCCCGGGGCTGCCTTGAAGCGGCTCTTGCCCAATCTAGGGGGTCCAAACGCCTCCTGCCGGAGGCTCTACGCGGGGGTCGTGCGGTCCATGGCTCTTTACGGGGCACCGGTGTGGGCCCGTTCATTGAGGCTCCCACCAGTCCACCGGCTGAACGCGTCCCATAGGGTCATGGCCATCCGGCTGGTCCGGGGATACCGCACGGTCTCCTGCGAGGCGACGAGCTTCCTTGCCGGATTGCCGCCATGGTATCTGAAGGCAAAAGTCCTCGCGCACATTTGGGAGTGGCGCGACGAGACGAAACGCCGGGGCGTAACTCCGCTGCCGCAAGAAATCGCGGCACAGCGGACAGAGCTCCGGCGGGATCTCATGGCGGCATGGAGAGTGCGACTGTCGCAACCCAGTTCTAAGTACGCCACAATTGCGGCGGTAAGTCCCCTCTTTGAGGAGTGGCTTGAGAGGCGCCACGGCGTCCTCACCTGCCGCCTGACGCAGGTCCTCACCGGACATGGCAGTTTCGGGAGGTTCCTGTTTCGGATAAGGATAAAGGAGGAAACGCCCGGGTGTTATCGTTGTGTGGATCGACCGGAGGACACGGTGGAGCATACGGTGGAGGTCTGCCCGGCTTGGGCGGAGCACCGCCGTGTCCTCGTGGCGGCGATCTCTCGCGTCCGGCCCTGGTCGAGGCCATGGTACAGAGTGAGAGGGAATGGGAAGCCGTCACCTCCTTCTGCGAAGCAGTAATGCTCGCGAAGGAGGAGGTGGAGTACGTGCGGGCGAGGCAACCAATGTGCCCTCACGCCCCTAGTCGCCGCAGGAGGAGACACCCTGGGCGTCGAGAGTCGATAGCCGACTCCCGGCCACCGTAGGCGCGGGTTTGCGGACGGCGAGCAATAGGCAGCTTGCCGTCCGGTAAGGACCAGGCCAAAGTCGACGGCGCGTTGTGTTGCACGCGCGCCTCAAAGAGATGTCAGCATAATTGATGGGGTCGGATAGGGCCGATGCCTGCCGGGGTCGCGGATTGTTCGAAAGAGTTACCGTGGCCCTGGCGCACAGGCAACTAAAGGAACACGGGTGCGTTTTAGTCAGTAAGAGTCTCACACGCCCTTCCGCTCCGCCCAGAGCGGGAGAAGAAATAAGAAGATTTCCCACGTTGCCTGTAAGTGAATTCAAGATTTTTATTGAGTAGATGACCTACTCCTATAAATTCTCGCAAAATCTTTTTGGATTTGACCCTAATTATTTAGAGTTTAAATAGTCAAACTCAAACTCAACGCATTTATTTTCAATTAAATCATTTATGGGCACTTTTAAACTGTCAAGGAGTCTGTGAGTCAGAAATATCAAGTAGTTGCCCATTTCAAAGCGTAGTAGGTATCTACGGAGAAGAACGGGCAAGAAACGCCATGGACACTCTTTTAATATTACTAAAATATTAGTTTCATCATTAATGCTGAATTTATACCTATAAATGAAAACGATGTAAAATAGACGTACAATGGAGCAGGACCAGCATTGAGCCAAGCATTTATATCAGCGATGTAATTCCCCAACTTATAATATGCCTGCGTGCATAGTGTGCGTTTCATACCAAGATTTGAATTTTGCCTCATCCAGTTGAAGTACGTGGGGAAGTGGGAAGTATCATCAGCAAATAACCCCATTTGTGGCTGTTTTTTTTTAAATAAATGGAGTAGATAATTCATATACCTACACTAAAAAGAGAAAAGGCCCCAAATCGAGCCTTGTTGAACACCCATTTTGACTTTTAAACCGAGTGAATTGATACTATTTGTTTGAACTTGCTGCTGCCTATCATTTAAATAAGATTTTATTAAATTGAGCGCAAGTTTTCCAAACCCGTAATGCTCAAGTTTCAAGATTAAGGTTTCGTGATCGATGCAATCAAATGCCTTGGAGAGGTCACAAAAGATTCCTATGGCGTCTTGGTCCTCTTCTCACGCGTTTGTTTTAATAAAGTTACACCGGCGTCGGTCGTACAACGTCGGTCGTCCTTTGGTGAAACCATACTGTTAATCGTGAAGGATTTTATTCGTGTTAAAATTATTCAGCATTAGATTAAGCATATCTTCTCAAACACCTTCCTGAAAACCGGTAACACAGATACGGATCTATACGAGTAATTATTGGTGTCTTTAGTAAAGACTTTACTGTCACCGGATTTGAAAAGTGTTATTACGTTACTGTATTTTATTAAATCCGGGAAGACTCCTTGATTCACACACAAATTAAATATAAAGGCTAAGTAAGGCGCCATAGTCTCAATTATGGACGTACAGACTTAGATGGACATTCCGACACCCTTGGTCAATTTGATCTTGGTTTGCTTAAAACCTTTTATTACTGTTATGGGGTTAATAATGCTTAAAGTTTAATTCAATCAGGCAGGCTGAAACGATCACCCTTATTAAATAATAAAAAATCGAGAGCGAGGAATTTAAGGTTTCGGTAGTTTTAAGTAAGATAATGGTAAAAAAAAATACAAATTCATGGCCAACTTCTTTGCGATCGCGAATGAGACTACATGACTAACTCCAGTGTGTAATCAGAATTATGCATGTTGTTCCTGTTCGTTTCATTAAAGATAAGTATCCAAACCGTCTTTATTTTATTGTCTGCTAATTTAACCTTGTTGCTCATGTATAAGGTTTGAGCTGACTTACAAGTGTTCTTAAAAGTTCTAGAGTAAGTAAAAGTTTCTGTGTTAATATAAGGCTTAAGCTCGAAAACTCTTTCCCTACTTTTCCTCAGTCCTTTAGTTGCCCAGTCACTAAATAAAAACTTAGTGCTGATACTTTTAGTGTTCTTCTTAAAATAATTATTGATAAATGAAGACCACACACTGGTAATTTCTAAGGGTTATAGTAATAGACGTGCATGGCGCCTATTAGATAACAGCTCGCAAGAAATGTTCGAACAAGATTGCTGACCGACTCACAGGCTTCATATTGACACGCAGATTGAAAAAAAAACCCTGGCCCAAAATTGTCTATAAAAAGTAAAAAAAAAAAAAAAATACTGGGCCTGGTCCTTTGACTTAAATTTTTATATAATTTATTAGTAATATTTTCGATTCAAGCGTCGTCGCGTCGTGGGACAGCTAAATAAATAAAATAAAAACAGAAAACCAATTAGTCATACGTATTACGAACAATTACTATACTAGTCTGGAATTATTGTAGTATAGTTACCTATCTATTTTATTTGTTTCTGGCATACTTACGTTTGAACTTAGTTTCGTACATCAATCTATCCCATTCGGGTCGGAACACTTCGTCACGTTAGGTGCGCCGCATACCGCGCGTCGCGCGGTAATAAGTATGCGGTCCCCCGACGCGACGCGACGACGCTTGAATCACAAAACATTACTAATATTAAAGTTAAAGGACCAGCAGGCTTAGCACAAGCACCGTCTTGTCGACGGAAGAATAGACAAAAATGACGTTTCGTGAAGACAGTGCGACGGCACTAAAGTAGAAAGAGTCAACTGCACTTTTTACGAAATTCAGTCATGTATTCACGTTTATCTTTTATTTTGCTTATATCTCGAAAATGGTGTGTCCTATCGCAAAAATAATGAAAATTTCGACCCCCTTTATTAAACCCTTAAACCCCTAAAACTCAACATGTAGGTAATCATTTTTCCCATTTTCCAAACTAAAAGTGAAAAATCCCTTTTTTCCTTTCCATTTTTATACTTTGTGGCCGTCGAGTAAAAAGTTTTCTACTGTCTTAGCATGGCGATTAAAAAATCAAATTGTCTTCACTACCTTAGACAACTGTCGTCTGAAATAGTCTACATTACAAAGGACTTAACTAGACAACGATCGGCAGACGCGAAAGACAAAATGACAGATTTTAGAAGGATTTTTACGGTGTGATGTCAAAAATAGGGAAACGAAATGTCAGTTTGTATGGGAATAGCCGTCTCTATTCTTCGAAGAGATAGATAGCGTCATGCTAAGCACGCTGACCCAGAAATTTTATGTTTTCTTTTCATAAATTATTATTGTGACGGGGTATTTTTAACAGACTTCAAAAAGGAGGAGGTTATCAATTCGGATGTTTATATATATTTTTTCTAATGTATGTTCGGGCATAACTCCGTCATATATAGACGGATTTGCAAAATTCTTTTTTTGTTCGAAAGGGTATGCTCTCGAGGTGGTCCCATTGTTACCAAGTCAGAATCTGATGAGGGGATCCCATGGAAATCGAGGGAAATCCTCACATTTTATAGGTACACCTATAGCGATTTGGGTATTTTTTATAGTAACTCGTGCATTTTCTCTCGGAAAACACCATTCGGTGAAGTGGAACTTATGATGAAGGCCATTGGTGGCCACCGGAACTACTCAATAATAAGTATTTCACGGGTTGCGATTCGATTACTTTAATATGTTTGGTAGGCAATTTATGCTCGTCACAATGTATATGTTGAAATGGAGCTGATGGTGGCTTCACCATCAGCTCCAGTTTTTTTGGTTCTTACCAGGAGAACTCCTCAACAATTAACATCCCTGCATCGGGGAAAGGAATATTTTGTAAAAGGTGATGAGCAGTTGACATTAGGCTATTGTAACTTAGATAAATTAATAACTGACTCACTAAAAAGTGACAAATAAAAAACTTTTTTACAAAAAAAAAACAACCGACTTCAAAAAAAACACACTACAAAGTAAAAAATAACTTTAATTTCGGAAGTCGGTGGCAAAAAAATCAAATACAGATCCAAAGACACCGACTTACGAAATTAAAGTTATTTTTTACTTTGTAGTGTGCTTTTTTTGAAGTCGGTTGTTTTTTTTTTTGTAAAAAGGTTTTTTATTCATTTTTATTTTTATTTAAAAAAAATTATACATAGTTACTTAAGAAGTTATATATATCAAAAAATAAATAAATACTGATAAAACACGAATTCAAAAACGACATACGTGCAATTTTTTTTTCAAGCTTTTACTAGTTCGCTGTATATTCTGGCTGCAGCATCAGACCAAGAATTCCATAATCTAGCATAGTTATGTAACATCTATGGGTATTTCAAATTTAGGTCACACATATGTTTGAAAGTAAAGTAAATACCCATTATGCGTCTAAGATCCCTACCGTAGCTAACAAAAGAGCTGATGACCTTGAAACGACTGAACCAATTTTGATAAAACGTGTCTAAGAACCACGGCTAGAAAACCTGCTTTCAAATAAAATAAAACCGCATCCGAATCGGTTCACCCGTTTAAGTTCATCAGCATATGCTGTGAGAAAAATCCGTCAATTTACTAATATAGATACCGCGAGGCTAGTCTATTTCAGTTACTTTCATAGTATCATGTCTTACGGTATTTTACTATGGGGACAGGCTGCAGCTATCGAGTCTATTCTTATTCTACAGAAAAGAGCCATCAGAACAACATATTGCCTCCGCAGAACCGATTCTCTAAGGGAACTGTTTAAATATATTAACATCATGACGGTACCTTGTCAATATATCTATGAAAACATCATGTACGTAAGGACTTTTTTTTAAAAGATGTGTAAAACAACTATAGGACTAGAAATAGGGACCAATTAGTTCAACCAGGTTTCAGACTGGCTAAAGTAGACTCATCCTTCATGGGGTACTGTTTAAAATGTTACAATAAAATACCTCCCCACATACTCCAACTGAATGAAACGAAATTTAAATCTTGTATAAACCGCACACTATGCAGTCAAGCATATTATAAGTTGGGGGATTACATCGCTGACAAAGATGCTTGGCTCAACGCTGGTCCTGCTCCACAGGGGCGCATGAATTATTTGATAGCATTCGAAAATATTGATGGAGTTGCTGAAGATTGTAAAAACTAACTTTGCATTGTATAAATTCAATCTCTTAATAATGTATAATTGCATAGCACATGTGTGAGCACTACTATAAAGCTACCATTTACTAGGTTCGTCTTTCATAGACTTGAATGTGCCCTGGCGGCTGAGAGTATGTCATGCTCACTCAAAAGTCTCGCTGGTGGTGGGGTGTGTATTGGATCATTAAGTTCCCTTCAAAATGGTTGAGCTGAATGGTGCTGATCCATACGTCATGTTCGTGAACGGGTGCCGTCAGTAGGGACTGGTCATCTCTTGGCTGCCACTTATGGCTTATTATAATTTGAATTTTTGAATTGTTTTTTTTTGTTTTTATCTTTTTTATTACCGACGCTTATAACGTGTAGGTACGTTTTTCTACATCGTTCTCACATGTATAATTTCAACATGAATGATGTTACCATTTTTTTTTGACACTATATGTTGATTTAAAAGAATGTCCATGGAGTTTCTTGCCCGTTCTTCTCCATAGGTACCTACTACGCTTTGGAATGGGCAACTAGCTTAATTTTTCTGACTGACCGACCCTTGACAATTCAAAAGGACCTGTAATTGGTTTATTAGAAATAAATGCTTTGAGTTTGAGTTTAAGAGCTACGATGCCACAGACAGACACACACACACATAGCGGTCAAACTTATAACACCCCTCTTTTTGCGTCGCGGGTTAAAACAAGAGCTCAATATGGGAATTCCAATCATCACCTAAAGCTGCTTCCATCTTTTAACAAGTAGGTACGCCAACTATTCACCCAACAATGTTACCAACATGTTAAGCATAATGTGGCCGGTGATTTCAGCATTTCACTCAATGAACCTCCGAACTAGTCCAAACAAAGCGGCGGAGATGGTTCGAGGTTCGGGTCATACTTTTTAACCGACTTCAAAAAGGAGGAGGTTATATTATTGTGATTATGGCCGAGTTGCCATCGCCATGTCGCAAGCAACGTTCACGAAGGCAAATAAGAACTTGTTATGGGTCTATTAAATCACAAACATCGATTTATAAAATAATTTATTTTTTTCCTTTTAAAATGTTCATCCTTACAAGTACATTACATATAAGTATATTACTCGTAGATACATTTCATTCGCCGTATAAATAATAAGTACAGTTAAAGAATACTACTTAAAAATGATTTTTAAATAAATCCTACATTAATATTTACAAATTAAAAATAAATTATTCTGCAAATAAATTAATGAAATATAAAATATTTCAATTGTAAAAAAAAACATTATTATGATTTATTCTTGACAGTTATTGAAATAAATACGTACTCATTAAAAAGTAGTTATTATTATTATTATCATAACATTTGATTAAATCATTGTTAGATTTATGTGCTAAGTGATCTATTTAAGAAAAGCCTTTGCAACGAAGATTTTACATCCAACCCTAAACAACAGGCGAAAAATTGAGGTAAAATCCGCCTGTTGGCTTTTTAAGGTTGGCAATACTGAATACAATAATTCTGTAACCCTACACATAAAATAAGAAATAAGCATCGTTGTATTACAAATTAATTTATCATGTAGTTAACTCTATTTAATACTTATTTTATCACAACTTTGAGAACTGCATACATAAATAGTGCCAGACAAACGGAGGAGGTATATTTTACATAAAAATATAGATCCTCGCAATTTGTCCTAGTATTATAACGAACATAAATTAATTAAATTACTATCTACTACTTACTCTATTTATACATCTAAATATTCGTAATGTAAATCTTAATTATTACTTGGATACAAACGACTTCTTTCAAGCGTTAAAAAGGCACCATCGATATTATAATATCGTACCAAACCGTATCAATACGTTTTGGTACGAGACCTTAAGCATAGTTTATTTATCTGTAATCCTACTCTATGCAGTGGTTCATTACCGTCGTAATCTTCGATCAATAAGTGATATTATTGATCGAAGGTCGTAATAGTCAAAATTAAACATTGTCACGTCAAATTAGGACGAATATTTTTTTTTTCAATCAGTTCCCTTCGAAAAACAGTCTCCATTGAATTACGTCCCTGACGTCCCGAGTTACAAAATGGTAGCTCGGGACTTAAACCAAATCGTTAGGTCTACTAAAATACCTGAGTTTGAATAATCTTATTATAGGTACTCATGCCACAAGCATCAAAATAATTCTACTTCTAGCTATGACCATTGCTATCTTAAATGATCAACACTACCTTAAAAAAAGTCTCAACAGTCATGTCCATATACCAATAACCTAAACTATTCTAGAACCTATTTGATCCGTCCTTTATGAGGGACGTACGCATGGAGGGGCGTCCTTGGTTCCCCGCGGCGGAATCCTCGGGCAGCCGCTAAGACTCCGCCACATAGCGCGGCAATCAACACGCCACATGACACCATGATGGCGGATAGTGCTGACGTCTTCATACATGTTTGGCCTTCAGGTGCAACTGGTTAAGTAAAGAAAAATTATTATAACACTGCCATCTTTTTTTAAATTGAATAGTTAAGTCAAGTGGTCCAAATATTGGACTTTTGAATGAGGTATAGAAGTGTGAGGTGAGGAGAGAACACACAAGTGCTAACACATTTCAGAAGCTATTTGTGCCCAAGAATAACCGTCAGTTTTAAAATATTGTTTCGCGCTGTAAAATGTTTTCAAGTGACTACACCTAACAGAAACAAAACAAGTCGAAATCCTCATCACACCAACCTATATTAATTTCTGTTCATCATGATCTGCCTAGTTTTTTCCTAGGTATACTTATTGGGGTCAGCTTCCAGTCTAATCGGATTCAACTGAATACTAGTATTTTACATAGTGCGACTACCTATCTGACCCCACAACCCAGTTACTGGGTTGATTCTGGGATGTGGTTGAAATATTAATCTCTGTTCATTCTGCTCCAATTTAGAAACCAACTTTGACCCATCATTATCATTTCAGACCGTAATCACCCACTGCCTAGGCATTGGCCTCCTTTCTATTCTGCCTTACGTCCCGGTTCCTTGTATCTTTCAGGTGTTTCCCAGGCACATACTTAACCTAAATTCAGCTCATATTTGGTACAATCCTAAATCCAAGCCCGTATTTTTCGTACAGCGTGGAGTTGCGGACACCAGCTCGGTAAAAAATACAATACAAGCCTTAGTATTAAGATACTTACCACCAGTACTGGCAGCAAGCTCCGAGTCTTCTTCCCCCTCCTGCAGCACCCTCAGCGACTGGAACAGCGATATGTTCTCGGACAGTCGCGGCGCCACGCTCGAGGCAGGGTCCAAGCTGGGCTTGGACTCGATCGAACGTCGCTTCACGCTCTTCATGTTACGCCAGTGGCAAG
Source organism: Griposia aprilina (assembly GCA_916610205.1). Lineage (NCBI taxonomy): Eukaryota > Metazoa > Arthropoda > Insecta > Lepidoptera > Noctuidae > Griposia > Griposia aprilina. Next base: position 11,119,140 of record OU744297.1, on the reverse strand, counting down.
GTTGGGACTGTGAATAGGAAAAGCATAAGTTTAATTATTTTGGACAGGAGAAAGTGTTTTTATTTTATTATTTTTGGAAAACTTACAGCTAATCAGACACAATGGTTACAGAGTTTTAACATGATGATGGCCAATTAGAAGTCTTCACACTTGTTAGCGATAAGAATTATTTGGGTTTATGAAAACGTATCTCCTTCTAAAATAATTAATTCGGTATGATTCCTGCGATCCCACTTCTCCTTTGGTTTGCTCCCTTACTTTGGCTTAACAACAATCCACTAATCATGAATGCATGGGACACATCTATAAAGGAGAAGCGACGTCTAGGATCCTGAAGTTCTTAGGTCTAAGGCATCAGATCTTCGGGGTCTTCATCGGGTTACTGAAGCCTTTTTAAAAACGAAGAGAACTAGACAACTTATGCACTTATTAATTGTACCCAAGTAGGTACGAGTACAACTCCATTTTTGGTCATAGCTCTCTGTAAAGTTTTATGATCGGTAATTAATAATTCTGTATTCAACTCACCGGACATCTTCCATGGCACATCCTGACGTCACACTCGATATAAAGCGCAGGCGATCCGGTGAATCTGAACGTCTTCATGTAAGCATACACTTGTGTCTCGAACACGCCTGACTCCGACCACGAGCCGCGGAAACGCGAGATCAGTTTGTCATCTACTGGGCAGCTGAAAAGTGATAAAGTCAAAGTCAAAACCTTATTTATAAAATATAGTTGTAAAAGGAATTGTAAACAAAATAGGTACTTATAAGAATCAATAATTTATTGAATTAGTGCGAAAATTGTGAATAGGTACAAACTGCAAAGTCCCGCCCGTTACATCACTCGAGGGGTTTCTTAGTTAATCTTCTAAAAAAAGCTTCCAAATTGTTATATCCTACCTTCCTTCCGTTTCTCTTTTTTAAGAGGATGTCTTATTATATTACACCTAATAGTTCCATTGCTATGGCGTTTACAATTAAATTAGTCGATCAATGGGCACTGCCTTCAAATAGGTTGGTAGGTATACTGCTTTTACAGAAATTGTACTCACCCAAATTCATCAATAAGTTGTATTCGCTTCGTGGCCCCATTGTGAGCGAAGCAGTCGTTCACGACGATGTCGAATCCGTCTGAAAACAATAAATTCATGTTGGATCAAAACTTGGATGCACCACCATGGCAAGATCTTTCTTAACGTGAAACTATACCTACAGGGTGGCATCGACGCACAAACTGAAACCATGAATTCGGGCTGAATTCATGGTTTCAGTTTGTGTGTGTTCACTTGGTTTATTTGTGTTTCAGTTTGTGCCTGGTTTTGGTTTGTTACACGGGAGGGGCTAGAATAATGTCTAGACCCACACCCCACCCCTCCTAGCGTAGAAATTTTTGGTCGGTTATAAAAAAAAACGACTGTTTCATAGAAAAGTGAAACCTACGCGGTGAAAATGTCTGGAACAGCATTTTTTTTTTAATCGACCATTTGGGTTCAGAATCGTGTACTGAATCCATGGTAACAGGTTTTGCATCGATGTCCCTGCCAGCCAGTATACGCCATTATGTTTTGGTACAGTCAACCGCACGTCCGTGGTAACAGTTTCACTGTGTCAGTACATATTATTTCGTGAAACCTTTCAAATATTACCTTAGTAGGTAATTAATTGACGTGTGGTTTACGTCACGTAGGCTCATGAAAATATTCTTATTACAAAAATGCTCTGACATACATAATCCAACGTCATTGCTCCCATACCGTTCCATATAATAAAATTTACCAAAAAACGCAAGATCTTGATTAAGTAAAACTGATTGAAATATTTCTGGAGCCGCATTGCGCGTAGACATGCGATCTCTAACAGTTCAACCGTTACGATTCTCGCCCTTAGATTTACGGTATTTAATTGTTATTGGTATATTTAGTTCAGTTATACTACGGTAAAAATAACTGCCGATTAATAGACACATTGTGACAAAAACCGTTTGAGATGCCTTTGAAGTTTACTTTGAATTCAATTACTGCTAGCCGCATCGATTCATCGTGCTATGAAAGCGTTCCAACTTGCAATTTTCTTGATTGTGTGATTTCAGAATTGTTTTTTTAAACAACCAAAATCTTTGCTGTTTTCATTTCTTTTATGTTTTTTTGTTGTATTTCGTTTAATTTCATTACTGGACTGCACTGTAAAGACTGCCTACCTAATTTGTTAGCTCTTTTTCAAATTTTCCTAAGTGTCCGATTCGGCTGTTGGAAGCAGCATGTACCGTGCGATCCATACTGCAGAAGACCGCATAAATTGGAGACGCATCGTATGTGGTCGCAGTCCTCAGCATTGAGCGAAAGACGAAGAAGAAGAATGTGTCCAATATCAACACTGACTAGAACAACATTACTTTTAACCCCCGACGCAAAAAGAGGGGTGTTAATATATATAATTATAATAATAAGTTTGACCGCTATGTGTGTGTCTCTGTCTGTGGCACCGTACCTCTTAAACGGGTGAACCGATTTGGATGCGGTTTTTTTATTCGAAAGCATGCCACCGCTAGGAAACCTGCAGGTTTCCTAGCGGTGGTAATTAGACATGTTTTAACAAAATCGGTTCAGCCTTTTCAAGGTGATCGCTCTTTTTTGTGTCGCTGGTTTTTTAATTATTCCTTGACTTTTTTGGACTAGCTAGGTCTTACCGTAAGCGCTCCTCATATAGATGAGCAAAGTGAGTGGATCTCCAACGCGCACAGGTCCCGACACGCGCGCTCCACTGGCACCATACCCTGACCGAATCTCCATGTAGCATTCAGGTGGTTGCAGCGTAAACACGACCGGGTTTCCTGTCGCCACCCTGGAGGTCAACATAAGGGTTAATTAAAGTGAAATGTCTGTTTCTTTGTTCGATTAATGCAGGATGAAAACTTGGAACTTGCAGGCTAGGCGTAGGCCTAGCCTGCAAGTTCCTTTGGCGTAAAAAAATCCTAATGTGATTTTAAGTCCACGTCCTAAGCGAAAGCGATATTCGCGGACTTTTATATGAATTTGATATTTTCGTGCGATCAATCAAGTCGCGTTTGTACCTCATATTTCATACAAACGATCTATCAACATCAAACCCGTCGATGCGGCGTTGAGGAGATGAATGAATCATATTAAATTATATATTTTTTTTTATATTAAATTTATTTTCTTTATTTCTTTCTTTATATTCTATTCAGTAGTGAATAGAATATGATTCTTTAATCACCTGGAATATTAAACAGTTCTCATAAAATAAATTCCGTTCATGTTTATTCACCTTGCGAATCTAAGCTGCGCACTATTCTCCATTTTACTTAAGTGTTTAAAGCAGCAGGTAATTAAACACCTGATAAAATAAGAGACTCCCAAAGTCCCGGTCTGTCCAACCGGTTTCCCGATTACATGCAGTTATGGTTACGATAATGCATTTATTATCAATCGTCGCAGATAATCGTTTCCCGATCTATGTCAACAAGATCATGCGTGCACGACGCCTGGCAACAAATTTGATCTGCCGTGGATCGCAAACATTTTATGATTTAAAAAAAAAGAATTTTCACTTTTTAGTTTTGAACTGAACTGAAAACAAAATTCTAAAAAGAGCTCATGCATTTTATCGATTTAAAGTAGATCAACGCTTAGAAGAAACCACAGCTCTGACAGATCTTATTTCTATCTATTGGTAAATACGGTTTCGGTGGAATTCTTTTTCAATAATTCAATCTAAGCTATGATCAGTAATCCAGAGCGGGCCAGATACGGCACAAATGAAACAATTATACGGATGGATAAGCAACAGCATTCACATAAGTAGACATCAATAGCCATGTTTGTGCTCTATTTAAAATTAACTGTATAGATAAAGACATAATTTATCTAGATCTGCAAAGGCAGCATTTTTATATCTAGGTACAATTATTTAAGAGAATATGCATTTCACTATCCCTCAATCTATCCTGACAATCTATACCTACCTACCGTTGATATAATTCGAAAATCATGTCAAAAAAGAATTAACAAGATTGCTTGGAAGTGTCTTGGGCTATCGAGAATTAAAGCAAGTGAATTTTTACTCACTCTACGTCCAAAAAAGGGAACGTCACAGTCTTCCAGAAGTCGTATCCATACTCGCAGGTGACCTTGAAGTGTTCGTCTAGCTCCTCTTCTATCAGCGAGTTGTACTGCACTGTTATCGTGTTCCACATCAGGTTCTTCTGTCACACGAACATACAAAATTTTCATACACATGAAACACAATTATTTAAGTAACGCGATCAAAATTCGGTTAAAGGTACCAAAGATTAGGGATTTTCGTATCATCGTCCATTGTAGCCTAGCAGAAAATTAGAAGAGTCATTAAAAGGCGCTACGACAATACACTAATAAATGTATGTATGTAAATCTCGTAGCGAAATGCCTACGCATGCTACGCCGCTACGTACTGTTTACATATTCAGAGTTTTGCGTCTCGGAATGTCTCGGAATGTACATAAAGCTCTAGGTCTCGACTGTCATGAGAATATCTATGAATCTAAATATCACAGGATGCCAGCTATGGAGCCTTAAGATGTTATCTTAATAACGAAACTCATAAAGTGCGTTCTCTGTTTATCTTATTCCGCAACATATAGATAGGTAGGTCTTAGTAAATGCACATTTCGTACAGCCTTCTGTTTCCCTAACGATATGCCAATTGTGATTACATCTGTCTTCCAAATATGGTGGTTAATGCTCTTGCTCAAAGGAGGCCTATATAATTCAGTTGTTGACATTCTTCTAGTCTTGCCAGTGTTCATAAACGTCTTTCAATTAAAATGGTATTATAGTCTATTGCCCTCTCACCTCATTGCCCAGATAATAAGATAGTCTTTATAAAATTTTAGTACACATAACATGACGCCTGTATTCCCGGAAGGGTTAGGCAGAGGTGTACCTATAGTACACCCACATTTCGCCAGCTATGTTTTAAGTCCCATGTAATAGGGGGCGAGCCTATTGCCATGAACCGAGCACAAATCTAGACTCCTGGCTGCTACTGAGAAATCCCAGATGGGAAAACCCAATAACACTTTGCCCGACCCGGGAATCGAACCCGAGACCTCATGCTCAGCAGTAGCGCTTGCGACCACTAGACCAACGAGGCAGTCCTCAGTCGAGGCAAAATTTTAGTAATTTTATTTTTTCATTGTTTTAATATATCTCCGTAAGTACGTAAGCCTGTGTTGTGTTCCGATTGAATGCCCATGTCTTAATGGCATCTCCAAAGTAAATGATGTGTAAACTAACAACCCTATGCTATAGCACAGGGTTTTTATGTTACACATCATTTACTTTTTGCGTAATACTAGTGCTCTTGTGGCGATAGAAGGCCCTGGTAACAGTAAGTACAGGTTTATTGAGAAGGGACAATAATTTACATGTGCGTAAGCCTAGGTACTCACAGTGGGATGTTTCCTGCTGTCATCATGCTGGCCATTCCTTCCCAGTGTGCCGCATCTGTTGAGCTGGATGTAGAACTCATAGTAGTCTCGCCCCGTGCCATTTATATACATGCAGTCCGGATCATATGAGTAGCCTGCAATATAAATTACTGTGAGTAGTTTTTTTCGCGACTTCCATTTTGTTAGTTCCTAAAACAGTAGTAAGTAAATGCAACAACTTTTACTTATAATGTTTATATATAGCATCCTCTTTTAAGCACAAAATATTACTAATATGTCCGAGATAACAAAAAAAAAAACACCTTTCTGTTCTGTATCCAAAAATGAAGCATAAAATCATAAGAAACTTCAGCCTAACAAATAAAATAAAACATATCTACACAGTTGACCTAGCCACAGCAATAAAACGTTTTAAAGAAAGTGCTTAGAAACCGAAACCGCACTCAAGTTACTCCTAAACGCAGATAATATCTAGGTAAAAGGGTGACATAGTTCACCGAGATTTTAACTATGTCACTTGACTTTACTTAATTACGTTTTAACAGTAATTTACTCCGTGCTTAGGTACTTATGTACACTATCGCAAACTTGCTGTGCTTAATTGACAGTTCTTAAAGATTTTACCTACTCGTATTTTTTGGTTTTTGGTAAGTGCCCTTTTTTATATTTTTAAGTAAAACATAACATCACGCCTGTATTCCCCGAAGGGTTAAGCAGACGTGTACACTCACATTTCGCCAGTTATGCTAAGTCCCATGTAATAGGGGGCGAGCCTACTGCCATCAACCGGGCACAAATCCAGACTCCGGGCTGATATTGAGAAATTCCAGATGGAAAACCCGATAACACTTGGCCCGCCACGGGAATCGAACCCAAGACCTCATGCTCAGCAGTTGCGCTCAGTAGTGCAGTCGAGTATTTTTAAGTATATACTTACATAAAATAAATTCTACTTTAATTTTATTTGACTACCTAATACACACATGCGTTTGAAAAAAAATCCTTTTCGGATAACAGAGATTTTCCAAATTGATTCGCAAAATTCTAAGTAGACCAATAGACAGACAAAAAGTAAGCTTAATAAAAGCTTTTATAAGGTAATCATTTGACGTTCCTTCAAGCGGCTAACGGTAGTGTGAATCAGCTAACCGGCTGTCCCACGAATCATAAACAATGAACCTAAGAGGGAAAATGGTATAATCTTATAGTACTGTACAATTTAATATCTAGTAATCTTCCTTCTAATAGACCGTGGTATGAGTTTATGGTAAACGGTTCCCGTGACTTTGTGATACACTTAGGTTGTATTGAGTTCGACCACTCTAAAAAAATATTTAGTTATGAAAAATTAGTGGGTATAAGCCTATTGCCTAAAGTCTATAGAAATGGCAATAGTTTAAAAACAAAACTCTAATTCAATCATCTAAAGTAGCCCATCTCAGCCCAACAAAACCGATCGTTTGAGAAAAAATTATAATATTTTTTATCAGCTTACATTTTCTCGCATCAAAATCTAGAATTCTAAATGATGTGACTTCATAGGTTACCTACAGTAGGTACCTACTTAGTCACAGGTCATCTTAAGAATAATAAAACAGTTGAATACAATGTTCTCATACTGTTTATGAGAACATTTTCAGTAATGCTGTGCACTTGATTAACGATAACCACGTCGCGAAATTATCAAATCTAACATCCAACGCACATGCCATTTGACAAACAGATAAGAGATGTGGAACTAACACAGAATAGCAAGCACATGGAGTACTAATGTGGGAACGACCGTGCGAAAATTTGCAAGCACAGTAACTTTGTAGGCACAGATTGTTTCTCGAATTAAAATTTAATTAAATTCCCTACATATGATATTCTGCTACTGCTGAACCTAATACAAGAACTGTGTTAAGCTTCATTGATTGGGTTACTCTTTTAATGCATGGGAGAATACCCAATTAAGTAATGCAGGTGTGTGAGTGTAAAAACAAAATGATATCTTATAGACCACCATAAATTACTTGGTTTTCTGGAATTACTTGAAATACGAATCATAATCATAAATCTTTATTTATCTCAACATCATATTACAGGCCCTGGTTGATAAAATGCTCAATCTTAAATAGATAAAGGTGTCTGAGGTAGGAGGGTCCTGAGTAACAGATCACCCGGCTCTCTTAAATAGGACATGGTAATTTGCAAAACGGTTAGACTCAAGATATTATTATTATATAAGTCTGACTCTAAGCGTTTTGTATCTAAGAGAACTGCGTGAAATATACTTAAGTTGTTTAGCAGGTTAATCGCTGGCATCATATTTTGCGCCTAGCATCATTCATGCGAATGGTGGTCAAGAGACGGGCTGAAGACTCCATTTACTTCTTACTCCTGGACAACAAACAAAAGGACATACCGACACAATGTGGGAGTTGCGACGATGCAGCCGTCGGGACGTAAGTAACAATACCACGGTAATGACACTCGTCTAGTCTACACGCCTAATTGTTCCAGTAAACTGCACAATACCTAGGGTTAGCCCTGATGACCGATTACATCGTAGGAACTGAGTGGAACTTCACTAGGTAGCTGACATAACGGTTGGTTAGGCCTTTACGATTTGTGGACAACACGCAAGCTGGAAGCGTTAATGTACCTATTTCAAACTCGCGCTTGTTTAAAATCAAGTTCCAGTTTATTTTTTAGCAGATCTTTCAGATTTTTAAATATTAACGTCATGTGAGAATTAACAATTACTTTTTTGGAAAAAATTCTGAGTAATTAAATGTTAAAGTCGTTAGAACAGAAGATGTTCTCACCTGCTGAATAAACCAAGCCTGCGAAGGATCCGTTGAACCCGACTCTAATCTTCATGAAGTCATCTTGGCACTCTGCTTCAATGTCTGTTAACCACAAAAAAAAAACATTATTATGAATTCATACCATTATCGTAAGGTAGGTGGTATACCCTTTTAAAATACCCTAGCTTAGTCTGATTCTCTAAATTTCCACTACATGCCTTTTCATAGTCGCGGACCGACATTTCACGTCAAACGTACTAGTCAAAACTATCGCACACTATAGTAACATGAGGACAATAGTATCTTGATACGTAACCATTATAATCCCTGTATCCTGCATCATATGAATAGTTAAGTAAAAACGAATAAAAACCCACACAAAGGGTTGCGCAAGCGCGGCGCCACGCGCTCCATACGATACCATCTCAATTTGTCCGGTTTCACAACATTAGGTAGACAATGTTTGCTGTATATGATACTTTTTTAAACTACATTTATTTCTTTATGGGTAAGTGAATACGCTGATTGACTTTCAATTCTGGACCATAAATACAAAATGGTGATGCAGAAATCTCTAAATTAATTCGTTCATCCCGCTGCAGAAATAATTAGGATGATGATGATAGGAAGGTCATAAAACTTACAGAAAAAGTACTATCAGTAACCGTCAACACCGATAGACCAATAGACGACATCGTCACCATGCAGTGACTCTGCCCTTGCTCCTGTTTCCTACAGCAACACTCAACTCTTTGGCAGCTTTAGACAGCACTGCAGTACCTAAGCTAGGATTGCCTTACTCACACTGCACTCTACTGCCATTGGTCCGATGTCTCCGGTACTCGCGCTCCCAGGCAGGAGGTTCGCGCCACGTTGTGTCCACTGCAGGCGAGCGTGGCTTGATACTCACCGGTATGTAACTGTTCTTCTCTGATAGGAACACCACCTAGACATAAAGAAATAAAATTATTAAATATATACTAAAGATGCAGATTTAGTACCAACAACCGCACATAGGTTAATTATTGTTGTGGGTAACCATGAACGCAACTAGAGCGATGTCAAAAATGCAGTTTCCGCTATTTCATCTACCTACTTTGTTATATCTACCTACAGATCCTCTTTACCATAGACCCTGCACGTATGTTAAGTAAATATTCCAAGAAATGTTATTTTAATGGTGGCAAGTTTAAACAAAATAATTATTCTACTTCATAGATCGCTGATCACTCGGAAGTTGTGAAACTGACCCATAGAAGCGTTTAAAACTGGCGCAACATTAATGCTGTATTACATTGTTACAATATTTAATTGAAATTACTCATTTTGTTTAATAAATTCCTTACATGAAGCGCGTTTGCATTTGAGGAGGTAGCGCTCCGTGGAGGTTTCACAATCAGATAGCCCTGAGATAACATAAGCCTAACTACCACCTTCCGGCACACGCGACTTTTGACTACAAATAACACAACCTCCGCTAATTAGCGCCTTAAACGACTGTTAACTTTAAACAGTCACATAAAAATACTCACAAAAGTAAAACCGTTAGCTTTATTGTGACCGAGCACTGCAACTAGATTGCAACCATTACCTGACCAAAGAAAAAATTCAAAACAAACTAACGAATTACGGCGTCGGTAATTCACCATTTCACAGTCACGACCCCTTGATAGTTTTGCACAAAAAAGACGTAAATGGCAGTAAGTATGCCAGGGCAGTTCGCACGCCGGCAACCAGTACCTACGCATTATAAAATTGGGCCAGTGGAGTGCCGGTGGAAACGCCGTCGCCACATCACTTTGACAAATTGATTCCAATATAAAACAACAAATAAAGCCATTGAGGCCACATCATGGCGCGTCAAGGCATAGCTTATCCGTAGAAATAGAAATGCCAAGAATTGGGAACACTTTCATTCGGTTTTCATGTGGTTTATTAATTTTACACTGTGTAGTACGGTTTATTAACGGATTTTCGTTGAAGCTGAACATAACAAAGAATTCCTTTAATTTTTATCCAATTTAAATAATGTCGGTCGAGCCGTAACAAGTTTGTATTTCACGGCACAATTACAATTAAAAATAAATATTGACAATGAACCATCATCGGCTCCATGAAGTATGCAGCCGGTGACGCTGGTGCGGAAAAGTAAAGTAGTTATTAAGTTTGTCTACAATATGCCAGTCCATCTAATCCTACAAATAACGTAAAGAAAGACCGGGTACTTGCTTTAAAAAACGACTTTACTGGACCTCGTATACTACCTAGCAACTTAGGTGGTGAAATCATAATGAGAAAATTCAGTTTCCCTAGGTAGCAAAGGTTGACCAGAATACTGTTTTCTTACGCTTCTCCAAATGAGTATTCTCGTTACAGTTTTTAAGATCCTACTACCAATAACCTTCAACAATATTAATAACGCATTTCCAAGGGATGTTCTCGTTTGTGGGTCACGCGGTGTGTGACCGTCACCATCGTTCATGGTTTAGATGCAATGTGAGTCAAACAACAGCTACCAGCCACTTACACCAGGTCAGAGATGAATATCACTAAACTAACGTATATACGACCTTTTTAGAAACCCACAATACGCGTAACAGTAGCAGATTCAGTTTCTCACGACTTAATTAGTTAATTTTATTATGTTAATTTATTTGTTTCTGTTTTGTGAGGTGCGATGACAATTCATATGTTTTATAGGGTGTAGTATCGAATCAGTTTTCTTTTGATGAACTATATTGATAGTAGGTAAGTATGACAGATTAACACAGGTTGGAATACAATAAAATAATTGTGTAATTTGGTGAAAAACTTAGATAACTATATAGTATACGAAAGTATATTTTATACGACCCCCGCTCATGAATTTAAACAGCCGTACCACAACCTATATCACCTTCCTTCGTACAAAAATTACCCTAAAAACATCATAAATCGACAGCGGAAGTACAGGTGATAATCTAATCAGATTAGAGAAGCCCTTCGCAACTTCAATATTGTATATTGCACAAGTCCTCAGAGGCTGCGGTGTGGCCTCTCCCATTCAGTCGGTCACTAGAGTAGCAGTGCGTTGAGCAACGTGCTGACTGCCATCGTACGCGTAGCACGCGGGAACTCACGCGTGACACAAATAATAGCCCCGTAACCACTCTATTTGATCTTCCCATTCATTATTTTCATCACACCAATTCACCAAATAATCATTTCACGCCATTCGATCCATCAGTTACCTAAAATTACAATTTTCGAAGCAACATCACTGTGAAATAAGGTTTAAATCCGAAATCTGCAAGATGTTACCGTTGCGTATGCATTGTTATATTTTAATTGTACTCCTCAAAAGTAGGTCCGGTTACATGTCCACTAAGCTTCATACCATTCGACGACACAAATCGATCGTAAAACCAATGTCACAAATAAGTACAGCAATTCTGCAAAACGAAAGGAAAAGATAGACTGTATCGAATCGCGTATTCTCAGAAGAATTCTTTCAATCAATCCATCAATGGTCGTTCAAATGGGTGTAAATTGGTAACTATTAAGGCGTACCTTTCACCCATTTCTATGTTCATACCTGCGGGTAATTGGGTGATAGCTGTGACGACTATTTGAACAGACACTCTTTTATTTGGCGCCACCGAAATACGGCTACAGTAAATGACCATGTTATAAAAGTGAAAATAAATAATTAGGTAGATAGTGAAACCGTGTGTCCGAGCGATTTCAGGCGTCACACCCGCTTTTTGTATATTGACTTGCGAAAACTCTTTTAATTTTAATTTCTTCTGCGTGATTCGCGAAAGTAAACGAAACTGTAGTTTATTTTTTATTATCCTTTATATTATACCAAAACGCATCAGTTTGAATAACAAAGACGTTTGTTACCGTAATAAACACAATCATTTTTGATTGGACACAATTCAACTGACGCAGACTTCCCTAACAAAAAGACTCAATAATCTAAAATCTAGTAAATAATTGAGTTATAAATTGTAGTTAACATATCTGGCTATTTTCAGAGCCATTAAGCACGGTGTAAAAGACAGGGCTGAGCGGTGCATGGCGGATTCTTTTATATCAAGAAATGGCTCATTGTTCGCGGCGGTTACGCTCCTACATTACTCGTAGTACATACGCGAGTATGTAATAAATGTTGCTGCTTCAAGGCTGAATCGTGGGTATGAGAAAGTGAAAATTAGATGTGTGTTCCGTTTCATTTTATACTTCCTTCCCGAATTAATTATCTGTATGCAAAGCAATTTTGTATTAGGTTAATATATAAATAGATAGGTATGTAAATACCTACAAGTTATAGTTTTCCAACTTGGCATTTTCATTGCTATTAATTTTAAACCAGTCCACTTAGTTAGAGTTATCGTTAGATCGTATAGTGCAGGCATGTTCCACTTAGGTAAATATGTATATATAAGGAAAGAAAGAAATATATTTATAACTCACCGGGTCCTGTTCACTGCCATCACTTTTGAGTGCTTCTCTTGTTTCATTCTGCAAATAAAAATAAGTTTTATAAGATGCATTAAATATTGCAATAATGGGCAGAGCGAACTTTATTTTTTTTGCATTTTTCTCTCTTTTAGCCGCTGTATTTGGACATATTTTTCTAATATGTCAATACACAGAGTCAAGATCGAAATAGTGGCAGAAAAAAATATTAATTCAAGAATACACATTTACCAGGCATCCCGAAGAAGGCTGGTATACAAGCGTGTTGATATGTTACAGGCAGTAACATAGCAACACGCTTGTATACTTCACAGAAGTGTAGATGTGAATTAATACACCTACATTTTGCCAGGTACATACGTTCCTAGGGTGTAAGCCTATTGCAATTAACCGGGTACAAATCCAGACTACGGTCTGCTACCGAGAAGCTCCTAGTGGTAAAACCCCATGGCAATGTATCTGAACCTGGTTATCAAGCCCAATAACATATCCTAAGCGACTGCTCAGGTTAGGTTCTTGCAATTGCTTCTACTAGACCAGCCAAGCAGCTCAGTCAAGCTTTTCAATTTATGCAATAAATTTTCTTATCAAAGCACTTTTTTACGACTTGACAGTTTTGTCACTAAATAAAACTTACATAAAATTCAGAAATCTTGATGTATATCAAGATTTCTGAATTTTATGTAAGTTAATGTAAGTATTAATGTGTTATGTACATAAACCTCTCGGAATAAATTCTCTAAATAATGGTGAAAACCGCATCAAAACGAACAACGCGGTCACACAGACACACGAAAAGCCGAAAAGCGACTTTAATTTTTATAATACGTATATTAGGTAAGTACCAACCTTCAAATTATTCGAAAGTACAGGATCAGGAGGATCCTCCCCGGATCCTTCGTGCAGTTCGGACGAGGCCGATGCTGAGGACGAGACGGACACCACCGACACTTCTGTCGAGTCTGAGTACTCGGCCGAGTCCAGGTGCTGGGACGCCGAGTGCACCTGATGATGCAATAGGAAACATTTTATAAGTATCTTTAAGGCTACGCAGATTGGGGTGGGCCGCATCGCAATGCGAACATATTCCTTTATCACTTTCGTAAATTTTCTATGAACCAACACACTCTACAGGCTGGCCCGCACAGTACGATTTTATGAAAATGCGCTGTGCTGCGGCCTGTTGCGGCTGTTATGTGCGCTTGGCTTTAATACGCCTAATTTTTATATTGTTTGACAAGAGTAACATTAACGCACTCAACAAACTTCTCATCATCTGTCTGCCTTTTTCCAACTATTTTGGGTTCAGCTTCACGTCTAACCAGGTCCAACTGAATACCAGTATTTCTCAAAAATTCACTTAGTCATCCATCTTATAATAAACTATATATGCTTGGTAAAGCGTAGTGATTGCATGCCACCTTAACTTTATATTGGAGCTTTCGCATCTATTTGCCGAATATAAGGCGGATTGGAAGCCAATGACCGATAATGATGATGATAAAATAATCTATTCAAAACCGTTGAACACAATCAATGGAAACCAAATAGATGGTCCTAAGTTACATGAAAGAAAATTAGGATTAGTGAGAGGTGAATACATACATAATAGAGATTAATCGATTGCTTTGACCTTATGCCACAAAAGAGATGCTCATTTCTTAGCAGCTAAAATACAAAGAAAGTTTCAACTTAAAAAGATTCTCTCCGTAATACTAAATCCAGTTAATCTTGAACAAATTATTCTAAGAGAACAAAAATCCATTATCCATGAATACTGAAATTGAATGGCTGAACAAAAAGAAAAATTCAATGACTACTTACTCTGGAGATAATAAGATAACTGCACACGATGAGGATTCTGCAACAAAATTAAAAATTATACCCTTACATGTTCAACACAATAATATGTGATATTGAAATAGATAATACACAAGATTAAATAAAGAAATGTATTCAATAACATGTTGCGTGCAGATCGAATTGAATCGTGATACATTCTAATGATCACTTACATTCGCAAACAAATGTAAGTAAACGCGGCTAAACTTGCTTTCGTGATACGCTTATATTGTCGGCGCAGGCGCATTGTTCGAAGTAATGCTACTACCTAATGACGGGTCAAAAGACACGGCCTGGTAATGACAGGCCTCGAGATTGGATTGATCCCAGAGAATCAATATCTATTACCTACGTAGAGTTTGCCATCAAAATTGTTGAATCACGTACAGTTTGCGATTTAAATATTATACATTACACAATTTCAATTTTCGTTTTACGTTGTACTGTGAACGTTTTCTGTAAAAGTTAAAGGTGAACGAATCTTTGCGTGATGTTTACGGTTCACTCTGTTCATAAGGAGACTATTAAATGGAGAACTGTAAATCCGGAGTTCAGTGATAAACTGAATTGTAATTCAATCATGTATTTTGGTTACTTTGCATTTGAAAACGGTTCACAAACCTGAAATGTGACAGATTACAGACGTGTGCAGGAGATTTTTCCGGGAAAAACTACATTTGAATTATAACTTAAGATAAAAAAAAATTGTATACAATATTATAAAGCGACTTTTTTGCGGTTTAGACGTAGGTTTAGTCGAAATCTGGGAGATCTATTATACTTTGTCATGGTTGTCCTAAAAGTTGAGTTGATATAGGATTTTTACAAAAGAGTTGCAGAGCACCATCTGTCTATAAACTATTATAAACTTACTGAGTTTATCCACTTAATTAGTGGTCTATGTACCGAAAGAAAGACTAATGGAGAAGGATGGGAGGAAAAGATATGTTGCGCCAGACCCAAATTAATTAGGATATGATAAGAAAGAAAGAAAATAAATTTATTTGACCCAGGTTAAGGGGGGTTAGTGACAGAATGGTATCCAAGGGACGGTAAAAGAACTCTGGGAAGGCAGCCCACCCGTTGGGAGGAAGAAATAAAGCTGACAGCAGGTCCAAACTGGAGGAGAGTACCTCACGACAGACGTCAATGGAAATTGTTAGAGGAGGCCGATGCCACGAGGCACACCGAAATTCGAGACATCTTGTGATTTTTGTTTTGACCATTATTGTTAATGTAATTGTCTGGTTTCGGATTAATTATTATTTATAATTATTATTATTTAATTTTTAATTTAATTTAATTATTATTATTATTAAGGGGGGTTTATGATGACGATGAAGTGTTTCTATCAGGTGGCCAGTATTATGCAGCAGAATTCTTCAGTATCAAGCGCTATTATTAAGCTATCATTTAGATAAACAGTTAGATTGTAAGTTTTTCCTCTCTCAAATTTATTTAATTCCGTCTGCGTATTGCCTATTGTTTCGTTTGTTACAGTTCTAATAATGTTAGAGTAATGTGCCTCAGTCAGTGACCCTGCCATCAAACCGTGACCTCTCGTGTCCTTCGTATTCGATAAACTAATCGAAATGGATGAATCATTGGTCATATTATCATGCTGTGCCATCTTGGCAGAGGCATTTAAAAAAATGTGCAGTCTATAACGACTTTGATTGAATGAAAGAACTTACTGTGATAGTTATTTATAGAAAAGCAAAAAAAATATTGAACGCATGGAGCTTCCACTAAAAAAGCAATAACTTAGAGATAAATAGTTAATGCTTGTGATTCGTTTACTTTTTAGATACTTAAATGATAATGCACTGTTTGTACTGTTACGGACTGCATCCTCGATGTTAAAATAATTTTTACACGAATTTCATATAATTATGTTAATTAAACTGGCTCGGAAAATCAAGAAAATGTCTGAGAACTGAAAAGGTAAACGGTTTTCAAAAAAACGCAGCTGTACAATGAAAAGTTTCACCAGTAAACTCTTGCTTTACGTGTTTTCGTCAGAATATGCTTATTTAAACCAAACAACGATATGTTAAAGCAGTCAGTATAATAACACAAATGTTCACATTTCTTCCTTCATAGTTCAAACCGCATTACATCACAACCTTATCATGTCATTCGCATAAACTCCAACAGTTCGTGATTGTGCTCGCAATTAATCGATAGCCGAACGTTCCGATCATCGTTAGCCGAGTTATAATCGTCATAATCGCTTTGATTTCGTGATCGAGAATCGAGTCCGTTATTCGAGTACGTCCAGGGGGCGACATGGCGTAATGCTCGGTTTTGTATGATGCCCTGCAGGTTTGAGATGACTGAAAGGCACGAAGGGTCACTCAATCCAGGGGTTAAGAATAGCGGGATCGAGTTTAATCGAATTGGATTGCTGTATTTTGTTAGGACGCAATCTCGTAATTTGAAAATACAATAATTTCAAACAAAATAGTTTATTTTTTTATTTTTTTTATTCTTAATAAAATATTTGCATTGTAATAAACTTAACTGAAGCTATAATAATAATATACTTACATCATATTCATAAGATTCATTAAAAGCGTGCGTGAGTTATATTGAAAAATACGTATGACTATGAGCCTCGTAGCACGTTCGTAGCACATTGAGTCGTTGATGTCTTTTGTTCACGCGCCTTCGCGTAATTCATGACAACTGTTTTATTTAAAACTCAGTAGAAATATGCTAGTATGAAGGTAAAATAAAGATTTTATGATGACGTTGATTTTTTATAATTAGTATTTATAATATAATAAAGTTATATTTACCGAGTATGGGTTTTGGTGGTGTTTTGGTGGTGGTGGTGGTGGTGGTGAAAGTAGCATCAAAAGCTTAAAATTGTTTGTACAACAGTTTTCTTAATTTTTAAAATAGGTTTTTGAATTGAAGTTAAATTATGTTTATGCATAACTTATAGCAATTTTTGTCTTGTTTACGCTTATTTCTACAAAAAACAACCAAGGGCAGATCGTTTTCATTAATAGGAACAAAAAAACACCACATTTTCTACATTTCTACGCACATACCTGAAAGGTGAGGGTCAAATTTCCAAACAAAAACGGATGCTTATTATATCATATTTTAGTTCCTGTATTAAATTAATTCATTTGTTGCACAATTTTCACAGTAAATGCCCGCGCGCTATAATCTCGGCGCGCGGCGGGTCGGCTCAGTTCGGCGGCGGTCGGAACAACTCGGCCTCGCTCGGCTTCCTACATCTCCTATCGTAATGGCCTCATTTCCGCTTCCTCACTAACATTCACGTGATGCTCAGTTTGTGGTATAACTAGGTCATAATGTTAGCTCAAGGACGTTGCCCATCCCTTTGATATTGAGCTGTACATTTTCGGGGAAACCTTCAGGCGGATAAATTTTAAGAACACTAACAGCAATTGGCAACGTATTTCTGACCATGTTAAATTAAGGTATAGGCACCGGCAAAACAAACATAAAATCAATCTGAAACTTATCTATCCAAATGTAGTTAAGTTAGAGGTAATAATCATGAAAGGACGACTGTATTCATGATAATGTTTATTAAAATCAACAGATAAGGTTCATGCTGCCCATTAAAAAACTAAAACATCTGCCAAATAACTGAAAACTGTATCTTAAATCTATGATTCAAATGTGAAAACAACAATTTTCAGGTAATTTCAGACAATTGCTCCTCGAAGTAGACTTTCATGGATGATTTCATACGATTTCCTACAAAACATTTTTGATTAGTTAATTTCATGCTGAAATGTTTTTGTGAACTCCTTGGTTCTTTGAAGAAAATGCAGATTCAATCGTCGCGTTATTAATTCAGAATACAAATGTAGATGCGAGTTCGAAATAAATTCTATCAAGAATTTATAACTAGCTATTTCAATATACGTTGGAGGAAAACATCGAGTGGAAAACTGAACCCATAACAGAAACCATAAATTCATAAGTCAAATTACGTATCAGCCAATATACTTTGCAATTTTCTCCAGTTACTTATTAAATAATTTAATAAGTTAGTTAATTTGGTAAACACAAGTTAAATCTTACTTTGGGTGCCAGAGTTCATCGAAAACGCTCTTTCCCTTAGTTGTAACGCCGCATAGTGTTTTAGTTAAGTGTTTTTGTACAACTGAAGGTGTTTTTTTTTTCTAGTTCTTTTCATGTGTTGGCACGTCTGTTTAATCTGTGCCTGGGTCATTCATATCTTCCTCCCGATATGTTGTTGGCTCTGGTGGTATCAGTGGTCAAGAGTAGGACCGGAGACGTCTCGGGCAGGTCAAACTATAGGCCGATTTCCTTGACTACCGTCGTGGCTAAAATACTTGATAGTGTGCTTAATTCACACCTGAATACCCACATCAAACTGCATGATGCCCAGTTTGGGTTTCGGCCAGGGCTGTAAACAGAAACCGCTATTCTTAGTTTAAAGCATGCTGTCAGGTATTACACAGACAGGAAAACAGGTTGTCTATGCATGTTTCCTAGACCTGTCCAAGACTTTTGATCTTGTCTCTTTTGACGTTCTCTGGCAGAAATTGTCTGATACCGTGGTGCCGCCGGAGCTTGTCTCAGTTCTGCGGTACTAGTACATGAAGCAGGAGAGTCGCGTGCGCTGGAGAGCTGTCAGAATCATGTAGGCTAGAGTGTGGCGTGAGACAAGATGGCCTGACCTCACCTTTGTTGTTTGGGCTGTACGTGAATGCGCTGATCGAGCGGCTCAGCAGCACGCGTGTTGCTTTATTGATGGAGTCTGTTTCAATAATTTAAGCTATGCAGACGTCATGGTGCTGCTGGCCCCCTCGGTCGGTGAACTCCGTAAGGTTCTCGATATTTGCGAGTCGTATGCTGCTTCTCATGGCCTTGTATACAACGAAGCCAAGTCAAAATACATGGTCTTCAAGTCCGAAACCAAGTGTACCTCCACCGTCCCTCCTGTGGTACTGAACGGTGTGGTGTTGCACAGGCTGTACTCTTTTAAATACCTAGGCCACTTGGTGACGGAAGATTTGAAAGACGACGCAGATATGGAGAGGGAGCGCAGAGCATTGTCGGGTCGGGCTAAAATGCTGGCCCGCCGGTTGTTCCGATGTACAGCCGCGGTCAAAATAACATTGTTCAAAGTATACTGCATGTCACTGTACTCGGGGAGGCCGTGGTTCAGCTACACCCAAAAGACCTACAATGCTCTGCGGCACCAGTATAACAATGCATTTAGAGTGCTGTTACATCTGCCTCGATTCTGTAGCGCGTCATATATGTTCGTTGAGACACGTACCGACGCGACGGCTTCAATGCTGTACGGCGTAAGAGAGCGGCCTCACTGCTAAACAGACTCCGCGGCAGCCCAAACAGCGTTTTACGCGCTATAGCCGCGAGACATGACAGCCCGTTGCTGGTGAGGTCACTTGTCACCAGTACACTGTCTGTATTATTAGTTAAGTACTAACATAGGTTAAGACTATCATTACTAACCCAATGAATCTTTGTTATCCGAATAAATAAATGAATTATTATTATTAAACAAAAACAATAACATGTAAAAAAAATGTAGTTTCTGCTTTTACCTAATTGCGATTTCAGACTTATCTAATATATAAAAATCTCATGGCACAGTGTTTGTTATCGAAGTCCTCCGAAACGGGTTTTAACCGATTTTATGATATTTTTTGTGTATATTTGGTAGGTCTGAGAATAGGTCGTAAACTATATCTCCTACCGCTGCGGGTGAAACCGCTGGGTGCAACTAGTAGTATATCTCTACTAGAACCATTTTGTAAATTAACATGTCTTAACTAAGAGAGCCGGTTGATCTGAAACTCAAGACCCTCCTAACTCAGACACCTTTCTCTGTTTAAGATTGTGATTTTTATAAACCAGTCCCTGTAATATGATGTTCAGATAAATAAGGAATCAGGATTACAATGATAAGCCTGAAACCGCCGACAGGCAGTGAGCAGGTCTAGCGGTCAATGCTTGTGTCTTCGCTTCATAAAAAGAGGCCTTTGCTCCTTATTGGGATAATTAATAATAAGATGGATTGATTTATTTTAAGATGTCTGAAGTGTGAATCAAAATAATGTAAGTAACATACAATTTCTAAGCCATACATGTCATATATCTATGATCTCAGCCGTTTTCATTATAAAGCAAATAAATCAAGAGTATTCCTTTTTTTTCATGTTTTAATACCCTTTGCGAACAGATAGCCAATCTAAAGTGTTTTTACCACCACCAATGAACACGTGCAACCTCAAACGGATTACTGATGTACGAAGCCGGGATGAGAGTCATAATTGAAAAGACTCGTAGCAATGCTGCTTGAGCTAATTAAGGTAAGCTATGATAATTAAGCTAATTATCTGAAAAAAACGAAGCGCCCCAATAAATTTAATAGAGCACGTAATATATTAGTCGGCAATGTAACTGTTTTAAGACATCATCGGCTATTTACATAAACCTAATACTGATCCCTGACCGAAAGATGATGATTTCAGAATTTTCCATAGGAGTGGTACGTTATATGGCTAACACTTACAATAAAATGTGTACATGTCACAACTTTAACATCATCCAACGCGAGTAAGATATGTCATCATAACAGAATGCCCGGGCACTTGAATCTTCTTCGAAGTTAGTATTGACGGTCTCCAAAAATGCCAGTTTTGTCATGCTATTCAATCGTCGAAATATCCCGCTCTACAGATATCTGACAAGACCAGGGCCACAAAACTGATGGTTCAACGCTTCGTAGCTTTGACAGCTTCTCCATTGTCGATCAAATATCGGCTTTGATTTTTTTTAGTCATCAAACTTATGTGATAACTAAAAAAAATACGTTATTAAATTCGATTTCAATTGTATACTTTGTCACAACTTTACAATTGTATACAGAGTAGATAGCCGAACAGAGCCTGACAGAAACCTCTCCATAATTACGGAGACTCCTACAGGGCATAAAAAAACCCATCACGAACTCGTCTTCTACGCATTCTCTACATTAAAGTAAGTAACTTTGTGCAAAAATAATTGCTGGGAAACGTCTTTTATTTTTGGTGTGAAAATGAAAATTTGCTGTTTATGATAGTGCGCAACGTAACGCACACAAAGCATTGTGCTAATGGGTGCATGCACAGGACCGTGGAAGTATTTAAAGTTAAGTTATAACATTTAGAACTTGTGTTCGTAGTAAAAAAACATCTAATCCAGTACATTTTTTTTTAGCAGAATGACTCTCGGCTTCGTTTAGCGTCTTCTTACACCCGTTATACCTATACAGACAGGCGCTTTACTTTGTGTAAATAATTTCATCACCACTGCTCTCAAAACGGTGAAGGAAAACATCGTGAGGAAACCGGCATGTCTTAGAACCAAAAATTCGAAGACATGTGACATCTACCAACCCGCACTGGGCCCGCGTGGTGGATTACAGCCCATTCCCTCTCAAAGAGAGGAGACCTGAGTCCCAGCAGTGGGAACATTATAGGCTGATTATGATGAAGCATATAGCTAGCCAATCAACATGCATCGTCAGCCTCACATTTGAAAACGAGGGTGTTAGACTGGTAGCAAGGCAAGGTTTCACACATGTGAGTGTTAAGTGGGGGCGGCGTCCGGAACGCACCGTTACTACACGGCTGGTGTGACATGCGGCCCACTACACCTCGCAACGTCACCGTAACCCTGCGCCGTGACCTGTGCTCGCTGTCACACATTATGTACTGAGTAAAGTCAGGGAAATCAATTGTTAAGGCGGAACCTTCAGGGTAGCCCGCGAAATTCAAATTTTGTTACGTTTTTTTCAATTTGCAGGTCATTGTCAGGTTGTATTTTTATTAAAATGTGATTCGCGACCGTAACAAATATGGCTTTACAGAATTATAATCATTAGAATCAGCAATACATCTCTATAAGTTCATATTACCCTATTGAATGATTATTTTATGAAATCATGACATTTGAGGGCAATTCTAACTTATGGAGTTGTATTGCTGATTGTAATGATTATAATTCTGTAAAGCCATATTTGATACGGTCGCGAATCATATTTAGATCACCATACAACCTGATACTGAGACCTGCAAATTGCAAAACACGTAAGAAAATTTGAATTTCGCGGGCTACCTTGGCGCATCCCCCTTAAGCAACTTGACTACTAACCTAAATCGTCCGTATATTCAAATCACAACTTTCATTCTTTGACAGTTTTATGAAATGGCATAACACGGCAAGTTAACGAATGGTATCAATTTGCTTAACAATAATTTCCCTTACTATACATACCTACTTCACTTATTAAACTACCTTCATCAGGCTTTGAGGACATTGTGACAACGAAAATCGATCGATCTGAGAATAAGCTTGCATTTGCTTTGGTCAGTTTAGAGATGAGTGACTGCCCTTCACACACATCAATACTCCTATGGCAAGCCTCGAATAGAATATCTGGTACGGAAAGTATAGAAAATGAATGTAACAACTAAGTAAATGAGTAACACAGGTCAAATGACAGACACTCCCAATAAGTCAGAGGGATTGACAAAGATGTGACCTGCCAACAAGGCTTGTGGTGGACTTGGCGAGACTAAACGTGCCTGGTCGACGTATGTGGTACATTTAGCTACGTTAAAAGCTCATTTAGAATAGAATAGAATATAATACTCTTTATTATGTTCACCATAAACGGTATTTTATTCATACGGAATCCATCCAAACTAAGGAGCCTTGTATCTCTATAATATGGTATCTGATGTTAAAAAAAAAACAGAACTGCAGGTGCGCTATACGACCTGTCAAAAATAAACATCACGAGCTGTGCGAGTATCTGATGGTATCGCCCCATTTGACGTGCTACACACGACTGGCAAAGGATCTTGATTCGACATTTAAATCTTAACTGGTCATGAAAATATGTAGCGTACCTCCTTACTGGTATCTAGACTAAAAAAAACAATTTTAGTCTCTAAATAAATTTTTGATCAAGTAATTATGAAAACGTTTAAAAAAAATTTTTCGAACAAAATGTGCACTTCAACATGCATTTATGTTCTTCTATAACACTTTCAGTGACATCAATTAACAGTACAAACCCCAAATATTAGAAAAACTTCAACATAAATCTTTGCATTTGAAAAGTAACACAGGCCCTGAATAAATACAACTTAACTAGAAATGAGAACAATAGCACAATAAATTATCTTGCGGTAAACTGCCAAACCTATCGCTAAAAATGTCGGCCTTAAACCTGTGGCAGCTGCTTTAAAGTTCCTCTAAGAAGCTCCGATGCAAATAAGCTATGCCTTTTATTCCGTTCAAGCGTAGCCGGGTCACAGATCTAGTACAAATATAATTTTGTTGTACCGTCGCGAATTTACTTATTTCTATTGATTTATTTGTCCAACTGTACATTCTTAGCAGTGAAATTGATTGTTTGACGACCGTTTGAATTTGAATAAAATTATTTTGTGTCCCTGTAATCTAGATTTATATTCGTCACATAGGTATCTACCTAGTGGTTTCAAATTCTTCGCGAGTTTCTTGGTGAGTTTATTTGTTATGGTGACAGAATGTTTTGAATTTTCAGTATTAATGGTAAGAATTATCAATATTACGTGCCGACCCACGTAAAACAATAATAATCTATACCGCCCTAGACAAAGTTGAAACTTTCTTATCTAAAGAATGAAGAAAACATTGCCCACCTCGCCTTTCGTTTTTACCTATTAGCTCGTGATTCATTAATATAATATTATAAAACGCACAAAGAATAACAGCGATTATCATCTAATTCAGATCATGAAATAGAAAACATGAAAACGTTTCACATTTCCATACTCTATTTACCTGACACTTAGCACCATTTTGCATTAAGCGATACACGATTCACACTGGTTCATTCGATTCTATAACACTGCCACTACTCGAGCTTTAATCGATAATCACTTCGCGTGACTGGTGCGTGCGTATTTTCGCGGTCGATCGTAACAATCGAAGTTAGAGGAAGGATGGTAGTGCGCGGCCGCCTCTCGCGGTGTCTGACCATCAAGTGTTGGTCGTCGACTCAGCCTCCAACGTGCCTCCTCATCCGCGTAATGCTTCCTGCTGCGGTGAGCCCGCACAAAAGCGCGAGGGGGGCCTTAATCACTTCCAAAACCATTTGAGAAAACAATGTCCAGGTGCAAACTCAGTCACGCTCAATCCCACCGGACTAATGACAAACTTCAAAGGAAGGTTCCGTACAATGAATTGACTACTGAAAACTCGGCTTTAACAGGTTTATAAGTAACATATTAAAATTACAATACAATATTATTTCAATAAATTACATTAAGTTAAAATAGACTTGATTAAATACATAGTAACAAAACTTTTCATGAGTCCAAACTTAAAACCCTAAAAATGTTTTTCGTTTCTTTTCTTGTTTTGTTTCTTAGTCTGTTTCGTTACTTTTACTTAATTAATTTAGTCAGTATTGAATGTACTTTTATTATGAAGACATAGCTAAATGTAGGTAAATAATTTAGTAAACAATCCCGATGAGTTTCTCCATCCGCAACAATATGTTGATCCCGACTATTAGCGACGTCACAGTTACCACTCCAATCGTAATTTTCATGGGTCTGTAACAGAAAATAGTTTATTTTAGGTACTTTTGTTTCAATTGGAGGTGAGTACTTAAGTCAATGTGAGCCTGTGTTAACCATAACTATCAGGGAACCGAAAACTACACAATACAGTTGAAAAGCGAAGTTTGTAACGCCGGGCGGGATGACCAGAGATTATGACCTATTAATACAGAGTTTCCGTTTCAGGAACGGACTAGGTGACGAAAGATGGAAACCTCGACCACACCAACCCTAAACAGAAGATGGCAACTGTATTTTTTTATCAGCAGGAGCTCACCTTCTCCAAGTCACCAACCCATATACCAGAGCGTGTTTTAATAGACACATCACTTAGGGACATAAGTGCCTGGTTCCAAAATTATTTAAAATTTGACTCAGTTGAGATTTAAGGCCACGCGCACTACGCGGCAGCGGCCATGGCTGATGGCCGCCCAGACCAGGTTAAAACTATACAATCCAAATGTGCATCATGCACTTGGCCTTAACAAGCAAACGTCGCTTGATAGGCCGTCCGACCAGCAGGCTTAGCACAAGCACCGTCTTGTAGGCGGAAGAATAGACAAAAATGACTTTTCGTGAAGACAGTGCGACGGCAGCAAAGTAGAAAGAGACAACTGCACTTTTTACGAAATTCAGTAATTTATTCACGTTTAACTTTTATTTTGCTTATATCTCGAAAACTGTGTGTCCTATCGCAAAAATAATGAAAATTTCGACCCCCTTTATGAAATCCTTAAACCCCTAAAACTGAACATGTAGGTAATCATTTTTCACATTTTCCATACAAAAAGTGAAAATTTCCTTTTTTCCTTTCCATTTTTATACTTTGTGGCCGTCGAGTAAAAAGTTTTGTACCGTCTTTAGCATGGCGATTAAAAATCAAATTATCTTCACTACCTTAGACAACTGTCTTCTGAAATAGTCTACATTAAAAATGATCTAGACAACGATTGGCACAAAACGGAAGACAAAATGAAGGATTTTTACGGCGCGATGTCAAAAATAAAGAAACGAAATGTCACTTTGTATGGGAATAGCCATCTCTATTCTTCGAAGAGATAGATAGCGTCATGCTAAGCCCGCAGTTGCGGCCAAATTTTGTGTACTTTAGTAAGATGTGAAAATAGCTTCGTCAGAGCTTCTGCGGCCAAGATTGCGGCCACTACAACGACCAGTAGTGGTCGTGGTCGCGAATTACGCGAGCTTCCTTATCGGCAAGCAGCATTGTGCAAGGCAGTGTTTGATGTGGTTTGTCGGGAAGTCGACCTGGATTTGTTTAATACTAGTATGCAGTTTTTTGTTTTCTTTTTATTTTAACCACTCTTTATTGACGCTTGGTTGACGCTGCTTACGCAGATTTTTAAATTTTATACCTAGGTACATATGTTTATATTAGTGGAATCTTGTAGTTGGCCTTCTGCATCATGTTACTGCATACTAAATGTACTTAGCTGTAGGTAAATTTTCTTAAAATAAATACCCGTCAGCGTTGTGAAAATAGAGTGCGCTCTTGAGGGTGTAGTAGACAAGCTGCATGTAGCAGTAGATCAAGTAGTACAGCGCCAGCGCCGTCGCCGTCACCGATAGCTGCACCAGGGACACCAGCTCTGCCACTATTCGCCACTCCTTTGACTGATCCTGCTTCAAAAAAAGTAACTCATATTTACGTACTTAGGTTCATACATAAACCCACGCCTTCTACCCTTGGGGGAAGGCAGAAACTTCAGAACGCCTTCTGCTATGAATTTAGCGGACAAAACTGTCCATTTATTTTAGAAATATTTTCCCCTCTTTTTATGAAAATAATAATATCAATTATTTTTTCATATCCGGTATCGTTTCTTAAGGAGTCGATTACCACAACGATTCGACCAACAACCAAAACCAACCGAGGAAATGCAACCAACCAACACACAATTTAAGTTTTACATTTGAAATATTAGCGCGGATTTCATGATTAGTTACAAATTGTTAACACCATTATAATCGTCTTCGTGCCATTGTGATAGGCACTGGAAATTTACTAAATGCCTAGTTTTTTTTTTCCTCAAAGCTAACTCTACATACTTTGAGATAGATATAAATGATTCTGCATTCAATACGCAAATATCCCTGACTACATTTCAGTCTGAATTTGTTAGTCATTACAGTTACTAGATCAAACCATTAGCCGTAGCACCGATTTGCTTACATTTTGTGTATTAATGTGTTTTTTCACCGGAAGCTCGTGTTGAGGCGTTAAAGTTACAAGTTTAACAACTAACCTAATCTCTATCAGGTGAATGAATGGCCGGACCAGTCCAATTTAGCGGTCGAAAGACGAAAACTTTACTGTTCTTGGTCTTAACCTAGAGAGATCACTATCAAACGCTTTAATTACACTTTAACAAACATTACGCGTTTGCAACCTCAATTGGGTTCATCAAACAAGGTTTCATTTAGTACGTAAAGTAAATAAAACACTTTTAATAACTACTTGCTTCCTTTTCCCCTTTGATAGCAGATTTCTAACGTTTGTTCACTTCTAAAATTTGTTGGTAGAGTTAATTTAATTTTAATTAACCTACCATATTGGATTTTCGTGTTAATTGAATATGTATTGCAATTACTAATATAGACTTTTCATTGTTTTTGGTTTGATTTATTTTGCCGGTCTTGAATCTTGGAGATTGCCATCAAAGACACGGTAGTGGGGGCATAAATAAACTCGGCATGAAAGGCGATTTTTAGGGACGTAGCAGTATTAATCTAATTGAAAAATGCAAATGGCTAATCACCATTTTATTAGCCATCTTTGAAACTAACAACTCTATAATAGGCATATAGGCAAAAGCACCACCAAAGTAGTAATTATCTATTCATCTTTCTATAGGTAAGTGCCTTAGTAATCCCGGAAGCAAACCCAAGCCTGAAGATACACAACATCCACGTAATTACAAAACAATGTGTAATATAGTATAGTGTCCCCGAATTAACGCAGACTTTAATGGAAAAGATAAGAATTAATTTAATACAAGTAGGTGCATCAAGTTAATGTCGAAAACCTTCGACCCATCCGCCTCATCATCCGGCAAATGTTAATCAATATTATGTATTGTTTTAATTTTATAATAGACTTAGTTTTGTAACTAAATACCCTACATAAACAAACTCACGTCTCCTTCCCATGAGAGTATGCAGAAACTACAGAACGCCACCTGCTACCTACGATCCTTACATACTCCTTTTGCTTCGTTTACATTTACACATCTGGTCATACACGCACGCCGGTAGCGAGTAATACGCACCTGACCTTCACGAAGAACATCACCAATAAGGTCACTATGTCCTTCTAGGGCGTCCCCTCCAGGCGTTTAAACACCTAACTAAATACCTATCACTTGAAACTCTTTACTTGTGTTGTTGCTGTAGGTAAATATGACACAAAACCTGGGAATTAAAGTGAAAAAATGTGCTAAACTCACTGTTTTAATGGTCCTAAATCAAATTGAAATATGATTGAAATACTTAAAGAGTACGAAAAAAAGGCATAAAAAGACCAATGGAGTGAACTAGCTATTCCTACTTGTTATTGAGAAAAGAAAACCTGCAGTAGGTACACTAAGTTGCATATCTGTTAAGTCTGCAAGTCTTTTCCACAACCATAACTTCGTTGCAACTATACTTAGATTTATTAAAAAAACTTTCACTAAACAAAAAACGGTCAGTTTTCAATCTTTGCATCGACTAGTTTGATGATCAGTCATTCATTGAAGGATCTAGTTGAAACGGATTTATTTATTCTTACTGACTCCTCCAAGAGCGTCACCAACAATTTCATATCCTATCTTGGATGGCTTTTTCGACGCCAATCTTAAAAACATGCAAATTCAAAGACCATAAAAAAATTCTTACGTAAGCATTGAAAAATAACGATTTCACCTTGTAGTGGGAAGCGGCGCTGTCGCAGGGCGCGCACCGTCACGATCCTAGTCTCGATGCTATCCGTGCGCACGAGCATCCATTACGGCGTACCAACACTCCTACGCCGACGCCGACCAAATCGCCACGTTTATGTACATTGTTATCACCACACTGATCGTTCTTTGATAATGTAAAAGAAATCCTGGAGAGTAGTGAGTCTGTAGACATCGATCTTTAAGATCTTGTTGTTTTGAAACCGAAGCAGGGCGAGCCTAGTGATGATTTTAAGGGTTGTTGATTGTATGCAATTATGAAATACGGACGCCCTTTAATTGGAAAACCCTTGGAAAACTTTTGTTGAAACAGTATTGGACGAAACAGTAAAATAACAGCTTAATCAGCAGTTACAGTGCAAGCCGTCAAAAATAATCCCATATACAACCAAATACACAAAATAGACAGGAATCCAAGACCTAATTTACACAGTTTCCTGGTTCCTCGCGGTTAGTCAAAGGGCAGGTCGCAGCGTGTCCGTGTTGTAACAAGACAAGAGCAAGACATTCCTGAATAACGACAGACGATGCATCGAGCAGGAGCGATGGCTGATACAGGGCGCACGAAGCAACCACTTCGCTCACGACGCCCGCTGCCGACGCCAACGCCGAACTTATGACGATTTTATCGCACAACTAATTAGCCATGGCGTCACTTCCCTTTGACATACCGTAATGCTAATACAAGGGATCATGTGAAAAACTGTAAGTCCTTTCAGAACCTTTATAAATGAAGGAATTTGCAATTAATACACGTATGGGACGCTAGAGAATTTTGGTAAGGGGTCTTTCATGTAGGTAGGCCTACATGAAAGACCCCTTACCAAAATTCTCTCAAATACCAAATAAAGAATAAGTATAAGAATAAGTGCTATGAATCATAATTCATAAGTATATCATACCTTTTTTAATGTCTTGGATCCGTTACCATAGTCTGGAGATATCGGCTTATATTGTTTCTGAACGTGCCCATAATTGTACCCGCAAGCCTTGTCGTACTATTAAGAAAAGAAAATCATAATTAAGGTAGTTACCAACAGCATCAATTCAAGTTTAGGGCATCATAACCCTTGTTTTCTAATAGTACAGACAGTTCTACCATCATTCTTAATCAGCGTTGTGGAGATAGCTCAACATGTGCTGTGGGGCCCTATCGCAGCATCATGTTTAGATAGGAGCCTCTTGGCCTCGTACAGTTTTTTTTTTTTATGTCCTATTGTTTTTTATTTCTTTTTATGTTTCCATGATTGTGTTATTCTATTTAGATTGTGATCTTGGTGTGCGAGTCCCAATAAATACTTCTTCTTGCTTTCTTTCTATTTGCAGTTTCGACTTGGTCGGTTCTTCTTCTTCTTACCATGAATCCACCCATAGGCGTCGGCGGTGGGGGACTGGGAAACGTCCCTAAGACCTGCTTAAGCTTTTCACTGGTCCGTAAACAGCCACATTTCCGCTTCCTATAGTCCGGCTGGCCGCAATTGACCTCTTCCACCCGATCGCCAGTGATGGGTCCAGTATTCACGCGGGGCTTTTGGTCGGGATGCGACGCTACACAATGGGGAAGTGCAGTCATTGCGGCTCTCTACAAGTGTATAACATGTGTTTAGCACCTTACCAAACAGTCAAAAAGTCTCTAGGATTTAACTTCTTTATAAATATGCTGTCCCCTACTCTAATTTGCTTCAACCAAAATTTTTGCAATCGCAATCAAAATGTTTCCGACTGGATTTTTTTCAATGTTTCTGTCAATATACCTACCTAAAGCCAAATCAAATCAAATCAGTTGTAATTTCGATGAAGAATTTCCATAAAGAATTAAATCAATAGTAGGTACTTCTTCAAAGACGCTGTACATAACTAAATACAGGTACCTACAACGTCTTTTGCTTAAGATCGAGTACATTAAAATACTCTATTTGCTTGCTAGTGTTTTACCAGGGAGAACTAAAACTGACAAAGACAACTTCTACTGCAGCATTACTAGCAAACAAAAAATGGCATTTCCAGGCAGGCTGGCATTTTCTAATGGTTTTAGCAACTTACGTAGTACGCCATTATAATATGCGACCTTTGGTAAACAAATTAATAAATCATTGTTAAAGGAGCCCAAAATTTTGTTTATCAGGGTAAGAAATACACTTCTAAAAAATATGCTTATTAACATTCGTGATCAAATAGGAAACTAAAGATAAGTAAAATGTTGAATATACCAATTAGTTCACATAGCGCAAAGATTTTGATTTGAACACAACATAAAAAAACATCTAACAACAAATATGAGGTAATTACAATGTCACAATATGGCTGTTGGTCAATCAATTTTATTTTAATTATTTTTCCAAATTTTTGACAAACTGGGCATGAAGGATACATGTGGAAGTTTCATAATTATATTTACATACCTACCTATTAGATGAAACGAGATGAAAGTTTGAAATGCCATTTATGTAACAGAAAACATTTTTTCACACCACCTGCTGGATAATGTCAAAATTTATATGCAAACCTTACCTACGATAAGTCATTTTAGCACTGGGGCCTCCCTAAGAGTATATAAATGTTCTGTGACTGGGGCACAGAACATTATACAGGTTGGATTTTTGGGATGGGGCAGCAAGGGTAGCTACCTTAACCGTTGTACCTACAGGAAAACGGTCGTAAGAGACTTTCCTTAACTTTTTGAGAAATTTTGAATAGCATTCACAGATTTTGAAAAAAATGTAGAGTCAGCAGGAAAATGGGCAATTTTCACAAAAACTTTTTTTTATGCCAATCGATCATGTTTCATATAAGGATCAAAAACCTCTGTTAGACCAACTGAGGTTTGAGTACTAGAAAAGTCAGAAATCGCAAAAAAGCTTTTCCCATACATTTCGTAGGAAATGAGACTACGACTTACTGTTTTACCATCGATAAACTGACAGCTATAAAAAAGACTAATCGAAAAACAAATAAAAAATAATAACTTCTACTTTTGGTATTATTTTTCATCTTAAAATTAAAAACTTGAAACTATACATTTGGATTCACCTAGAATTTTTACTTTTGTGCTCTAAGATATGAGGTGCTCAAAACGTTAGCCGTTTTGACGTAGGTATAGGTTTACTCTCTCTACTACAGAGCGGGTAGCAACTGATAATGTGAAAGCCTGAATGCCATAGAGAATCGTGGTAAGTGAATCTTGAGTTCCTGAACACTGTCGTATTTCTTATTTTAAAGTTTTTTTTTTTATAGCCCCACATACTAAAATCTAGAGGCATAAGATCAGGAGGAGATATGTTCCTATCCACGGCCCCCGAAGTTTCGGTTCAAATTAGAACGGGTTTGGCGGCTGTTGTGTGGCGGAGCGCCATCTTCATCTTCAGAGGTCATTATGGTCACAGAATTTCGGAAATCATAAGCAACCAGGCAAAAAACTATCTCGATTCTGTTTTCAAAGCAAATTAAGTTACCTATGACGCGTATTCGTTCGAAATTCGAAGTTTAATTTTCTTTTTTGTTTATTTTCGGTCAGTCTCCATTATAGCGGTTGGTGTAACCATAATAAAAAAAATAAGTTGTAGTCTCATGATGAAAAAAAAATGTATGATGAAATGTATGAAATGATGTATGTAGAGCGCATGAGGGAGAGGCAATCATTGCGCCCTCACGCCCCTAGTCGCCGCAGGAGGAAACACCCTGGGCGTCGGGAGTCGATATCAGACTCTCGGCCACCGTAGGCGCGGGCTTGTGGACGGCGAGCAATAGGCAGCTCGCCGTCCGGTAAGGATCAGGCCCGGGTCGACGGCGCGTTGTGTTCCACGCGCGCCTCAAAGAGATGTCAGCATAATTGACGGGGTCCGATAGGGCCGATGCCTGCCGGGGTCGCGGATTGTTCGAAAGAGTTACCGTGGCCCTGGCGTACAGGCAACTGAAGGAACACGGGTGGGTTTTAGTCAGTAAGAGTCTGACACGCCCTTCCGCTCCGCCCAGAGTGGGAGAGGTCATTTGATGAATTCCCATCCAAAAAAAAAAAAAGCTTTTACTGGAAATGTATAGCTTGGTATGTAGCCGTGTGTACGTACCTTACCTTCCTACTTACCAACCTACCTGTCTATTTTAGTTACAGGTGGCCTTGATTTATTGAGTGAATGACGCTTGTCGTGGAAATGAACTCTTAAACATTAAAATCGAAGATTATATATAGACCACAGCATTATGTCATATGGCATTTTACTGTGGGGTCGGGCTGCTGACATTGAATCCATTTTCATTTTGCAAAAGAGAGCTGTCAGGGCCATTTACAATCTACGTCGTTGCGAATCTCTTAGGGAACTATTTAAAAAGATTAATATTATGACGGTGCCTTGTCAATTCATTTATGAAAATATTATGTATGTAAGAAAAAATCTACATCTCTTTAATAAAATAAGTGATAGACATAATTTTAATACTAGAAATAAAGATAAAATAGATCAACCATTTTTTAGATTATCTAAAGTGCATACATCTTTTATGGGGTACTGTGTTAAATGTTACAACAAAATACCTTGTGATATATTGCAATTAAATGAAAGAAAATTTAAAACTCATATTAAAAGTACACTTTGCAAACATGCATATTACAAATTAGAGGATTATATCCTAGATAAGAATGCTTGGAAACATGCTGGTCTTGCTCCATAGGACAATCTAGAGTCTAGACAAAATCAAACTGGTTGCTAATTTAATTGTATAATTTATAATTTTTATGACATTGTTTTTTACATTATGTAACTACTTTAACTCACACACAAAATTATTACTTGTTTTTTTTTTTTTTTAAATCATCTACTTCTCAATATTTGTAAATATGTGAGCACCATGTATCTATCTCATAATTAATTTACCTGTCATGCGTTATATTTAATTATTTTTACCTATTGTGGTATAGTAATTTTATTCTAGGTGCATCGTCTTCACATATAATTATTATATACATAATATTGTAAAACATTTTTAAAAGAGTAACGGTGGAGTTTCTTGCCCATTCTTCTCCATACGAAACTACCTTTTGGAAGGGGCAACTAGAATCAGTTCTATTTTTTGTAAATTTTGACGTTCAAAAGTGCCATTTTATGTGCCTATTTGAAATAAACGATTTGACTTTGACTTTGACTTTGATATCGAAAACCATTCAGGATTGTTGTTGGTAAATTTTCCAGATACAAAATCAAAGAAAGAACGGTTCGTGAAGAATACGTTAGAATTGTCGAAAAGTACCAAGCTCTAAGCCTCTCTAATATAAACACTAACAGATTTTTCGTAGCTTATAATAATAGCAAGTGCACCAAGCAAGTCATTGGCAAAAATAAGATGAGCAACATGCCGAAAGAAATTGCAAAATACCTGAAATTGACAATTACCGAGCTCTACACGGGCCATTGTTGCAGGATAATATCGGCTATATCCAAACAACACAGATTGGCTGAATAATCATTACATAAAACTGTTTCTGGAAACGTCAAGCTGACTTAGATAATGTCTGGGTAAGCGCTTACACATATGTTATTCAAACAATTTGGGCACAAAATAAAATGCTTTAAACTGAATAAAAGCAATATAATAGCAACATAGTAACTGAATAAATGTACAACAAACTTAATATCGTCTTTAGAAACGCTGATATACCTTTTTAACAGCTATTAAAACTCTGTAAACCAGTTGAAAGTGCTCAATTTCAGTAATTCAGGCAATATTTAGCATTTAGATTATTTTTGTGCTTTTATGGAGACAATATGCAAATAACATTTCAAAAATTGTTTTAATTATTTTCACCATTTTGTGACTGTCACCAACACGCCATATTCTGCAATCGATGTATTATTGAATTTCGATGATGAACTTTGGTTTCATACATATTATGTTATAATCAAGAAAGTGAATTATTATTGCGCCTGTAATTTTTAACCGACTTCACAAAAAGGAGGAGGTTCTCAATTTGTCTGTATATATACATATATATATTTTATGTGTGTTAGCTCAGACCTTTTTTCTGGGTGAAACGATTTGGATGATTCTTTTTTTATTTGATAGGTGGTGCTTCACATGTGGTCCCATTTAAATTTGATCAAGGTCTGACCAGTAGTTTTTGAATTATCCTTAATACTGCATATTTTTTCCACTTAGTTTATATGGATGATGTGTTAATAATTTCCTGTCACTGTTATTTACACACCAAGTAGTGGTATACAAATTAGTGTGGGGTAGTTACCGCAACTAAAAAGTGAAAAATAAAAACTTTTTTACAAAAAACAATCGACTTATTATTTATATTTTATACATATCTCTAACTGTATTTTTTTAAGCGCCACTGTATAAAGCTACTCTTTGGAAGGAAGGAATTTGCTAGGAAGTAAACAAGTGTTTTATAATAGCCTAGCTTACATGACTGAAAAATGTTCTATGCTATTGTGAATTTAAGTGAGCAAAAACAACGTGGCTAATGCTGCGCACCATTTGAGAAGTAGTTCTATTAATAAAACGCAGTATTTGGTTAGATATAGTATCGTTTATAATATATTTTTATCAAAGAGATTACGTGCTGGTGATGTTTATGTTGAATATAAGCTGCAAACACAGCGGTTTCCTTGCTTATTTATGCATAATAGATGTAACGTGCCCAGTTATCATGATATTATTTGGTTAAAACTGGTTTAAAAGAACATATTTGGAATAGCATTTCTATAATCACCCATTATAATGCTATTAAACAGCCTATTAGGGCTCTGTTTAGGAATATGAAAATCCAAAAAAAATCAAATATCGAAGGGTATACATGTAAACAGGGTGTAAGTAAGAGTCCTGCAATCTTTTTAAACACATATTGTGTCAATGTAATAGGTATATCCGATTGCACAAGGAGAATAAAACTCATTTTGCGAAAAAAATTAACCCCCTCATACAAATTAGCACACAGGCACCGCGCGCAGAAGAGAAAATTGGTACTAATGAGAAGTTAAACAATATATTGAGATATTGTTTTTATTTTCGTAAACTTCTAGATGTTTTAAGCTGACTGATTGTAATAAAATAAACTCATACAAACTCTGGTTTTATTATTAACAATATTAACAATACCTGCAGTGAAGCATAATAGTCTACATATTATTATCTTGCAGGCATATATATAATATTATTCCAGGCAGTCTTTGATTAAGGATGCCTAGTAGATCTTTTAAAGCTCCTTGTGAAATAATTTTGTGCACGGTCCATTTTTGGAAGTTATTACGAATACTTCCTTCCTCCGAGCACGTTTGCTCTTGCGAATCTCCAGTCAAGCCGGCTAATAAAGGCAAGAAAGAGGTGGGAGCTCTGTTCCTCGTCATTTTTCACTCCAGCCGGCCAATGAAGGCAAGCCAGAGATGAGGAACAAGACTTCTCCCCGGAGATATGGTACGTGGGGTCGCTACTACCCAACAGCTTGCCACATGCTGCCCTGCGGGTTTCTGTATCTCTGTTGGTCTGGCTCCTCATCCTAGACCTGTTTCGGCAAAGAAAACTCTACCGGTGCAGACCCAGAGTTCAGGAGCGTGCAAGCCCCACCACGACGTCAACGTAGAGATACGGCGGTGGGGTTATTATTATTAAAGCTAACCCAAAACCCATTCAATACAGCATAAGTCTATGCCGACAGCTTTAATAGCTGGCTATGTTATTAAACTTTAAACTGCGTATCAGTACATTTTTATACTGATATCTGGCTTATGTGTTGTTTGGATACTCCACTGGCGGATTCAGGAGCAGACAAGACCAAGATTAAAGGACACCGTGGATGGAAACCTGATGTAATTGCGGAGGGCTACATTGAAAATTCTATACTGAATAAGGATAAGCTGCCCGTTGGTACCAAAATCAAACTAAAAAACACCGTTGATAACTGATCCTTGTACACCTTTGTCACCGCAACTATCCAAATCAAAACATTATTCATTTATCCCGCTGCCTCAATCAACTTCATAACTTCAACTTCACCAACTGTCACGATCCAAAATGATCCTCAGCTGACC
The DNA here is from genome assembly GCA_916610205.1 of Griposia aprilina. Lineage (NCBI taxonomy): Eukaryota > Metazoa > Arthropoda > Insecta > Lepidoptera > Noctuidae > Griposia > Griposia aprilina. The sequence continues at coordinate 11,081,956 of OU744297.1, read as the reverse complement.
CAACTTTCTGAAAGTTTACTCAACAGCAATACGCAAATAAACTCTACCTCCACTTCAATAAATGTACCGAATAAAAACATATCTTTGCCTTTCCGCAACAGCAGGGTAATTACGTAACACACTAACAGTACGCATGGGTTTCATTTTGACAGTTCAACAACATTCATTGCGTTATTTACGTTGCTGAGCAGACAAATTTTTCGAACATATGAAGCAATGGATAGATATAGACAGTGTATTTCGTAACTAGGGTGCTGGTCTAATGTATCAAACATTACCTTTAACTTTTAATTGGTTTAAATAGGTCCACTAACCGTAATTGTAATACCGTAAAAGTACTAGAATCGAAGTATTTCTTATAATTTTAAGAAATACTTCGATTCTATTACTTTTACTACACTATTGCTTTTTATTGTCTCGTAGATGGTGTTAAAAGTACAGTATCCTCCTCGGTGATAAACGTGCCTTCGTCTTGGGCGAGCTTGAATCCCTCGCTGCACTCAGGATTGTTGGAAACTCCCTCGCTTTAGGGAGTTAACTCAACACTAAAATCCTTCCATAAGGCTCGTGCACACTGGCGCGACGCGACAGCGTGACACAAAGGCACCGCGTGCCGCGCGACGGGCGGTGCCTTTGTGTCGAGCTGTCGCGTCGCGCCTGTTTGTGGGAGCCTTTACGCTCGGAATTCAATACGGCGCCCGCGTTTAATATTCTGCTTTATCCCCTTGGTGCATAGTCATCTACCGTCAAACGGGGTGAATAGGAATACAGGGGTGAATCGGGACAAATTTTAAAAGAGATTTTAACATTGAAATAATATAGTTTTGTGCCAAAAAGGACTCAAATGTACTTTAATTAACGATTAAGTGCCCTTGTTGGCAACAAACTATATTGTTTTAATGTTAAAATCCTTTTTTAAGTTTCGTCCCGATTAACCCCAGCATCCCTATTCACCCCATTTGTACAGTACTATTAACGATTTTGGAAACTTTAGATTTATTCCCTGCGTTCAGAAAAGGAAAGTTCTAATGTAAAACCATGAGACAAACTAACCTACACTTTCAGTAAAATCTTGGAAGGTTGGTATTATAAGCTCATCAGCTCTGTCAACAATTCATGTCTCTATAGATATAACATTTTTTATATGGACACAGACCTACCTGAAAATCAATTTTACAACTATGAAATTTTATTTATCTACAGTCTATTAACGTTGTGATCTGAAATCGAGTGCATTTCGCGGAAGACGGCGACTCCGGCGCAGACGGCCCGGTAACCGACGGTGACAGGGCACGTAGCGCGGCCCAGCGTGCGAAACATCACAGATATTATTTCACACTCAATTTTAACCCAATTATTGTTGTTTTCAGTACTTACATTTGTTTGTAAACAAGGAGTCATTAAGAAGAGGTGAGAAGGACCTAAATATTAATAATGGGTGTTAGAGAGGTAGTTAGTCTTGAAGCGGGGTCACTGGAGTGAAGCGGGCAATGGGCTTCGCAAATGAATATAAGTACCTACCTATGATATAGCGCTTTTTGAATTGAAAGGAAAAATTACAATGTTTTGCCCTGAAATTCATAACAAGTAGGTATCAACATCCTCCAACATGGCGGATTTGCTTCGAACATGTTAAACTCCGAAATAAGAAAGAACTGTTTAAAACCCGCCGGTGTCAAATACCGACAAAAACAAGAATTCTACCAGTTTCGTCTGTGATAAGTGATAAGGATAGATTATAATATAGTTATTTCTGTGCGATAGGAGCCATCAGTTTGCGGTAAACTGACCTTGGTTACCTACCCACGTGCTCTCTATTAGCGAAGTTGCCTCAATACATTTTCAAACTTGCTAATGCATTCAAATTATAGGCTAATTGGTTTCGGCGATAATCGCCAGTGTCAAATGGGCCTATCTTCCCGCGGAGCCATACCGTTCCGCTATTGTTAGTGTTCTTACGGAGTTTATAGTTTCGTGCCCCTTTGTAATTTGTGGGTTTTCATTGTACACGGTTTTGACAGAGAATAAAAATTTTAAATTAAAAAAACCCGCGACACAAACAAAAACCTGTAAAAAAATTATATGTAAAGATTGCCCCTTTAAGTTTAATATAAGTTGTAGGCATGGCTTGAATCACGGTATTTTTGGGAACCGGTACCATATAGGCCTTGTTGTAATACCGGTACCAGAGTAGTCCCTGTACTATTGGTATTTCTAATTAGTATCGGTACTGCACCGGTACCAAACACATATTTCCGTAAGTTAGAGTGAGAAAGCATATATATATAGTAAGTAAAAAGGATAGTTAATAGGCATTAGAAAAATAACTTCAAGGTGGCCAAGCGTACGAGTTTCTTCGTACAAATATGAGATTTGTGGTACACGCCGTGTACCTTAATCGCTTGTTCCCAACGAGTCACACCTCAACGGGTAACAGTGTGACTCGTTGGGAATGTTTTGGATAATAATTCCCAACGAGTCACAGTTACTGTTACACTGTTACTCGTTGGGATGATCCCACCTTGATTTAGGGTATCAAGGTGTGTCCTAATAAGTATTTCAACAATAATGAGGCGTAGCCGACGGAGTCCCGCTTCGCGGGACTCCTACTTCTGGGCGGTTTAAAAAAAAATAACCACGAAGGGGACGGCGGGGTCTTTCAGACCCCGCCGTCCCCTTCTAACCTAACCTGTCCGAGTCGGGGTGCCCCAAGTTGTACCAAATACCTGGGAACAATTTTTGTTTATCTGAGAACGAAAATATTTCGTGGTGATAGATGATATAGTAACAGTGTAACAGTAACTGTGACTCGTTGGGAATTATTATCCAAAACATTCCCAACGAGTCACACTGTTACCAGTTGAGGTGTGACTCGTTGGGAACAAGCTACCTTAATTTGGTACCTGTACTTGTTAGGTGGAATGGGCGTACCGAAGTACAGAAGAGGCAAGAACCGCTAAGTGCCGGTAGCGAGGTACAGAAGAGGCAAGAACCGCTAAGTGCCGGTACCGAGGTACAGAAGAGGCAAGAACCGCTAAGTGCCGGTACCGAGGTACAGAAGAGGCAAGAACCGCTAAGTGCCGGTACCGAGGTACAGAAGAGGCAAGAACCGCTAAGTGCCGGTACCGAGGTACAGAAGAGGCAAGAACCGCTAAGTGCCGGTACCGAGGTACAGAAGAGGCAAGAACCGTTAAATGCCGGTACAGAACCTGTACTATTGGTACAGCTTCCAAACCCTGGTTGTAGGTTATATTTTGATCCAAGCGTCGTCGTCGCGCCGGGGGATGGCTATTGAAAATATGAAGTTAACAGCAGCCATCCTTTCTACAATTTATAGAATAAATTCATGATTGCTGGGTAGAAGTCTCACCTGTTTGGAGTTTTCATTAGCCGTCCCCCGACGCGACGAGCGACGCTTGGTTCATCATATAACCTACAACTTATATTAAACCTAAAGGGTCAATACATATATTTTTTTACTTTTTAGAGGTTTTGTGTGAGTAAAGTTTTTTAAATTTTAAATTTATATAAAATTTTAAAACACCCGACACAAACAAAGAAGAATAAAAAGGCAGGAAATAATCGTTAAAACTTTTATTTCCCGCTTTTTAAACTTCATATATTAGTAGATTTTCTTATACGAGTATTAGTAGACAGAAGACACGCTACGATCGACACGTGTCTCGCCTTAATCTGCGTTTTACCACTGTCCGGGTCGTCACAAAGCAGTTGTGAGCTTCCACAAGAGAAATCAAAAGTTCTATATTAATTTCGCCCTCCATGTTTAAACGTGTCTTCCCTGCCACGCCGACGACGAAACTATTCGCGCGAGTGCCGAGAGCGGGGAACGTGTGGGTGGGAGGGGCTACGGGCGAGTGGGTCCGCCGCTATTCTACGCACCGACAAAATATGTAAACGGCGCTATACTTGCTAGTACGCCAATATTATGTCCGATCCGACAGAAATCGTGGCTGAACGTCCGGTAAATGTGTCGTCTCCGTTAGTTTTATCGGGTCGCCCTAATGTGAACGGCGCTATTGAAATACATAAATATGCCAATATGCATCCGACACGTTTGTCGGTCCGATAAAACTGTCGGTCCGACCTAACGTGAACCAGCTCTTACCCCTTTTATTTATCAATGTTACATAAAGTTGAGAAAAGTGCAAACGTCAAAAATATGTATGGTTACACAATCGCTGATCATTAGGTACTTCAAGCAACGTTTAAAAATAAATCCCTATCTAATTCCTTACAACTAACACCCAGATGCTAGGTAAGTAAGTAGGTATGGCTTTATAGGGGTATTTTGAGACAACACTGAGGCACACATGAAATCCATACCTAGCAGGAGCATAGTCGTACCGGGCTACAATGGACTCGCACTCTCCCAACCGATTAAATCGTTTGCGCTGCGTGCGTGTTTTCGACACTGCGATCTCAACTAATATATATTACCGTAGACAGTTACATAATGTGGCATAACGGTGAAGCATAATTCTATATATTTCACTCATTGTCACTGCTAAACACATTACGCGACCGTGAGAAGGCCGAAAAGTCCTTACAAAGCTTTCGCCAACAACGCAATGACGACGTTCTCAGGTAATACTTACCAGATTTTTATGAGCACGGCTGACTTAACTGTAGCAACATAACGTGCGCTCAGAAATTAATCGCTGTGCGAAATTCATGTAACAATGTGTAAGACGTAGGTATGTCTAATAAATAATTTCGTCTGTTACTCTTTATTGCTGCACGGTGGCTACGGATACCCTAACACCATCATGTTTGAGTCATCAAATTCGATCCTTGCGAATAGGTTTCTTTTTATGTAGCACATGTTTGAGCTGAAAATCGGACAGCATTTTTATCGAAGAACATTATAAATTAAGTTAGATACCTAACTAGTTCTATCCATGTGGTCCTGGGTCGAGCAAAGTGTTATTGAGCTTTTCTATCAGGAATTCCTGGGTAGCAGCCCGGATTTTGGATTTGTACCCGATTGATGATAATAGGCCCGCCCCCTGTTAGGTACATGGGACGTAAATAAAACTTGAGAAATGTAGCTAGGTACTACATCTCGACCTATCCCTTAGGGGAAACAAGCGTGTTTAGCGCGAAGCGTTAGCGTTTTTTGCGTAGCGTGAAGCGTGTTTTTTTTGTTGGTTTTTTGGTTTTTATGAGTGTTTTTAGTTTAGTTTGTGATAATCCTGTGCAAGTACCAATAAATACTTTTCTTTCTTTCTTTATATTGTTACACATAGTTAATATAGGTATATATGCATGAAGAAACAGGTTAGGGATGAAAATTTATGTATAGTTAGGTAGGCCTTTGCTTGTGTGTATTTTGATGTCTTATTTGGTAGTCAGCAAATTATCTGAATGCTTAGAGCACCGCATTATAATTATATTGTACCTAAACCACTGCGGTAAACTAAAATTATATAAGGTCCTTTGCTTTGTCATGATGATTCAGAAGGAATGTCAAGCTGCAGTGTAAAATATTTGATGAAGTAGGTATAAAGATTTAATCTATCTATGTTCATATTATATGAAAATAGGAGTGTTTGTTCGCTGTAACCTTCATTTATTTGAAAAACTGCGCTCTCGCCGTTATCAGAATAATACCATTCATGTTACTTCTCATAAGACCGCATTTTTTGGCAAAAGTGTGCTAGGTATGGCCCCAAAAATATAAGTCAGGTCCCTAGACGGGGGCAGGGGAGAGAAGCAGATAGCTGCAGCCAGCCGCGCAGGCATATCCTTCGTGGCCCGCGCGTAGGTTTTCTGCTCCCCCTGAGCAGAGTGGACCCTCACGCGTTTGGCGTCCCCCTGGAGCGTGCTCGGTTAAGTCGAGTCGTCAGGGCGCTCCCTCTTCACCGGCCCTGTACCGTTTGATCCAGGCTGCGGTTTGAAGATGCCTGACAGGGTGTTATTTGGCAGCTGCGCAAGCGCGCATGAGGTTCCAGAACGCCTACCCCTGTGCTATCTAGGTCCAGATCAGTCGTGGGTTCTGTCGGAGTTTTGGGGTCGACTGTCAGCCCCGGTAGACTCTGTCGCGTTCGGAGGCTTTTCGCGCCGGGTTTCCCCTTTGCGTACTTGCCCCTGCCCGCGTGGTTCCACGTCCGGCCATTTTTCGCGCTGAGTTACCCCTTCGCGTAGGTACTCATGGCTGGTCGCGTACTGACTCTTCGATAAATGTTGATGTGATAAACAGAGGTATTACGATTTCGACTTGCTAATTAAACAGTAATGATTTTATTTATTGATTAAGTATGAATGTGTTTATTTATCTAAAATTGTAATGACCTATTTACCTAGCTGACATATTTTAAATTGTTTTTTTTTACGCAATCTATTGGCATGCCACCTTAATTGTAATTGCTCGTTTATGATAATTTTGTACGCTATATATATATTGGCAAAACATACTCTAGAAGTCTAGACAATATACTATCTGTTACCGTACATATGTTTAACAAAATAAATTATTGATTGATTAACTCCAACTAAAGTCCTAATGTTACGATATCTAACACACACGCGGCACGCCTGTAATCTCCGAAGGGTTAAGTAAAGCTGTACCTACCTATAGTCAAGGCCGGAAGCAAGGGGGGTCGGGGTTTTACGCGAAATGTGAGAAACCAGAATCTCAATCCAGAGATCGTTGTCACGTGCTTTACTTCTGATGATCGTCCACGTCGGTTGCCATTTTCATTCAAATCTACTTACAATATTCCTGAACAGATGATTCCCCCTCCTGTAGATGATCAATGTTTCCGTAAATTCCGGGCTAAGTGATTATAAAAGTCCCCTTCTCTGACGCTCAAGTAGTTTCAAACAAAAGGGAGTATTATCCACCGTGCGCGGCTATCGGTACCGAGCTTTTGTTTTGGATAGATTGATTGGATTTGACTGTAAATGGAAACTACATTAATTGGCCACGGTACGTACTAAAATATAATAAAATCTATACCTACTTACTCATTTCAATATTGTGAACTTCAGTATTTTACGATGAGGACCTATTAATAGGTAGCTATAAGAAAGGTTGCATTGCATAAGCCGTTTTCTTTTTCATTCTTTCATCGTAGGTAACCAAAACCTCTTGGTAAACTACTTAGGTAGCTACCTAAATAGGATAAGGTAGGTAACTTGTTTTCTACAAATAAATAGGACACAGTATGTACATAATTAAAAATTCATAAAGCCGGTAGTGAAGGGTCGGTAACACGAGACTTGAGTTATCTTTTGAATTGTCCCATTTCATTATCGCTTCGCATTCATGTCCGAGACGACACAGGATTTCAACAAGCGCCTAGATATCCACAAATCAATCAATCAACAGGATGTTTCAGGAAGTATGCCTATGAGAATGGAGAGCCTTCCTTTGTGAGTGTTGCATGGACGTTAGTAAGGGCATGCCGCCCGGTGGGTGGCGCGAATCGCACGGTCGCGGTCGTTCACTCATGCACCTGCCCGGTGTTATGTTCGCTACCATTACGTCTGTTACACTGCCAACCGTGTGAATTGCGAAGGTTTTTGTGCCAACGACCTTTGATAAAGGTTTTTGCGGAACTAAGTAGGTATCATAGATAATTTAACGACTGTCTCATCACATTTGTCGACGAAGGACTCACCAGTTTTGTTCTATTTCAGCACTGGAACGATTTAACGACCTATATGCTAGAGGAGTTCAAAATGCAAAACGAATATTATCAAATTAGCAGCTTACTAAGCAAAGTGTTGTTATTCTTCTCTCACCAAAGGACAGTTTTATAAAACATGAGTGATTAGGTACACACAGCTACATATCAAGCTATACATTTCCAGTATAAATTGACCTCTCATTTTACGGAAATGCTATACAATGCGACATCAGCGTATACTGGAAATGTATAGCTTGATAATAATATGTAGCCATACATGATGTATGTATGTGTTTGTGTGTGTGTTGTATGTATGTGTGTATGTATGTTTGTATGTACCAAATCAACTCTGAATCGTATTTTGGACATAAAACGTGTCCGGATATCTAAGAAGACCAGTACAAGCTAGGCATTTAAACAAGACTGTTTAGTCAATAATAAACTACCATATGTCACAAACTTATAGATAACTAGCTGACCGGACAGGCGTTGTCCTGTTTCCTAGAACTCGATCGCAGCGCCACCTACCGGTTCCAAATGTGAATCTAAACCATCCAGGGCGCCACACAAACGAATACAAAAAAAATCATTCAAATCGGTCCAGCCGTTTAGGAGGAGTTCAGTGACATACACACGTACAGTAGAATTATATATATAAAGAAAAGATATCTATTGGCTACAATTCAAATGCTCACCAAAATAATTTTTAAACCCTAAGACTAAGTACCAAGTTAAATATGTTAACTTCAAATAAAATAAACCCACTCTATACCGAGGTGCCTAAAGAACAACGTTTTAAGTTCCAAAATAATTATACACTCATCAGAATAATTGTACGTGTTGTATTTATATACTTTTTGCGTACCAAAATGGATGAATGCTCACCAAATCTTGTTTAAATTGCTCACCAAAAATAAGTTTGCTTCAAAATGCAAGGGTGCGATAGGATGCAAGAGCGAGCGAAGCGGGCTCGGGACTTGGGGCACCCCGACTCGGACAGGTTTATAGGTTAGTTAGTTATCCCTTTCGTGGATGTTTTTTTAAACCACCCAGAAGTAGGAGCCCCGCCATGCGGGGCTCCGTCGACTACGCCTTATAAATAAAAAAGGAAAATAGGTTCATTTCTACAATACTTTATGAAACACAATTTGGTGAGCATTTGTCCATTCTGTGGACACAATTTGGTATTTTGAATTTTTTGGTAGTAAAATAGTTACTTTTCTGGTAGGCGTTTAAACACAAGTCATATCTATTTTCAGCCCATACTCACGTCATAAAGAAATAAAAACAAAAACACCGGGGCATTAAATTGATACAAGGCATCTGGGTCGCTTACATAAACAGCAAACAAACATCCTAAGATAAAAATACAATTATGCCGCCTGTTAATCATCCAAGGTGAAATTGTATGTTAACGCGAAAATTGAAGACGGTTTGAACAATGGCCCGCTACGCAAGGTCAAATATACAATAGAGGTGCGCTAAGTATTTTGGAAATGCGAAGGTCACCTGTGTCGCGATCCAAGATAAGCCCTTCCTCCTTGTTAGCAACGATAACCTATTTCACGCTACTGTGGACACGCTCAACCCTATGTTTACATAATCAAGATAAAAAATATGATGTTTAGTTTTATTTGTTGAAATGCTTACGTAGAGCTATGATCCTATGGGAAATTACTTTGGTAACTAAATGAAAGTTTTTGAAAGATACGGTACGGTACGGTTACGGTAGTTTCCAACGTTATCGCTGGTGTGATTCGTGAATGATTTTCTAGTAACTCACTGTTGGAAAGCCTCTTTTCGGAAGAAAGCAATAAATTAGGCAATCATCGCAGAGCCTCTCGAACTCCTAACGCACCACTTCTTGCTGCTTCTTTATCTTTACAATGTTCAAATACGATAAGTTTTAAAGCATTATTTTTACGTTTGAAATATTTTAGTAGGTTTTATATCAGAGTAAAACGCAGATTGTTCACCATAATTTTTAATAAATAAACACATATTACATTTACGCTGCTGAAGCTACAGTCAGTGAGAGCAGCCGTAGCACTCGTGTGAATATTGTTTTGAAAGCATAACCACAATTTGACCATCCACTCCATACAGTAGGACAACGAGAAATACTCTTGAGATCTCTGACATAGTATTCACGAGGCTATCTTTAGTTTTATAATCTGTAGTCAACAAATTGAAGTGTAAATTGCATTGAATGAGCATTCGAAAACAGAACGCGATACCTGATTGTCCCAAGTTACACAAGACTACTCGGGACGTTGGCACCACAATCCCCGGCATAATTAGATAGTAATAAGGTTCATGTTGGCCAACTGTATGAAGTTAGACTGTGGCATATCTATATCTAACATAGCTACTAGGGTCAGCAACAAGCTTCGTGATTAAATGGAGTGTTTCAAAGTAATTAGACACATACAGTAAATAAAGATCAGATCAGACGCGGCGTGTATCGATACTAAGAAAAAAGCCTTCCTACCTTTGTAGGTACCTAAATCTTAACATAGTTGCATTGTCTCTGTTTCAATACATGAAGAAAAAATATGACTGTGTAAATAAATGCACATTATCGTATTATATGTGCCTATAAAATAAATAAATAATCATCACAAACTGGCAAGGAGAACCAAATTGTTAGTCATATTTAAAAAATAAAAGTAACTATGATACATGACACCCCTGATCATTTGATCATTGCAAAAAATCACAGATCCACATTTCCAAACACTACCTAGCTGAAATACAACATGTAAAACAGTCTAAATGAATAATTTTAATATAAAAATTGGACTCACAAGGGGAATGTGCTCGCAAGTAGTCGGACGTCGATGACACAATCACTAACACATAACGACACTAAGTTGTGCTCAATACACTAAACAATATCCATCATATCATACCAACAGGAATGATCTACATTCTAACATTTCTTTTCCTAACTACTGTATACAGATCGACCATAACTAATATTTAAAAAATATATTCCATTGATATAGGACAATATGCATAAAACATCCATTTTGATACCTATTAACATATTATTTATATAAAACTCGTACATGTCGTGTAAGCGGAGGCATGATAGTACATCGTGTATGTAGGAAGTACGAGGGTAATATATTATTCTCAAGGACTACACTTTCAATATTACTACAGTAAATACTGATAATGTTACCCCTGTATTTTCTTATATTTGATTAACTATTGATACTTAAGTATGAATAAGGTGTATGGTGTAATTGAATGACAAAGTAAAAACGTATCTAGTCGTAAAATATAATCTACACACATAGACGATATTAAATCACTTATATTATAAAAAATATATTATCATAAAACACATAAAATATAGTAAAACAATGTAATACTTTTGGTTACGTTAAACGCAAAAGACAAACAATCACAAAAACTACAGAGTAAGCCAAATTCTCAATGGAAAATCGATCAACTTTCTTCACATGAAAATCCCGTTCTCCTTTGACAATACGGCTCAAAATAAATAAATTATGTACACAATTTTGACACCAAATCAAATGAGCGTTCTCTTAATCATATCATTATACGGTAACATCAATGTTTTGTAAGTTATAAGAAAATAATTTCTGCGCCTGTTTTACATATACTTTAGAGTTATTTCAATGCTAGAATATTTTGTACGTTAGGCGAATTTAACCACTATCTTATACTTTGCATTTATCACATTTATTCGAAAGCGTACTAATATTGTGATAGTAAAAATCTGAGAGAAATATACGGAACAAAACCACTACACACACTAACATAGAAATATGATTGAATGAATAAAATGTCCGTGTAGTCTGCGCTTGCCAAGTGCTGCCACACGTTTACAAATAGCTCTCGTCACTTGTCTTATTTTAATATTGGCGATGCTTTTTCCTATTCTAAGCTATTCTAGCAAACGACAGCCTTTGTTTTTAATTAATATTGATCTTCCAACACTAACACTGAATTCTCGATCTATCATAAACAAACAAATCCAAAAGCTATAAATTCACAATATTTATAATTTGTGCCTGACTTATATCATTCCGTACGCCGCCGCCGCCACCTGCGTTTACAATTGTAACTTCATTCTTCATCTTTATATTTAATTTTCATAAAATAAATGCCTTCAAAACCTGGCACTTCACACAATACAAATCCTATATTAAAATCTCTTAAGCGCAATAAATTTAAAACACACATACGAAAGACTAGTATGAATAAATCCGTATATAAGAGCGGTAAACAATCATTGATATTATGATTATGAAGTAAATGTGAAGTATCTACACTTAGGAACATGTTGCAAAAAATATGATTTAACAATAAAAGAAAAAACTTAAAGATTTGATGATTTTTTACAATTAAAATAGCTAACCAGCAATACGCTGCAAAAGAATATTATAGAGCTAGACTGCCATACCGCTTTTTGACCTAACATGGAATGCAAGTTGATTCTCTACCATGGCTACCTACTGTGGAATTATACATCAGTCTCAGTTTTACTGCTTGTGCGTCGACTCCTGCCCACAGAGTCCGGGTTCACCCAATGCGGCCCGCTCAATAGAAACTTCTTCACATTGTATTCCATTCGCGCCAAATCTTCCGGCGTTATCTCTTTGTTACCTTTAGCTCGCAGTCCTTCGGCTACTAAATCTGCTACGGTTTCTCTGTTCTTGGAGTTATCGCTTATTTCGGTAACCGTCGCGTCACCACTTTCGACTGGAAATATCGTTTCTTTGACGACATGGCCGGCAAGTTTCGGCATCGCCATCGCGTGTTTCACTAATTTCTCCTGATTTTGCAAAGACACGTTATTGTGAACCCACGCGTTATGGCCGTCTCTAGCATACGATTTGGAGTACTTGCTGACAGGATGCGGCATGTTTAGCGCCAACTCGTTGAGAGTTTCCGTTAGCCTCGACAGCTTACTGTCTCTCCTCAGAGCTCTGTTGGTAAAGTTAACGTCTTCCTCCAAAAGATCGTTAAAGTTGTTTTGTTGCTCCAAGTTCTTCTCTACCCACTCCGCTACTCTTAGCAACTGCTGCTTCTGTAGTATGGCTGCACTATCGTCACTTGATAGAGAACTAGTGCTTTGCTCATTCGTAAACACTTTATTATCATTAACTTTCAAATGAGTTTGGGTAAGATTTGGATAAACGTTTACAATAGGTGGCAGTGGTGGCTTTGCTACCTCTGGTTTTTTCTCCATCTTTGGTATGTCACCTAGAGGTGGCAAGTCTTTAGAAATCTTAGTATTTTCAAGGGAGTGAAGTTGCGACATGTCGATTTTCCTTAAAGGTTTATTATATTGATTAGTTAGTTTGTTCTGTTCATAGCGATCAAAATTAAATATTTTTACATCGTGGTTATCAGTGGGAGTAAAAACATCAACTTTTTTCGAGTCGTCGGCGTCGGTACTTTGAACGTTATTATTATTTTGTGTATTATTATTATCTGCATTGAAATCGTTGAGTAAATTATCAATATCAGTTGTGTTTTGCTGACTTGCAATACTTTGGGATTGGTTATTGTTATTTTCTGAACTGTTAGAAAATGTGTGAGTTTTTAACGGTTGCAATGGCGAAGAAGAAACATTTAGTAAGATTGGGTTAATAGTTGTATTCTTAGCGGCGACACTAGTGTCTTTGTTATTATTGTCAACGTGGACATCGATGAGCGTGCTCTCTACTACGATGTTATCATTTTTAATATCTTCTTTAATAATTAAATTATCTTCGATTTTATCTAAATCGATGAAGTTATCTACATCATCGGTGAGATCTTTGAAGATGGAGTTTTCATTGCACTTACTTTGTCGCCTGTACAGAACGGGAGGCACGTCTGGTTCTGCGTTATCAAGCAGAATGTTTTTAGATCCTGCTTGCATACGTAAATGACAGAACCTGGGCCCTGGCCCCACCTGAGTGTGATTAGACTTGTGTGTACTTACTGTTGATTTAGCAATTGACGACGTCCTACTGACTGCGCCCATCGAACTATGAGAATTCTTTCTCAGACTGGTATCATCTCCCGATTTATCAATCATTGGTTTAACTTCTTTATTGTTTAGCATATCCTTGTTTAGAATATCCTTGTTTAGTAAGTCCTTGTTTAGTATATCCTTGTTTTGTATATCTTTGTTTAATAGTTCTTTATTAATCAAATCTTTATTAAGTATTTCTTTAGAAAGCAGCGTATCTTCATTTCCTGCACTCTGAATACTACTTTTCTTGCTTGAAATCGAACTTTTTGTACGATCACAAAGTTTGTGATGTACTGCAGGTTCCATATTCACACTAGTCTTTCTATATTGCTTCATGTCATCTACTTTAGGTATGGCATCCATTTGCACAATCGGCTCTAACACGATCTTTTCATTTATTTTAATGGTATCAATAACAATACCATTATTTTTTGGCCTTTCAATAACTGGTGGTGGTACTGGTGGTAGAATATCTTTGAGTGGTTCAGTGTTCTGTGGCAGTATATATAAAGGACTAATGATTCCATGATTAATAGACTTTTCATTAATAAGTTTGACAGGATGCGGTGAGATACTTCTAATACTGAGGTTGGAATGTAGTGACTTTACATCAGCATTGCAATTGAGACACAAAGAGTTTTTCATTTCTCCGCTCGCCATAGTTTGCGTGGCTACCGAGTAATAAGTTTCATTGTAGCAGAATGGTTTGTTTTGTGATTTATTGCAGGTGCATGTATCACAGTGTTTGGTAACAGTATCTTGGATACTGTCTTCAAGGATTTTCGACATCAAGGAAGCCGAAATGTTGAATTCATATTCACTAGCATCAAAAGTATCAATGTCATTACCGTTCTTGGATTGAGTTGAGCTTGACGGCTTCGATGTCTTGGACATGACGTACTGGGATACTCGCGCTTGAGTGTCGACTGGAAGCTGTGAAGACAGTAATTTGAATTAGCATTATATAAACAAAGTTTGTAATATTAAGGACGCTATCACATTTTTCCACAAATATCAGTGCTTTTCAGGTACCATTTTAATGAATTAGGATCACTGTTGCGAGGATATCTTGGTGTCAACTTAAAGATCATATATTCATCTCCAGAATGAACCCCTAAAAATTGTATAGCCCCATACAAAATTTTCATATAAATAGGTTTTAACCATCCCAATAACACCAACATATTTAAAGATATGGGGTCTAATTAGGAACCAGTAACACTAAATCCACTGCATTGTTAAACTTAAAAATAATAAGAAATTGTTGTAAGGAATTGTTGTTGTTGTTTGTTGTCCTCTATACCGGTAGCTAAATATTTTGTAGGTAAACAAATAACTTGTTCATTTATGAGAAAAATAAGAAACGGCATCAAATTTCTCCATACATTTTCTTCTTGCGGTTCGTCATTCCGCACTCGGACGCGCTCGTGGAAGCACGGGTGTATCAATTTCTGGCAAAAAAAATATTACGTAAAGAAGTGTGTACTGTATTGTATAGGTACTGTGGTTGAACGAAGTTGATACTTTTTCGGAGATTGCTGATGGAGACGCCAGTACCAATAACTGTTTACTACCAGAACTAGTTGACCCTCGATACGCGAGGTCTATGAATCTTAGAGATCATAGCTCACACATACGCACAAACATACTGACGGAAACACATAATGCGTAAAAGGTTCAACAATATTCCGTTGGATATGGTTGGATAATCCACTTTCTTTCTTTTTTTTAATCAAATTTTTCACAGTAAGGTACACTACTGTGTACATTTTGCGATTGTTAACCTGCTTTAATACAATATACTTGTATGCTTTTTACTAACTACTTTTGTTTCAATTTTTATGAAAAATACTGAGCACGCGCCCCAGTCTCAGTAAATAAAATACTTACTGTTTTCATAAGGGAATGATTATTTTTAAATAACACAATGAAAATCTAGGATAAACTCCTACGCTAGTATTTCATTATGTAATGCTCCAACAATTGTCGGCAAAAATAATATTTAGAAGTACTTACATCTTTTCTAACTAAACGTAGCCTGGGCGATAATCGTAGGTGGTCCTTGTAATAGTAAAATGTTAAGGTCGTTAGTTTCCGTAAGAATATGGTATTTAATCCAAAAGGCCAGCGCTTGAAATTTTTGAGTACCTACCTACGTAATTATTATTATGAATAATTTTATTTCAGAATAAACATTCCATACATTGGTAGTAAATAATACTTATAAGTTAGTAAAATTATTAATTATTATTATTGTTTCATGAATTTCAAAAATATTAAAAACATGAGTATCACGCAGATAGTACTTAGTCACAGTTACCAAAATTAGATTGCAAACTTACAACTAACTTTACTCAATGAATACCAGTAAAATTAAAAAATAATACCTTCAAGTACCAAGATTAGATAAGTTACCTATAAAATCGAGCGGGCAGCGTTTTCAATGTGTGCGTGCGCGTAATGTTGTTGTGTTGCGACTCAAATGCCTAAACTTCAGTGTTTCAAAAATGTGATAGTGTCCTTAAGGGAAAGTTTAGAATGTTAGCTTACATTGTCCAGCTTCTGTGACACGAAATTATCAGGTTTGCATTGTAGCAGCTGAATTGCTAGATTCATATCATTCTTGTATCTCTCCTGGAATCACAATACAGTATTATAATAATACACCTTGCTTATTCCATCCATAATTTTAAAACATATAATAAATACACCTACATTCTCCTTTTGTAACATGCTGTAGTTGTGCTTAGACTCAGCTAAACGTACTGATAAAGTAGCAATATCTTTGGTAAGTTGACTCTTTTCTCCTTTCATCTTGTCAACCATTTGCAGTAGCTTATCTTCAAGCACTTGATTCAGTTTCTGTACTCTCTTGTGTGAATCATATAACCTGCCAATAATAAAAATGTTTAGAAATAATGTTACCTTTTTATTGTGTTATCAGAATAAGTGAATCGTGATATAAAATTGTTATCCAAGTAGACAATACATC
This sequence comes from Griposia aprilina, assembly GCA_916610205.1. Classification (NCBI taxonomy): domain Eukaryota; kingdom Metazoa; phylum Arthropoda; class Insecta; order Lepidoptera; family Noctuidae; genus Griposia; species Griposia aprilina. Next base: position 11,065,311 of record OU744297.1, on the reverse strand, counting down.
ATAATATAACAACAATTTAATTTGATAAATCAGTTACTATAGTGACTTTCTAAGATTACTAGAGATTATAAATAGTAAATCTGGGCTGACACTTGGAATGACCTCAACCTACACCAACATAACCAATATAGTTTTCCTCTACTTTTGAATAACACCTCTACCCAGCTCACAAAGGAAAAGTGATATGATTTCAATTATTACCCAATGTACTACGAAAAATCGTCTATGGCTGCAATATTTGCAAACATGTGAGAACCATGTATCTATCAACATAACTAATTTATGTCATAATTGGTAATACCTTGTACCTATTGTACTGTAGTAATTTTTCTAGATACATGATGTTCACATATTTAGTGTATACAAAATATTGTAAAACATTAAAAAAGAGTTACTATGGGCTTTCTTACCCATTCTTCTGCATATGAAACTAGCATTCAGAAGAATCAATTTATTTATCTTTTAAATTTTACATACAAACGTGCCTCTGCCATTTAATGGCCTACTGGAAATAAATTATTTGACTTTGAAATACCTTTCATACTTCTCCCTCCAAGTACTGACTTGTTCTTCTAGATCGTTGGCCCGGGTTGTACTCTTGACAAACTCTCCCTCAAGGGCTATGATGTGTGTGTCCCGCTCTGCAAGGTGCTGCCTCAGATGTTCCACTTCAGCGTGCAACTGCAGGCCTGCGGCGTCACCGTCACACTCCTAACAATTTTTGCAACATCAAAACATACAAACCAGTGTAGAGGTAACATTCAAGTTGTGGATTGTTTCGAGTACTTTAGAGGAGCATAAATAGTTGTTTATGTATAATTGTATGTAAGTAATCATATTTATTCTTACAAATTGTACTTTTTAGGAAATGGTACTTTGTGGATAATTTTAAAAACCATTTCATATTTTTTGAATTGGATAATAATGAAAAATATCCTTGATTTTGTATAATTATTCAATTAGGACCAAATTATTAATTTGTTTTTTATTATGTAAACCAGCCTGTTATGAATTCTGTTTATTGACATTACTGTGTCTTTTTATCAACACTACTGCAATTCATCTTCAATATTAAAGAATGTCAGAAATGATACTGTTACACATAACTGTAACATTATACTTGTGTGTAATAGCATTGTTTAAATGAACAAAACCATATGTTTTATGACATTGTGTTTAACTAAATAAATAATATTATCAACAAGACATCAATTTATGTTTCTCTAAATGTGTACACAGTGTAAGAGTGAATAAAAAAATATACTACATTTTAAAAACTATTTCTATTAAGTGAAATATTTCAATAAAGTGTAATAGGAAAATGCAAATTAGAAAAGAGAAGCAATGTGCATTCAATATTTATTACTGAAGTATAAAAGATTTCTTATTATTATTACTGTCTGATGAAAAAGATTTATTAAATATTCAATGTGTTTTACCATTTTATCACAAATTAATCTTGCACATCAAACTGGTACTAAGAGTCTACCAGAGTAGCAAGCAAATCATTTTCTAGGTTGTATTGACACACAGTTTGATAAAAGTATATCCCCTTGATGTCTGAATCATTCCAACTACTTATTAGAATTTACACTTAAGAGAATAACAATAATTATCTTTTTGGAAGGAAAAAATGTATAGCTATCATCACTATCTAAAACAACTGTATGCACTAATGGCATATCTAATTAAAGCAAACTGAATTAATACTTAATTATCAACCACAAGAAAAGTCAGCTTAGAACTTTCTACAATCAGAAGAGTATTAAACAGCAAAACATTGGTAAATTTTTACCTTACAAGGGGAATTCTTAGTATTCTCATCCATTGCTTAGCAAGCTTTTAATATTCTACTTCACATTTCAGATTATGGTACGTCCAATTTGTCGAACAAATTGAACAACAGCACACACAAAGTGCTTTTATTAGCTATTTATTACCAATAAGCCACTGTTAAAACAAAATAAAATAAAATCAATCTTGACACACAACGTGAAATATTTACTTATTATATATGATTTTGCCAGCTGCCAATGTTTAATGACTCATAATAAACAAGTTACTCTAGACTCTAGATAACTGGAAATGTTATATACATTAAGAATATGATATATAATTGGATTTTCCCAAAAGAAAATTCGTTCTGTGATGTGAATTTCGATTATGTGATTATGTGGAAGTTAACCAACTGACGTTTGACAATTGTCAGTTTTGTTTTATCTGTGCGAAGTGTAAGCTTGAAACCTAGGGTATTGGCATTGAGTTAGGATTTTGTCATACCTATTTTGAAATATTAAGATTTTTGGAATTTAAATAATTATATCACATTTCAATAGCAAATATTTATGCAAAATTATCAGCTTTCCTTTGTTACCTCAAATTTTGTAGCTTTTTATTGTCCCCGTAATTTTCGTAGCTGTACCCCGTATGAGCAGTAAGTAGATAGGTTTAATTAAAGGTCTATAACTAGTAATTGCTTCGTACTGTTGATACTTTCATTACGCCACATACAGAAGCCGACCCTTGCACCATAATATGCAGAGAAAAGGTTCGATAGGTGATGAGAGATAATTATAATGATACATGCAGGTACTGTACAGTCAACATCACGTCCTGTTGACAATTTGACATTGGCAACTCTTTTATTTCGTTATACTAAGCGTGGTTTTGGTAGTATAAGTGTTAATTATAACTTGCTTTAGAGATAATAATTTATTGACCGTCCATAATCTTGATGTTATTTTGTATACCAGTTTCAGATTATATGACCTACTAGGAAACAAAGTTCCGAAAGAAATAACGAATATCCTTAAAAGGTGACCAAGGACGTGTGTGTGTGACAAAATAAAAATGCTCTCGTCTAATAGGGTAGGTAAAGTTGCGTTAGACGTACGTACCAGGGAGCGCCTAAGTCGTAATCGTAATACAGCAATATCTGCTCTCCTGTTCATACAAACTGACATCTTGCTACTGTCTTCTACAAAATATCATGCACGTCTCTATTTCTGAAAAGAATATGACGATGATGATAATGGCTATTTTCGTGGATTTCAGACATTATTTTTTAAGCATAACGAAACCGTATGATAGGATAAAATTTTGTCAGTGATTTCGATTATTGACTTTGAAGACTTTGCTTAATTCGTACTTGTGAAGAATTCCTAAAATCGTATTTTATGAACAGAACAACATTTGGAATACCTAACAATATGAAATAGGTATACAGCAGAAATAGAGGATAACCTAGAATAACACAACATTTTAATTAATTTATAGTCTAAGTTGTTAATTTCTAATTTTTACAGAAATAAGGAGTTTTGAAAAAAAAAACATGTAGCTACCTATTCTTTAGATTTTGAGGTATTGACTCTGAGGACTTATTCTTAGTACACCCCATAATCGTAGGTACAGTTTTTTTTTGTCTCTAATTTGTGTCCCACTGCTGGGCAAAGGTCTCCTCTTTTTCCTTCCAAACAACCCTGTCTTGTGCGATCTCTGGCAATGTTGGCCCTGCAAACATTATCAGATCGTCACACCACCTTCGGCGTCCAGTGCGTGACGATCTTGGCCCATCTCTCTGGGTGCATTCGTGCATTGAAAAACCATATCTTTGAGAAAAACCATAATGATCAAAAGACTTTGGTGTGTTTATAAACGCTGGCTGGTAGCTAAAAAAATAAAGATCAGAAGATGCAAAAGATTATGATTAATTTAAATATCCCTAAAAACTATGGCAGATTTTTTCTCTTATGGGGACGACATATAAGTTGGTAGTTAAATGTAGTTGGGTACCTACGACAAGTGATGATCACTGACCCTTCGGTCATCTCGGTCATAGCTTGGGATTGGAAATTCCATATGACCGCCCATTTTTTGGTCTCTTTTTTTAATTCAGAGCCTCTTTCCATAGAAGCATGGCATGAACTTATATATTCGAAGGCGATATTAGGAGAGCCATGATAGCTTTTATATAGTGGAAGACATCGCAAGTCTTGCCCAATCTGAACCTACTGTCATGATAGGTAGGTAATAACATAACATAACATAATCAGCCTATAATGTTCCCACTGCTGGGACACAGGCCTCCTCTCGGTGAGAGGGAGCGGGCCGTAATCCACCACGCGGGCCCAGTGTGGGTTGGTAGATGTCACATGTCTTCGAATTTTTGGTTCTAGGACATGCCGGTTTCCTCACGATGTTTTCCTTCACCGTTTTGAGAGCAGTGGCGATGGAATAATTTACACAAAGTAAAGCGCCTGTCTGGTTTCGAACCTACGACCTACAACTCGTAAGTCGCGGTCGTCACCACTAGGCCACCACTGCTCAGGTAGGTAATTATAGCCTCCTATTATGAAGGCAAACTCACAGGAACGGGGCGTTGTTTAATAAGTAGGTACTGACCTTACGGGCTTAAAGGAATGTGCGACTGGATTTTGGGAATACGGTAGGTACCAATTAACACTACCTTAAAATAGATTCAGAAGTATACTTAACGTAATTGACTAGGCTCTCACCTGCAAGCCTTTCGATAATACTTACAATCATCTTCTTACCAGTTAATTTTAAACTATCTTTCATAATATTACGAAAGAACCGAAATAAGTACATGCCTAACTAAATTTAAGCGTTATTCCCTAATTCCGATTGGTACCTAAGTAAAATGCTACAAAGAGAATTTTCCGTGAACCGCCTAAGGTTCACCCAAACATGCATTCCTACTACCTTTTCTGAGAATTTGATGAAAATACCCGGTAAAAATAAAATATTGACGGAGATATTGGCATACAAACATCTACGTATGCTAACTGAGCTGTAAGCGGCAGTACCAAACGTGCTATATGTGTGTGCCGACGCATGTCTGGACCTGACGAGGGATCTATTTCGGGAAACTACTGCTTCGTCGAACATACGCGTGAGTCCACCGAGTCGTCAGTTCTTTGTCTGATTAAAATCGTATTGGTCGTTACCTATTTTAAAAACACGTATCCTCGCGCTGTATATGCGCGAATGAAAGTGCGGCCTTGTTTATAAAAGTATTCCAAAATGGGAAATATTGTCAGTAGTGTCCCAACAAGGGAACACGACGCTGGTAACGTCATAAGTGAAAGTGAAACAATGAGCAACACAAGCGGTTCCAGTGATGAAACAAATGAAAATGTTGAGATGGCTGGTGCTGACTCCTTGACCGAAAAGGAAGCTCGAGCTAAAGTAAAAGAAGAAGAAATGAACGAGTTCAAGAGGCAGCTCGATGTTAAACGTGAACAAAGAAGACAAATAATAGCGCGACACAGAACCGATAAAGCAGAATTAGAGAAGGCATTGCAAAATGAGAAGGCGGAAAAACTGGAGTTATATGAAAGCAACAAGTTGCTTTGTGAACTGCTATCGAGGAATAGTATTGAAATCCCCGATAACCTCTTGCATTTAAAAGGAAACAGTGAATTCGCCGACGCTTTAGAGCAAATGAGAGAAGAGTTGGATGATTTAAAAGCAAACAACTTGAAACTTAGAAAGGACCTGTCCGAAACTAACAGGTCGTTACAGGGAGCTTACTCTGACATTGCAGATTTGAATTTTCAAAACACAGAATCCATCAAACAAATTCGTGCATTAAAGGAAGTGGTATCTGTCAGTAAAACAATGATAAATCTACGAGAAGAACAATTAAATGATGTGAGTATTTAGCTAGTAAGTTCAGCTGCATCCAACTAGATTGGAAGCCGACCCCAAGATAGTTGGGGAAAGACTATGCAAATGATGAGCAGGTATCGCCTATCCAGTAAGCACGCGCTTAGCGAAGTAATGATTGCGAAGTTAGCATACTGACTGTCTGAAACATAATTCTGAAAAAAAATCGCTGTTCTGTATCTACCTGTCTAGGTTATTACTATGGTTATAGTAAATTCCTCAGTAATTGAGCAGCAATAAATAATTTACTGCTGGATTTTAATACTGACAGCATCATAAAAATAAATAATTACAATTCATGTACAGTCGCCAGCACATCAAGTTACTACAAACTGTCAGATTTACTCATTCGATTTTGAACTTAACTGTCAACATTTTAAGGTTTAAAATCGTTTGGAGAAATTTGACAGTTTCGTGTAGCTTGACCTGCTGGCGACTGTACTTTAATTTTTAAGTGTCCTGCACGCTTCTTGGTCTAATCTATTTTATGGGTATTATAACGTAATTTCATTATTTTTCCTCGTTTAAGAACTCTTATAATAGGGACTTTTACTTTTGCGGAATATTGAAATGTTTTACCCACGTGTTAGGCTTTGCCTGCGACGACGTCATCGGTCGCGTTGCTTTCTCTTCTTTCCTCTAGTTTCCAACTATATCTATTTCTAAAGTCAGAATCTGTAGGTTTAGCCGTGAAAACGTAACAAACAAACAGAGGCACAGTATCTACAATATTAGTATCTATATCTATGGATATTTCCATAATGATCACAAAGACCCAATGCCAAGCCAACGACCTGGAGGCAGGCATGGTGCAGCCGGTCAGGGACCGCCAATATACGGCATGCGAAACGCATCATCGGTTACTTGGCGTCTTACGTTTTGACAAAGTGCCAACTCCACATGTACTCCTATAGCAGCTTCAACAAACCTTCCTTAATAAATATGATAGGGCTTATCAATTCTTATAAAGATATTTTACTGACGTAGATTATTACGTATGTCGTAGATATGAACCCACGCTGTTACATAATAAATTAGGATGCAATCAAATAAACAAATCATGACGTTCTTCATCAATTTTCTTATGTTCCAGTTAAAAGAAAAGTTAAATGAAATAGAACGCACTCTAGCTGATCGGGAAACAAATCTGCTATCTGCCGATCTAAGGCAAGAATATGAGCGTCAGTTGCAGAATATTCGCACACTTCGAGGTCTTTATGAAGAGAGGGCCCGACTTGCCGAAGTTTCAAGACAACGTCTGGTCCGAGAGCTGGATGAACACAAAGTACTATATCAAGCAGAAGTCCAAAAGTAAGTTTGAAGTCACAAACAAGAGCAGATAAGCTTTGTAGATATCCAATTGTTCTCTGTTGCCTTTGGTGTTTGTCAGTCTACTAATCATTGTAATACTTACTTACGTTTTCAGGTGCAAAGATCTCAATACAAAAGTAGAAGAACTTGACTCGAAAATAGATTCATTAATTGAAATTATTGATAACAAAAATTCCCAAATATCTTCATGCCAAATAGAAACAAATGTACTGAAAGCTGAAATGGCTGTCGTAAACAAAGTAAGTAAACCGATCGTATGTTTAGAGTTTAAATTGGTACACTGAAGAGTGTATTCTAATTTCTGTTTCAACTATTTTATTGCAGCTTTTCTCCCAAGTACTTCTCGGAGATAAAACTAAACAAGATTTGGACACTTTAGTTCAAAGACTTGAGGACAACCATGGTTTACTAACGCAGATGGCGGAAAAAGAAAACGGATCAGAAGCTTCGTCGGAATTACCCAAACTTTTGTTAGAGTTGGTCAGTCAGGTGGATGAAAACGAAGAAAAATATACTGACGAAACTACCAATGATAATGGTCAATCATCAAAAGAAGAAGTAACAGAATCAGAACAAGAATCAGGTAAAGATCGATTACATTAAAGGAGACCATTCATTTTGACCTAAATTATGAAAATAACCTAACTAGAAAAATGTTATATTCCGATAGAATATGTTATTCGCTTCACTTTTCACTCGATATCGGGCTTTTCACTATAGGATCAAATCCCTACGCTGTTATGCGAGTTTGAAAAATATATTATCCTTATCATTATTATATAATTATATAGGTAAAAGAGTAATTTAATTATAGCAATAACTTTTTAGGCCAGTAAACATCAGTTATTATTTTTTACAGCGGAACTCTAGGGTTATTCTCCACATAGCTACATTACCTATTAGAAATTATATTGTACTCTTTTTTTTAACAGTACTAGTATTAACTGATTAAGATAGGTTGAGGTTGGGTTGGTTTAGGTTGATAAGTTGGTTGGGTTTGACCTATTTAGTAGTTTCTATTCACGCAAAAACAGTGATATAACATAATACATATTTTACTCGTAGTAGGAACAGGTAGGAACGAGGTTACTTATATTATAATTGTTTATGTTGCTTCTTTTTGTGTACCTACTTTGCAAATATTTCGACACAAATGTATTTTTGTTATGAAATAAATAACTTGAACTTGAACATAAATAACGGCTGTAAAAAGAAGCTAAAGCGGCATGCGCCAAGGTAGCCCGCGAAATTCATTTTTTTTTACGTTTTTTGCAATTTGCATGTCAGTATCAGGTTGTATGGTGATCTAAATAGGATTCGCGACTGTATCAAATATGGCCTTACAGAATTATAATCATTACAATCAGCAATACAACTCCTTAATTTAGAATTGCCCTCAAATGTCATGATTTCATGAAATAGTCATTCAATAGGGTAATATGAACTTATTGAAATGTATTGCTGATTCTAATGATTATAATTCTATAAAGCCATATTTGTTACGGTCGCGAATCATATTTTAATCAAAATACAACCTGATAGTGACCTGCAAATTGCAAAAAACGTAACAAAATTTTAATTACGCGGGCTACCCTGAAGGTTCCACCTTAACGATGCCGAGAGTCACTTGTACTCTCCGTCATTGTGTTTTCTTTTTTGTACTGGACGGGACTATACCCGCAGGCTAATTGCGTAACACATTTTCTTTTAGAATGCCAGCCCAAAATGTAGGAAATTCCACTCGCAGTCGCTTGCCTTAGTGGGAATGGCGTTACAATCATTAGGAACGTTCTGGTTACGGAGACATTGAAGGTCAAAGTTTCAACTTTTACTTACTTTACAACACTAAAACCAGTTTTAAATGTTATTTTAACTTATATTTTAATACCACTACAACTCCAGTACTGATACATGCACCCATAAGGACAATGTTTTGAGTGTATTACATTGCGCCTGCCGTAATTACAGCGATTTCTCACACTAAAAGTAAAAGTCGTTTCACAGCAATAATTTTAGCTCAATTTTACTAAGTTTGATATAAAGAATGCGTAGATAATAACGGATAACCAATATGTGATGGGTCTTTTGAAACTTTTTAATTCCCTGTATATTGAAAAATATTACATACACGAAAATAAACACTCAGCAAGCTATTGTAATCTGTTTCAAACCCGTGCGGAAGAAAAAGAACGACGAATTCATTATAAATTAAAATTCGGCTATTTCCAATATACTAGCAAAAGAAGCATGTAAGATAGCACTAGCTTGCCCGAATAAAAGACAATTAAATTCATTAAATCACCCGAGATAAGCCCGTATCAAATAAGTATGATATAGTGATTTTTGGAACTCATGTAACTTGACGGAGAATGGCCCTACAGGTTTGATACCATAGTAAAAATATAAGAGAAAAAGTATTCTTTCGGAATATAGCTTTTTTGTTTTGTTATGCACTCACATTTAGCCCAAAAATTTGTGGACGGTGAATAATCTCCTTTATACTTATAATTTCTTCTAGGTATTTCTTTAATTACGATTCCTCATTTTTCTTTTAATTTGTAGGGATTCAGAAGCCCCAAAGCACCACTGCCGAAGAAATTGTGGAAAATTTGCCGAAAGTTTGGAAAGTACTAATAGAACTTCTCAGCCATCAAAATGCTTCTGACGGGAACTCTCCAGAAAAAGTTACAACATGTTATAAATCTGTCGAGACAAAATCGGGACCCGTGTTAGTGCCAAGCGTTAGTCAGACGTACATCAGATTAAAGGTAAGTGATTAGCTCATTGTTCCATAACAATTATTATTTTCTAGATAAATTGAGTCATGGTCAAAAGTCACAATGTAAAAATAAACATCTTCATGATCATTATTTTGCAGTACTCAAAAATGCGCAGCTTCAATTTTGGTACTGAGCCAATTTTTTGTGTAATCTCCGAAAACAAAAACAGTAATCAGACCACTTTCTCAGAATCTGAAAGTAGTTTGTCATTTTCTTTGTTCTTAAACTAACGCCGAGTATCACTCTATTTCAGGATCTGATATTAGAAAAATTGGGTTTGATAAAAGAGGTCAACCGTATGAAGCAACTCAATGGCCACTTAGAAACACGTTTAGAAGAACAAGAACGGAGATTATGTATGGTCACTAATGAGCTAAGTAAAACATGGCATGTCGTTGGCCGATTGAGGAGGCACCATCACCAATTGCATACTCACGAGAAAATTCTAAAATATGAGTTACAGCAAAAGAGAAAGCTACTGAACGAACTTAAAGAAGAACTTGAATACTGTCGGGAAAAGTGGGAACAAGCCCGTGAAAAGAACACCCAGTCAGAAAAAGACTGGAAAACACTAAGGGCTGAATTCACTAGTAGGAAGACCGGCTCACCATCGTTTAATAATTCAGGTGAAAGTGGATATAGTGACGAGAGACCTTCCGAAGAGTCTTCCGGATCAAATGATGAAAGTGAATATGTAGCAGAGAAACTGACGAGATGTAAGAGAAAGCAGAAGAAATCATTTGAAACAATTCCGGATTCTAGCACAGATTTTAACATAGCCGAAAGAGAAGATCCCGCTAGTGACCTGCTAGATGTAGCTGATTTACCACTGGATACTCAAGATAGTGAAGATAATCAGGACCCAACATCGGAACCTAGTAAAAGTGAACGATTTCCTAAAAACGGAATAATATGCGAAGAAACAGAAGATGAAGTTGGAGATATTACGCATGATGACTCTTGCACTGAAGAAACGAATGCCGAAGATACCGTTGTCAGTCAATCTAACGACACTACAGTTATCAGTAGTCAAGACAGCGAACAGCAAATAGCACCATCTACTACGGATAAATCTTCATCAGGTCTACTACTTATCGATCCTGCTGAAATTTTGAAGAACGTCCGACTCCAAAACGAGAGACTGGCTAATAAGGACAGAAAATTGAATAATCTGGAAATAGGCAGCGCTGCATTGTTACAAAAGACTCAAACTACGTCTAAGATAAGTGAGCAATTAAGCAATACACTGGATCATCTTATTAATCGGCCCACCTCAAGTGATTATTCATTGACAAACACCCTAGATAAAGAAACTGTAAATAACTCAGCAAACATTGAAACCGACGATATAGACGGTAAAGAGCTCTCAAATTCTGATATGGCAACTAACTTTACAACTAGTACTAAAACATCTTCAGATTTAACAGACCCAGATAAAGAAATTGAACCTAGCCAAATATTTAAAACTGAGGGCATACAGCACAATTGTGATGATATTGAGAAAATAACCACTGATCGAAATAAGGAATCAACGAGCGTTGATTCTACAATAACTCTTCCAGTAAACGATTCACAAGCTTCAAATGAACTTCCTGATTTTAAAGCTATCCTAGAAAACGTTAGACAGCAAAATGAAAGACTTGCAAAGAAAGACGAAAGACTGCAAAACTTAGAAGATAGTTGTTCTGAAGTAGTAAAAACTATAGCTAGCACTCTAAATACAGGTGACAAAATAATTGAGAAACTTGAAACTCTTCATAATGAACATCTAAAACCCAGTGGCAGTAGCGAAGATGTTGTTGACGAACCAAAAGACGATAATTCGAGTTCCGATAAAGAAGATTCTGTGCCATCAACATCTAGTGAAATTGATCATGAAGCTAGATTTGCCGCGCGTGATTTACGATTGAAAAGATTAGAAGAACAAACGAAATCACTCGTAAATAAAGTGAACAAAACAAATTCGAAAGGCGTGAAAATTCATTACAAATTGGAAGAATTGCATAATATTTACGGATCAGAAAATTCTCGGGCTGGAACACCGTCTGAAGAAAATGAGGACAAGAGCAATGGTAGCGAATCTCCAGAGGAATAACACTTAATTTGAACATTGTATGTACCTGTTTAATTTAACTTACCTGTGAAACTAATAAATTGTTGTAAAAAAATAAAACACAAGTTATGAATAAATGTATATTTTTGACTAATTCGAATGTATTATTAAATATCACAATAATTTTAAACACCAATTCAATGGGCAAGTAACTAAGAAATATTAATGAATGGTGTCACATTTTGGTACATCAATAGTTGAATTAGTATTGCAAATAACGACACAAAACTCAATACAAAAAGTAAAAAAGTCTAACTTAAAAGACAATCTAAATTAAAACTTTTACACTGGATCCTAGTGATCTTAAAAATACCTTATATATGGGCAGTTTAAAAAATCCCATACAGGTATATATTATGCTCCGACAACATGCTGAATAATTTGTATATTTTAAAATGTGTTTGCCAGAAACACAGACACGACACCTAAGATTGAAACAAAAGATGCAAACATACATTGATTCTTAAGAAAATACAACATCACTATATAAACTTATTTCCGTCTCTTCATACGTCTATGTATCAACTACATATTAAAGCACACAACACTGATATCAAAATACATTTAAAAAGAACATTCAGTCATCAACTAAGACATTATTATTAAAGGACTTGTTATCTATGCCGTCTTTAGCGCTCCTCGCTTCTATCGAGCGAATACTATCTTCTAATACTGCGACGACCACTTTACCTCTCTGAACTTTCTCGAGGTCCTTCCCTGGAGGTAAGCTGTAGATACGCGACGCCATGATTGATAGCAATAGTATCTCCAACATCATGATGCTGTTGTGTACGACTAGAAGAGGAGAGAATAAAAATATTAGAATCATCGCCATTGATACATTACAAACAAGGCATGGACATAGTACAATAAGTGATCTTCGGAAATTTCTAATAGGAATAATGGGAACAGGTCAACAATAGAGAAAGCAGGATGATCAACAGTCGGCTTTACAAGCCGTAGGTATCATAACAATATTATTAGTCATTATTTTATAATTTCATTATATGCTTATGAGACTACTGCAACTTTGGCGGAACCTCTTTGTTAAAGATATTTAGAATGTGCCTAAAGAACTGTGAAATTTGAAAATTGATCTTCTGAGTTTTATCTGTCCTCCCAAAAAGATTCCACCTTATTGCCTTATTGCCTTATTCAGGGGCTTTACCAATCAAAGAATCGTCAAATTAACTTACGGTAAACAAAGACGGCGGGATGCAGTTTCAGGACGCACGACAAATTCGCCATATCTGGCAAAGACTTTGCGAGTCCGCACTGCAGCTTCACAATGATCAGCACCAGTTGTATCACCAGGAACCTGGCTCTAGGAGTGCGGCCTACAGACATGGCCGCCCGGACCAGCATCACCACGCCCCACATGCCAGACAAGATGGAGGCAGCGATGAACGGTTGAAAGTATACGAAGTTACGGTGGTACAGCATCTGCAAATTTAATAAAATTAACATTTTAAGTACTGTACAGACGGGGTGAATAGGGACGCAGGGGTTGAATCGGGACAAAACTTTAAAAGGGATTTTAACATTGAAATAATATAGTTTGTTGCCAACAAGGGCACTTAATCGTTAATTATAATACAGTAAACACATTAGTCTTTTCTGGGAACAAACAATATTATATCAATGTTAAAATTCCTTTTAAAGTTTCGCCCTGATTCACTCCTGCATCCCTAATCACCCTGTTTGACGGTAATTTAAACTACTGAAATTGGGTCTTGCGAAAATTAAAGACATGGTCGACGTAAATTCCGAAGTTGTACCAGACGTGGGAGACATCCCATCACACAACTATATATAGGGATTTTCGATGACTCGGAAAATTCCGGGGTTCGGCTAGCAGCTGGTGTGGGAATTTGGGAAATTGGCTGAAATATCCAGCAGAGAACTGCAGATAGCTGATGATGACGAAGAGAACTACTTACGAGCCCCATATTAAAAAAATACGTATTTAAATTGGTAACTACTTACATAATCCTCCGACCAGATAATGACGATGATAAAGTAAATAATTCCTTGAACGATTGGTATTTGGAGGACTAAATACCGCAGCCTCATCAGAGTTTGTCTGAAAAAACAAAAGAAATATGTCATAATTCTCATAGTACTAGCTTTTAGTGTATTTTATGATAACCGTTGTTATACATATATAATAGGTCTTTACCTATGAAATTGCCGTTTTGTATGAAAAAATTTAAACGAATTTTTTTCATGAATTTTTTATTTGTATTAATCGAAGTAATCACCCATGCAATCAATGCATCTTTGCCATCGCAGTGGCAGTTTATTGATGCCCTTCTTAAAGAAATCAGCTGGACGGGAGGCAACAAATTCTTCAAAGGCATTTTGTACTGCCTCTCGGGTATTAATTTTTTTTCCCGCCAAGAAGTTATCCAAATTCTGGAAAAAGTAGTAGTCTGTAGGCGCAAGGTCTGGTGAGTAGGGCGGATGACGGAGAGCTTCCAACCCCAGTTCTTGCAACTTGGAGACCGTCTGCTGTGCAGTATGAGGTCGCGCGTTGTCGTGCAGGAGCAGCGGAGACGAGCGATTGACCAATGCTGGTTGGAGATGCGCCAGCTTCTCCATCATTGTGTTCAGTTCTTCACAGTACACATCTGCAGTAATGCTCACCCCGTTTGGTAAGAAGCTGTGATGAATCACACCGGCGCTAGACCACCAAACAGTGACCATCACTTTTCTAGGGGTAAGTTTTCATTGTTTAGGTGCTGAACCAGGATCCAACCAACTTGCTGAGCGCTTACGGTTATCAAACAGAATCCATTTTTCATCGCAGGTAACAATGCGGTTCAAAATTCCTTCATTTGTGTGTCTGTTGAGCAGTGCAAGGCACGTCTCGACGCGTACTTCGCGCTGGCGATCATTGAGTTCGTGGGGCACCCATTTGTCAAGCTTTTTTACCTTGCCAATTTGACGCAAATGGACCAATATTGTTTTGACGCTAACGTCGAAAGCTGCTGCTAATTCAGCCGTAGATTGTGTATCATCAGCTTCCACAATCGCCTTTAATTCGTCATTGTCGACCAAAGTCTTCGGACGACCGCGAGGTTCATTTTTCAGGTCGAAATTTCCAGAACGGAAGCGAGCAAACCAATAACAGGTGGTGCGTTGGTTTGTAGTGTTAGCTCCGTAAACGTCGTTGATGTTGCGTGCCGCTTGTGCCGCGTTGCTGCCACGACGGTACTCATATTCCATAATTACTCGAATTTTTAACGTATCCATGATGACGAAAAAGATTGAAATGCGATGAAAATGTAACACTAATCAATAAAGAAATGACTACTTTTAGAAAAAAAAATCCATGTTTTTAAAATAAAATTAATTTGAAATTAGAATTCTTAGCCAAACAAAAATTATTTTGATTTGAAATGGCCAGTACTGCAGAACGGCAATTTCATAGGTAAAGACCTAATATATACGCACCTTTAGAATTGAAGTGGCTTAACTCAAAATTTTAAGAAAATGCCTTTTATTCATTGAACGACTTATAAACATGTATTCTATCAGTTTATTAAACAATAAACAGACTATTTTAGTCCAGAAAAGGATAGGATAGGAGGATAATCGAAAACCTAAAAAATTTACAGTTCTTCAAATTCCATTTTTGGCGTTTACCAAAAACCAAGAATTTTGGACTACGCCACTTCAATTCTAAACGTGCGATATTATTACAAAATACAATTAAGTACCCTTACGGTGTAACTTGTAAGGTATAATAGATGGTGTGACAATTAGTCTAATTGATTAAAACATAAAACAATTATAATCGCATGAAAAAGAACGTAGGTACCTATTTATTATCTTCTAATGACTGCTGCACCCACCACTTTATTACTTAGAGCAATCAAAAGCTTTCTATCGTAATTCCTTTGATAATTATTTACTTAGACACACCTATTAATACTAAGAAACACGACTGTCCTTGCGAGCACTTCTATCAATTACACAGTAGTTCTCTAGATAACTAGGTGCGTCCTTAGATCCTTACAAGCGTAATCGGGTACTAATAAAGCTTTACGAGTCCCGTATTAATTAAACTATACAAAGGCAACGGCAACGGTGCGGTTTAAAGGAAGATATAGTGACAGAAATTGAAAAGAGTATGCTAAGATGGTTTGGTCATGTTGAGAGGATGAATGAAGGGCGATTAACAAAAGGTATTTACAAGGCAGATGTGAGTGGAAACGCCGGGAGGGGACGCCCTAGGAAGACATATAGTGACCTTATTGGTGATGTTCTTCAGAAAGGTCAGGTGCGTAGTAGTCACAACTGGCGTGCGTGTATGACCAGATGTATGAACGTAAACGAGGTAAAAGGAGTATGTATGGATCGTAGCAGGAGGCGCTCTGTAGTTTCTGCCTACCCCCATGGGAAGAAGGCGTGAGTTTATGTATGTATGTATGTATACAAAGGGCTCATAAAAAAATAAAAGGTTTTGTGTAAATTGCCCATAACTTACCTAATTAAAGGGTGGTAAAGTCTAAAGGTGGCAATCAGTCAGTTCAATTATTGTCACAATTACACATAGACAAAGCAAGATCGTATTTCTACCATTCTACCGATTCTACCCATATTAAAACCAACATCAACAAGTATGAAGCTTATACTTATTCTGGAATTAAGAACCGCAACGGCAAAAATGGTGCAGCAAAAACTTTCGTAGGTTCCATTTTTAGAAACTAGGTAAACGTCTCTAAACATTTATAGAAATATAAAAAAAACAGCGGGGTTATTGCGTAACACACTAACAGTAGGAATGGCTTTCATTTTGACAGTTCAACAACATTCATTGCGTTATTTACGTTGTTGAGCAAAGAAATAACATAATGAAACAAAGCAATATCAAAGTGATTCAAATTGTGATTGATAGTGCGTTACTCATTTAGGGTGCAGGTCTCTAAGATCTAACAGATGCTCATTGTCAACATTGTCCTACTCCAAATCTTACCTACCTACACATATTATCTCGACGTAATAAACCTATTTATGAACGTAAACAGTTAATTAACTATCCATTGTGTCTTGTCTTCAATATAAAAAATAACATCAAATCATTCATCAATATTCTATCACGCAGTAGCCATAATAATTGCTTAGGTATTGATACCTAATACAATTATTTACGACTAACGGGAAATAATAAACATTATAAAGGTATGCAATAAGCCACATTTATATGGGTATTTTTCCAATGGTACACTTGGTTAACACAATTAAAGCGCGCGTCGCTTCGTGAGATAAAAATACTGCAATACGCCTGCATCAGCCTACTGCAGCTGGCCAAGGCCTCCCCCACATAACTTTAAGTTATATTCCGCCCAGTGGACCATTTCCAACTACTTATGTATTGCATACAATTTCATGTGTTTTACTCATAATCGTATTTAAATTAATGCTGAGTCATGCGCAGTTCAACTTACTTGTGCAACTTCGGCCTTGGTATAACGCAACACGGCCAACAGCAGCATGGCATCACCCTCGTCTCTAGGTCAGCTCCCCCGGCGCTTCTGTAAATATTACATGTTAGGCTTAGATTATATTGATCTTCTTTCATATAAAATTCTATGACTCAATTATAAAATGTTTTGTCTCATTTACTAATAGAAAATACTCGTCGACGAATGCAAATCTCAATACAAATAATATAATACCATATCTACAATATACAATTCGAT
Source organism: Griposia aprilina (assembly GCA_916610205.1). NCBI lineage: Eukaryota > Metazoa > Arthropoda > Insecta > Lepidoptera > Noctuidae > Griposia > Griposia aprilina. Next base: position 11,047,690 of record OU744297.1, on the reverse strand, counting down.
CAGTTAAAATTTGTTTGGAATATGCAGAGTGCTGACATCATAGAACCTAGTAAGACCAAAGTCAATCTTAATCATAGTCTTCCTGCCCATAACCCATTTGGGGTCGGCGCAGTATGTTTTTCCTTCCATACCATCAGCAACACATCTCTCTCAGTCATCTCAGTATTCCTATTTCTAGACATAATGATCACTCTTCACTACACTTTCTGACAATCCATCCATCGTTTCTCTAGTCAATCCTATTTATATTTCTAATTTTGTGATCATTATCACTGGCAGCCTAATTCCACCCACTGCTAAGTATAGGCCTCCTCCCTTTTGTGCCATGCTACCCTGGTCTGTGCGAGTCTCATCGGTCTTACCCGCGATCTTTCAATGTAATTTCTTATATTATATATCTTTTGTAATTGTGCCTAGTTATAATTCTGAGGTTCCACCATTCACCACAGGCACAACAATGACCTTCGTGGTTCTTAAAAGTAATTTAATAAAAACTACAGTACTTATTTAATTATTGACTTTATAGTAAACACTTTATCATAAAATCGTGACACATTCATCACGTCTCGTGATAATTTAAAATAATATAAATAATGAACATTAATTCCTGTTGATTTTTTGCAAACAAAACTGTTATCATTATTATTATGCAGATTACATGTGACTATGGTATTATGAAAAGAATAAAGAATGCATGATAATGTCAAGAATGGCTTATATTTTTAATTTTGTTTACTCAACTTATTTAATAACTACCAAAAAATTATTAAACTGTATGTTGGTGGCCAACTGGTTCGGGACTTCTCAGTGGCCCAAGAAGTTTCGTATTGAAGAACTATTGCGCACAACCTTAGGTACGTTAGGAATACATGTAGATGTCTACATGGTAATCAACCTCGCACAAAACACTCTGCCTTTGTTATCAGACAAACGTCAACGAGCAGAAAAACCTGTGGTAGAACTAGGACTTAGGATGTTAGATAAAGGGACGCGTAACGAAATTGACAGTTGCAAAACCTGTTTTTTTTTCAGAAATAATGTTCTGACCAACGCGTAATTATTGTCTCGCCGGATGTTGCAAAATTAATACTTTACTTATTACAACATCCGCGACAAGACATCGCAGTTCAGTCCAAGGGAGCTGGGTAATTTCGTTTCAACATGATCACGTTCATGTTACCTAACAACTTTGCAATAGGACAACTTACAATTCGCTTATCTGTGGTCATGCGTTGTTCAGAGGAATTAATTGTTATCTACAACTAAGCTTTATGTTTACCATTAATTACCACAGCTTCCTATTATCAATGGAGATAGAAATAAAGGTGTGAGAACGAGATAAAAGTTACGAGCATTTATAGCTATATCTTAGTAGTTATATGTTTGCGCAAATCGCAACAGATAGTCAAGAGAAATCGCATGCCAGTGACATCAATAAGCCTACCTACTACATGCATCAATTTCTTCTAGGTATATTGTTGTTGCATTCTGAATATTGATGTTCTCTATCTTCTACCTGTGTAGGTACTCTCAAACACCTCTTGATCGGCGACTATTAACTTGGCAGTCTTCGAAAGAGACCCCGTTAAATTCCTATTTTATTGCATCTTTATTTGACCTTCCAAAGTCTCTAGTCCATTCGGTACTCCAAAGGGTTTGCTACGTCGAAAGGGTTCCTTCTTGCAGGAATATTAATCCTGTCTTTGTTTCTTTACCAGATAAACAGGGTTACATGATCGCTAAATATACCTACTGCACGGCAATAACAGACAATTTAAACAATAACAGCTCCAATACTTATTTCCTCAATAAGAATCAATATTGATGGTAGATCCATGTTTTACGACTACAAAACTGCAGATCAAAATTCCTATTAAAATATTTTGAATGAAAGTCACTTGGTGTACAAGTTCATGCTGCATTGGTAATAGACTGATATCTATTTATAATATTCACATTGGTGAGTTCTTGTGTAATTCTATTAACGACACGCGAAATATTTCGTCATTAAAGTATTTTTTTAAATTCTCATCAAGCTAAGACAGACGTCAGCGGTAGGTACATAATATTTTATTTCTTATCATTATTGTGTAGCTGAAAGACATCAACGACCGATTCTACGTTCCCAAGCCTTTCATAATTTTGCTGCAGACTTAGCAAAAACACCGTTTTGTCTACGGAAGAATAGACAAAAAAGACGTTTCGTGAAGGTAGTACGACGGCAGCAAAGTAGAAAGAGTCAACTGCACTTTTTACGAAATTTAGTCATTTATTCACGTTTTTATTTTATTTTGCTTATATCTCGAAATTGGTGTGTCCTATAGCAAAAATAATGAAAACTTCGACCCACTTTATGAAATCCATAAAACCCCTAAAACTCAACATGTAGGTAATAATTTTTCACATTTTCCATACAAATAGTGAAAAATTCCATTTTTCCATTTCATTTTATACTTTGTCACCGTCGAGTAAAAAGTTTTCTACTGTCTTTAGCATGGCGATTTAAAAATCAAATTGTCTTCACTACCCTAGACAACTGTCTTCTGAAATAGTCTACATTAAAAAGGACCTAGACATCGATAGGTAGAAACGAAAGACAAAATGATAGATTTTAGAAGGATTTTTACGGTGCGATGTAAAAATGGAGAAACGAAATGTCACTTTGTATGGAAATGGCCGTGTCTATTCTTCAAAGAAATAGACAGCGTCATGCTAAGCCTGCTGTATTTTCTCTAGACAGTTCTAGAAAGAAACTCAATCTAAAATCTCTTGATTATTAATCTGACTAATAAGGCACCTGTCCCACCACCGACGAGGACTACTAGCTATCAACGGTTTTCTCGCTCATGAAACATACAAAATATTATAGGTCCCGTGAAAGAGTATATAAGAGCAATACACGATTTTTTTTTAATTATTGTAATCTGCTTATACTTCAATACATAATAATGAACCATAAAATGACAATTATCTTTAATAGTTTTACAAATCGTTACAATTTTCTATCATATTGGGCAGGTTGTTTGACGAAAATATTCGAACACTGCAAAAAAAAAACACGGAAGTACTTTAGCGGCACAACATTCCAAAAATATTTATAACTTCACAGCAGCTATCCAACGAGATACAATACCAGATATCTTCAAAAAATATAAAATGTTAAATTACTCGAAAATGGTTGACATTTGCATAGGGGTCACAAGGGTAATGACCCTTGATGACACCTATGCAAATGTCAACTATTTGCAACCGAATGCGGTTGCAAATGACCTCTCCTACATCCCCTTAACGGATTGCCGACATATAACCAATAACCCAGTATAATAATATTGATGTTATCAATCCTTAGCCTATTTATCACTGGACTTTTGGGGTTGTGCCTTTTTGAGTCTCATTCTAATTCTATGGTGTCGTCCATGTCAATTTATAATGTAGTGCGTGTGCGTGATTATTATTTTAAATTCTCAAGTGTAACGAGTAGGCGTGCCCTAATTAAACTGGCGTAATTAAGTTGTGTATAAAATGTTTTTATTGTATTATCCAGTTGTTGAAATTGAATCCAATCACTATATTTTAGTAGTATTTTTATGATGTCATCTGACAGTAAAATCGTCTCAAAAAATATACTTGCATTGATTTTTTAATCAAAGCTTTGAATACTTTTTTTTTTTTTAAACCATTATTAGTTAATTTAAATAAATAACAACGCACTCAAAATAGCGAAACTTATTTCAAAATGCCAGAGTTATTATTGTTAAAGATTTAATTGCTTCCTTATTTGGTGCAAAAAAAACACAAAGGAGGCGATATATTGATTGAATACGGACCTGACGAACTGTTCGGTGCCCCCGCATTCTGCCACGACCAGGCAGAAGAAGTGGTACAGCGCTATCATGACAGCCTCCTGGGCTATTGCTTCACAAGGTACCCGGGATCTGGGCACTATTAGCGTTATGAACGCTGTCACTGCCACGATCTGGAAAAAGGAAATAAAACATTACCACAGCTGAAAACCTTTTAACCTTACCGTTAGTGATCTGACTTCTATATTCAAACTAGGATGATGCGGTAAAAACTTTCTCCCGCAAATTCCGTGCTGATGGATACAATATGTGTCTGGATTTTGTTCACACATTAATATAATAGATTCCAGAATGCAATTTGACGAAACACTGATATTCATTGCCATTGCCCGATCTGGAAATCCACTGATATTCCTTGGGTATAGCCGCTATCTATCTAATAAAATCGTAGCGGAGTGAAAACTGTACATTGTTAATTTAAGTAATTTTTACGAGTTATTGTTACGAGTAATTGTTACGAGTTCCCAGACGGAACGATTCTTATCACCGTAATTTTTTTTTTTTAAATTGTCTGAACGTTCCAGCATCATGCAAATACTACTGATGGATAGATTCTGTTCCAATTTTGCAAAGATATTTCCTATAAGTCTGGTAAGTCTGTAGGCTATATACTATCACGCTATTTGCTGTGGGGGATGAGCAATATTGCATTGTGTTCATATTCTTCTCCGCAAATTGTAAGAAGACGCGCCAAAAGATTAGGATATTGCAGATAGTTAACAATTTACCTTTTTAAATGGTTATTTTCACACTACACCTTTATGGAGCTAAGCAGTCAAACATGACATATACAGGGTGGATTTTTGAGAGAGGGCAATAAGGGCAGGTACCTTAACCATTGTCGCTACAAGAAACCGTCTTAGGAGACTGTCCTTAACTTTTGGAAATATATTGATCTACATTCACAGTTTAAATATATATATATACAGCCAGCAAGAAATGGGGGCATTTTTTACGGAAACCTATTTTTGATGCCAATCGATCCTGTTTCTTATAAGAGTTAAAAAAGTCTATAGGACCAACTGAGGTTTGAGTACTAGAAAAGACAGAAATGGATAAAAAACTTCAGATACATTTCGTAGGAAATGAGACTGAGATGAGAAAACACAATATACCAGTGTATAACAAGGAACATTAGTCAAATTATTCCATTACTTCACTGGGCTGAATAGGGAAAGTATAATATAGAAGATAGTTACAGATCCATCCTATAAAATGATTATCATTCCGCTATACATTTACGGAGCTAAGCAGTCAATCGTGACACAATAATAAGAACGGCTATTTTAGTCAACTTTAAAGTTTCGACAACTGTTTGCAAGCCTAAGTTTGATTCCCAACAATCGAGCAATTGATATTTTTTGTGTTTCTTTTTACATTTTGTTATACTATAATAATTATGATAGTTCGTAGAATGTACACAGAAAAACATAAAGTTTAGGCCGCTTCTGTCATCATTGGTTATAATGAAAAAAAAACAACCGACTTCCAAAAAATACACTACAAAGTGAAAAATAACTTTAATTTTGGAAGTCGGTTGTTTTTTTTTTTGTCAAAAAGTTTTTATTTTTCACTTTTTAGTGGGTTAGATAATAATTTATCGAAGTTACAATAGCCTAATGTCAACTGCTCATCACCTTTTACAAAATATTTTGTTTCCCGATGCAAGGAATTGAGGAGTTTATTGTTGAGGATTTCTCTTGGTAAAAACCAGAAGAACTGGAGCTGATGGTGAAGCCACCATCAGCTCCATTTCACCATATGCATTGTGACAAGCATAAATTGCTTAGCAACCAACGAAAGAGCATTGCTAGAGATGACGCGATTACGCAACTTAAATTCAGTCTCAAATTGACGCATCAGCATGACTAGTAGGTAGTGGTTGCCCTATGAAAAACTTCAATCTTAATTGGGTATTATTTTTGTACGACCTGAATATTTTGGAATATTGAACCGTATGAAGTAAGCCCAACAAAAGGTAACTGCTGTAAATCGTTGAGGAATTCCCTGGACTGTCTATGGTCATCAGACCTTTAATGGCACTTATAACCCATATGAGTGCAAAGTTCTCATCAATATAAATGAATTAAAACGAATCACAAGGTAGCTACTGTAAACCGATGAGGAGTTCCCTTAATTGTCCTTCGTATTCATCATCAGACCCCTAATGGCAGTCACAACCCATCTAGGTGTAAAGTTCTCATCAATACAAATTAATCAAGCCCAAACACAAGGTAACTGCTGTAATTCGTTGAGGAATTCCTTCAACTATCTATAGTCTCCATCATCAGACCTGTAATGGCACTTATAACCCATATGGGTGCAAAGTTCTCATCAATATAAATGAATTAAGTCGAATCACAAGGTAGCTACTGTAAACCGTTGAGGAGTTCCCTTAACTGTCCTTCTTCTTCATCATTAGACCCCTAATGACAGTCACAACCCTTCAGGTGTAAAGTTCTCATAAATACAAATTAATCAAGCCCAAACACAAGGTACCTGCTGTAAATCATTGAGGAATTCCCTCGACTGTCTTTCGGCTCCATCATCAGATCGATTCCAGACTTTCATTAAATTGTAGTTCTTTAAAATACTTAATGAAAAAATTAACAAACGCACTAGGCGCTCCTACGATTTTCGAAGGTTCCCCTCGATTTCTCCGGGATTCCATCATCAGATCCTGGTTTCCTTATCATGGGACCACCCTTGAGGTATGTTCTTTCTAACAAAAAAAGAATCATCCAAATCGGTTCACCCAGGAAAGAGTTCTGAGCTAACACACATAAAAAAAATAAAAAAACATACAGGCGAATTGAGAACCTCCTCCTTTTTAGAAGTCGGTTAAAAAGAAACCGGTATGGTTCGGTGACTGTTAATGAGAAATCCCGTGTGTTTACAATCTACTGTTATATTATTTAGTTCGTCAAGAAATATCTGTAAGAATGCATCAATCAGTGTATCAGTGTTGTGCCATTCAGGAACACAGGCATTTTTTTTTTTCATATCATTATTTCATATTAATCCACTAGAAACGAAAACCTTCGCAAGTAATGGGAAATTGTTACTAAAGGCTGCGGACTTCGACCTCAGGACCAGCTGCTTGCTCCCGCGTCACTAGTCCTGACTTTCTGTATATTTTGGTAGCTGGTAGCAAAACTACAAACGTAGTATACAGGGAAGTTTTATAAAAATGAGGCTATTATTTTAGTATATTGTGCTGTCGCACTAGGAAGTGGTGAAGGGCGGGCGTTTTGGGGGTCTGTCTTGTGTAATTTTGACATTCGAAAAGTGTCTTATGACTTTCACGCGAACGAAATCGCGGGCAGACGCTAGTTGCACAATTAATTGTCTAAGTACGTCGTACTCGGTTCTAAGAAAATATCCTATTAAGTACCTATGTTACTGGTAACATTACTACTTAGGTCGGTATAAACTCAATCTACTTTGTATTATATAATTGCATAGGACAGGTGTGAGTACTATGTACTATAGAGCTACTATTTACCGGGTAATGTCTTGCATTGACTTGAATGTGCCCTGGCGGCTGAATGTCATGCTCACTCTAATGTCTCGCTGACGGTGGTGCGTGTGTTGGATCATTTAACTCCCTTCCAAATGGTTGAGCTGAATGATGCTGATCCATGCGCTATGTTCGTGAACGGGAGCCGCTAGTTGGTACTGGTCATCTCAGCTGCCACGGCTTATATTTTTTTTGTTTCTCTTTGTTGTACTCTGGACGCTTTTAATGATTTTGGACGGTTTTTTACATCGCTCTCATATACATATAATAATAAATTCAACATTAATGATGTACCTAACAAATATTTTTGTAAAAATATAAGTAGTTTAAAAGAGTGTCCATGGAGTTTTTTTGCCCGTTCTTCTACATAGGTACCTACTACGCCTTGGAATGCGCAACTAACTTCATATTTTTGACTGACCGAGTCCCTTACAATTCATAAGAGCCTATTTGAGTTTTGAGTTTTTTTCTAGAATTGTATACCTACAGAACTGAATAAAACCTACGTCGTACATATTTATTCAACAGCAATTTAAAAAAAACGCCATGAATCAAGACGGTACTGACGCAAGCCTTTATTTGCAATTAAGTACTGTTTTAATTTGAAATATCTACGTCAAAAGTGTGGGAAAACATTATTACAATGGCCAATACTATTAAAATATTCAAATTAATTAAAATATATACTTATTTTACATTTTTTTGTCTGAGTAGGTAATTAAAATTAACAGTAATAATTCTAACGCCATTAAAATAATTATTTTAGTATTCTTATTTTCAATTTTAATATTTTTCACGTCGGCGGAGTTTCGCTAGCTTATTTAAATTGACCCTGTATATAAAATGTATCTATTCATACACAAAATATTTTTAGAGATACACGAACATATAGACACGAAAAATGCTTCATGAACTAATCCAGTAGGTATAACAGCTCTAGCAGTTTCTATGGCTTCTATACCAGCTATAGGTGTACCTCGTATTTTTTTTTGTGTGTGAATAGATACACCGGTCTATTCACATCCAATACCACGAGCTAATACCATTTGGTATTAGTTTATTTCCGAATTTATTTTCTATTCCCAACGAGTACCACATTTTAAAACCAATACCAAAACAAGTTTGAAGAAATCAGATACAGTCAGGTTCAGTAAAATTAAAATGCTTTGAGTGATTTTAAGTAATGTTTAACCTACCTACCTACTTACCTACCTACTGACCAAATTAACTTCCAGCGATCGATCTCTGGTTGACTGTAATACTAACAGCTAAGCTGTGTTAAAATGAATTACCGAACTAAGTTTCCGAAAACATAATAAATGTTCCCGAAAATCCTAACCCTAGACGGTCGACGTCAGTGGCATCCCGAGGTTCGGTTGGGTAGGTTCCTTTAAACCCTTTAGACAGAAATAGGAGCCCCGCGAAGCGGGGTCCGTCGACCAGCTTATTAACCCTAACCCTATATTTAGATTACCCTAGATTTCGGTAAAACGCAATTTAAATAAAACTTTGTGTAGCTGAGTGTACAAAAAGTCACGCTTTGGTATTCGTTAGTAATAGATTTTTTATTTAAAAAAATGTGGTACTCGTTGGGAATAGAAAATAAATTCGGAAATAAACTAATACCAAATGGTATTATCTCTTGGTATTGGATGGGAATAGATCGATACACCTATACACCCTTAAACATTATACATATAAAATTTTATTAAATTCCCACATTAATTAAAAATGTATATTTTATCTAACATTCGAATACGAATACAATGCCTTCTTAATTATAATTGTGTTATGCCATGGTTTTACCCCTTTCGAATATACAGTTTTTACTTGTAGTTACAGCAACAATTGCCGAGGTCGGTCCGTGGATGGATCTGTCGAAAGGTTCATCGATATAACCCCTCGATAGACCCGCTGTCTGTGCCTCGGAGAGCACATTGTCGTTGGTCCCGACCGTCATTTGTAGATCATTGACAATCGTTACGGGTCTAGTCAGCCCGAAAGTCTGACAACTAGTCTTACCAAGGGGTATTGTGCTAACCAATAACTAGACGGTAGAGGGCAGATGCTCCATGTCAAATACTGATTTGAGCTGCATCCGGTTAGACTAATTGGTTGGGAAAAGGCTACATATGAAGGTAAATAAAGTTTTTACTTATTGTTTCTTTACTTCATTCCATAATAGTGATCATTGTACGTGATTACGGCAAGTCTTTCCCACAGCTTGCTTGAGCATTTAAAATCGGTCAAGTACAACTAACAAAGCATCGCAAATCTTTAAATTCTTATTCACCGCCATTGTGCATCAATTGAGCTCTTATTTTAAAAACATCGAGTAACAATAGCAATGAATATCAAGAAATATAAATAGAAATCATTTAATTGCTACTAATGTAGAATATGTAGTAATGTGTGTGAAGTAGTGTGTGTAGTGTGTGTGTGTGTGTGTGTGTAGTATAATGTTTGAGATATATTTTATTATAGTTAATTGTATTGCTTATCCTGTTGAATGTTGTATCTTTTGTAATCTACGTAAATTATGATTCTCCTCTAAGAAAAAAACTATTGTATGACCAAAGAAACGAGGAATGGATTATGTGAAAAAAACTGTTTTGCAAAAAAAAAACTACCGATTTCCAAAAAAACTACACTACAAAGTGGAAAAAATTCTTTAATTTCGGAAGTCGGTGTCTTTGGTTTTTGTATTTTCAGTTTTTGCCACCGACTTCCGAAATTAAAGAAATTTTTCACTTTTGTATTTTTTTTTTATTTTTCACTTTTTTGTTGTGGTACCAAACACACACAAATTCCTAAACTTGCTATGTAAATAACAGTGACAGAAAGTTATCATAACATCATCAATATACACTAAGAAGAAAAAATACGTATTATTGAAGCTTACTGAAAAACTACCGAATCACAGTTAATAAAAAAATACGAAATGGATCCACAATTGCCGGAGATATAGCGTAAAAACGATACAAAAAATAAACATACCGACGAATTGAGAACCTCTTCCTTTTTGAAGTCGGTTAAAAATGATTATGGTTAGCATGAAGGTGAATACTGAGATGTCGGTGATGGCGGTGGTTTACTTAATAGAGACGGGATACTATGTATGGAGAAGAAGACATGCCACGGCATAGTGACCCTTAATTAGTAAAATTTGGTTAGGAGCTGGAGGATGATGACTCAGGGTTGCAGACAGGTCATCTGTAGTTTCATCTAGGTACAATTTATTTTCACTTGGGGACTTGAAAATCATACCGAGACATACGAGAACTGTTTGCGTCTACGTGTTTAATATCTCACATATTCTTCCGAAGTCAAGCGTGCTATTATTTAATTAGATAGGTAAATTAACAAAAATATAGTATATTATCAACTATCGCGTAAATGCTGGAATCTAACAATAATGTATATTCATTTTCACACGAATCAGACACAGATATGTTTACCGCCAAGTTCATATTGGAATATGTCCATTTCTAACTTCGTAGGTGCTTATCTGAATGCAAATTGATTAAGATAATTAAGATAACATAAGTAGTCCACGAACACTAAGCTTTGCTAATCATATCCTGCCCCCTTTCCCTAATCCTCTTTTTCCGAATTTACATACATATCCATGTCCTAATCCAGGTCATTGTCTACCCATATGCCAAATTTTATCCGAATCCGTTCAGCCGTTTTAGCGTGAAAGCGTAACAAACAAACATACAAAAAATCAAATAATATTAGTTTAGACTAGCAACACGTTCCTGCTTCGCACGGTTTTTCCGACTTGATAAAACATCGAGATTTCTTTATTACATGTAAATATAATATTAGGTCTTTACCTATGAAATTGCCGTTCTGCAGTACTGGCCATTTCAAATCAAAATAATTTTTGTTTGGCTAAGAATTCTAATTTCAAATTAATTTTATTTTAAAAACACGGATTTTTTTTTCTAAAAGTAGTCATTTCTTTATTGATTAGTGTTACATTTTCATCGCATTTCAATCTTTTTCGTCATCATGGATACGTTAAAAATTCGAGTAATTATGGAATATGAGTACCGTCGTGGCAGCAACGCGGCACAAGCGGCACGCAACATCAACGACGTTTACGGAGCTAACACTACAAACCAACGCACCACCTGTTATTGGTTTGCTCGCTTCCGTTCTGGAAATTTCGACCTGAAAAATGAACCTCGCGGTCGTCCGAAGACTTTGGTCGACAATGACGAATTAAAGGCGATTGTGGAAGCTGATGATACACAATCTACGACTGAATTAGCAGCAGCTTTCGACGTTAGCGTCAAAACAATATTGGTCCATTTGCGTCAAATTGGCAAGGTAAAAAAGCTTGACAAATGGGTGCCCCACGAACTCAATGATCGCCAGCGCGAAGTACGCGTCGAGACGTGCCTTGCACTGCTCAACAGACACACAAATGAAGGAATTTTGAACCGCATTGTTACCTGCGATGAAAAATGGATTCTGTTTGATAACCGTAAGCGCTCAGCAAGTTGGTTGGATCCTGGTTCAGCACCTAAACAATGCCCTAAACGAAAACTTACCCCTAGAAAAGTGATGGTCACTGTTTGGTGGTCTAGCGCCGGTGTGATTCATCACAGCTTCTTACCAAACGGGGTGAGCATTACTGCAGATGTGTACTGTGAAGAACTGAACACAATGATGGAGAAGCTGGCGCATCTCCAACCAGCATTGGTCAATCGCTCGTCTCCGCTGCTCCTGCACGACAACGCGCGACCTCATACTGCACAGCAGACGGTCTCCAAGTTGCAAGAACTGGGGTTGGAAGCTCTCCGTCATCCGCCCTACTCACCAGACCTTGCGCCTACAGACTACTACTTTTTCCAGAATTTGGATAACTTCTTGGCGGGAAAAAAATTTAATACCCGAGAGGCAGTACAAAATGCCTTTGAAGAATTTGTTGCCTCCCGTCCAGCTGATTTCTTTAAGAAGGGCATCAATAAACTGCCACTGCGATGGCAAAGATGCATTGATTGCATGGGTGATTACTTCGATTAATACAAATAAAAAATTCATGAAAAAAATTCGTTTAAATTTTTTCATACAAAACGGCAATTTCATAGGTAAAGACCTATTATTAATGTAATAAACACAAAAGACTACCGGAAAAAATCTCTAAATGATGGTGAAAACCACGTCAAAATCAGTTGCGTACCTAGTTTAGAAGAACATCGCGGCCACACAGACAGACACGAAAAGGTACTTCAATCTAAGTATATATAGGTATATAAAAAAGGAGAAACTGACTGACTGACATCAACACACAACCGAAACTACTGAGACTAGGAACGTGAAATTATGCATACGGCTGCCTTTTATAATGTAGGTGAGCACTCAGAAGTGGGTTTTTGGAAATTCAACCTTAAAGGGGGTGAAAAGGGGGGATTTCGTTTGTATGAAAAATCTTATTCCTTACCTTTATTCCTTCCCAGTTCCCTCTTGAAACTTGATACGAAAACATATCGAACTAAATTATATACTTGGTAATTTTTTGTTTCTAAACTTCCCCCAAAGGGCGATTGGAGGGTGTCAAAGTTTGTATTGAAGAATTTTAACGGTCCGATTTACTCGAAACCCAGTATTTATATTTAAGGCTGAAAATAAATAATTACGTGTTTCAGGGTTTTTTGAAAATCTACCCCTAACGGGGTGAAAAGCAGTAGTCAATTTTATATGGGAGTATTATACTGCGTGGCTTGATTAATTTAAAAATTGGTATAAATAACCTATAAGACAAATATTGGAAAGGTCACAAAAGACTTTTCGGAATTGAAAAGGGGGATACAGTTAGTATGAAAAATCTCACTCCTTTGATCTATAAACTTGAAACTTGGCCCAAATGCTTATCTAAATTAATCATAAAGGTCGTAATCATAAATTTTCGAAAACTTACGTTTATAGGTGTTGAAGGGGTTGTAAATAATAAAGTTGCACATTTTACTTTTTTTTAAACTACCCCTCAAAAAGGGTTTAAGGGGTGTCAAAGTTTGTATGGAAATATTTTACCAAGCTGTCCAATTAACTTAGAACAAAGAATAAAAGTCACGTATTTTAGGCTTTTTCAAAAATCAACCCCTGGCAGGGTGGAAAGGGGTAATACAGTTTAAGGGGGTGTATTTTACAGCGAAAATGGGTTTATATAATGTTAAAGTCAAATAATTGAAACGTACGAAACCATTTTTCAAAACAAGCCCAGCCCCTATGGAGGTTAAAAGGGAGGCCACAGTTATAAAGTTAAGTTCAGTTTATATGAAAAATCTTATTCCTTGAATTTATAAACTTGATAATTGGGCCAAATGCTTTTCTGAATAAATTATAAGATCGTAATATTATTTTCAAAAACTACCTTTTAAAGGGGATGGACGAAGTTTAAAAAGAATTAAAAGAACTTACGAAATCCACACGGACGACGTCGCGGGCGAAGCTCTAGTCTGTTATAAACAAATAATTAAATCGAAACGAAGTCCAAACTGTATTTTGTTTTTTTAAGTAAATTTTGGGAGGTCTGGGAACGATTCTAATGCCGATTTTTTTTTTTAATTTTTGTCTATTTGTCTGTTTATCTGAATGTATGTTTCAGCATCACACAAAAACTACCGGAAAGATTTAGTTCCATAGATATTCCCTATAAATAAAATAAATAAATGTTTATTGCATCAACTTAAGGGGACTACATGACCTAAACGCAAATTTATAATGCCTAAAAATATATGATCCACTGCAAAAACCAAAAACAGAAAAATATATGATATTCTTCTGGATATATGCTAGTTAGATAGTGTGATGAAAACATAATACAATTAACTCGATATGATAGAAAAAAATCACTAAGATACCACTAAAAAGATTTTTTAACGATTAAAAACCATACTATTATACATGCAAACATTCAGATTTTTTGTCAGATTATTCTACAAGTAACATACTAACGTAATAGTGTTTTAATTTTTTAGTCCAATGAATAGATTTTTTGTAAATCCATACTTGCTTCATATTTTGCAATAAATTACCAGTATTGTGTCATCGCGCGTCTCTTTCTTTTCTATGCAATCCGACAGTGACCGCGCTTTAGGTCTTGTAAGCCTCTTAAATAATATATTCTAATTACAAAGGGGAGAATCCTTTTAAGCAAACAGTTTGCTTGTGTTAGGATGCTCCGCCCATCCCCAGGTTATATAATTGCTATTAAGTAGTTAGTAGTAGTAGTTAGTTTAGTCTGATCAGTCTGTAGACTATAAATTATCGCGCTAAATAATTATATAAGAAAAAAAATTGCTCCATTAGATTCCTCCCCAGACCTCCCTACGATTTTATTGTAATGTATATACACTCGAGAGCAATGAATCCGGGTCACTTAAAGAATGTTAAAAATCTCGGAAACTAAAAATGATAGGTTAATGCAATAAATTGTATTTAATAGACAATGTAATACTGCTTAAATGAAAGTAAAAAAAATATGAGTCACCATACATTTTATTAACACAAAATTACATAAAGAAAAAAACTGCTGATCTCTCCTTAAAACAAAAATAGAAAACATGAAATTTTTGAACTTTATTACGATTTTCTTGAATTTTAATACTTCGTATTGCCTCCTCGTGCTTCCATTACTGCGTTTACGCGGTTTGGCATGCTGTACACCAAGTTCCTTATACGATTTTGGGGAATATTCTCCCATTCCTCTGTGAGAGCAATTTTGAGCTCACGAAGCGTGATTGGGGGAGGGTTTCGTTGTTTTACGCATCTGCCTAGCTCGTCCCAAGCATGCTCGATCGGGTTGATATCCGGGCTGCGCGCTGGCCACTCCATACGAGTAATGTTCATCTCTTGAAGGTAGTCATTCACAATCCTACCTGTATGAGGTCGGGCATTGTCATGCATAAATATAGCATCCTCACCTAAATTGACCATAAATGGACCAACGTGATCATTGAGGATTTCTTCCACATATCTTACGCTAGTTAAAGAGCCGTTTTCTATGATCACCAGCTCTGTGCGACTTTCAGAAGAAATTCCGGCCCACACAAGTACAGACCCACCACCGTAGGCTACTTTTTCTTCGATGCATGCTTGCTTGAATCTTTCCCCTGGTCTTCGATACACTCTGTGTCTTCCAGCGTGCTTGTAGAGCATAAATTTTGATTCGTCGGAGAACATAACTTTTGACCAATCTTCAATACTCCAATTTACGTGGCTCTGGGCATATCTTAGTCTTGAAATACGATGCCCACGCTCCAGTTTAGGGCCGTTTGCAGGTCTAAGGGGTTTTAAGTTAGATTCAGCAAGCCGACGTCTTACTGTCCATGCACTTGGGTTACTTCCTCCGAGGCGTCGAAACTGATTTGTGAGTTCAGTTCCTGTGAGAAAGCGATTTCGAAGCATGGTGTTCACCAAGTATCGGTCTTCTCGTGCTGTGGTACACCTGGTTCTGCCCGTTCCTGGTCTGCGTAGGTTAGAACCAGTTTCTTCGTAACGTCGGAGAACTCTTTGTACTGTTGACAGCGACACACCGACAGTCCTGGCTGTATCGCGCTGACTCCGGCCGGTTTCCAGCATTGTAAGTATTCTGGTGCATTCTTCAGGCGTAAGCGACATAATTTCAGCTTGAATAATGAATATAGAGCACTATCAACATGGTTTATGTACCCACATAAATGACAGATTACAAACAAAAGCAAAACCAAATGCTGTAATTTCGTAGTTCCATCTTCGAAAGTGGCCCTTTTTCAAATTTGATTTTTTTATGATATAACTTTACAATAACTAAGAAGTTTTAATACCTTCATTTAAGGAGTATTACATTGTCTATTAAATACAATTTATTGCATTAACCTAGCATTTTTAGTTTCCGAGATTTTTAGGATTCTTTAAGTGACCCGGATTCATTGCTCTCGAGTGTATATTGTGCTGTCTTGCGACTTCCACGCGAACGAAGTCACAGGCTGAAGCTAGTTTATAATATGTTTAGATATTATATATATAGAAGGCTAGTATACATAGCCGAATCAAGAATTGAAATTTTCGTAAAACAGACTCTATCGTTCTTTATGAGATGAAAACAATTTGGCTAAATAAATCAGCGGGTTAATTGCGTAACGCACTAACATTAGGAATGACTTTTATTATGACATTTCTACAACATTCATTGCGTTATTTACGTTGTTGAGTAAACAAATTTTTCGAACATATGAAGTAATGGATTAGCAATAGGCTTCAAAATGATTCAGATTGTGATTGATAGTGTGTTACGTAATTATGGTGCTGTTATTGTAATTAACTAATTACCTACCTGTACAGAACGTACAAAGATGTTTCTGTCTACAATAGCAAAATCTGTTTTGACAATAGTTCTTTAGTTCATAAACATCGAAAACGTCAACAAATCCATTATATGCAATAAAACCATTGAATTGTTTAATTGATCATAAATAATGTAGAATTAAAATAAATAGGTACTCTTTTGTCTTTCCCAGGGTTTAAAAACCTGATAGTGAATATTTATTGTCTGCGATGTACCAGCTCAGTACCTACCTACACAGTTTTTTTTAAATCTGTTTTCTTTAGAATATTTAAAAGTAAGTATTCAATTGTTATAATTACTGAAACGAGTTAATTAATGACCACTAATTTTTAAATGAAGGTCGCAAATTACAACTCGGTAGTTTTGGTTTTGACCCAAATCTTGACGTCATTGTTTTATTTCTTGGCGGTTTATTCCAACCACTATCTTCAATTAAATGACTATCCGCAATTAGTTGATTGGAATATTTAACAAAACTTTGTCATGAAGACTAATGTTTCACAGTGAGGCATTTTCCTAAAGATTCGTTGCCTTTACTATTGCGGTTACCAAACACCGTTAACCCCAACAAATAACAATGATCAATCTCAATCACAATACCTTTTCATCTTCATCCCATCAATACATTACGGTGCTGGGCCATGAAGATTGCCCAATCTTGTACTAAATCTAGTAGTTACCTATGTATTTCTTAGTTTCCAAAGGTCAAAGGAGTTTCAATATGTCCAAAACTAAAAGCATTTCAAACTTTGTTTTAAGTTTTTTCTAAGAAGTTAGAGATAAAGATACTGGCTGTGTGTAAACATCCGAGCTAGTTCTATGTATGTTAAAAATGACTCTTACCACCGTTATCATCTCCCACCTTAGATATCTAATTTACTATTTCGAATCGAACAAGATTTTACTTATTTGCTTGTTTCTGTTATTTGGTAAATATTATATTTGACCAGCTCACCCAATTTGATGACGTCATGGAAACGTGAAATATTTCTTGTTTCATCTCCGAGTTCTCAGACTCATACTTGCGGAGTGAGGCTGATAATGTTAAACAGTCTTTAAGAAAGTTGACTTTTTAAACATTGTCGCGGTATTGCATGGCGGTCATGAGAGAGCGGTATTCGTCGCCTGCTTATTACGAAACAACAGTGACTTTACGCAATGGAGACCCGCGGAGCCACGGGCCTCGCGAACCAATCGTACCCTACTTGCCACAAGGATCTATTAACATAGTTTACTTATTTTAATCTAAGCTAATCCTTATTGTTTTCTGTATTTAGATACTGGGGATTTTTAGATGGATCAACGATGGAGACTCAAAGGAGATAGTGCAAGAGAGGATGGAAGGAAAGAGATCAAAGCAGTCGCTCTCCAACACGCTGGTTGGATGTCATCAAAAACGTCACGTATTCCACCATAACTGAATGAAGCAAGGGGAGAGGGACGCATAAGACCAGCTTTCGATAGAATAGCTACCACACAAAAGTGAACGACTAAGACAAGAGGGATATTTGGAACAAAAAAATTATACAAGCTTTGTATCCAAAACTTTAGGCACGGACTTAACTAAATAAGGAAATTGGAACTTAGTTTCTACGAATAGATACTCGGAATATCTTACAAGGAAACTCACTTATTTAAGTACATAATATGTTATTGGTATAAACGATCTGAGATGAGCTCTCGTTCAAAACCATTGAATAATTAAAAGTTATATGAACTCATCGCTTTAAATATTACTATGTTATGAGTATGTATGACTTCATAATAATAGGTAGGATCTTCCTTGAACAATGAATCCATAAATCCAAGTTTCTTTCAGTTTTAATAGGACGGGAAATAAATAATGATTTAAGCTGTAGGTTTGTGAATCTACCTATGTGAAAATTGAATTTGAGCCATAGCGATCGTTGGTATTATATACCAACGATACCTCCGATCGCCACAACTTAAATTCAATGACTGTTATCTTAACTAGTTCCCTGATGAAACCGCGGGAAACCCATTTTCCCATGGGACAATAATGTATAATTCAGTTTAATGTTATTCAATATACGGGCCATTTTAATAAACTAAATAAAATGAATTGGTTCTCATATTCTGCTTACTTATTTATTCCGAATCTGACTTTACAATCGAATCAACATCAACTTCAACTTAAACTTTTTAGCGGTCAAGTACACAATATTTATTGTTACGACAAGGTTAAGGATTACGTAAATCACAGGATATTTAAAAACTGTTTTGTGAAATATTAACAATAATGATTTGTCCGTCGTCTTTTACCTTATTATTGTTACAGGAGGAGAACTACCTGAATTTGTTGGAAATACCGCACTGACCCTCGTTCTATCTGGTCCAGGATGATGGAGACGCAAATGAGATAGTTTCAGTTTTCTGTATCAATTTTCTGAATCAAGGTATTTCGGAGTAGCTAAGCAGATTCTAAGAGTCGAGAGTTCAGGACACATGAAAATTTTTGTGAGCCGTGTTCATTTTGCTGACGACATGATAAAAAAAAAACTTTTGGAGCCGTGGTTGAGACCTACCCATTCAAAACCTTCTTACACAACAAACTCATTTATTTCGTATTTACTCCTTATTTATTTATTTATAAACGTTACTTAAAGTTAAGAGACGTTTAAAATGTCAAAAACCACTGATCACTACTTAACTTTAAGCAACGTTTATAGATAAACCCATCAGTGAGCAAAATGAAGCACTTTGCTTGGTTAGAGCACACCTTACCTACTTTTCGTTTTTTTTAGGGTTCCGTACCGAAAGAGTGTCAACGGAACCCCACTTAGCCTCCGCCGTCCGTCCGTCCGTCTATCAGCGGGCTGTATCTCATAAAATGTACTAGGTAGACAGTTGAAATTTTCACAGAATATGACTGTATTCCTATTGCCACTATAACAACAAATAATAAAAATAAAACAAAGTTAAAAATGAAAGAGGAGCTCCACACAAGAAATGTGTATTTTTTCGGCGTTTTTACCTTGTGGTACGCAATATTTCTCGTGCGAGTCGGACTCGCACTTGGGCGGTTTTTTTTTTTTCCATAGACTTCCCCACTGAAAATTGATATGTATGCTGAGTAAACTCGGTCGAATGACGGTAGATTGAGGGAATGGTCATGAAAGCTATCAGCTGGTTTGAAGATACCTGACAAAGTGACAACTCATTACGGAGAGTGGTAGAGACACCTGATGAAGAAGAATCTAATTCTAGTCTTAGACTCAAACTCAAAACATTTATTGCAATTAAAGCCTTTTACAGGCTCTTTTGAATTGTCTAGGAGTCAGTCAGTCAGAAATATGAAGCTAGTTGCCCATTCCAAAGCAATAGGTACCTAACCTATGGAGAAGAACGGGCAAGAAAATCCATGGACACTCTTTTAAATTATATTGTTACAATATTACACAAGTAATATCATTACTGCTGAATTTATAATTATATGTGAGAACAATGTACAAAAAACACGTGAGTACCTACAGCAAAAAAACAAAAGTAATACAATTGAAAAATAAAAAAAGTTATGCGTAGTCATACATAAAAATAAACAATTAAAAAATATACGGGTCGACTTGAGAACCTCCTCCTTTTTTTTCGTCGGTTAAAAATATATATCGTTTTGGTGATGGACGAGATCGTTTTGATGATAGACGAGAGATGCATACCTACTGGTGTGCAGACATTCAACATAGTAAATACTAAAATATTTGATGTAGACTAGTCTATGTATGGATTAAGGAGCTATGTCTCATATTTAAACGCGGGTACTACCCATATTAAGTAATAAATTAGCTGATTTTGAAAACCTTCTGGAATTTGTAATAAAACTCTTAAAAAATACAGGACGTTTAAGGCGGCTCCTCAATTCAGACTTCTGAATTGAGGAGCCTGCAAAAATGGGGATATCTGCAAAACCTACCTACGCTTTGTGATTCTAAATCACAAATGTACCATATAGAAGCCAACTAAACCACTTTGTCATAGTTGACTGGGTACCTACATCTACAGCATGCACGAAACAAATTACTGTAATGATTTTGTAAAATATTATTAAGAATAAGACTTTATTCTACAAGCGACAGATGGCGCTAGTGGTTGGACGAAATTATTACATCCGTTTTAGGTATTCATTTGTAGATTATCAGTATTAAAGTTTATTTGTTTTGTTTATTTAATAAATCATTATTGTTTAAATTAAGAAAGTTTATTTACAGTTAATTATAAGCCCTAATGTATTTTAATTAGTAAAGTGATTGTATGTACTGTTTCCTCTGCTTTGATTGGCTGTATAGCCGGCTGAGTGTTCACTTCCGTTTAAAGTGGGGAACACTCAGTTGGTAACTGATTTGCTTGGAGAGAGTCAGTCTATTTCGAGGCGTTGAACCGTAAAGATATCTGACCGATCCGCGTTACTTTTGTTATATTCATACAAATTAATAGGTGATTGTTAATTACCCGACTGTATTGTAAAAAAGTGAATAAAGATTATTAATACTGAATTCGAGGTGTATGATTTCTTCACATCTCAGAAGTGGGATTTGCCTACAAAAAGCCTACAATAATAATGATTTAAGAAATGTTAGATTATGTGTGGTTCAGATAAAACCAAGTGTGGTTCAGATAAAACCAAGTGTGGTTCAGATAAAACCAAGTGTGGTTCAGATAGAACCAAGTGTGGTTCAGACAAAACCAAGTGTGGTTCCGATAATGCAAAGTGTGGTTCCGATAATGCAAAGTGTGGTTCAGATAAAGCCAAGCGTGCTAAAGTTATAGCTAAGCGTGCTAAAGTTATAGCTAAGCGTGCTAAAGTTATGGCAAAGTGTGCTAAAGTTATGGCAAAGTGTGCTAAGTTATAGTCAAGTATGCTGAGGTATAGCCAAGTGTTCTGAAGTTATAGTCAGGTGTGCTGAAGTTATAGCCAGGTGTGCTGAAGTTATAGCCAGTTGTGCTGAAGTTATAGCCAAGTGTGCTAAAGTTATAGCCAAGTGTGCTAAAGTTATAGCCAAGTGTGCTAAAGTTATAGCCATGTGTGCTAAAGTTATAGCCATGTGTGCTAAAGTTATAGCCATGTGTGCTAAAGTTATAGCCATGTGTGCTAAAGTTATAGCCATGTGTGCTAAAGATAAAGCCAAGTGTGCTTTAAGAAGTTTTTGATTGGCCAAGTGAGCCAATAAAAACTTGGGCCAAGTGTGCCCGATACGAACAAATCTCTCCTCAAGAACGTAAGTAAAGCATGAATTTATCGATTAATTATTACCTACTATATGTAATGTGACTAAGTACGTCAGACTTCAAAATAATATTTGGCCATGTGTGCAAAAAGCAAGTATTTAATCAACCCTCCAATAGGTCGTTTTGGTTTCTTAAAAATATGAATCAAATAATGATTGCGCCTATTTTTATGTACCTCAAATACTTCCTATTTTAGGGTCCTTAAAATACTAAATAGCCAAGTAACTGCGACCAACGTTCTTACTCAATAAACTTACAAGATTTCATGGTATCTTCCTCTGACATGAATTCAGAAGAATTCACATAAGTAGTTAGATTAGACGATCAGTTAAATATTTCCCCTTTCAAAATGCAATAAAAATAAGTAATACATAGTTTATTGTTCTAGTTATTTTTTTCTCTCTCCCTAGTCATTTTTATTGTTTACAAGCTGACCCGACAGACGTTGTCCTGTCTTAACTATGAATGTCATTATGTCGTTTAGTTTTAGTTTTGAGTATTGACTAAATCTAAAACTATCAACTCATTTATCAACCGATCCATCTGTGTTAAACGATATTTGCAGCGCTCATTCGGTCAATCGTGACAGTTATTTCAAATAACTGACAGTTATGTAAATTTAATATTGGCGTTAAGTTTTCTTAAATTTTGTAACGTTCCGATCAACTTCCTTATTTTTTTATTTCATAACATCCTTCTCCTGACAATAAAGTAACACAACAAAAAAAAATATAATATAGTGATATCGGTCCAGCCGTTCACGCGTGATGGCGTGACCAAGGGAAATAGGGATTCATTTTTATATATATAGATTTAATTAGTTTGGACATTCCGTTAAAACTTTATGATATTATTATAAAATGAGCTTAAAGCATAAGGATTCTTGTGATGACACTAGCCTCTGGACTGGGTTATTATTACAAAAATGATTAATGTAAAAAGTTACCAAATTGTGTAAATGTTCTAATCAATTTATTATTATATTTTTGAGACCATGGAATCTGACGGAGCCAAAACTCCAGAAGAAGAGCCGCCAGTTCAGCTGGGCGGGAGATCAAAAGGCAAACGGGTAACCCCTGCGTCGAAGCAGGCTGACGCAAAGACGAAAAGTGCAAAGAAGCGATCTAAAAGGAAGCGAAAGAGGTCTACTTCGGCCTCTGCGTCTTCAAGCACGACGACTGATACTAAGTACACCACCACGACGCAAGAAACAGAAAAAGACTTGAAATTGGTAAAAAAAAAAAAAAAACTGGATCCTTTGAATGTTTTTCGAGAAGGTACATGTCAAGGTACGTCTCGTTGCTTAAACTAAGAGTATTGGAAGTTAGGAAGGTGAATGAATGTGCTGTAATATACGAATGGGACGCGAAGCAGACCATACATTTTGCTCTACAAAAATATATTGGGCTTGCCAAAAAAAAATATTCGAAACCCTACCGGGTGTATTTTTTAGTTGGACTGAGTGGTAAGCCATACTTACCAAGGCTTTTCCAAGTCAGCAAAATTATGGTCGGCTTCTGGAACAAATGTTAGCTCGTACAACTCGAAGTAATGAACGCTTATCTGAATATTTTTACGACAAATTAACGCATAGCCATATTAGTGGTAAAAGAGCCGTAGATTGTATAACCCATAGTATTTATGATAAATCCATTAGAAATGGAGTCCAACAATTAAATTGTAGTGAACCGGAAGACTTGTTACATTGTCTCAGTTCCCAGCGTGTTTTATTAGAAACTGTTTCCACAAATAAAAAGCGTGATGACCTTGCCAAGTCAAGCGATAAAATAAAACGCAAAACTCTGATAATTTATATATACAGTAATCGCATTAAAAGGTTCTTATTAGAAGTCTAAATAAACCATCAAGTTTTAGTGGGTACATAGATTTTGGCAGTGAGTGTAGTCTTATGCGTGAATCTGACGCGAATAGTCTTAACCCCTCCAACACTATCTCAAAACTACTAATAATCCAGGGTTTTGGTAATTCAATACTCAATATATTTATTGCTTGCCTACTCCGCAGTTACGCCCATTTAAAGTAGATACTTTTGTCAACCATAAAATTGATGATATCGAATCGAGTGTGGAAGTACTGGTCGCCAATGATGAGTTAATGTAGACTGCTTTACTGATTGGTACAAACATTCACTGAATTACCATCCATAGCTGTATTTAAAGACGATAGTACATTATTATTTTACAAAACTTCTGGGCTCCATGGCCAACGCCAGTGATTTGAATTCCCTAAAACTTACCTTGCCGAATCAAATACGGTTAGCCAGGAACAAATCCAAATTAGTTGCAAGTTTCTGCTTCAGATCCTTGTTGTTCTAGGGATGTTTATTTAGAAGGTTATAATGGTAATAAACCCGGTAAAGAATTTATCTTACACCAAGGTACTTATCGTACAAGCGCAGGTAAATGTTACCTTGTTCTGTCAAATCTTTCTGACCATACCCTAAATTTGCCCAAAAACACTAATTGCCAGAGCAATAATACCTTTTGAAGAAAAGGAAATACTATGCATTAACGAAATTGCAAGGGACATTACTAGCTTAGCTCCACTCGTTAAGTCTGAAATCAGAGTCGGTCCCCAAGTTGACAATAAGACAATGGATAAGCTTTACGAACTATTGCAGTCTTATCGTGATTGTTTTGCATTTAATTTGAGTGAGATGGGTTGTAATGACTCTATTAAAATTAAAATAGATTTGCTTGATGATAGACTTACGGGAAATTATTAATGACCTATTGCAAAATGATATAATGCGGGAATCTGATTCTAATTATGCTAGCCCTTGGGTACTCGAGCCTGTTGCTTACTTTAGTAGGCAGACGACGCCCGAAGAGCGCCATTTACATTCCTACGAACTTGAAACGTTCGCCATTGTCTCACTGAAAAAGTTTCGTGTTTATCTGTTGGGATTAGAATTTAAAATAGTAACAGACTATAATGCGCTCCGAACTACATTAACTAAAATAGACTTTATATCGCGTATAGCTAGGTGGTGGCTCCAAATTAGCGAGTTCACTTTTACTATTGAGTACAGGCCTGGCACATGTCGAAATACCATATTGCCTTCTGACATTAAAGATTAGTCCTACGTTACCGTGTATCATATCGATACTAATAATTGGTTATTAACCTTACAAATGTCAAATATCTTGCGTATTAAAATTAAAATTCTCAAACCTGAATCAGACGAAGAATCTAAAACCCATTGGATATAATATTCTATCTAAAATCGTAAATTATATAAAAAAATTGGCGATGATATATATACGCCTGGTTGTTCCGCGTAATGCTCGTTGGCAAATATGTCGTTATAATCATGATGACATGACCTACGTCTTGGGCATTTTTAAAACGATAAAACGAATTAAATCTTTTTTCTGGTTTCCAAAGTTTAATAGCGATTTGTATTCGATTTCTAAGCGATTTGTATAAAAAGTGTAATGTCTTGTATTCAGTGAGCTTACAATAAAAAAATAAAATAAAAAACCAGACCATTGTTTCCTATGGAAAAAAGTGGGCATCGCGTTCCACACAAGAGTAGGAACGGCAATGCCTACATCCTTACTATAGATCACGGATTTACAAAATACCTATTTTTAAAAGCGGTAAAAGACACTAAAACTAGAATTGGAATAAAAGTTCATGAAAATATTTTATGAGTTTGGCTTACCATCACGAATAATTTCTGATCGTGGTACTTCTTTTACTTCGACTACTTTCACGAGCTTTTGCGGAAGTCATATTAAACATGTTCTGAATGAATACTATAGCAGGTCTCAGGGCGAACGGTTAAGCTGAAAGGTATAACCAAACTATCTTGAATGCCCTGGTAAAACATAATGACGGCAATGACGAACGCAACTGGCACATATATCTTGGCAAAATTGCAAAAGTAGGGTGTCAATGATTCCATTAATTCCTCCACTAAACGGACTGCCAGAGCGGCTCTATTCGGTACCAAGTTCAGAGACAACTTAGATAATAAATTGGATGTTGGAGCTGACGTCATATGAGACACGTTACAAAGCTTAAGAGGTGAGGTCAGCACCAATGTCCGAGTTAGCCAAGAAAACCAAAAAGGTAATTATGATGCCGGTAGGATCCTTGCTAGTTCCTATAAAGAAGGTGGTTTTTACAAGATCATAGAAGTTTTGGGTAATGATCGATATACACACGATCACTATACTAAATTATTACTTGTGAAATTTTGGAAAAATCATTTACTATTCAATATTTGTAAATATGTGAGCACCATGTATCTATCTCATAATTAATTTACCTGTCATTGCGTTATAATTAATTCTTTATACCTATTGTGGTATAGTTATTGTATTCTAGGTGCATCGTCTTCACATATAATTATATAATTAATGTATACATCATATTGTAAAACATTTTTAAAAGAGTAACGGTGGAGTTTCTTGCCCATTCTTCTCCATACGAAACTATCTTATGGAAGGGGCAACTAGAATCACTTCTATTTTTTTTTAATTTGACGTTCAAAGTGCCTTTTATGTGCCTATTTGAAATAAATGTTTTGACTTTGACTTTATAAAATTGCTGAAATTCCGGGTTTTAGTAAACGGAAAATACATATAAAACCGAAGTTTCCGCTGACCGTGTTAGACCCTGGATAAATATTTATTCCCATGACCATAAAAAATCATCTAATGATAATACTATCTCATCTTCTGTAGCTGAAAATAATAATGATGACGATAAACCATGCTCCGGAATCGAATCCGAGATCAATGAATAGCCGAATGTAATGATTTTGTATTTATGGGTCATTTTAATTTAACTGTCATTACAATTTTAAAATCGTGCGTCAGGAGATCGCACGATGTAGGATGGCCGAATGTAATGATTTTGTAAAATATTATTAAGAATAAGACTTTATTCTACAAGCGACAGATGGCGCTAGTGGTTGGACGAAATTATTACATCCGTTTTAGGTATTCATTTGTAGATTATCAGTATTAAAGTTTATTTGTTTTGTTTATTTAATAAATCATTATTGTTTAAATTAAGAAAGTTTATTTACAGTTAATTATAAGCCCTAATGTATTTTAATTAGTAAAGTGATTGTATGTACTGTTTCCTCTGCTTTGATTGGCTGTATAGCCGGCTGAGTGTTCACTTCCGTTTAAAGTGGGGAACACTCAGTTGGTAACTGATTTGCTTGGAGAGAGTCAGTCTATTTCGAGGCGTTGAACCGTAAAGATATCTGACCGATCCGCGTTACTTTTGTTATATTCATACAAATTAATAGGTGATTGTTAATTACCCGACTGTATTGTAAAAAAGTGAATAAAGATTATTAATACTGAATTCGAGGTGTATGATTTCTTCACATTACGCTGCCTAAAACATTCTATTTCTAAATTAGTTTAAAAATTTATAGCAATGACTTGCTCAAATATATCAATCACAAACACGTCATACCCTCGCCTGATTGAATATTGCCCTGTCTATGTAGGTAAAGAACCTGATAAACGTAGGTCGAGGAAGGAAGAGGTGTAGATAGTTATATTAAATATGCTTTATTGTAACTACACCATAATTTGTAAAAAAACTCTTATACAATATTTTTATAGTGTATTGTGCTGTCGATACGCAGAGCCCATGTTTATAACATTTCATATCTGAGACGTATAGAACTTACTAAAGCTTGGGTAGATGTATATAATGGTCCAATAATAACAGGGGCCGAACACAAGGATGAAGTGTAAACGTCCCACTTCGGCAACACTAAATTGCTCCACACAAGTTTCACGCGTTACCTCGACCACCATGTAAGGGTGAATATATATTAGCTGATCATGTGAAAAACTTCCCCCGGCTCATAAAATTTATGTTATTACTTCCTTGTTGCCCCTTCAGGGTTGTCAACGAAAAATTACGTTGGGCTACGACTAATAAGTACCTACCGATTTTTCGCTCTGATATTGGCTCTGTGTACATTGGCCAGACGTAGTGATTTGCCAGTCATCGTCCGATTCAATTGCATTTGGCTACAAATGAGAATATTCGTGACAAAGAAAACCAATTTTATGGCGGAAACTACCAATTTTTTTTTGTCTACGAGATTAACTTCAAAAATCAAGGAGTTCGGTCACGTACAAGATTCGGAGCTAACACTCATGGTGTGCCAAAGCACGCTGATGCTTCAACTGAGGGAGCACATGGTTTATTCTAGGAACCTAGGTCAATAAGCGAATACATAAAGGATGAATACTCACAGGATAAATACTCAAGACGACGGCTACATGGCTGATTTGGTCTCGCCAGTGCTTCAGCGCCGATCGGAGGGTGATGACGTATAGCGCGCATATTGCTAGCAGCACCACTAGACCGAAGACCCAGAGCACCCAGGCGTAGTTGTGGAGGGCTGTGAAAGTTTAAGAAGAAGGTTAAATATATTTAAGGCTCTATAATAAGAATCATCAAAATCAGCCCACGCGTTTGGTCTCTAGAGCGCCACAAAGGAACAAACATACAAACATATACAAGGAGGCAGGGACACCGACGCGCAACCTGGGGCCAAATCTACTAATTTACAAACGTTACAATGGTCTCTGCATTGTGAGTTTTTGACAGATTTGCCATACAAAATCTGTCAAAAACTAACAATGCAGAGACCATTGTAACGTTTGTAAATTAGTAAACTTGGCCCCCTGTTACCATGGATTGATGGATTCAGTACATGATTTTGAAACCCCTGCGTTGTAATATTTCGCCAGTTATTTAAAAAAAAATATGCTCTTTCATACATTTTGACCGTGTAGGTATTTCTATGAAACAGCAGATTTTTGTTTGAACCGACCAAAAATTTCTAGGTACGCTAGGAGTCTAGAATCATTTTGCTGAATTCATGGTTACACGTTGCGCGTCGATGTCTTTGCTTTGCCACCCTGTATAGGCTGATAAACACATTACCTCCTCCTCCTCCTACAAAAAGGGTACTAATAGTTATAGGATTTGTCAAAGAATATTAGCAGAGAAATTGATGCCTATTGGGTAAAAATATTTCAGGCTAGCTGCTAGTTTAAGTTGAAGCAGAGGATACCTTTTGTAAATGTAACTAAAGGTAAATTAGATGATAACAATTGTCCTGAAGTACTGCAAAAAGATGCCGCTATCAAGTAGCATCCTCTCATTGTACCTACCATTTTCAATGTCTGATGAACAGTGGTCCTTATTATTTAGCTGCTAGTGAACTAACCAGGCAGCACATGCGTGCCTGTACAGTCACTGGACTACAAAATTATTAAAAAAAACTCGTATAACCTGTAGCAGTCGCAAAATTTATCTGACAAGTTTGAGCCCTTAGGTAGTTAGGTACTTACCTATGTAATTTTATCATACCTTATGTTAATAAATAACAAACCACATTGAACTTTTTCAAGTCGATAATGGTGCCGATTCTCTTGTCACAAAATTCTCTAAACTAGACTAAAAATCACTAAAATTTAGTTTATTCCTGTCAAAAGACGATTTCTCATTCTGAAATAGACTAAAGTGACACAACTTAACTAAATTTTAGTTTGACAGCACTAAGATGGTACTGATTTATTAGTTTAGTGAAAATGGCAATTTTGCTATTCTCAATTTGACGTTTTTCACCCAAAATTTTGGTTGTCTTAACTAAATCTGGCTATTTTTAATCGCGATTAAAAAGGTGTGGAATTAAATTTGTTATCATGAACTAAGATTCACCACAACACCTCGACTTCAGGGGCAAAAACAGTACTGTATTTTATTTTTATTTTGCTTATATCTCGAAAACGGTGTGTCCTATCGCAAAAATAATGAAAATTTCGACCCCCTTTATGAAACCCTTAACCCATATAACTCTACATGTAGGTATTTTTTTTTAATATTTTCCATACAAAAAGTGAAAAATTCCATATAAAACACGCCGAGGCTGCCACGCATGCGCGCCTCCGGCTCTAAAAAAAATTCACGGGGTAGGGCAAATAAGTACCATGTGGAGTCGCGATTGTCAAATTAAATTTTAGTTGCGTCAAAATGATTTTTAAATTTAGAGATATTTTATTGCAGAATAGCTTTATGATTCTCATAGCCAAAAGTAAGGAATTTTAGTGATAGTTTAGTTAGTTTAGTTCGGTGTACAAGAGAATCGGCACCAATGTTGATATTTTTTTTCAAATGGAACGCTTTTTGAACTCGTTTTCTGAATGATTGCTTTAAGTTATTTGAAGCAAGAGAATTGGCAGATCTAGCTTTTATTAGTGAGATTGATTTCTTGGTTGTGGTTTCACGGACCATGGAAGGATAGCCGCGTGCAATGCATCATGAACATAGCATTCTTTAAAGAAATAATTTTGTTTATTGACCAATTGGTAATCTATTTGTCCATATTTAGATTATATATGTAGACTGACATAACAACTGGCAAGGATTAGGTATGTAAGTTATCCAACATAGAAATTGGAATTGTAGCATTGTTAATCAACATACATGGGTGCACTGTCTACAGAAACATTTTAGTTATATCAAATAGTTAGAAGCAAAAGTCTTTTGTTGTATTGATCGAAGTTGACGACATCATCCAAATTTTACTTTTGATTCAGTGAGAACCCACTAAAACCATATTGGAGTCGAGTAACTTAATCAACATAGGCTCAAAAATCGTGACTCAGATACAAAAAGCTATAACCAGACTAGTTCCAGTTCCAAGTTGCCAACCTAGCAAATAAAGTAAAAAAGCAAAAAGCTACAAGTCGGCTTAAGTCGACCACAAAGCGTGGTAAAATCAGCCTGTGGTCGTGCGTGAGATTTTTTATTATTTTTACATCAAGTACCTAAAGCAACGTGTAGTTGCGTAGCTAGTTCGATTTGTTCTTGTTATATTGTGTTTTACGTTGTCATTGAAAATATTGAGAAAAAAATACTGGCCACGACATGCACGGGTTTTCCATTAAACCATTTCCTGAAAAAGTTTGTGAACGTCATTTACTCGTATTCGCACATATGTTCTTTTTCCGTTTTACATCCGCCATAAAATACCGTAAGTACTTTAAATGGAAATTAACGTGACGCGCTTACAAAAAGTATTAAAAAAAAAACAATTGCATTCGCGCCTCTTTGTAAATATTGACGTAAGTTAACATGTTCCAAACAACTTTCTCTTTACTCAATACCTATCCAAACACAAGTACTTACATTGATAGTTTTAATAATAGGTATAATCGACTTACTATTCGTCTTCATTCAAACATTAACTTTGCTCAAAATTTGCAAAGAATTACCTAAACTTGACTTCCCGCGCTAGACGTAAACGAAAATTAATTAATTACATTTTGTTACAATTAATTAGTAACAAATTTATGTCTTTGTTGAAAAACATAAAAACTTTTTTACAAAAAAAACAACCGACTTCAAAAAAACCCTACAAAGTGAAAAATAACACTAATTTCGAAAGTCGGCGTCTTTGTAACTGTATTTTGTTTTTTGCCACCGACGTCCGAAATTAAAGTAATTTTTCACTTTGTAGGGTTTTTTTGAAGTCGGTTGTTTTTTTTGTAAAAAAGTTTTTATTTTTCACTTTTTAGTGAGTCAGTTATTAATAAATCTAAGTTACAATAGCCTAATGTTAACTGCTCATCACCTTTTACAAAATATTCCTTTTCCCGATGCAAGGACATTCATTGTTGAGGAGTTCTCCTGTTAAGAACCAAAACCACTGGTGGGTTCACTATATACATTGTGACGAGCATAAATTGCTTAGCGACCATATTAAAATTTCATCGCAACCCGTGAAGTACTTATTATTGAGAAGTTGCGGTGGCCACCTCTGGTCTTCATTATCAGTTCCACTTCACCGAATGGTACTTTCCGAGAGCAAATGCACGAGTTACTATAAAAAATACCCAAATCGCTATAAGTGTGCCTATAAAATTTGAGGAATTCCCTCGATTTCCATGGGATCCCCTCATCAGATTCTGACTTGGTGATAATGGGACCACCTCGAAAGCATACCCTTTCAAACAAAAAAAGAATTTTCAAAATCGGTCAACAATTGACGGAGAAATCGGTGAACATATAACCTCCTCCTTTTTGGAAGTCGGTTAAAAAATTAAATAAATAGAGTTGGCCGGCAGAGAGTAGTTATAACTATCTTAGAAGAAGGGAAAACTAAGTTGCTAATTAATCCGTTTGATCCAAATTATTTCTAGTTTCGTTCTTAATAAAATAATAAGGAGTATTTAACAACTTATATAAGTATAAGTACGATATAATCTACTTAATTATAAGTATTTATTTAATACAGTTTGAGAAATTAAAATGTTAAACCAATTGGAATATAAATTATTCGCTTGGTATTTTACAGCAAGTTACAATTTCAAACGTTTGGGTAAGAACCATAAGATAAAAATGTCCAAATACCGATTGCTAAATTGCTGTTACACTTTTTTTTAAACTCATTGAAACTTTAGGAGGTCAATAGATAAGTAGGTGTTAATAACCCTTCTCATTTATTTGTAGTTGAATAACCTCGTGAATGCACACGAAATTATTTAAAACGACATTTTCGCACTAGTTGAACTTTAAATGTAAACAACCCATAAAAGTCACAAACAATGTTTTTTTTTATAAGTATTTTAATGGCCTGGGTGCGAAGACCTTTTGGCCAAGTCTTTAGCTAAACACACAAACAATGAATTATCACTTAACAGTAACACCTATCTGCACTCCTCTGAATATGTCATGGATATGACACCCGTACATTAATGTGCCCAAAAACGACGTGCAAGGGTTAATTGCATGGAACTAAAGGAAAAGTTGAAAACATGGAAATGTTCTCTTCGCATGAATAGATGGTATAAGCGTAAAATCATAATGCGTAAGAATATTATACTTTCGTTGCATTAAACACGAATACTTGGTGGGATTGAATAATGTTTACAGCGAAGTACCTACTATGAATTCTTGAGTTATGTATGACTTGTTTCCATGCCAAATGTTTTATCTGTTTTTTAGGGAATTTTCAGGGTAATATGAGACGTTAATTATCATAAATCTATCACAATATCTAAACATGAAAACCGACAAAGTGCGTGTCGGACCACGCACAATCACGGGTTCCTTAGTTGAGATGAATGAATAAATGAATTGAAATGAATGATGAAAAACATGTTCTCCCTACATCGATATAGGACACGGTCAATTCTCGAACTGCAAATGTAAGTTTGTAATCGCAAATAAAAAGAATTTTACAATAAATTAACAATTTTTTCCTATAATTGTGCTGCGAGACCTTGCTTCTTGCCAAATTTCATGATTCTAGGTCAACGGGAAGTACCCTATAGGTTTTGATTATTTGCGAGTACCTACCTATCAAGATATATCGCATAAATTGATGTATTCTTTTCGCTCCAAAGGGACCGTAGACTTACGTATTTGATATTAATTTTAACTTGATACCCCCACGCGTTCCTGAGAAAAAGAGTCTTGACAGACTGATAGACGGACGGACAACGAAGTGTTCTTATAAGGGTTCCCTTTCTTCCTTCTGAGGTACGGAACCCTAAAGATAGTTGTGGACTTGTAGTGTAATTATTTCGGGTTACTCCCTGAGTACCCCGATCCCCGAGGCCCCCGGCCGGGAGGACCCCGATTTATTTTTATCTTGATAAACTCAATTAAAAGTCAGT
Organism: Griposia aprilina; assembly: GCA_916610205.1. Taxonomy (NCBI): domain Eukaryota; kingdom Metazoa; phylum Arthropoda; class Insecta; order Lepidoptera; family Noctuidae; genus Griposia; species Griposia aprilina. Next base: position 11,014,024 of record OU744297.1, on the reverse strand, counting down.
TCAGCTTAAAAGTACCGTCAGCAGATGATATGCTAACTATATTATATGATGATATGATAAACTAAAATTAAAATAAGTACTTAACTTTATGGATCAGGAAAAAACTATAAAGTTTTGCTTGGTTAAGGTAAATATTATAATTAGAGAATACAATATAGAGTCTCCTATAGCAATCACAGGTCTTAATAATTATTATCACAATAGTTCCTTTTTCATTACAGAAAATCAAAATAACTACTTTAAAGAACATTTACATAATTTAAAAAATACGCAAAAACTGTATCAGTTTCAGGAATTATTTTTATAATGTAGCATAGTAAATAGATATTTTAACATGCAAAATCAGTTTCACTTTAATATTTTTTTCGACAATACAGAAAATCAAAATTGCTTAAAAAAAAGTATTATTACCTTAATTAAAGTCTCAAAACATGCAAAAATCAACTATAAAAATAATCAACTTTAGTAATAAAAAATTAAAAAACAAAATATTAACATGTTCAATCAGTCTTTTCAAAACATACAAAATCAGCGTAATGTCAAATAATTCTTCTCACACTAAATTGATAATTATGAATAATTAACTATAGGGAAAAAATAACAATTTTAATTAGTGTTTTTAGGCGTTAGTAGCACGATTTTATTAAGGTCTTCTAGAAATTAAGCTAATCAATTTTTATATTTTTGTTACATTTCATTCAAACTGTAATTAATTCTATTAAAACTATGATTCGACATTGTACAAAATCTCAAATAAACTACTTTCGTCTTATGTATTTCAAACACATACATTTAAGCACTTTTTATATCGACCGTGCAAGTTGAAAACAATAGAAAAAAGAAAATAAAGAAATGTAAATCATATTTATTATGTACGGGGTCCTGCGGGACGGGGCCTCGGGGATCGGGGTACTCAGGGAGTAACCCATTATTTCAATATGGCATGCAAATAATTACACACGAAACTTAGTCCCAGGGACACATGTGATTTACCTGCGTGGTATAAAATTTTATGTTTGAACCAGTCAATATTATTTCTATATTTTGGTTATTGTGCTTCCGCGATGCTCATTTGTATATTAATAAACTCCAATTAAGTTTTTATATAAAGTAACAATTTGTTTTTTTTTCAGTCTGATGTCTGACTCCAAAAATACCAGTTTACAAATAAATATATATATATATATATATATAATATTACAAATAATAAGGAGTAAACAAATGCTTGATAGATCTGACTTAGGTAGGTAGGTACGTACCTATATGAACGCCAAAAGACCGATGCTTAAAACAAGTTGCCTTTTCAAGTAATTTAAACATACGGTGCCTATAAACTTACCAAAGGTTAACAACTCCATCAATCCAAAATCCCTTTACGAAACGAATTTAACCGGAAATATGGTTTTCTTTAAAACTTTTAACACTTAGTTCAGACCGTCATGATATCGCACAGATATAGAGTAGCAGAACGCATTAAACCTCTTTTTACACGAACAGCAAAAAAACATTTTACTCGTTTTCTATTTGACCGATTTAAAATTATTGTTGTATGATGTTGTAAGTACGTTATTTTACTAAGATATTAATTTGCTCAATTAAGGCCGAACCTTCAGGGTAGCCCGCGAAATTCAAATTTTGTTACGTTTTTTGCAATTTGCAGGTCACTGTCAGGTTGTATTTTGATTAAAATATGATTCGCGACCGTAACAAATATGGCTTTACAGAATTATACTCATTAGAATCAGCAATACATCTCCATAACTTCATATTACCCTATTGAATGACTATTTCATGAAATCATGACATTTGAGGGCAATTCTAACGTAAGGAGTTGTATTGCTGATGCTAATGATTATAATTCTGTAAAGCCATATTTGATACGGTCGCGAATCATATTTTAATCAACCTGACACTGTCCTGCAAATTCCAAAAAACGTAAGTATATTTGAATTTCGCGGGCTCCCTTAGCGCATGCCCCATAATATCTTGGTAAAATAATATACAGCATCATGCAGATTTCGATAGTCGCAATAACCCGATTTTCGATTATTTTGAGTTGTGCCACCCTTTATCTAGGTGTGCGATATACCTACTTAGAAGTAAATGGGCGCTCCTTGCGGGGCTCCGCATCGCTGCCAGTGCGGTGAAGCTGTCGACTGCCTCGGACACCATGGCCTATCTTGCAGTAAGAGCGCAGGCCGGATAGCACGGCACGCCTGTATTAATGACATAATCCGTCGTGCTCTTGCCACCGCCGGGGTGCCAGCTGTTTTAGAACCCAACGGTTTGGCACGTGACGATGGGAAGAGACCAGATGGAATGACCATAATTCCCTGGAAGTTAGGCAGGCCTTTGGTGTGGGATGCAACGTGTGTCGACACCCTTGCGCCATCCCATCTTCCTAGCACGGCGGGCTGTGCTGGGGCGGCTGCTGCAGGTGCAGAAAACCTCAAACGGCGAAAATATTCGAATCTTATTGGGAGTTATATGTTCGAGCCGTTTGGGGTTGAAACACTAGGGCCCTGTGGTCCGAGTGCCCACTTGGTTTTTGGAGACATCGCCAAGCGATTGGTCGACTCTTCACGTGACCAGAGGGCTGGCCTATTTTTTAGCCAAAGAATTAGCATCGCCATACAACGTGGCAATGCTGCCAGCCTTTTGGGCACTTTTCCTGTCGACAGCGATGCGGACGAATTTTTTGATGCCCTATGATTCTTTTCATTCTTTCTTTTAGTATTTTATTTATTTGTATTTAGATGTACATACTCGTACTATTAATATTTAGTTTAATTGTATAATACCTATGTAATCTCAACACCAAAGTAAAATGGAAAAGATAGTTCAAAACAAGCCAATTGACCTAGGCAATGGACTAAAGACAGGCGCGACACGCGACGTGAATTGCACGCGACACAAAGACACCGCGTGTCGAGCGACGAGCGGTGCCTTTGTTCCTTTTTGAAGGAGCCTTAATACACAACACCACACGGACATTCGTTAGCCATACTGCGATATAGAAACGAGGTACGACTTCCTACTATCGACGGCAGCGTAATAAAATCAATTGTCATTAATAAAATCAATTGTCATTAATCATTATGAATGTCATTCATAAGGATAAAAAAATAAACAAAGAATACAATTAAGTCAATTGAATTGATCGAGTCATTTCTGTATCACACATTCAGGTCCTATGCTACCTAGGAAGCAAGGTTTTTCCCATTGACCTGACACAATCCAGGGGGCCTACCCTCTGAGTCCGTCAACGAATATACGGGCCCTTCCGAAAGTAGTTCGATACTTAGAAGTGAACCCTACTCCCTATTATGGTGAATCCACTGCTGTAGCCCCCTAAATTCAAATTTTCTTCTGTTTTACATTGTATGTTGATCAAAATGCGATTTGCGACTGTAGGAATGATATATTTACCGAATAATAATTATAAATTTCATATCAATCGTCAAACTTTGGAAATTTATTCCACCTAATAATTTTTCAGAATATTTCATATGAAAATTCTTAGGTAGAACAAATTTCCTAAGTTTGACGATTGATATGATTATTATTCAGTAAATATATAATTACTACAGTCGCAGAGCGCATTTTGAGAAACATACGACGTAAAACAGAGTTGCAATTTGCAAAAATCCAAAGTATTTGGCGGGCTACAGCTGAGGGATTCACTTCACATTTGGAGGTGGATACAACTCACAACTTTTTGGGACTGGCAAAATCACACGGGAGTAAGGACAACACTGTCAAATCGTGTTGTCAATTCTTTTTAGTTCGGGCTCCGTACTAATGTTATGACCGTAAGTGATACGGAGTAGGATACTTCCGTTACTTGGGCCGAAACTAAGGACTTCGTGCATAGGGAGTAAGCGTTCAGACTCCTAGCTGCTACTGAGGAGCTCGTAATTTAATCAGCAATACTAGCATTTGAAAAAGACGATGATCTGAACGTGCGTGCGTTTTTAAATCGGTCTTAACGACATTCGTCTTGTCTCAATTAACACCACAATTGGACTAATTGGCTTCAAGCTAAGTACATGCTCCTGTGAACGAAATTGATATGACAGTGAAACATAATTATCAACGATAGGATCTTTATTAATTACAGAGTCTCCTGTGCTTGTTCTATTAACTTATCAAATGCAAATGTTGCGAGTCTCCCGAGAGTCTTGTGTCGCTTTATGATTGAAATAAAAGAAGACGACTACGATGAGATTGATTGTAGAAATGATTTGGTATCATAACAAACGAAATTTACACCTCTCGTCCTATTACTGCAAATACCTATTAGGTAAGTGAATTTATGAGGAAAATGGTTTTTTTTTACCTTTAGAATTATATTTTCAAGCTGTACAAACTGGTAAAACCCATTTATTGATACGACCCTTCGTTACGAAAATAGCTCTAACTGATGATTTGGTAGCACATCCAAACTTTCAAATGGCATTATCTCAAAACGCGATTTTTGCACTAAATCGGTATTTGCAGTAATAGGACGCTCTGAATCACAATATCTGAGTCACAGCTCTTCTAGGACATAAGTTGCACCATAATTGTACTATTCAGTTCGAAAACTCAACCGGATAGAACTTCACATAGAGAAGAGTTCTTCGAATAATATTTACTTATAATAATAGCCAAAATGGGTGAAAATGATAACAGTCATTAAGTTTGTATTATAACTGGTGTACAAATACATTTAACGAAGGCGAAAGTCACTTATACTCCCCGTCAGTGTAATAATTATTTTTTGTACTGGACCATACTTGGGAACCTTCTGGTGACGGCGATATTGAAGGTCAAAATTCCAACTTTTACTGACACATTTTTACGAAAAACAAGTTTTTAATGTTATTTATTTATAACATAACTTTAAATACCCCCATAACCCCTGTATCGTTGCATTGCGTGCACCCATAAGCACAATGTTTTGCGTGTGTTACGTTGCTCACTACCATAAACAGCGATTTTAAACATCAAAAATAAAATTCTTTTGCCAGTAATTATTTTTGTTCAATGTTACTTAGTTTGAATAACCGAATGCCTAGTTGACGGCTATGTGATGCGTCTTTTTAACCGACGAAAAAAAGAGGAGGAAGTTGTCAAGTCGACCCGTATTTTTTTTTATTTTTTTTACACTCTATTGGTCTAGTGGTCGCAAGCGCTACTGCTGCTCATGAGGACCTGGGATCGATACCGGGTCGGGCAAAGTGTTAAAAGGTTTATCTGGAATTTCTCAATAGCAGCCCAGTCTGGATTTGTGTCCGGTTGGTGGTAATAGGCTCGCCCCCAATTACTGGCGAAATGTGGATGTAAATATCTGAGGCAGATTGCGAAATTCGTTGCCATACTGTCGGCGTAATGCCTAGGCAAATTGATACAACTAGTTCTATTTTCACCTGCGGCGTTGCTAAACAAAACAACAAAAATGGCGTCGAGTAGTGCAAGTGGTTCCGAATATAAAGATGAAAAAAGTGCGTTCCGCACTAAATAAATAATTTTAAAGACGTTTACTATAAGCAATATTGAACAATTATAACGAATCGCAAACGGGATCATTAAAAAAGCCCTGGACTAGAGAAAACGTTTTTGGAAGCTATCCGGCTCGTAAAACACGTGCAAGTGTCCATGCAAAACTGGCATTCGACGGACTCCTGGTAATAATACAGGGTAATAATTTTTACAGCTGTTATTTAAACATTAGGGAGGTGATTCTGACGGGCAGTCATTTTATTTTTCGGCGGTTGGTAAATTAGTATTCCAGTAAAACATTAACACTAAGTAATAAAAAGAAAATTGGTCGGTTACTTCAGCCTATAATGTCAGTACAAAAAATACTCAAGTAGTTTATTAGATAAGGACAACAGTAAAAATGTTGGAATGGGCAGTTAGGTAAATAGTTCGGTAGTTCATAGGTTCGGTTGGAACTGTGACCAACCACGCGCGAGCCGAATTGGTCGCAGTAACTAAGCCAGAGCACCCCGATAAATGGGTTAGATTAGACTAGAACTGTGACATTCGCACCCGCAGCCCCCGCCACAGGTGTACGGAGGAATACCAAGGTGGTTTTAGGCAGTAAGAGTCTGACAAACAACTCTGCCCACCCCAAGGCGGAGGACATCCACGAGGATGTCCACGCCGAAGACAAAAAAAAAAGACTAGAACTGTGACCAACCACGCGCGAGCCGAGCAAGCGCTTCTTCCAAGTTAGATTTCCTAGCGACTTATTCAGATTTGTTTACTGCACAAACGTTACTGCCCGTTAAGCCATTTTACTGTTTAAATTTATTTACTTACCCATTTAAATATTTGTTAGGACTCATTTTTATTTAGTTTACTGCTCAATTTTAACTGCCGAACTTTTTAATAATCATGGTTACCGTAACTTATTACTCTTGACGAAATGGATGCAATCAGAAGCGTCATCAATTTGCCTTAGGCATTATACATAATGACGACAATATGCAACCGGACGGCGCCTTATGTATAATGATGACGAATCATACAATCTTCCTGCGACATACACACCTCTGTCCATCCCTTCGGGGAATACAGGCGTGATGTTTTATGTTAAGATGACACACTACAGTAAATTAAACGAGACTATTAAAGTTCGACGTCACTGGTGTATCTAGTCCGAAAACAAATTCGTAATATTTAAATTACATAATGTTTTCCAAATGTTAAGATTGTATTAATTGTCGATTGCAGATGATTGTTTGACGAACGGAATGTAGAACAAAAACACACTAACAGAAGGAATGGGTTTTATTTTGACAGTTCAACAACATTCATTGCGTTATTTACGTTGTTGAGCAGACAAATTTTTCGAACATATGAAGCAATGGATTAGCAATAGGCTTCAAAATGATTCTGTGGGCTTAGCACAAACACAGTCTTGTCGACGGAAGAATAGACAAAAATGATGTTTCGTGAAGACAGTACGACGGCAGCAAAGTAGAAAGAGTCAACTGCACTTTTTACAGTACCGTATCAAATCAAATCAGATTTAAAGTATCAAAATGGAATTTTTCACTTTTTGTATTGAAAATGTGAAAATGATTACCTACATGTTGAGTTTTAGGGGTTTCAGGGCTTCGTAAAGGGGGACGAAATTTTCATTATTTTTGAGATAGGAGTAGGACACACCATTTTCGAGATATAAACTAAATAAAAGAAAAACGTGAATAAATTACTGAATTTCGTAAAAAGTGCAGTTGACTCTTTCTACTTTGCTGCCGTCGCACTGTCTTCACGAAACGTCATTTTTGTCTTTGTCTATTCTTCCGGCGACAAGACGGTGCTTGTGCTAAGCTTGCAGATTGTGCTAGATAGTGTGATAAGTAATTAGAGTGCTGGAGCTTTTGGACTACTCCGGAGTGAGATGTGCGCATACTGTACAAAAGTCGATTGTCTAAACATGTTTAATTTCGGAAGCCTGTCTGATTTATAGGGTTTTTCTTTTATTTATTTATTGTGTTAGGGAAAACTAACAATTGTACATTATATATTACATCTAAGATTACAAAATAATTGGAAGTGGATAAATGTACAATTCACAAGACGTTTCCACAGATTAGCTAGGTTAAGGATACATTGAAGACACAATATTCCAATATTCAAGTTACAAAAACAAAGAAGAGGACAGGATGATAAAAAAAGAGAGAATGTACTTCTCTTAAACTAAAACAAATAGTGCTTGATAATATAAGTAATTATTATGAAAACAAACAAAAAGAAAAGACACTACACATCACGCAAATGCAGGCTAAAGGATGATTTCAACCAAACGGCTCGCATCGCATCGGATCGGAACGGATTTTACAATCTTTAAACGATATTAAATCGTGTTACCAGTATTTAAAGTCTATATTACTAACTCGCGCATAGCGGCTTGACCACGGACGTCTTCCGCGACATGCGATCGTAGCCGAAAGTATGCTGCGACGCGCGATCGGCTCTGTTCGCCTGTCGTCATATAGTCGTATCGTCAATACGATAGGAATGAAACTATTTGACTAAGCGCGGCGCAGAAACGAATACATTCGCAAGTGACGCCGCGACGCCGACGGTACGACTACGAAGCCGATCGTATGCGTCGACATCTTGCCGTCGCATCCGTTCGTATCCTTTCCGATTTGATGCAATGCGAGCCGTTTGGTGGAAATCATCCTTTAGTACCTATTCACTAAATATTTCCAAAAAAATTGACGATCTAAAGCGAATATATCCAAATTCACAAAATGTTTGTTATAAATGTCTTTGGAGAGGAGCCCGTTCACCCGCGTTGGTTTTACAAGGAAATAGAAGCATTCTGCAGTTCCCGTTTGTCATCATGCCATGGGAGAAAGTCACATGTTTCTACTAGACGTGCTGCCAACACATGCTATTAAGAACAGTATGCAACTTATGCAAGTTTCCACTATTGCCAGATTATAGCACATTAAGCAACGGATTCTTATGCAACTGATTACTATATGCGCCTCTCACAACTTGCCTAGATATGTTCTACATTTTTAATAACCATGATTTGAATTGCTCCTATTGTACTTTAGGTCACTTTAGGTAGCGTTTTAATATGCCTATAGAACTGGTTTTTACATCCGTCTTGACTGTGTCCATATTTTGCTAAAAAGCTGTTTATACGGTACCTACTGTTGCCTAACATAAAATATTAGCTATGATATATAAACCTGGGTAGGTACTAGTAGTACTTATACTACTATTCTTATACTAATACTACGTTGACATTATATACCTCTTATTCTTATTTCAACTCTTTACTTATGGCTTTTGTAGACAGGGTTTTAATTCAGAATTGTTACAGTTGTAACGGCAATTATGTCATTTGGTTTAAATAGGTTTTTATTTTTATATAAGTAGGTAGATTCTTCTACATTTTGTGAATGTGAAAACGTTGTAGGCCTTTTTTTTTTTTTTTTGGGTGGGAAATCATCAAATGACCTCTCCCGCTCTGGGCGGAGCGGAAGGGCGTGTCAGACTCTTACTGACTAAAACCCACCCGTGTTCCTTCAGTTGCCTGTGCGCCAGGGCCACGGTAACTCTTCCGACCCCTTCAATGATGCTGACATCTCTTTGAGGCGCGCGTGGAACACGACGCGCCGTCGACCCGGGCCTGGTCCTTACCGGACGGCGAGCTGCCCATTGCTCGCCGTCCGCAGGCCCGCGCCTGCGGTGGCCGGGAGTCGGCTATCGACTCCCGACGCCCAGGGTGTCTCCTCCTGCGGCGACTAGGGGCGTGAGGCCGCAACGATTGCCGCACCCTAACGCGCTCCGCCTCCTCCTTCGCGAGCATTACTGCTTCACAGAAGGAGGTGACGGCTTCCCATTCCCTCTCGCTCCGTACCATGGCCTGTACCAGGGCCGGACGCGAGAGATCGCCGCCGCCGACCGCCGCCACGAGGACACGGCGGTGCTCCACCCAAGCTGGGCAGACCTCCACCGTATGCTCCACCGTGTCCTCCGGTCGATCCACACAATGCCAACACCCGGGCGTTTCCTGCCGCCTTATCCGAAACAGGAACCTCCCGAAACAGCCATGTCCGGTGAGGACAACGTTGTAGGCCTAACTTATAGACTGTAGATTTGTAGACATTTTTATATTTTGTTGAATACCTGTTACTCGTTGACAGTCCTACACTGTCCTCCCATATCTATCAACACTGTAATTTGAAACATTGTAAAAGCCCTTTATTTTTAAAAGAATAACCATAGAGTTTCTTGCCTGCTCTTCTCCATAGGAAAGAACCAATTGGAACCGTGCACCTAGCGTCTGACGTTTCATAAGTGCCCATGTTGGTTTATGTGAAATAAAATATTTTGATTTGATTTGATTTGACTACTAGTACCTACTGTACCTAACCTACCTATTTCAGGAAGCAATAAGTTAGAGATGAATTTCCGCTATCATCAGAAGGAATGGAAAGCTATTACGTATAGTAACTTGATGAAGCGTGTACCAATTACGAGAAGAGGTAGAAGTTATATGGGCTTAGGAAAGAATTGGAAGAGTAATCAATGTGCTTATTTAACGATGAGTTGGCATTTGAAAGCTTTTCATTGCTTACTAAGGTTTAAAAGTCATCTCACCGTCATAATAAGATGAACAATCACAGTACGATCACTGATGATTTGTAAGTATATACATATATTCGAAATTGGTAGGTATAGCAAATCATATCTATCTATATTAATCTATATCTATATCTATCTTTAAATATATATTTATATCTATACTACTAATAATAAAGCTGAAGACTTTGTTTGCTTGAACGCGCTAATCTCAGGAACTACCAGTCAGTTTTTTTTTTGCAATTGATAACCCCATTCTCGAGCAAGGCTTTAGGCTACTTAACGTCACGCTACGACCCTTAAGAACCGAGAAATAACAAAAAATGTCGGAAAGAACGCTAAGGTAGGCGACGGGGTGGGTCGGGGGAACAAGAAATTTCACGCTGACGAAGTCGCAAGCAGATGCTAGTGATTTGATATACTTATCAATTTCGAAGGTTTTATCGAATCGAACTTATAAGTTCTGACCAAAGTTCAGCCCAGATGTTTTATGCTCTAACCTTGCATCTACCTACTGTTGTGCTTGCCAAATCTCTTACTGCCATGTTAGACTAACTCGTTCGTAATATCTGCGTGTTTTATGTCACGTATATCTGTATTTACAAATTCTTTTATTTAATCTGTGGGTCAATTGCGTAACACACTACCACTAGGAACAGCTTTAATTTTGACAGTTCAACAACATTCATTCCGTTGTCGAGCAGACAAATTTTTCGAACTTAATATTAAGCAATGGATTTGCTTCCTTCAAAATGCAAATGATTCAAATTGTGATTGATAGTGTGTTACACAATTAGGGTGCTGAACTGAAGTTCTTTTGTTGTCTGCCGTGGCCCATGTGTAGTATTGTGTAGGTACGATTTTAATCTCAACCCAAAATAATTATTCTCATGAATATAACGAATGCTTGTGACGTAAAAATTCTAATATATTATCACATTAATACATGTTTATTTCGTATGCCCACAAAAAAATTAAACAAAACAAAAATTACCACAACTTAGAACAAAAACCATCATCGTGCTTCTGAAAGCATCTGTGTAAATTAACAATCAGATTATTTCATTCTGTAATCAAATTTACAGACCAATTACTTAGTTTGAGTCAAAAAAGTCTCCCACAAAAAGACGCGACGCGTCTCTAGTAGAACAATTTCTATGAAAACATAATGGAAATTGTTCTACCAGAAACGTGTCGCACTGTCGCGGCGCGCGATGTTCGGATTTTTTCTCGAAGTCGGAAAAATCTTCTTGAAGAGAAACTTGTTGAATAACGTAGATACGAATAGATAGGACTATATTTATAACTGTTCAAGTTTTGAAACTGCCTGGTGCTTAGCAGTATATTCTATTATAGGCAAATCCTTTTTTTAGAGTGCCGTACCCAAAGAGTGCCAACGGAACCCTATTACTAAGCCTTCGCTGTCCATCCGTCCGTCTGTCACAGTGCTCTATCTTTAAACCTTAATAGAAATGTTTACAGAGTGTGTAAGTATGAATAAAATGGCAGTTATAAAATTAAAAAAAGGAGGTTAAAAATACAAGAAACGTGTTTTTTTCGGCGTTTTTGCTCGATCTTAAAAATATGTAGTGTTAAAATAATATACGTTGGTACGGAAGCCTTCGTGTGCGAGTCCGACTTGCAATTGGCAGCTTTTTTGTACTGTTCTGGAATAAACGCCGAAACGGTTTTGCAAAGCAAAATAGACCTACAAATAAATGCAATTGCAACATGTAGGCAGGTAATTGTAAATAATTAAAAAAAAAAACAAGGCAGGTCCTTGAAGAATGTAATTTGTATTTCGCAGTAAGTTGCCTTTAGAGTGGTCAAGTTGTGTAATTAAAGTCCATTAAGGGGGCAGCGTCAGGTTGCCCGCGATAATCAATATTTCTTACGTTTTTTGCCATTTGCTGGTCAGTGTCAGGATGTAGGTTGAAATTATTTTTTATTTAAAATCGTAATAAGAATGTATTTACAGAATTATAATCATTAAAATCATCAATACTTACAACCCTCTAAGTTCATAAATAATCCTATTAAATGACAATTTCATAAACTTTCAGTAAATAGGATTGTATGAACATAGAGAGTATTGATGATTAATTCTGTAAATACATACTTGTTACGGTCGCGAATCATATTTTGTTCAACGTACAACCTGACACTGGCCTGCAAATTGCAAAAAACATAAGAAAATTTGAATTTAGTGGGCAACCTGGCACTTCCGCCTTAAATCCAATCGTGATAAAGCTCCGCCCTTATGTCCAATCGTGATAAAGCTCCGTCGGTGACATGCATTACAATGGTACATAGTTGTAGGCTTTGTATTTTATTAGCATTCTAATTCCTAAGGTTGCTAGGCACTAAGCTGTTTCAAAACAGAACAGGTAGGTAGGCTCCTTCAGTTAGATATCTATTCGCATCTACTATCGGCAAGTTTCCCTTCAAGAAAACTTGGAGAACAGTTTTCCGAAAGGCGGAAGAGGTTTTCCGTATGGGGGTACATAATTATGTGAGTAAGAACGTTATTCAACAATTATAAACAAGAAAAAACCAGCCAAGAGCAAGTCGGACTCGCACACGAAGGGTTCCGTACCACGAGGCATAATATGCCAAAAAAAATACGTTTCTGGTATGGAGATGCCCTTTATTTTTTTACTTATTTGTTGTTCTAGCGGCAATAGAAATACACACTGTGAAAATTTCAACTGTCTACCTAATACGGTTCATGAGATACAGCCCACTGTTAGACAGACGGACGTACGGACAGCGGAGCCTTAGTAATAGGGTCCCGTTGGCACCCTTTGGGTACGGAACCCTAAAAAGCAAGTTAAAGTACTTAGTCGACTTTATATGAAACTCGGGACCATTTATCTTATAAATGTCACGCGTGAATTCCCTTGAACTTTGTTAACTCAAACTACCTATTTAACCCTTTACAACTCAGGAAGCACTATCTTTTTATTATTATTATTTTTGCTGACGTTACTATGAGAGGTTTCTGATTCATACTTATTTATGAAATACTAGCTTTTGCCCGCGGTTTCGCCGGCGTGGGGGCGAAAATTATCCCACGGAAACGTACTACCGGGATTAAAAGTATCCTACGTGTTAACCCAGGTTATAAACTATCTGTGTTCCAAATTCCATCCAAATCCGTTCAGTAGTTTTTGCGTGAAATAGTAACAAACATCCATCCATCTATCCATCCATCCATCCATCCACACTCACAAACTTTCACATTTATAATATTACTAGGACTAGGATAGTAGGAAGTACCTACATACTGAACTATTATAAAATTTATGTACTGGCTTATAGACTGTGTTAAGTTAAGGTATAATGTGACAGTAAACTGCTGTGATTAGTTTAACCACATTATAAGGTTAGGACAACTTTCCTAAAAAATGAGGACGTTCACAGTTTAATTTAAAATTCACATTCCTGATTCCTGATTCATTTTATTTACTAATCTAGTAGGTCCAATACTTCGGACATATTTATACAGGTGAATAAATACCTACAATTTAAGTTACAGGTTCCCGCCTAGTTCAGAGGCTAGGGTCAATACTCTGTACACCTTATTATGATCACAATTTTTTTTTTAAATACTTGTCATGCATCTATTTGTATAATTGTAACTTTTAATGGCGAGAAATAAACTATTTTCATTATTTATTTTAATTTCCTTTATTTCACTATATATTTAAGATACAAATTATATTTTTAAATATAAAAATATAAAAACATTTAAAAATATAAAAAGTAGTTATTATTGTTATTATAAGTTTTACCCAAAATTGAAGGCAACATGCACGAGTTCGCATCGGTTTTCCTCCTGAAGTCTCATTTCAAAAATACACACCTACTTGGTTTATTTCTAGTGTATTTTTTACCTGTACCTATACATATAGTTGAGGAAATTGGATCCTTCAAAAGAATTACCAGGGTAAAGAAACCTAAAGAAAACTGCATTCCAAGATATACAAAATTGATACTATGTACTTACCTAAATTAAGATAATTTTTTATTTTACTTCTTAGCATTGTGGATTTGTGATAATTGTAAATAGTATCTACGTATTTATAACTTTAGAGATAAGCTACATAACAATAACAAATAATTCATTGGATAAAGAATTATCTTTACGTAGGAAGTATTTTTGAACAAACATTTTTCCTCTTTGGCTTTTTATTAAGTAAAAAGTGGAAACAAACAAACGGAAGACTGCAGGAGCCACTTGATATTTAGGCCCGTATTATTGAACCTCACTCAAAACTCAAATATTACTTAAAACTCGTTTAAAGCCATTTGATTGGTTGAAACTTGTTTTAAGTAATGCTTGAGTTTTGCGTAAGGTTCTGTAATACGGCCCTTAGTCTGGTAAACTGAAGTTTGATGAGCAGATATGCCAACCAACAATATTGCTGATCGAAGGCTCCCAATGAGATATTTATCAAAGGAATTCTATCACGGACATTTTTTTTTTCTCTTCTTTGTTCTCTTAAAGATAATAAGTAATCTTTGGACATCGATTTGCATTTAAAAATATTGGAAAACTGCAAGAGTGGAACTTCAGGAATTCATGGTAATCAAATGTTTATAATATACCAGGCATAGTAGATAAGTATCTACCTACCTACCATCAGGTAGGTACCTACTTAAAGTTTTAACCATAGCGACAAAAGCACAGATGATAAATCAGTCAAAAATCATTTTGAAAAAGTGAATTATAGAATACCTGAAAAATAGGACATGAAATCGGGATTCTGGCTGTAGCTATGGCACTGGAGCGTTGTATTTATTGCAATGTCAGTTTCGGGAAACGATTTTTCTGCACTTATATGACGAGCGGTGAGAATGCGCGGTCCACTGCTGGCTTCGCCTGACAAATCCATTTTAACTAAATCACTCAATCTAGTTAGAAATTGTCACATAAAGTTTGTTATTTTTTATTGTTCAGTCCCACTTTTATTCATAACATATTCGATATTTGGTTGCTATTGTATTTCACTGGTTTTTAAAATCGAATTTCGCGCGTCATCCGCTTTCCACGTTTAGTGCGGGCGCCGAGGCGAAGGCATCTGAGCATACTGCCAGAAACAAACAGCCAGCCTGCTCGCCGTCGCCGCTTATTGCGTTCACTTTCTTTCGACATTTTAGTGGCCTGTCTGCGCAACGCCTTTATTAGTGATGTTCGAAACTCCTATTTTCTTTCAATACTTACTTATAATAATGTTTTGACACAAGTAAACAAATATTGACCGATTGCGGTTAAATATCCAGATATGACTACAGGTTAATGATACTAATGATAACGTAGCCAAAGTAATGATAAGATTACACCATTGTACCTACCTACCACCTATGTTTTAGTGGGAATACTTGAATCGTTTCTTAGTAAATATTGTGGCAATATTATATATTATATTTTTGTGTGTAAGAGAAATAAGGGATAATACCTAACTATATTGCAAAAAGTTAAAAACACAGTAAATAGGATATATTATACTTAGTCCTATGTCTTACAAAAATACTTAATAGACAAATAGTAGGTAGGAACAGCTTTTTATTTTTACCTGACATCAGAGTAAACCACTTTCATTTTATCGATACCAACATTATCGAATTTATACAGCACTTTCTTACTATGAGGTAATACCCGTAGTAACATTAAAAATCGCTGGGTAATATCCAACAGGCCAACTTCATGCTCTGCTTGTAGCAAAGATTGCTAACATCATTGGCATTATAAACAATACATGTGCCATATTAAGTATATGACATCCCAACGATTATCGAAACAATTGCATAATAAAAAAGGTATCGGATGGTAATGAGGATTATAAAAAATGTGTGTACCTATTCACTCGTGTAATTCCGTACACAGATACTCGTATAATAAAATAACTATACTCGAAAGGTTTAGGTAGCTAATTATAGGTAAAAAAATCGTAAAAAGGGTTTTTTATAGTTGACACTTTCTTGTTTAAAAATACGTTACAACAAAATTAAAGTTATTTGCGATCTATAGATAGTTTCCTCTTTTATTAATGTATGTTAAACTTTAACATATATAATCGTAAAGAATACTCTTCGCTTGAGCACATTTTTTTTGTTAGATTTATAAAATAGTATAATATTTTGTAATGCGTCTATTGTAAAGAGCCCAAAAAGACAGGTTCTTTAAACCTTTTTTATAATACAACGAATTAGATAACGTTGCTAAATTGAAGAGTACACCTGTGACGTAGTATGGCAACTGAAGGTAGCAGGTATTACGATGAATTAGAAAAAATGTTAGATGGTGTCACTGTATTGCGGCTGCCACCATACCACTTTGAGCGCAATTCAATTGAGTTAATATGTGCTCAAGTTAAAGGGTTTGTAGCCGAGAAAAATAAAACTTTTAAAATGTCTGACCTAAACCTTCTTTTGTCACTGGACTGCTGAGAATTGGAAAAGCTGCGAGGGTCATGTAATAAAAGAAGAACAGAAAATGTTTAAATTAGACAAAATAACTGATGATACCACTGAACACTTTATTATTAATGTGACAGATAGTTCCTCAAATTCAGAATAGAGCCTATTACTATGGGACTCAAAATAATATGATTTCAACATTTGAAATAAAAGGTTTAACATCTATGAGTCTCGTGGTTTTTTTTTGTATACCTTTATTTAACTACCTACCTAAACCTTTCGAGTATAGGTAGGCACATTCCGTACATACCATAGAACTCAGGAATGTACATACATTTATTGAGAGAAGAGGAAGAAACTTTCTCTTTTATTTTGTAGTCACGTACGTCCCTACTTATACAGTACCACATCCTCCAGCTCATGCCACAGCTTTTAGAGATGATTGTCACACTACTATTGACTTTATAATAATGATACCGAAGTTTTATCATCGGTGTATAGCATCACGCCTGTATGTACTCCCCCAAAAGTAGACATAAATTCACAAAACAATTCGTTGAAAGTAAAACCTCAAGTACTTTTCGATTTAAAATTCGTTCAAATGATAGACATAATTATAATTTTACTGCAACGAGGAACGAGAATAGGTACTTATGTCCGCTCTTGAATTGAATATAATATTCTTACAAGAGAATTACGGTACGCCAAAACATTACCTACACTATTATTTATGTTTAGCATTAAATGGAAATAAAAACACTTCATAATACGTTGTAACTTGTATGAAAAGCATAATATAATAACGTAATCAAACATAAACATAACATTATTTAACATCACGCTTGTATTTCCCGCAGGGTTAGGCAGAGGTGTAGGCTATAGTACACCCACATTTCGCCAGATATGTTTAAGTCCCATGTAATAGGGGGCGAGCCTATTACCATCAACCGGACGGAATCCAGAGTCGGCTGCTACTGGTGCCGATTCACTTGTACACCGAACTAAACTATCACTAAAATTCCTTACTTTTGGCTACGAGAATGTTACAGCTATTTTGCAAAAAAATATCTCTAAATTTAAAAATAATTTTGACGTAACTAAAATTTAATTTGACAATCGCGACTCCACGTGGTAGGTACTTGTTTGCCCGTGATTTTTTTTTAGAGCCGAAGGCACGCTTTGTGGGGCAACCTCGGCGTGTTTATATGGGTTTTTTTACTTTTTGTATGGAAAATATGACAAAAAAAAATACCTACGTGTAGTGTTTTAGGAGTTTAAGGGTTCCATAAAGGGGATCGAAATTTTCATAATTTTTGCGATAGGACTCACCATTTTCGAGATATAAGCAAAACAAAACAAAAAAAAGATACAGTACTGTTTTTGCACCTGAAATCGAGGTGTTGTGGTGAATTTTAGGTCATGACAACTAATTTTATTCCACACTTTTCAATCGCGATTAAAAATAGCTACTTAGATTTAGTTAGACAACCAACATTTTAGGTGGACAACGTCAAATTCAGAATAGCAAAATTGGCATTTTCACTAAACTAATAATTCAGTGCCATCTTAGTGCTGTCAAACTAAAATATAGTTAAGTTGTGTCACTTTACTCTATTTCAGAATGAGAAATCGTCGTTTGACAGGAATTAACAAAATTTTTGTGATTTTTAGTCTAGTTTAGAGAATTTTGTAACAAGAGAATCGGCACCACTGTGAAATTCCTCTCAAAATATTTACACGGGTAAGCGCCTTACACGAGATACGATATTGCTGTCTGGGTAATTTTTTACGGTTTATCCTTAACCACGACATGTGATCCTGTCTTGGCCGAAAGCGGATCACAAGTGTAATGTGAATGTACTTACTACATCTACAGCTCTGCCTACCCCATACACTTTCGGAGAATGTCAGAATACAGTTGTACAGTACACGCCGTAAAACACAGCTCCCCGCCTGATGCTAAGTGAAGATGCAGTCGACGATGAGTTTAGACTTTTTGGAGCTCTGCTTAAATTGTCAGGCGTTGGCGTTATAAAACGACTAGCTTTCTATCTCTTGCAACAGACCTATGCCGCGGCGAACCAGAGACGTATGAGTGCCTCTGTGGTAAGAATAATAAGGAAAAAAAAACCTTTTTAGGCGGGACTCCTGGCGAATCCCGGCTGCAAATGTGACACAATTTCCTTATTTTTTTTACACAGCGAGCGTTGGCGCCCGTTTCGGATTGCAGCATTATCAATCAATAAAATTGAACTAATATGTTGCTGGCAAAATATTCGAGCTAGCTTCGCTCGCTCTACCAGCCTAGCGACTATTAATTCTTAAAATATTTCTGTATAACTCTATTAGGTACTTAAAAAATCTATCTTATCTGAAGCAAAGTGCTAAAATTTTCGAGTTCGCTTCGCTCGCTCTTGTATTCTACATTTTCTTGTTTGGTGTTAAGTTTTCTGCATAACTCGAGTCTCACTATCTTAGCAATCGAAAATCATGACAAGACAATCAGATTAATTATGCCAAAAACCAAGGCCTTCGATTTTTTTGCAGAACAAATGCTAAAATAATATTTTTCTATTCTAATCTTATACTAATAATAAAGTTGAAGGGTGTTTGTTTTTGTGTTTGAACGCGCTAATCTTTGGAACTAGCAATTGGATTTGAAATAATATTTTTGCATTTGATAGCCCAATTCTTGAGGAAGGTATTTAACAATACGCTACAACCCTTAGAAATCGAGTAATAAGAAAAACAAGTCACAAAAGAACGCTAAGCGAAAACGAAGTAATAGCGCGGACGAGCGATGCGCAGCGACGCGGTGCGTCGGGGGCCTTTTCACGTCGATGAAGTCGCGGTCAGAAGCCATGCAGTATGCTACAATCTCACGATTTATTTCAAAACCTATCCTGTCCTATCCTAATAATAATAAAAAATACTTGTCCATGTATATTAAATAAATAAGCCTTCATGTAACAGGTTAAAGGATTGGCGGGGCGGGGGCCGGCAGACGGCAGTTTTAGCCTCGCCTCGAAAAAATTCTAGATCCGGGGCTGTTTGGAGGTCAGATAGGCAGTCGCTCTATGTAAAATACTGGTATTGCAATAAGCAGACCCCAAAATAGTTAGTAAAAGGCTAGACAGTTGATGCAGCTAGCTAGTGAAAGAAAAGAAATAAATAAAGAAAAACGTTTGTCGGAGACGGTCATTAGTGTGGACACAAAACGAAGCGCAGCACGAGTTCCGAGAGGTGGCAGCACCGTCGCGATGACGTGCATACTCGGCTAACTTCGTGCTATGACAGAGCCTGATGGAGGAGCGCTGGAACAAGTAGACACTTACCATTCTGCCAAAGAGTAAAATAATAATATGGGAGCATTCTGCCTTCGAGGAGATCAGTACCTCCACCCTAGGAACTGTCAGGCGTTCCGTATAGTTGTGTCGTGTACCTACAGTGCGTGATTCGCTAGTGTGATTAATTTGTTCGTAAATTATAATTTGATTTGAACTATAAACGGTTTTTCTATTGCGCAATAACCAACATTTCCCATAGTACGCCCGCAGTAGTTAAAATATGGCTGATGATAATGTTAGACACGTACCTTCTTCGTCACGTTTATCTGGCACAAGCACCTGGAAGGGGCACATTTGAACAAAAAAAAACTACATTCGAATTGAGAGCCTCCTCCTTTTTTGAAGTCGGTAAAAATAAAAAAGTAATACGTAAGTACATAAAATAAAAATATAGAATTTATTGTGTGCCTCATGGCCGCGCCAAATAGGTTAATTTCTGCAATAGCTTGTGAATAATTGCAATAGCAATACCTACCTAAGTAGGTGACCGAGTAGAGGTGACTAGACTAATGACTTCAATGATTTATTTTATTAAACTACTTGCTTGTTTGTTGTTCATAGATCAAAAACAGTCGGTTAGGCACCTGTCCATGGTGGTGGTTGGTGGTGGTGGTAGACCAAGTCAAGCAGAACAGTTTTATGATCGCAAAACATGCTACTTAGTAACAAATTACTAAAGACTACTACTTTGAAGACTAGTATTTCTGATATTAAAACAACCATTAGGTTCTTCGATATTGATATTAAAAAAACCATGATGAACAGTGACTTTTGTTGCAGACTGTACTACGTATTCTAAACTAAAGCTTGATTTCAAAAATATACGGCTACCTTTATAATTTAACTGAGTGAAAGTTCTTAATGTGAAATGCAGCAAATGTTTCATCATTCCATCTTTTCATTTATATTGTTCTTGTGTGAATGAACTAACACTTGAATCCATGAACTACACCTAGTATTCTCACAGCCTCCACCTACTTACATTTTTAACACCATTAAATTCATAGGGTCGTAATAGAAGTCAGTTAATTATTGTGCATCATGCCCCAGCGCAGCGCTGCAGTTTTTATACCTATCTATGAAAACTGCAGCGTTGCGCTGGGGCGCCGGCCGTCATATTTTCGATCCAGCCTATCCCTTGCTGCCCTCCCCCAGCGACGCTCTAAGCCAAGATTCATATTGAGACACGAACCAACAAAATACGATCTAGAGGAATGTGGCCGCTTTTCTTTAGATCCAATTTTGTTGCTCCGTGTCTCAATATAAAACTTTATAAAAGTTATTAGAAAATTCTAGACACACTTACCGAGGGTCCGTACAAGCCGTTATTCATAATTTGTTCTCAGTCACGAGATAATATTTTTCTATAGGAGTGGCGCTTGTGGACTTTTGTTCGCCCTCTTAACGCGTATTAGCGCCATCTGATGTAATACACCTAGAGCATTAATTGAGAAAAGTTCAGCTACTTGACACTAGAAGGCGTTGTCTCACAAAGCAGTTTTCTGACATTTTGCATTTTTTATTGACGTTGTCTATGAGTTGTAAACCGTAACAAACGACTAGGTTATAATTTTTTATATTATTTTCTATAAATATGCTTAGCGAAGCTGTGTCAAGAAATGTAAATAAGCATAAAATTTTAAATAATGTGTAAGAACAAGAACTAGTTTTTTTACAACTTGTTGATACACATGTAAATTAGGCTGACGGAATAATGCCTCAATAGGGTTATTTTCTGGTATTATTATCTACTTTATATTAAGCAATACATTCATAAACTGTAGGTATAGATCTAAATATGTTGTTTATTTCCTCAAAGTCAAAACATAAAACATGTAGGCTACTACTATGCGTCCGTGTTAACATTATGTAGGTATTTACTTATGTAATCAGAAATAAAACGAGGACATACTTACCTAATTGAACAGAGATATTTCGAAATGTAAAGAATTGAGAGAACGATGTAAGTAGGTAGGTTAAGCTATAGTAAGTACCTACAGGAAAAACATATTATTATTTTAAACCAATTTTAGCAACTCCCGTATTTTAGTAAACCAATGATCATGACGGTTTATGATAAGTAGGTACCTATATCTCAATGGTTTATGAGGATAAAATCAGATGCTTAAAACAAAAATATACAAAATACCTACGTAACTATTTAAAACACTGGTAGGTATTAGCTAATCTGACTGTAAATGCGATTAGATTTATCAAAACATAGATAGAAGATAACGTCTGTGGGTAAATATTGAACATGGATGTACCTACCTACAGTCGGTCACACTCATCATCTACCTGCTCTTGTCCCATGTTACCTACTTGGGGTCGGAGCAACACGTGATCTTCTTCCATTCTCCCCTGTCAACCGTCACGCTATCATTCACTCCCTTCTCTTTCATATCATCATTATTCACACAATCCATCCATCTTTTCATTATACTTCCTCTTCCTCTCCATCCATCGACTGTTAAAACGGTATTACGTACAAATTGTCATGATATTTTTCTCGTAAATTTTGGTGAGTCAAATTTCTTGTTATTGAAAAAATGACTCATTAAATATTATGGAAAGTACGTTAGTAGATAAGAAATGCGTATGGAAACTTTTTATTACAATGCAAATGTTTACAAACATTGCATTATTTCAAATTAAATTATCCCACATATTGTGGTCCATAAATCCAGTAACAGGTGAGTATAAAATAAAATTAAACGTAGTAGCGTGTGTTATCTTTATTCGAAGGTCAAATTAGAGGCAGTCGTCGCCCAATACATGAAATTACAATGTACACTGTTTACCTACTGGTAATGATAAAATTATTTGCGTGATATTGTTTTAAAACGTCTTTACATCAAATAATAATTGTTATTTGTAAACACCACATTTGATTTCCCTATTGAATTAATTTACAGCAACAAACTTCCAAAGTCCACGTGGTCGTCAAATACCTAATAATATTTTAGAGGAAGCGTGCTAAAATATTATTTTAATTAATATCCTTGAGGATAAATACTAAATTAGCAATTTTTTTATATTTTAGCTGCAATAACCAACAAATAGGTTCAAGATCTAAAAGTACCTACCTAAATTGTACCTATTTGTAAAATGACACCACACTCGTATAAAAACGTGGTTACAGAAAGCAACGGTCGCACTATTTAGGAGTCAATGACTTCATGTGGTAGTCGTTTTAATATTGGTGGTAATTACTTCCATGGCTTACAAATATACTAGCGTTCTTATATTCATCAGATACCTTGGTTTTAAAAAAAACGCTAGCAAACAATAACCAAAGTTAAGTACGATAATTGCAAGACATTCATCCAGAAAATATAAAAGATGTAAAACGGTCATAACAATACATACCTACCTATCACAAATAAACAATCTACGCGATCGTAGTCTGGAAAAAACCGAGGGCATTGTCCGTTTTTAGTTTTTTTTTCGCCCAAACCGAGACTCAGATATTTATACAAATAAACATTGCCTACACGACTCCGGCCGCTGATATTTTAACATTATAATTAGCGATAAACACATTCATTTGTCATTTCGTACGCATGATCGTGATGTTTTATTTAAAAATTACTCAGGAGTTAGATAAGATGTCAAATGCTGTAGGTATGTATAACGTCTAATTTATAAATTAGTTTGTCTTTGAAGTAGGCTTCTTATTTTTATTATATCGTAAGGATCTATAAGTAATGACATCCATTAATTTATGCAAATCAGGTCGGGGTCCTAATACCTACTTAACTCGTTGCTTGTCAGCATCGAGTCGTCGACATACTTAATAAGCTGATTGTTATAGGTAGCTACCAAAATGTTTCATTGCTCATACTCATCGCTAAATCATACAACATTTATAATATATTCATGTCAAACACGTCGAAAATATTTATCGACCAGTGGACCTACCTGTCTACTCTTAATTGAAATGTTTTCGTTATTCAGCAAGTCAGTCGGCTGACTAGCTAAACCACTAACACAGAGATAACACCGTTCACTGTACAGAGGCATATCGAGTCTGTCTTGTGTTTATTTACGTCCATCGTATTGTTTGTATACAGCCCGGCACGACTGCGCATCAGACTACGTCATCCCTCCCCCCTCGTCTGTACCCCCGCGGAGGCCTGTCTTTCCTACGCTGGGGTCGAGCTGGCTCACTCGCTCATTCATTCGGCATTCGCAAACGTTGTTGCTCGCCCGCCGCCCACCGTGCCGGTGAGATCTCTAGTCCCTTACTTAATCAATCTTCAAATTCTAACCGTTCTATCCTTCACTATGTTGAAAGAGAAGTCCAGATATGACAATCGCCATTCCTCTGAAGAACAGAACCGTCCGCTATCCTCCAGTAGATTACCTGCTATTGAAGAACTCACCCTTGGCCTGAAACAAAAGCTTCACCTGCAGGCTCGAGCCCGTGCTGCACCTTACTACATTAGAAAACAAGAACCTGTCGATCTTGTGGAAAGATTGCTGGAGCAGAATGCCCTTGTCGCCGAGGCTGTTCGGAGATTACAAGAAAAGAAACAACTGTGTCATGAAATTTCGGTAGATTCATAATTTATAAACAAAACATTTTAGTTGTGAAAGTGTCGAACGTGTTGTGAAATCGCTTGTGTGTAAGAAACGTGTCGGGTTACAATGGTGCTCTATGCGGAGAGCGTGCAAGAAAGAGATAGCCACAAATGACGTGTCCCACACGACACGAGTCACGAGAACGAACCAAAATGGCCGCGCATACTCTACAATCATAATATTTATTCTTCGTTTTATAGTGACCTTAACTGATCATGAACAAAGTACTGAATGACGTAACTAGCCTTTAGTATTGTAATGCGTTCTAAAGTACTTCTCTATAATAATTAAAACTTTGTGACTGAATGTCGCGTTATGACATTTCCATATAATTAAATTAGTTAATGTGAAGTATAATTCAAGAGCTTTAACTATTGTTTATGTAATTATTTAAAATATTCGATAGAAAATGTCCGTTGTCTTTCATACCTACTTCATGTTTCTGCACTTATGTGAACTGCTTTATTACTTTTAATAATACCTCATTGTTTAGACTAATGAGTGACATAATTATTTCTTATCTCAACAACATTACATCAGATATTTCGTTATAAATATTTAATGTAAACACTCAATCAGGTCATTTTTTTGTGTTAAAAGTGATTGTAGAGTTAACAGTACACTTTTACATTGTAATAAATACCGTACAGTTACTTCCTCGCATGTGGTAGTTTAGGGAAAATTCATTTTTGT
This sequence comes from Griposia aprilina, assembly GCA_916610205.1. NCBI lineage: Eukaryota > Metazoa > Arthropoda > Insecta > Lepidoptera > Noctuidae > Griposia > Griposia aprilina. Next base: position 10,988,873 of record OU744297.1, on the reverse strand, counting down.
CGCACTGTGTGATTTCAGAAAGTACCTTCTTATTGTGGCGGTTACAGTGCAACCTAGACAATTTTTAGGGTTTAGTTTTATAAAAATTCCTATCTAGCTAATACTTTATTTCATCAATGTAGTAACTATGTACAATTGTACCAAAATATGGTATAAAAATCGTCGTAATATTACATGTGTGCATGTTTTAGTGCATTTTGTGATTTTTAGGTAGTTTAATTTATCGTCGATCTTGTGATTTAGATAAGAATTAAGTAATAAAAGGAATTAATTTCAAAAAAAATATTTTTTGAATTAAGTTCTTGAATTTAGGTGTACAAAATATTTCATTAAAAATAATTATCTACGGAAACTTTCAGTGTTAGATCTATTTTTCGTCTATTAAATATTTGATGATTATAATGATTATCTTTTCTTTTATATAACCTTTTCACTGAAATGCTATACCTAGTATTTCAAGCTATGTCATTTCTATTCTAACTAGGTAATATTGATCTCCCACGAGCCACCACGTGTTATATTTTGGTACCTACGCTTCATTATCTATGCTCTACTATTTTAGATATCTTTTGCTATTTTTATTGCAAACATGCAAAAATGGAGTTTACTATGGTCATGTATAGTCAGCATAAATATGCGGAAAATATGATTAGCTTGATGTTGTTTACAATAACTCATTGTTATTTTCCTTCTTTATCGTGTATGGTATCAGCTCATTCCTACTAATACTAGTGACGCCATCTAGTGTCGAGTAGCAGAAAGAAGTAAGTTCAATTTGTCAGAACCCAAAAGCCTCATGTTTCTTTTTTCACTTAAATTTTATAACAATAAAAACATTGTTTGACATGACTAAATTGTAGTCTGTGACATAACATTGACAATACAATATTAATTGTAAATTCCGAGTGTTCCGTATAATTTAGAAGATTATAACTTTTCATAAAATTGGTAAGTTGAGTGACTGTTTCTTTGTTTCGTTATAATGAAAATAAAAAACGAATAAGTTTTGACCTGCAAAATCATGTGTAGACGTACGGAAGTATGAATATTCTCGTCACATTTTTGCCTATGGGTTTAGTCATTAATTTACGGCACCCTAAAAACTACTGGTATGCCTACGCAAAAAGGAAATATTACTTTAGAAATCTTCAAAAAGCAGTTTCTTCCCACCAATTTAAATGTTAAGAAATAGATGTTTATTCAATTTATTCAGCATAAAATGTTTACCAGTCAAGTTGCATCATAACAACAAGTGTAATTTTGTTGTAGTGCGTCGTAATCTATATCAATTACAAAGTTTATGCTTATCGTCAGTATTATACCGGCTGGCAACAAAGCCTAGAATCAGTATTGCTTTGTCAGCGAAGATGGCATCTACGTGGTCAATGGGTCCAGGAACTTTGGACGTCCCTTTAACTTTGTTTGCTAAGAACAGGAATCGACTGGCTGACAAACTAAAAAGTGGGCAAGTAGTTGTTTTGCAAGGTGGCGAAGATATCAGCCATTACGACACCGACATCGAATATGTGTTTAGACAGGCAAGTTTATTTTATTTAAAAGTTTCCTTCAATGCATAATACCTATCTCATGTCATAAATTAGTTCTTGTATTCTTCTTCTTCTTCGTGTCGCTGGCACGATATTTTTCAAATTTTGTTGGCCTAAAACTTCGCTTCTTCCACGACGTCCTCGGTGGCAGCGCAGAGGTCGAGTATTTGAAGTATTGTATTAATCAACTGCATTTTTTGATCTACATATTACAAACAGTTATTAAGGGGAAGTATAGTAATTATTTTTTAAGTTACATCCCTACTCCAGGAATTCTTACATCTAATCAGATAGTTTCTCTTATATTTTATTCTTGTAACCCTCATCCTACGGGTTTCTCACTCCTATATACTTAACTAATATAAATATATAATAAAAAATAATGTTTACTTTTCAGGAAGCCTATTTCACCTGGGTATGCGGTGTTCGGGAGCCAGGCTGCTACTTTGCACTGGACGTGGCTACCAGGAAGTCACATTTGTTTGTGCGCCGTCTACCAGAAGACTATGAAATCTGGATGGGCAAACTCCTGAGCTGTGATGACTTCAAGAATCTGTATGCAGTTGATGAAGTACATTATGTTGATGAGGTAAACGAAACAGTAACATAACTGCAAACTTAATTAACGGTCGGCCTCCAGTCTGACCGGATGAAGCTGAATTCAATTTTATTCATAAAATCTGAAAAAGAGACAAAAGCTATGGGAATAGATCATGCAATGAGGAAAAAGTCCAATTAGTGATAAATTAAAATACAAAGTCCTTTAATTTTTATTTCAGCTCCAAAATGTTCTCAAAAGTTTTAACCCAGAGAAATTGTTGACCCTGGTAAGTCCAAATATAATAATGACTAAAATTACATAATTTACGTAAGTAATTAAACCCGTACAATAATTTGCAGTAACTTTATATTACAGAGTGGTCCTAACACAGACAGTGGCTTAACTGCCAAGGAGGCAGTATTTGAGGGAATTGATGAGTGAGTATCTTAATAACAATAACTCCTGAAAAGTTGAGATTTCGTGTAGAATATGCAGATCAAAATCTAGTGTTTCTTTTGCTACTATCATTCAAAAATCCCAAAATGTTCCTTTAAAATCAAGACCTATGGGTTAAACTCTGCAGTCAGACAGTAAAATACATATATGTAGAACAATAGAAATAATAATAATGAATCAAAGTCACCATCACATTAGGTTATTTATATTAGTTTAATTTTGTTACTAATAGAGATTTATAGAGAAAAAAGGTACCGCACCAACCCATAATAAATTACGATAAGAACAGTAGAATGATGAAGACTGAATGATTTCTAAAGAATGATCACCATGTTCAAATTCAGTTCTCAATGTCTAACACCAATAACTATTTAGAGCAGTTTCAAATTCTCCAAAACATTAAAATCTTGCCATCTTCAATTATGAAATTAATAATGTAAAGACAGCCCTGTAATCATTGAAGGTTTAGGCAGAGCTAATAAAATGAATCAGTTCTAAATAAGATTTTCTCCTTTTACAGATTCAAAGTTGACAATGAAACATTATTCCCTATCATTGCTGAACTGTGAGTATCTCATCATTAATCTGTAATAATAAGTATTATGTGATAGAGGACTGCTTAATTATTAAGTAGTACCCAAAGAATTTTATCTTTAAACACTGCTTATGTAAATGCGGCTATCAACGTTATCAGGTGATTGTTTTTTCCAATGCTACATGTGTTTGTATTTCATATCAGCATAATTTATTGAACAATTGTTGATTTCAATTGCCTATTGTATTTACTTGTCAATGTGGAAACAAATAACATTAAGCAATGAAACAGCTACATAAATGTTCAGGGAATTAAAATAACCTTCAGTAGTGAAATATACATGAGATACCTAAAAATACTTACTCAAAATGCTGTTGATAGAATCAGATATTATTATAATACTAGCTAATGCCCGGCATGCGTTGCGAAGCATTTTAATTTTTCAAACCTCCCCTGTTTTAGAGCAAACAAAACAAAAAACAAATTGCTTAAGCCGTTTTTTGAGATTAGGCAGACTAACAAACAGCAACTGATTTTTACCTAGTAAGAGAAGAAGATGATAGTATCACATATTTTATCTACATTTTTTATTTATTAATTTACTTATATTTGTAATTTTTCTAGTGTACATATTAAAGACTATTATATTCTATTCTAATATCAGCGTACCTACTTCCCACTAGTGGGCAAAGGCTTCCCTCCACTCTTTCCATTTGTCACGACTGTTTGCTGTTGCGGTCCAATCTTATATAAAGGAGACTAGTTCCTCAATCTCTCCACGGAGTCGCTTTTTGTCCTTTTAGCAACCGATGTTAATTTTTCCCAGCTATCATCCGCCATTTCACATAGCCTGCCCAGTCCCATTCCAGTTTGGCGGCCTTATCCCCCACACAACTCGACAATTTCCGTCGAGGGACGCAATATTGTGTTTCCAGTGCATAAATCGAGAGCGAGGACTTTTCATGATTTGTCAATGACCATGTTTGTGCACCATATAGGTACGTGAAGATACTGATCTCCATGGAAGCTCCCCCTATTAATCTAATATATAAAAATCTCATGTCACAGTGTTTGTTATCGAACTCCTCCGAAACCGCTTGACCGATCTTTATGAAACTTTTTGTGTATATTTGGTAAATATGCGAACAGGTCGCAAAGTATATTTGATACCGCTGCGGGTGAAGCCGCGGGGCGCAGCTAGTAAAATACCTATAAATCTTTACTACCTACAAATTCCAAATTACAAATCAATAAATCCCTTTATCCAAATACGTACATCCGTTTCTCCAAAAATTTTGAGATGTTGCCAAATTTTAATGGCGAGAAAGCAGCCCTATCGTCTCTAAACATAACTTAACAAAGTAAACTTAAATTTTGAGTTCATTGACCAAAGAAAGTTCATCGAATTCCAGTCATTTGTTTTCACTTCCCCGAGAACAGTCCCTTTGTTTCATCATTAGATCATTGCTTAAGTACTAAACCAATTTTGATGAAATCTGACTCAAAGCTAGGTAGCTTACAACGGTAAACGACCCATGAAATAAGTACGTACCATTCCTATCTACTTGACTACTTGGCATAGCATAATTTGCGAAGACTGTTGGTAATCACAGCATTCGCAGCTTGCGCTACATAATTAATAGATATCTGTGTATCTGCGTCCCAACACGCTATTAGTTATCTGGGAAAGTGGGAACTAACATAGTACAATATCTATGCTGATAGCCACCCAAATATGAGTGAAGTATTAAACTGTTTGTACTTTGTGCAGGCGCGTTATCAAGACCCCCGAGGAGATTGAAGTTCTGCGATACGTGTGCAAGATATCGTCCGATGCTCATAAACAGGTCATTATGTTTTCATTATACTTTTTAATTTGGGTTTCAACCACATTGTTAACTTTTTCTGTCGAGTGGATTTGAAACCACGTTTTGAAAATTGGAATTAAACATTCTGATTTCAAAATGTGTAGGTAGGTAGATATAATAGGTATAATCAAGGTTTCTGTTGGTTTTCTTTTCAATTACAGAAAACCTGATTCTAATAATGACCAAATCCTAAAATGTAAGGTCCGAATTTACCTTTCTCCGAACCAAGACTAATAATTTTTTGAAAGGACCAAATTCTTATCATGGTCACCTAATATTACTTAATACGATGGGATAAATTAACGCGTAAAGATTATTTATTTTATTTCATGCCTCATATCAATCTCATTTTTAACAACAATCGTGTCTATTCCAATAGGTGATGCTCTACGCCAAACCCGGCAGGAAAGAGTTCCAATGCGAGTCAGTGTTCCTAGACCACTGCTACCGCGTGGGGGGGTGTCGCCACGTGTCGTACACCTGTATCTGTGGCTCGGGCGACACGGGCGCCACGCTGCACTACGGACACGCCTCCGCGCCCAACACTAAGATGGTCAATGATGGTGATATGTGGTGAGTATATTAACACTATTCAGTGAGATGGAAGTCGAACTACTTCAGTGCAACGCACGCGCATGTGCTCCCAGGGGACAGTAGATGGGATTACGTACACCGCGGAACGAAAGCGATAAGCAAGTTTTAAGCTTTTTTTTAAAACGCATATCGGACATAATATCACGTTTTAGAACTGCCATTTTCATTCATAATTCTGGCTGTACATAATCGGAAAAATAAGTCACATGCACGTTGCAATTGAAAATAAAGTTATAGGTACTTAAACCATTTTGTTCCCCGACCATAGATAGGCTGCTGAAGTAGAAGTAGGTGTCAACTCGCGACTGTATGACAGACATTAGTTGCCCCAACTTGAATATCTTGGTATCAGTGTGAACTTTTTAAGTCTTAAGTTTAACGTCTTGAGTATGAATGGTCACAAAAATCCACACTTCCATACTAATATTATAAATGCGAAAGTAACTCCTGTGTGTCTGTACCTTTTCACGGGTTTCAATTAAATTCCGCACACAGGTAAGCTATGACCAACACCCTAATCGCTTAACACACTATCAATCGCAATCTGGATCATTTTGTAGGATATTGCTAACCTAATGCTCCATTATGTTCGAAAAAATTGTCTGCTCAACAACGTAAATATCACAATGAATGTTGTTGAACTGTCAAAATGACAGCCATTGCTCCTGTTAGTGTGTTACGCAATTACCCAGCTGGACAAAAAACCCGCTAAAAATATCCTTTTGCCCTGGAAAAAAGGATATTTTTTATCCTGGTAATACGTTCCCATGGTATAATTCAGGCGAAAGCTAGTAAAATATCTACATTATATTATTTAACTAGCTGCTGCCCCCGGCTTCGCCCGCGTGGACGTTGGAAATTATCCTACAGGAACATGCTACCGGGATAAAAATAGATAATAGCCTATGTTACTCCTTATAACATCGGCTATCTGCCAGTGAAAGTCCCGTCAAAATCGGTCCAACCGTTCGGAGATTAGCCATAACAGACAGACAGACAAAAATTGTAAAAAATGTTATTTTGGTATATGTACCGTGTATACATTCATATGCATTTAGTAAAAAGCGGTTATTTTAATATTACAAACAGACACTCCAATTTTATTTATATGTATAGATGTCATCCATACATTCACAGACAATGCACAGCTTAAAGTGCTGGAAAGTCTTTTTGGAATTTAATGCTACTGCATTAAATTTTGCACAAGAGTTCGTTATACAAAGAATGTGAGCATTAAGGAAGGATTTTGGAAAATTCATGCGCTAAACGGGTTACAAAAGGTATGAAAGTTTTTGTGGAAACTCGTCATTTCAGCCAATGGAAATGTCATCGGGCACACGGCTTGTAAACAATAAAAATAATGATTACAGTTTGTTCGACATGGGTGGCAACTACGCGGGCTATGCCGCAGATATCACTTGCTCGTTCCCAGCCAACGGCAAGTTCACAGAAGACCAGAAACTCATCTATGAAGCTGTGCTGGCCGGAAGAGATGCTGTTATCAGGTAATCAAAGTACGATGCTACAGTGTCTAGTCTGTTCCAAAAGTATGTGATGAAAGTATAAACAGACCCTGTTCATGTTAAACTCTTATGCAATCATACAAAGGAATTAGTTTCAACTTTATGTTTCCCCCTTTTACCAATAATTATTGTTTCAATAACATTATTTAAATTGTAATTGTTGAATCATTGAAGAAAATTGAGATTATAACATTAATCTCTATTGTCAAATGAAAATCATTCTTATGATTATTGTTAAAAATTCAAATTTCGGGTTTAAGAGGCTTACAAGAGCTAAAGCGCGGTCACTGTCGGATTGCATAGAAAAGAAAGAGACGCGCGATGACACAACGCTGGTAATTTATTCCAAAATTTGTAATTGGCACTACAAATTGGTACAGGTAACACCAGCCACGCCACAGGTATGTCTTCTAATTAATTTGTTTATATTTTCATCAGATACTTTTGTAACGTATAGGTTGCTTTGTGTGATCAACATTATAAAGATATCAATTCTTTCAGAGAGGCTAAACCAGGCGTATTGTGGACAGATATGCACCTCGCGGCTAACAGAGCCATGCTTGATCATTTGAAGAAAGGAGGCCTCCTTAGCGGCAACGTTGAAGATATGATTGCGGTATGTGTAATGCTCCTTTTACTGTTCAAAAGAAGTCGTGCAGGTATTTTACTCAATACTCAATCATTTATTGCATTCCACAATGTGCTTAGATGGTAAGTAAACATTAGTTGTAGGTACCAATCGTGGACTCAGTCGGGCACAGCAAAATAAAAATTTGAAGGAAGAGGACTTATTTATACATGCAAAAAAAACTTATTCTAAGTAAAATTAAAGGTTCTAAAGGGCTCTACTAATTATTAATTAAATCTACATTTTTATTATTATACTAGCTGGTGCCCGCGACGTCGTCTGCGTGAACGCTATACAGCACCAAAAATACCTACGATTATACCTTTTAAAATAACATTCATTTCTACAGAAAGTGCAGTAACAGAGGGAGACTGTCTTTTATAAAATTGACCTTCAAAAAGTGCTGATTTTCAGTCTGCTTTGAATAAATGACTTTATGGTGATTCTGCTGAATTAAGTCATAAATTGTGACTGAAGCAGATGGAGAAAATAAGGAATACAGAATAGGGGAGAAGTCCTATAAAATATAAATAATATATATAATAAAGATATATTATATTCCTATTATATTTAATCTTTGAAGTCTCATAATTGGCGCTACTTTAAAATTGTCTTGATACTACTTATATTCATTTAATTATGTTTATCGGCCTAAGTTACTTATATTGCGTGATTTTTATAGTGTGAAGCTAGCTTATAGCATGGTTAACACAATAACAACATTCAAATATGTGTCGTTAGACTACACGTTGTCACAGAATGCGTTGAAGAAATAAAGGTTCACTGCTCGTTCCCCGTAGGTGATAGCGTGATAATATGTAGCCTATATGTTGACCCGACTTCTTAATAATATTCGTGCCAGTACTTTTTGAGTTTATCCCGGACATACATACAGACAAACAGACAAAAATTCAAAAAGCTATATTTTTGGCTTCGGTATCGATTGTAAATCACACCCCAAGTATTCTTTTAAAAAAATATTCAATGTACAGTTTTGACTTTCCTACCATTTTATTATATGTATAAATCAGTTCTATGGATTTTTCCATTAAATATTCATTTATACTGTCATAACATTTATTTACTCATTTTTTTTATTATTTATTAGTAGAAATAGCAATTTTTCGCTCATCTCTGAGCACCTCGGGTAGTTTATTATAGATTTTTATCGACATAACCAGTGGACTAGAGGAGTGCATTTTTAAAATGTATTATGGCCGAAAAATGGCAAGGTGTACTTATTCTTTACCAAGCAAAAAGGACCAAAGGCGACGACGCGCTGGTGGCTAGGTTCATCGGCGTAATGTTGCTTGCCTGTCAGTCTTCTACAGACTGTACTTTGGAGAGTGTGCGCAGGAATTCCACGACTTGATCCTGTAGCGGTATCTATACCGCCACATACGAGCTACACGTCAAACTGAAGTCACGCAAATCCTGCGTCGCGCAAGCAGAGTTTACCACGCGACTAGCACGACCCGACATCAACCGTCGGGCAGTTGCCCACCAGACACAACACCCGTCTGTTCGGAGGATCCTCCCTTTTCTACAGAGTATTAGTGAACTTTACACCCTGTTCCTCATACCTCTATAATCCCAACATCTCCCTTTCACAACCGGACTACCAGACTTACTGCAGGGTACCATACGCATTTGGTTGATGTCCCGACAATAGTCGTACTTAACGCTTCCCCTTCAAATATATTATGCGCACGGCCAAAGTGTGGAACAGTCTGCTAGCGACTGTGTTCTCTTCCCCATATAACCCGTCAGCCTTTAAAGCAAGAAGAGCAACAGGCATCTTCTGAGGCTGGATCGAGGTCAAGAGCGGAACAATTTCGCACGAAAAAAAAAAAAACTGTTTGGAATCCGATTCCTGTTTCTCAAAGGTCAGGTCAGATTTTAATAATTCACTGGTCAACAAAAAAACACTTTTAGTATGTAACATGACTTTTTTTGTCTAGTTATGTTTAGAACAAGGATAAGGATAATAGAAATAAAATTGGAATGTTCCAAATACGAATAGTTTTTTTTGTAATTTGATTTTAAAATATTTTAGAAAATTTCAGTTTCTATCAACAAAATGAAGTTATTTCGTCTTATTGCAATAGCAATGTAACTTTATGATTTACTTCTATATTTTGTTTCGGCGACGTCTCGTTGTAATGTCCAACAGTAATCCGCCAGCATTCGTGGTCTCCACTTGCCCTGATATCGTTTTTCTATCATAGAAATGTCTTGGTGGAATCTTTCACCGTGTTCATTGCTGACGGCGCCCAAACTTTCAGGAAAGAAGTAAATGTCTAATGTAAAATTTAAAGTCACTTTCATGAAAACAAGCCTTCAAAAGCAAGATTCAAAATCACCAAATATCAACTTCAATCGCTTTTCTTTAAATATAATCATCTTTCGTTAATTGCCTGATTTGAGGACTAATAAATACTTATGCCCTCTTTTATTTTTTATCACTCAGTTTAGGAAAATTTTCTTTCAAATGTAGTAAGCTATCACCACTCCTATCCATAGCTTTTACTAAGTTTTTCATGAGCCCAAGCGAGATCTTTTCGCCCATTCAGATCCACATATATGTAACACAACAGATGTGTGGAACCCACGCTTTGTCTAGTTCTCTGATGGTAAAACCAAAATACTGTTCATATAACTGAGTAACTAATGGCGTCAAATTTCTTCGCTGAGTTTTAAAAGTAATGTCGCCACAAATGTGACAAAACTTGACAGGGTCCTTTTTACACTTTCTTGACATTATTTTAGAATCACTTAACTCGGAAAACACAACACTCTTAAAATCATAAATAGGTAGATACTCTGAATGTGAAAATGAAACATAAAAATGGTTAATTTTCAATATACCTAGTGGCTAATGGTTGTAACAAAAATGAGACCTGATCAAATCAAAATAAATATGATGTTGGAATGAGGGTAGGTAGGAGATTCAAAATTAATAAGGACCTTTCTTGTTACAAAATTTTGTTGACCAGTGTAATGTTATAATGGTAAAAAAACTGGGCAAGTGCGTGTCGGACGACGCACAATGAAGAGTTCCGTAGTTGGGATGAATATTTACTCATCCACAGTACTTATTGATTTTATCAACTGTAAAAATAAGTTTGTACTTATTTAATACAATGTCTCGAAAAATCTATGGAAAACTGAAAAAATAAAACTGCTGTAACCGAAAATATTTCATATCTTAAAAACTGTTGACTTTAATAGCAGTCGCTTAGAAACATCATCTATAATAATCTCTAATCTTTTTATTTATGGGATCTAACAACACCCCACATGCTTATGTACATTTTTGTTTCATCCCTATTTCGATTGGTTTAAATATATATATATCTGACAATGTCTAAATAATTATTATTACAAACTAATGATACACGCTTCATTTATAAATTGTTCATGTCCTGTCTGTACTTCCATAGCCCATACCATTTTTTTTTAAATAAGTACATCACTAACTTAACGACATATAAAATGCAATTTCTATCACGAAGTAACGATAGAATAGAATACTCTTTATTATGTACACCATAAAAACGATCAACGTTAACTTCCGTTCAATCTTCCGAAATGTATTTGATTAACGGTGCCCACATTCTTCCTCCACAGAACGGCATCCACGGCATCCTGCAACCGCACGGCCTGGGCCACCTCCTCGGGTTGGATGTGCACGACGTGGGCGGCTACCTGCCGCACTGCCCGCCGCGCCCCAGCGGCCCGCTCGCCAGGCTGCGCACTGCGCGACCCCTGCTCGCTAACATGACGCTCACTATCGAGCCTGGCTGCTACTTTATACCGAGGGTAAGTCATACAAGCGGCTTAATCTTCCTAAAATTGCGGGAAAGTAGAATACAAAAAAATTGGCCATGATCAACGCATGAAAAGTTTAAGCAATGACAATTCGAAAAGGTGATGTACCTGCTATGCGGGAGAAAAATGTATTCGAAAATTGTTTGACCTTTTCTTTCTGCCACTCTGCCGGCACACCTACGGTAGTACGGTGTCCATAATGGCAGTTTATTGGCACAGGCACTCGCCTACGCAAATCGGTATCGTAATAAAGACTGCACTGACTGGACAGGTCCACTCAAACCTGTGTGGTTATGTACTCAAAAGACCATTTCAGACACTAATATATACATAGTCCTCACATGATCTGACAAAGATTATGTCTGGACTTTAAGAGACTGACCTCTTGAGTCCTTCTCAGAATAGTCGGATAGGAAACATCGAACGCATCAAGTTTTTAAATAATTGACGTGAAAAAAATGTTTGTACAAACCTACGTAAACGAATAAAATCATTTATGACCGTTGCACTCGATACGTCCCATACAACTCGATCATCGGCTAACGGAAAGTATACAGGATAACAGGGACATCGACAAGCTACCTGTTACCATGGATTTAGTACATGATTCTGGATCCTGCTGAGTTTTTTTTTTTTTCTTAAATTTCCTGACCGCGTATGTATTGCACTTTTCCATGAAACAGCTGTTTTATTTTTATGACTGACGAATAATTTCCATTCTATGGAATTTAAAATCAGGTGCTGAATTCATGGTTACAGTTTGGTGCATCGATGGATGCCACCCTGTATTAAGAAATAATACTTCTTTTTTCCAGCTCTTAAATGGGGCTAAGAACAACCCAGCGCAGGCCAAGTTCTTCAACTGGGACAGACTGGAGCAGTTCCGCAGTTTCGGCGGCGTGCGCATTGAAGATGATGTGCTTATCACCGAGGCTGGAGTGGAGAACCTCACCTTTGTGCCCAGAACGTGAGTTGCTATACCTACAACTTTCAACAACTCATTTTATTAGAATAAATAATTGCAAGTTTGGCTAATTTTTCTTATTGTCTAATATTAGTATGGTATTGGTGTATTTTAGTTTATTATTCCAGAAACTTTCTTGACCCTCACTGTCCTAGCTAAGTTTCCAAATAACAACACTAATCAAAATTCATTATAATAATTATATATTGTAACTGAAATTTTCTTGTCTACAGTGTTGCCGAAATTGAAGAACACATGGCGAACGGCGCTAATTTTAAATAAGTTATCTTTACCAGAAAAATATTAATCGCTGCCAGTTTTATATTCCTCATATTGTAAATGATGTAAAATAATAATTATGTACTTGTATATTTATGTAAGTAGAAATACATTTTTATATGAATAAATCGTTTTATTGATCACAAAACTGAGTAAAGCTTTACAAGCTGATTTATTTTACGTTGTAAACTAATATCTTGGTTTAATATCAACAAAATTGTGAATTTAGATTTTCACATATATCTTAAATAATTTTTCATTATTTTGGGTATCGGCAAGCTATCTATGATAGATATAAACTCTTGCGTGGATATGATTCCACCTCCTCTTTCTCTTACTAAGCTTCTAATTGTGTATCTGCAACTATGCTTCAGAGATGACACTTGATATCGAAGGGACCCTGCAGTAATACTGTTGTCGTTGTTGTCTAACATTAACAAGAGGTCACGCTGTACCTGAAAATTGTTAAGAAATCATTTTATCTAAGTACTCTGGTCCTACAAACCACTACTAAATTTTTAGTATTCATGGGTTATTAATTTGGCAAAAGAAGTTCTAATTAGCTAGAAATGGGTTTTTGGAAAGGTGAATTACTCAGATGACTTTGAGAACATTCTAGCTCAGAGCATAATGATAACTTACTTTTCGTGGTATTATGCCTAGTTGACCCCTCTCATAAGCAATTTGTAGAAAATCTCCAGGCTCACAATAAATGCTGTATGGCACCATAATTGGCATTGAAGGAGGATACCAATTCATTGAAGCATAAAATGCATCAGGAATATGATCCTCATTAGCCACTTCAGATGTACTGCAGTAATCTACATTGCAGCCATGCTCTATCAATATTTTGAATACCTAAAATTCAGAAGAAACATTAACAAATAATATTACCACAACACAAGCAAAGTTGGCAAAAATTTTGAATCATCAAACTGCACAAAAACCAACATTAAGTTTGAAAATCAATCTGATGTCCTAATTTTTGCCTCAACTTTATAATGAACTTACTTCATGAAAGCATGACGTATTTACTTGATGTGCATACACTAATGGTGGACATACATTAGAATCCAAAGGATTCACCTCCACACCTCTCATCAGAAACAAATAAAAGAACTCTCTAAACTTTTCTGGTGACTTGGTGTAGATATAACCACATATATTTAAATATGAATTCAATGGTGCATTTAGGTCATATTGAGGTACATGATCTTGATTTGATATAGCTCGTTCTTTATTAAATGGTTCAGAAAAACTAAAGAATTCTGGTCCTAGATCACTGGTCAGTAAAACTTCTAAGATCTCAAACTTAAAATAATGTGGCTTACAAGCGTTGAAAATTATATTTCTGTTTAGCTTGTCAGTATCTGTTACGGACAATAATTTTTGGAATACCTCCGTACTGCTGTCAAGACTCAAGGCTATGTCTATAGCCATTTCCCCGCCCTGATTCATAATATGAGGATCAGCTCCATGCTCTAACAAGAAATAAACAATATTGTCATTTAATCCCTGAAGTGCTAATGTCAGCGGAGAGTCTCCTGAAAATGTTACTTGGTTGATATCAGTTATAAATGGAAAAAGAGTTTCAACATTAGGGTAGTATCCTCTACAACAAGCTAAATGGAATGGTGTGAAACAGCCAGGTTCATTTTTAATGTCAGGGTTGGCTCCAGAATACAGTAGAGTTACCAAAGCTTCATCTTGAGTGGCTAGAACTGCATCATGCAATGGTGTATCACCATCAAAGTCCTGAACATCAATAATAGCACCATAGTCTATCAACAATTCTATTAGCTGTGTGCTTCCTTGACTACTGGCAATATGCAGGGGTGTCACTCCCTCTGTGCTGCCATAGTTCGCGATATCGTCTGCAGAATTAAGCAAGGCTGTCACAGTTCTTAGTGAAGACTTATTTTTACATGCTAAGTACAATGCAGTGTGACCTTCATGAGTCTCTGCTAATGGTCTGCATCGAGGGCTTTTCAATATTAACAACACGCATTCATAGCTATCGTGGTATGCGGCTTCGTGCAGACATGTCCACCCCCTGTTATCAACGCAGTTAGGATTTATCTTTTGAAGCAAACGCTCTACGTTAGCAACATCATTGTTTCTAGCAGCAAGATTTAGTGCATTTGATGTAGCCGGATTTCGCGAACTAAAATCCATGTCCTAAATTATATAAAAACAACTGGTAGCACAAACTTCCGAAATGTTACAGCAAGGTGTGTACAACATATATTTTGATTCTAGGAACTTAGAATTCCACTTGGATAGTCAGCACATAAGAAAACTATGATATCAAGTTTTATTGTAGGTAGATTAGAAAAATCAATCATAATTCGATAAAAAGGAAGGTACTCAGTTTTGCGGCAAGCAAATTGTATCATACAACAACAATGAACACCTGAACCCTGAACAACTCAATTGACAGTTGACAGTGACATTAAAGCAATGTAAAGCCATGGACCGTAAATAAAGCACCTTGTGGTGACATGACTGACATACATCTGAGGGGGTATATATGTTCTGTGCATCTGAGTCGATGAGACTGATATTGTGATTGGCCGCATGGAATTAGTATGTACTATGTAGTTGACTAGCTTCTGCCCGAGACTACGTCCGCGTGAAAGCCAACTATGCCATAAAATATATCCTATGGCACTCAGTAATAGTGTAGCTTTCTGTTAGTGAAAAAATAACCTAACCTAAAGGCTCCTACAGACAGGGGCGACACGCGACGCGACACGAAGGCACCACCTGTCGCA
Organism: Griposia aprilina; assembly: GCA_916610205.1. Classification (NCBI taxonomy): domain Eukaryota; kingdom Metazoa; phylum Arthropoda; class Insecta; order Lepidoptera; family Noctuidae; genus Griposia; species Griposia aprilina. Next base: position 10,973,333 of record OU744297.1, on the reverse strand, counting down.
ACGAGCAGTGCCTTTGTGTCGCGTGCGATATGCGTCGAGGGTCGCGTCTGGTTGAATGAGCCTTAACTCATCGGTTTATAACTGGCAACCCGATAGGCACCAGAAAAAGGTAGGCAACCTAACTGTTAGGTAGGTACACTAAGTTCAGTATGCTTCTAATTCATTGGAAAAAAACAAGTCATTGAAAATTAAAAAAGAAAACTACTCACAGAATTTTTATTAATTATAGCCTTGAACATATTTAAAACATATACAAGAAGGCAAAGGAGACTGCAAGAAGAACAGTAGCAGTAGTATTAAAAGGGTGATCTAAATCTTTACGCTAGCCACTGATACTGACATACACAAAATAGATGATTGTCAAGACTATAAAACCACAAAACACATTAAAAATAAAGAAATATAAGAAGAGACATAATATGTAAAAAATGGTACGAGTACTACCAGGAGCTGCTTAATGAAGAATTCCCCAGGCAAGCAAAAGTAGAATCACCTTCGACGCAACTAGCATATATACAACGTCCCGACATCAAACGTCGGGCAGTTGCCCACCAGACACAACACCCGTCTGGTCGGAGGATCCTCCCTTTTCCATAGAGTATGAGTGAGCTTTACACCCTGTTCCTCATACCTATAACTGTTACAGAAGTTAGAAGAGCCGTAACCAAAATAAAGAATCATAAAGGTGTAGGCCCAGATAGAATATCTGCTGAGCTCTGGAAATCTCTAAAAAGCAACGGAGAAGTATGGCTCTGTGAGTTGCCTATTCAATAACATCCTGAAAAGCGAAAAAATGCCAGATGCCTGGAGAAAGAGTGTACTGGTTCCGTTCTGCAAGAACAAAGGATATGTTCGAGAATGTGCAAATTATCTAGGTATAAAACTCACATCACACAACCTCAAAATTTGGGAACGAGTCCTAAGTGAACGCCTAAACCTAATTAACAACCTAATTATTGTAACCATATATCTATGTTGTAACTTAACAGAAAGTCATTTCAGTTTTGCTTCTGGGAAGGGAAAACAGACGCGGTCCATGCAATCAGACTGATCATGGAAAAAGCTCGCGAAAACAAACAAAATTGGTGGATGGTATTCATAGATCTTGAGAAGGCTTTCGATCGTGTGCCAAGGACCAGAATATGACAAGCTCTGAGAACTCAAAATGCCCCTGAACACAATATAAAACTCATTATGGACATGTACCATAATGTAGAAACCTGTTTCAGAATTTCAACCGGCCTGTCGGAGAGCTTCTGTACCAAAGTAGGAGTTCATCAAGGAAGTGCACTAAGTCCCTTGCTGTTTAATATCACCATGAACTACCTATACCGACAAAATCCAGAAACCCATACCATGGAACCTTTTATATGTGGATGATGATGCTATCATCTCAGACAGTATAAGCCAAGTACAAGCAGAATTGGAGCAGTGGAGGAAATCTCTGGAGTTAAACGGATTACGCGTAAGCAGAACCAAGACAAAGTAGGTACATGGTAAATTTAAATACCTAGGATCAGTAAACGCGGAAGACGGATCTATAATAACAGCCGACATTACTCACATAACGACGTTTGGGTGGAATAAGTGGCGTACACTAGCAGGAGTTCTCGGCGATCCAAAAATGCTGATAAAAACCAAAGGCAAGGTCTACAAAACAGGTGTTAGGCCTGTTTTACTCTATGGCAGCGAAACGTAGACTTCGAAGAAAACCCATGAGCAAAAACTTCATACCACTGAAATACGTATGTTAAGTTGGGCGGGTGGAGACACTTTCAAAGACAAAGTGCGTAACGAACACGTAAAGGGGAGTTTTTAAGTAACGCCTATTACGAAGAAGAGTACGGAGTCCAGGCTAAGGTAGTACGGGCATGATATGTGTAGACCCGATGACCATGTCATGAAAAATTGCCTTTCCATAGGTACAAAGAAGAAAGGGAGAGGTAGACTGCAAACTACCTGGATGACAAATATCCGGTAGGACATGCAAAAGCTTGGCCTTACAGATGACGTCGCTTACCAGCAAAGTGGATGGTGCCGCAAGATTTAGAAAGCCGACCCCGCGTAACGGCAAGAAGCGAAGGCAAAGAAGAAGATAGCCATCATGCTCAGTCTTCTGGGCACGTTTTCGGAAGACAGCGATGCGGACGAGTACTTTGATGCATTGGTGTCCTTTTGATTTTGTATTCATTCTTACAGTTAGTAAAGTTATTTAGTTAAGTTCCTAGTGTAAATAGTAAGTTGTGTTAAATATGGTAAATATCCCTCCGTATCAAAAAGTCCTAAAAGCAAATAGTCCTAATAGCAAAACGAACTATAATCAAAACGACACTTCAGCAAAATGTCCTATTAGCAAATCGTCCTACAAGCAAATGGTCCTAAAAACAAAAGCACGGGAATGGTACAGTGGGTACAGTCATAGCGGCAGCTCACTTATATGTTTTTTTTATACAGAAATATTTTTAGTTACCTTCTGCGCGAGACACTAAAATAAAATAAACTATAAAAAATAAACCGATTTAAGAAATGTTATATTTTGCTTTATTCTGTTCAGAAAATAGGTGCGATACTACAAGACACGGTTATATATGTATTTGTAAGGCATATCTATTGACAAGCGACTACAGCAACAGTTCCTAATTCGCTGCCACACATTGTTCCATTCTCTATCTCCGAAGATTATAAAGGAAGGCCAGATTATTCTGGCCTCCAAATTCGCGTGCCCAGTGTGGCACCGATCCGCTCACGCAAAGCAAATTAGCAAATTGCTCTGAACGAGACATGTCGAATTATATCGGGATGCCTAAAACCAAGTCCTTGGCCGGTATCGCTCCACCTATCGTACGAAGGGAAGTTGTAAGCGCGTTTGAGAAATTCAAGAGGCCAATTCCCGTCATCCCCTCTACGAACCCCAAACAGCCCCGGGTAGACTTAAGAGCCGGAAGAGCTTTCTTCGCTGTACAGAGGCTATCCAAGACCAACCGCCTACAGTGAGAAGAGACTTGTGGGAAAAACAGCACCCGCCTTCATTCAGCCCCAGGAGCACCTGCCACCCGGATTTGACCTGCAGTGGCCTATATGGAAAGCAAACAATCGACTGCGGACCCAAGTAAGCCACTGCAAGCACAATCTAGCAAAATGGGGGATTATTAACCCAACCGACACCCAGTGCGAATGCGGTGCTCCTGACCAAACCATGCCCGATATGTTGGCATGTCCAGTGTCCATACACCTGCACTTCTGAGAACCTAAAAAACGCCACTGATGCTGCGGTTGGCGGCTTCAGAACCCATGCTGTTCGGCAAGTTGTACTGAAAACCGTAGAGTACAATCAGCCGCTGTATGTGGCATTTGTGGACTACGAGAAAACCATCGACTCCATGGAAATATGGGTAGTTCCGACCTCAAATACAAAAAAAGAAAGACATGTCAAACATATTGGATTCGTGCAGAAGCAACAATAATTATATAAATGGGACACACATAAAATAAAACGGATAGTACCTACTCTTTCAAACAAGAAAAAATAAATGGAATCAGCGAATTAGGAAACAACTCTTTTTGAAATTGTTAACAACGAAGTCTTTTTTCGTTCATTTCAATGGATCGATACTGTGGAACTTTCAAATAAATCCTATAATGACCAATGAGGATAAAAAACGATAGTGATTATTCAGTAATAAACTCTTACTGTAGGTACTTTACAAATAGGACAATTGCTAGGTAATAGGACATACTGCCCGTAGGACGATTTACTAATACGACATTTTGCTAAAGTGTGGTTTTGGTATTAGGATCATTTGCGTTTAGGACTTTTTGATACGGAAGGGCAAAACTTTTTATAAAAAAAAAACAACTTCTAAAAAAACACTACAAAGTGAAAAATAACTTTAATATCGGAAGTCGGCGTCTTCGGATCTGTATTTTATGTCTTTTTAAGAAGTCAATTGTTTTTTTATAACCGACTTGAAAAAAGGAGGAGGTTTTTTGTAAAAAAAGTTGTTTATTTTACACTTTTTAGTGGGTCAGTTATAAATTTATCTAAGTTACAAGAGCCTAATTTCAAATGCTCATCAGCTTTTAGAAAATATTGCTTTTCTAGATGCAGGGACGTTAACTGTTGAGTTCTTCTGGTAAAAACAAGAAGAACAGCTGATGGTGAACCCACCATTAGCTCCATTTCACCATATGTATTGTGATGAGCTTAACTTGCTTAGCAACCATATTAAAGTAATCGAATCTCAATCACAAAGAGTAGTTCCGGTGGCCACTTCCGGTCTTCATCATCAGTTCCACTTCCCCAAATGGTACATTCCGAGAACAAATGCACATTACTATAAAAAATACCCAAATCGTTAGAGGTATGCCTATAAAATTTGAGGATTTCCCTAGTTTTCCATGGGATCCCTTCATCAGATTCTGACTTGGTGAAAATGGGACCACCTCGCGAGCATACCCTTTCAAACAAAAAAATAATTTTCAAAATCGGTTCAGAATTGACGGAGAAATCGGTGAACAAACATAAAAAAAAAAACATACATTACAGTCGAACATAATTAAGCTCCTCCTTTTCCAGGAAGTCGGTTAAAAATTAGGTTTCGATCCTATCGACCTTGTTTGACATTCAATATTCGGCAACACATTTACAATATACTTACATAATTGTAAACATGATAAAAAATAACCTTGCTTCGGATCTTAGACTAATACAACACTATCCTAAAAAAAAAAAAAAAAAATGTTTCTATGTATAAAGGCGAATTACGTTCTGCTGCGGTCGAGGAGGCAAAGAAAACCGATATATTTTACCTAAAGAATTTAATTATAATAATTATTACAATTAGATCGGTAAAACTAAGATGCGTGACAATTGTTCGATATGTGAATCAAGAGTGCTTCACTAATACACTAAATCAATATTAATCACTGTTATTGCACAATCTTCGATCCCACGCCATCGGATTGCTGAGAAGGCGAATCTCACGGTGCAGAGCGCAACGCGGTAGGTGGTCATTTTCAATGCGTTAGGTATTACTCATGAGAATTAAGGGTTCCCCGCAAGAAGCGACATAACAGACGCACTAAGAAGGCTCGCCCCTAATACATGAGACGAAATGTAGGCATTCCACGAGTGTACTATTTACCTCTGGCAATATATGGCTCTGCCCAACACTTCGGGACATACAGGCAAGGCGTGATGTTCTGTTTTATAGCAGTGCGGAAAGGTCCTTCTTCAATGCGCCTTTTATGTGCCTATTTCATAAGAATAATTATTAACAAACAGCACTAGATGTTGGAATATATTTTTATTTTAATCAAAAAGCATTTTAACTTCCGATTCATATAATATTGTACAATAACAAATAATCACATAATAATTTAGTTACATGATATAATTATTTTTTTATTAATACTAGGTACCGGCTACCGCTTGTCAAAATTCAAAAGATGCGCGGTCGCCAATCAAGCTGCGACAGTATTTCTACAAGCTTGTATTATCTAAGCGAAATTAAGCGAAGACTTACAAAAGTCTAAAATAAAAATTAATAAATATACAAAAAGTATGAACAATTTTATTCACTAGTTCAATATAAAAATCAAATTTATGCCCGGTAAAGGAAATTCATTTATTAGGTATTTGATGTTTCTAACTGTAAAATAATTATATCGGTTAAGTAGGTTGGTACAGTCGCCAGCAGGTCAAGCTACACGAAACTGTCAAATTTCTCAAAACGATTTTAAACCTTAAAATGTTGAAGGTTAAGTTCAAAATCGAATGAGAAAATGAGACTGTTTGTGGTAACTTGATGTGCTAGCGACTGTACCTACGTTTTAAATTCGGATCAGGCAACGAATTAAGATTTGATACTTACATCAAAATTAAATAATTTCAATATTATTTAAAGTCTTCTACAAGTCTCCTTTTCAAGCACCGCAAAAGTGGAATGCGCCTGCGATTCCTAAGTAACTCGCATAACAAAAAATCGAGACTGAAAATATCTCAAAAAAATGTCAATACCGATCAAGTAAATTATCTGATAATAAATCTGATTCCAGATTTAATTTATTAATTAAATCAGTAAGTAGGAATCAATGCAGTCAAAATTCATTTGAATTTTTATCTCATACATAACTCATTCTTCAATGGGTAGGTGTACCTATACAGTCTGGTCTTCAAATCAATATCTAGCCTATTATTAACATTTATTTAATTTAGCACTATTGGGCGCAGTGCCGTTAGGGAATTTGAGAGGTGACATAGTCGGTTTGACTCGTGGTAAAGAATTGGCGCGGGGTGATCGGGGAGAAAGGGGCGAACGCGAACACCGCGCCGCTGGGTACGGCCGCGGTCTCAACTCTTCTGCACTGCGGAACGTATTGCGGGCTACTCGTCGCCGATACAGTGACGTCACCGTCGATTCTTGCAACAGGCACCTGAAGACACAAGATTTATATTTTAAGAGGTTGCGGTGTTACTCAATACGGCGAACTATGTAAACATTTAGGTAGGTACCTTAATTTTAGTTGAACCTTGTTCATTATTGAAACAATCGCAAATAACAGTATCTACCTGAAGTCTGCTAGTGCATGCAAAAATATCACGTCAGTTTACGGACCACGTATCCGGGATCTTCAGCATTAAAGAACACGACTGAGAAGGAGGAGGAAACAACATCAGAGTATAAATTGGCAATAATTAGGTACATGAGCAAGATACAGAAGGCTCAAGAAAGATAGTAAGAACCAGCTGTGATAAGGGACCCTTATGAAAATAGTAGATATACGGCAATATATATACCTTACGGCAATTTTTGCATTGAGACTCACTTTTCTAACTCATTAAGTTGTTGCTTAGGGGTTGATGCAGCGACAGGTCGGGCGCGTCCTAATTTAGCACGCGTGTTCTGAAGCAATTGCTGCGTCACTAAAGGCTGCTTTTGGTTTGATTTTGAGCGGACTGGATTGTCCTGAAACGTGATTATTAAGTTAGTACTTAGACTTAACACCTCAACAAAAACAATGTTTCAATCTTAGCACAACGTTGTGGCGGGTTAGGTAGGATAGGTTAACCTGTCTTGATTGATATAGGTATAAATAATGGCCAGTCTGACAAACAGCCAACCTACATGTTACAATATGGAGGTTCCGAGGTCAGTACAACACGAGCTATTGGGGTTCGATTAAAAATTTCAAGGCGCGTACTAGATAGTAGATACCTTCAACATGGTTAAAAGAGAGAAAAGAGGTAAAAGTGAAGAATTTACCCTTGTCTTCCTCAATTTAACATTTGCGATGTCTTGTGGTGTGATTGTCAGGTGGGGCCCAGGAACTCTTGGCGGTGCAGATCCACATCTTGGTAAAGTATGAGATCTGATGGGAAGCTTTGTCACAGGAGGATCTGTAGGAGGCGGGAGAGGGGGCGGCGGTGGTGGTGGAGGTGGAGGAGGTGCTTGTGGCTTTGGCTTAGATGGACTGTTGCACTTTCTGTAAAAAAACAGTCAAAAATCCAAAACTGTAGTTTATTTTTTTAAACCTTAACTCAATTCACATCAATAGCACCAATGGGGAAGTTTTACCTGAGCTTACCCTCGAGTTGTTCCATTTTTTCCATCATCATTTTCATTCCTTCTTTTAAGCTCTCGTTCTCCTGTACCAGCCGCTCTTGCTTCTTATCTACTACTTCTAAGAATCTCCTGAGCTCTCGCAACTCTTCGGCGCATTCATTATTTTCTTGATGAACTAATGGCTCATGCAGTATGTCGGAGTACAGACCTGTAAGTGATTGGTAGCCCTGAAAAAGAAAGAAAAACTGTGAGGCAATGAAATTGGCACTGAAAACCTCAATTTGTCTCTAAAGCGTGCGAGTTAGTTTACGTACACTGACAAGGTGCGTGGAGCGTTGTATTTTGAATTATATTACGCCGTGTCACATGGTACCTGCATTTTGCGATCTTATACCAAAACTCAAACAAATTCTCGGAAAAATGCCATTTTACAAAAGTTGTTAACGCGCCGTGTTGTTTTCAACAACTCCCATGAACGATTCCCTCTGCAGAATTTGTTCCACCCATAACATAGGGCGAGCATATAGCAAACGGCTTACTGGGATTGTATAGGTCAGACATTCTAATTCATCATTAACTGTTCATGCAGTCACACGGTCATAATTAAGAATTACAACAATGAAATTAAGTTTAATGACCTCAGACAACGGAACACAATAAAAATAATAAAGTGCATTTCGTGGGACGTGACGTTATTAGTTATTTTGGGGTAGTTCTAACTCATAATTACTATAATGTTCTAAACGGATAAAAAGGATATGATTACGAAATCGTATTTGCGTAATTACCTACTTAAATGTTATTAATAACTTGAATTATCGCATTCGATTACAGTAGGTATTGACTTAATTTCAAACTGTAGATACTCAGTAATGCACTGACTGAAATAATCGTGCTTACCCCATTTCAGAATAATCCTTAGTCTGAGTTGTTACTGCACCGTTATTTTCATTCTGATTAATTCCTTATTAGTATTCTGACTTATGCCTTGAATAAAATAGTAAAAAGTTTGGTAATACTAACTACCTTTCTGCCAATCCACGCGCACAGATCAAGAATCCCCCAAGCTTTAAGTTTGCTGTTCCGACGATAGCTCCTCTCCTTCCGCGGTGTTCCACCTGACAACATGAACCACTCCATATCACTCAACTGACCCGTATCTAGAGCACACTCTATCTCTAATTCAACCTTTATGCTATTTTGTGTGAGAGCACCCATCGCTAAACCAGTTTTCTAAACGAGGTGCTACTCAAGTTGGCACTTGTCTATAAACACACGGACTGCTCCAACGTTGTTATTAAAATGCGGTTGGATTGTCCTGTGTAGTTCTCTCGTCTCGACCGTTAAAGTAAAACTTGAAATGCTGAGATGCGCGCGCGACGATGATGTCACAACTATATTAGCAGCTGACTGAACCAAGATGTTTGTAATAAAAATAGTTATCAATTGAGATAACAAGTTCAAGTTGTTAAATTAACCCTTGGATAAGTTGTAAATATTAAGCAGATGACGAGAACAACGTCATTATTAGGTAATGCTAGTAACCTATAATTTGCTTGTCTGTAGGTACTGTAGGTATGTGATTTTTACCTAATTGTTTAACACTCGTGGTGAACTCCGGTGAAGTCGCTTATAAATCCACCCACTTATTTATAAGCGTGTCAGATACTCAGGTGATATCACCTGTATCTGACTTCGTGTGATAACAATCATGTTGTGTTCCTATTTAAATGTAGCCCACATCAGTAATAAATGGACAATAATATCCTTCCCGATCGAATTTCGGTTTGCGGCCAATCTCAACGGAAATTAGCCATCGTATTTCCGCAGGAGATATTAAAGTGCACAGGTGTGTGCGAAATCACAGGTGAACTCTCTGTTCCTTTACTCTCATAGTTTGATGGGACGGTAATGCGTCACAACCTGGGAGCGATCTGGCGCAGGACCAACGGCATCATGTGCTTTCCGGGCTCCTACTAAGGAATTCTTAAGGTGACAATAAGTGCCAGCGACCTTGAGCGAGTGGGAGGAGCATGCGAAACTTTTAAGCGAATGAAATTTAGACGCAAACGCTCTGAGGGCCTAGACAAAGTAACATTCGATTAACGATAACGCTAGTAGAAAAGCTAAAATGTATGGGGTTGACATAAGCTATCGAAATGTCACGTGATCATAGGGCAACGAATAAAAATTAGCTAGACAATGTAAACAACATTCGATTATGAAATGAATCGACAGCGTCGAAAGATTAGGTACTTCCACAGAGATGCATAGCCAAGGGACACTTTTTGACGAGCGTTATTGCTAGTTTTTGGAATCAGTAGCGAAAGCGATAGCGATTGTAGAAATAGAATCGCTCCGAAGCGAATGCCATTTGTCTAGGCCCTCTGGGCCGGCAGTCTCGACATAAATAGCGACGCTTTCGCAAGCTACCGATCGCTAAATATTAAGGCGAATCCTCAGTTGTAGCCCGCAAAATTCAAATTTCGTTAGTTTTTTGCAAATTGCAGCACTGTTTTACGTCGTATGTTGATCAAAATGCGATTCTCGACTGTGGGAATTATATAATTATCGAATAATAATCATCAATTTTATATCAATCGTCAAATTCAAAGAAAATTTAAATTTGGCGGGCTACACCTGAGGTTTCACCTTAATATTTAGCAATCGGTAGCTTGCGAAAGCGTCGCTATTTATGTCGAGACTCGAGACTGCCGGCCCAGAGTGTTTGGGTCTACCCGGACATTGGTCAGCAATGCACTGCCGCCCGTCGCCCCCAAGAGCCCCGAAACCTATAGAGTACTTCAGCACCCTAATTACGTAACACACTATCTATCACAATCTGAATCATTTTGAAGCCTATTGCTAATCCATTGCTTCTTAAGTTGGAAAAATTTGTCTGCTCAACAACGTAAATAACGCAATGAATGTTGTTGAACTGTCAAAATGAATCCCATTCCTACTGTTAGTGTGTTACGTAATTAGGTACCCCGCCGGTTGACCTAAAATCATGGAATTTGGCAAGAAGCAAGGTATCACAACACAAATAAAGGAGAAAGTTCAAAAATCGTTAATACGAGTATGTGGTTATTTTTTTTGCGATTACGAACTTACATTTGCAGTTGGAGGATTGACCGTGACGGATATCGATATAGGGGAGAATATTTATTCAACTACAAAGTTAAGTTTGTTCTTGGGATAAATTCATCCCAACTACGAAACCCTTCATTGTGCGTGGTACGGCACGCACGAGGCCGGTTTAATTTTTTAAAATTAGAGTACGTATTGGAGGCGTGACGACTGGGTTACGTCACTCAAGGAAATTAATTCACGTTTATGCAAATAATCAGTTTTTGCAAGTGACTTGTTTATACTAAAAGATGGTAGGACAACCTTCTGTTTATTAAATCAAATTGACCTACGACGACTCTCCAAGTCCTCTAAAAAAGTACTACTGAAAAAAAAGTGGAGTTATGAACTTTTTTAAAGTGTGCCACTTTACCCGACTTTTTGGGGATGCAGCATGAAATGAAGTTATGAGCCGACTTAAAAATAAATTTAAATAACTACGACGAAATAATATAATTAAAATTAAAATGTATTATTAGTTATGTAAACTTAAATTACCTGGCGATGCATTTTCGTGACGTTTACTGAAACTAGTGGTGGTCTTCCATGACCTCTGAAGGGCGTGTCTAAACAATTTTGATTCAGATTTCATGTGTCCTTTTCGTACTTTGATTGAATGGTTGCTGTGGATTGATTTGAACGATACGTCCGAATTACTGGAAAGACAGGAAGTAGAATCAAGCTCTAGGTGAGCGTCCGTCAGATCAGATGTGCTTGATGAACACGAAGCTGAACACTGCTTTTTCCAAGGTCGCAATTCCTTGTGGTCTCCCTCACTGGAGCTCCGTCTACAACGTTTAAATCGTATAGATTGTTCAGAAGTTTCATTTGATGTTGTGTCTTGTATTTTGAAGTCCTTGCTGAAGGAAAGGCTCACGTCAACAAAGCTGCAGTTAACTGGCAGACTCACAAATGGTTCCGTTTGAGTGGAACTGTTGGTTATATTACCCAGCGTGGAACTGAGGTCGTCAGTGGCCATGATGCTCACAAATGGAGGAGTCATATTGTAATCCTTATCTTTGTTTTCATGAGATGAAATGAAACTACGATCCCATGACGTGTTTGTCGTGTCTTGTTGAGAGCATTTCCTTATGAATTCTACCGAGTTATCACACAATTCTCTCTCTTCAGACGTATCAGTGACAACAATGGTTATTTTTTCGCCTTGTTCAAACGGCATCTTGATATTTTATAAATTAATACACCCGTGAAAACTTTTTATTGCGTAAGAGGTAAAATGTTCACTTGTTTAGTTTTTATTGGATGACTTTATAAAATCCAGCAATTTAAAAATAGGTATCCTCAGAAAAATATTTTTACAAATCTACCCTCACCAAGACCCTTACTGGCAATAAAACAAAGAGTATAATAAAACTACTGATTTAAAATCATGTCATCCCCATCATGTTTAGTAATATTAATATAATTATTATTAATTGATGAATATTAAAAAAAATGATTGGATTAGCTGATTTTTCGTATGTATTTTATAATTTAATAATGTTGTTTATAATTTATTTTAGTTAACACATGCATGCATGTTTCCGAACGTTGACAATCAGCTGTTCGGTAATTGTCAGTGTCAAAATAAAATTGACACAAAGCGATCGATCAAACGTAAACACGGCATTATTATTTTATTAAATTAATTTATTTGTTATTTCAATGCTTTTAGTCCGTTAATTGTTTTAATAACCGAATACAGTTGCGGGGGAAAAAAATATAATTTATTAAAAATGCGTCATGCTTATAAAAAGAAGATTATTTACTGTGGTGTGATCATCATTACATTGATTATTTTGCTGCATCCCGATATGAATGCCCGGCGTTCTTACGAGTATATAGAAAAAGATAATATTATTCATAACCTTCATGAAGCAACTGCTGACAATTTTACTAGTACTGCTGTACTTGACTGTGATTATTACGACATTATACACGATGAAACTACTCTGTCCATTAGTTTAGTTGACGGAGACTTGATAGAAGGCCATAGGATAAAGGAAGGTGGAGAATACGCTCCTTCTGATTGTAAACCCAAGTATAGTACAGCTATTATTGTTCCTTACAGGTAAATATTTACTTATTTATTTATCTAGGTACTATAATCACTTAGATACAATTGTTTTTACAGGCGGGAACCCAATGTAACAATGTAGTCACCAATTTCCACACTCATATTATCAAACTGCCTCATTATTATGACCTATAGTCAAAATTCTACAAAAAGAACCCTTATTCTTACAGGGACAGGGCTGAGCAATTACGGGGATTCTTAGTATACATGCACACATATTTCCATCGCCAACATATCCATTACCGGATCTTTATTGTTGAACAAGTGGACTCTCGCCCTTTCAACCGAGCCAAGCTCATGAACATAGGGGCAGTCGCTGCTATGAAAGCAGGATACCCTTGTCTTATACTTCATGATGTGGACCTCTTACCTTTGAGGCCTGCTAACTTGTATGCTTGCACTGAAAGACCCCGGCATATGTCCTCTAGCATCAATAAGTTTAGGTGAGATTTTGTTTGTTTATTATTTACAAGCTGACCTAACAGACATTGTCCGGCCCAAATTTCAATAATTCATACAAAATTCCCATAGAAAATGTATTTTCAGTTTTTCCGAATTTGCAAATTTCCCCGGAAAGTTTTCAACATTTTCTCCGTAAAAACCAGATTCCGACTATTAAAAACATTTAAAACCAAAATTTGCCAAATCTGTCCAGCCGTTCTGAAGTGATGCACTTACCAATGAGCAGCATTTAATTTTTAATATGTAGATTAGAATCCCAAAAGTATTCAAACCACTGCTATTTTGTATTTTGTATTATTAATTTAATTAGTTTTTGTTTTCTTTATTTTTAGTTTAGCACATGGCACCAATGATTTTGGATGAAAGATATCCTATTTTTGCACTGAGTTGAAGCATATGGAATGTGTTTGTGTTATGATTATGATTTTTGTTTGGTAGAAATATGAAAGGTACCTATTTTTAACCAACTTCAAAAAAGGAGGAGGTTCTTTAATTTTCTTCCCTGTGCTTTGTACACAAATTGCTCATGCTGTACTTCTTACCTATTCACTTTTTCACTATAACTATATTGTAATCTTTTCAGATTCGTCCTGCCGTACTTAAACCTCTTTGGTGGTGCAATAGCAATTGTTTCAAAGCAATTTAAATCTATAAACGGGATGAGCAATGAATTCTATGGCATGGGTGGAGAAGATGATGACTTGTACTCTCGGTTAGAAGCAAATGACCTCAAACTATGCAGGTTTCAACCCGATACCAGTCGTTATCATATGATATCATCCATGGCTGAGAGGAAGACGTAAGTATTACTATTGATTTTCTGAATGATCTTGATTTTTCAAACATGTTTCAATCAAAATCACTTTTTACTGCACATTCCTACAAGGGATATGTATAACCATAACTAATAATTGTAAAATAATTGAATTGCTTCCCAGTAAAGGTACCTGTTCACCTGTGTATATGGGTTGTAAGGGTACATAGTAAAAAAAACGTGTGCGATCGGGAGACCCCGTCATGAACGAAGTTTCTTTCGTGATATTCGCACGCACACACACTTATGTATCGCACCTTTGGTAGGACAAGGGCAAAACTGCACTTTTAGTGACGTTACAGGAGAATCATTTTAAGATCTTGTCGCGCCAAGGTAGTCAAAAAAATGCAACAATATGACAAAGGCGGTGTTGCCCTCTGCCGGCATTAACCTGATATTGACATACTTAATTTATTTTTAGATTTTTGGTCAGTTATGCCCTTGTCCTACCGAAGGTGCGATATAATAGAAAGAGGCAGAGCAAATGTCAATTTAATACAGAGCCATCTAGTCTACTCTTCATCTACTTACGTTTTTAGAAGCTCTCATAAAGTTGTCGCCATCGTTAATTTTATTTTGATCTCGCTAGCACCCTCAAAAACCATGTTAACGACCCATAGCAAAAAAAAATTAAAGTTTTCGCAGCCGCCATCTTATATTCTCATATTGACCTCACTATCGGCTTTATCACCCTGGAAAACCATGAGAACTAACTCCAAATATCTCTATAAGAAAGTCGCATGGAGGGGGCAGAACGCTTTTTCGTTACGTGACGATTTCTACCAGTCACGTCCTATTGCAAGCCAAAATGTTTCTGACTACATTCAAATATTTTCTTTCAGGGACCAACGGAAAAAAGTGATAAGTTTCACCAAGGAGAGGATGGCAACAGATGGTTTAAGCTCATTACAATATACAGAGGTCGCCACCGTCCTTCATCCACTCTTTACCCATATCATGGTTGACTTGTAGCATATCATACAATTATAGCCATTTGTTTAGGTATTTAACGAAGTGTAAACAAAAACTACCGTTTTTTATTCACGTACATCACATAATCAGCCTACAATGTTCCCACGGACGATGGGACTCGGGCTTGATGCGGGTAATGCCAAATGTCTTCAAATTTTCAAATAAACGTTTTAATTCTATCTCGTATAAGGCGTGCTATACACTTGTTCGGGTCGGCATGATTCAGCACAGCCGAGCGGCAATATGCAGGCATGTTTGGGAAAAAGCTGCCCGGCTAAGCTCGAATTGTGCCGAGCCGAACCGTATAACACTCAGCGAAGGTAGATGCGGAACGGAGTTTGCCAATCGGCACGAGCTGATCGCGAATCGCCGAATCTGTGTAGTGATTGCTTCGGGTTGGCTTTACATAAACACAACATCACGGCTGTTGTCCACGAAGGGTTAGGCATAAGTGTACCAGTAATATAACCACATTTCGCCAGTTATGTTTAAGCCCCATGTAATAAGGGCGAGCGGGATGGCTTTGTTATTAAAAATTAAAAATATCGCCGACCCGAACACACTGTGTAGCATCCCTAATTGACGGCATCTTATAAATGAATTGTCCAAAACTAGGGTAGCAATTACATTTAGTTAAATACCACATCGAATGGACTTATAGAGTTAATCATATCACTTGTTCAATTTCGCTTTAATTACCTGAAATTTTAAGACCACTTCAAAGTAAGTAGTGAGTTAGTAAGCTAGAATGTTAGGATTTAATGCATAAAACAAAGTTTAGACTCCATTTCGACTACAGCTTGACTTGAATAGATTCCGAAGCCATAGATTAATTAGGACAATCGAACTATCGAAGTTACAGATTCAATTAAAAATAGTACTATAGATGCAAATAAAAGCAGATTTGGAAAGGTGTTTTTTTTTTGCGGAGAAAATTGTCTTGTCCCTTCGTCATTGGAATAAACCATAAATCTATGGAAAAAAAAACGGCGATTCGGTAAAACCATTGTTCTCATTCACCATAACATCACGCTTGTGTTCCCGAAGGCGCAGACAGAGGTGTTTAACAGATTACGTCTGTGAGCTTTAAGTCCCATGTTATATTCACAATATCACTGTCCTACCTGGGGCTCAGACCCAGGACCCCATGCTCGGTCCTCCAGACCAACGAGACAGTCGCTCATTTAAATCTACTCCTCTCCAAATCTGGCTTCATCGTAAAACTAACCATACCCATAGGAAGACCAAAACTTTTACTCAGCTATTACTGTTAACGTTCCTATTGTCATTTCAATCTAATTAAAGCAATAATATAATAATAAAACATTGTGATATTCTTGTTGAGGGATTGAACGATTTCTGTCCATAGGATTCCTATAGTTAATTATTCTAGTGCAATTACATAAGTCTTAAGTATGTTATTAAGGGAATTGATTGTTTAAAACTTTAAACTTTTAAAGTTGTTGACTTGTACTTAAATTGTTTCTATCAATTAGTTATTTTTTACTGAAAATATGTTGAAACTACTGTTAATAAAGGTACAGTCTGCCAAAAAAGTGGTCTGGCATTCTAAATATTGAAATTCGTTGGCACATCAAAATACAAATAACTCTATTTTCACTTGCTAAAATAATCTGACAATAAATTACTAATACTGTCTTTATGATTTCTCTGGAAATAAAACTGGTAGACCACTTTCTTGGACTTAAGATGTGAATGTGATCCCAGAGGCGACTTTTGGAAGCGTCGAATGGGTCATTCCTAAGGGCGTCTCTGTAGCATACGTAAATGTACTTTATATCAAGGGAAATAAGGTTTAAAATGCAATGTCGATCCGTCGCCTATACGTCATAAGACCCGCGGCCATAGGCGTTGTTAGTAAGATAAAAGTATACACTGATGGAGATCAATTAAACATAAATTATGTGGTAAAATAGTAACAAAGATAATAATAATTGTCGTAAAAGAAACGTCATATCACTGGGAAACAAAGGAATATTTGATTGAAATTGTAATTGAATAGAGTAGGTACCTAATTAGTACGGTTGTTAGGTAGCGAGGTTTGAATAGACAGTTCGTTATGTGTTTTTTAAACATGGTTATCTACTGCTTTACCCTCGGCTACATGTTTTAAATGAAATAGAAATAATATAGTATGGAAAAAAAAAAAAGTGGCTATCTGTGGGTAGTTCCTAATTTATAAAACACATTTAAATTCACGTTGGACAATGAATTACAGATGTCTGTCATCCATTTTTCTTTTTAGAAAATATGTTTTTACAGAGCATTTTTGTATATGTGAAGTTTGTCCGTCCGACACCCAAATCGGTTGTCATTTATACAGGTTGATTATGAATTTATTGACATTCTTTCATGGTTGATCCTATAGTAAAAGATGTATATAATCATGAGTACATGTACATTCATACCCTGAAAGATTGCCAATGAATTCAAAATCAGCCTGTACGAGTATAACCAATCAGAATTTGGTAATACATTTTAACCGAAACAGTTTATCGTAACAGGTTAACATGTTTTAAAATAATCCTAGACTATTTTTTCATCTACACTTTAGAAATAGCAGCATAAATAGCCAGCTAGCGCATGTGCTCAATTTCACGCGAGAAATTTATTTGTAATCACTATGAACTCTTGGTAGCGAATAAACAGTTACAATAAAAAAATGTTTAGTTTTAATAAACACCCTTATTTTACTTAAAACATAACATCACGCGTGTATTCCTCGAAAGTATAGGCAGAGGTGTGCCTATAGTGCACCCACATTTTGCCAGTTCTGTTTAAGTCCGGTGTAATAGGGGGCGAGCCTATAGCCATCAACCGGACACAAACAGACTGCTACTGAGAAATTCCAGATGGAAAAACCCAATTACACTTTGCCCGAGCCGGGAAATGGAACCTCGAGGTCCTGACCTCGTGCATTTTCTTCAGGAAGAGCTTCTTTTTGAATCATCAGTCGTGTTTTCTAGTTGTGGTTCTGAAGTTTTCAAAAGAAAAACGATATATTGATTGATTTGTAGATATATTTGGCATGAACATTTTCACAGCAGGTGGTCCCAAATCACAGGGGGATCTAATAAAAATACATTATTCTGCATAAGCATTGGTAAAATTTTGTCAGTATTTACAACATTAATTACAAAAATGCTTACTTTTTATTGATACTAAGTAAATATTGTGTAATGTAAGGAAATCTGTACATTGGTATATTACAACATTATAGTAGAAACTACATGAACTATATACACGATAACAATGCTAGCATGTCTATGTAACGACACCACTTTACAAGAAAACACACAATTTGAACATATTTAAAATACCCTAAGAATACATTGATAAAGCCTTTACAAGAATTCAATTAATATTATTTAACTTATCTTAGCTTTAAAAGCAAGGTACGACCATGTAGTTATAACTTTAAACTAAAACACCAAACCATAATATAAATGAAAAATATTAGCACCTATCTAAAATTTAAATCACACTAACTATAATTTTTGCACCATACACCTATCACAAATTAAAAGACTGAAAATTAACTAAGAATTAATTCATAAGTAAATAGCACTCAACCATCCTAAATAGGACAAAAAATAATTAGATAAGTAATTAAGAGCGGGTTTCACCAATGTAACTGAACGCGATTAACACATCTAAATCACGTTCAAAAGCTGTCATTGCTGTTAAGCTCTTGAATGCAGTTTAGATGTGCTAACAGCGTTCAGTTTCATTAGTGAAATTCGCACTAAGTAGTTACTATAGTACGATTCAAAATTAATGGCGGCTGTGAAGTACGCTATTTACTGCGCAGTACCTCACCCCTCACCCCCGCTGACACGCGAATTGGTTACTGCGCAGCGACTCGCCTCAAGTTCCGAACCGCTATTAAGTTTGAATCGTACTCTACTCTTGTAAATGAATTTTGCACCTGCTTCAAATGACGTAACGGTCGCTAATATGATTACATGATTGAACAAACATCGCAAATCGATCTTGGAAACAGAAATATTGTTGCTCTTTAGATAGTGACCAAGTTAATAACATACATAACATTACGCCTGTATTCACAAAACGGACAGACAGGTGTACTTATACTGTATAGTACATTCAGTTTTTTCAGGTATGTCCCATGTAATAGGAGACCAAGTACATTTAACCTAGTTACTAAATTGAATTGCCAAGTTTATTCAAAGGTATTATAGGTACACCGAATCAGCATAGAAGATATAGTTTAATTAATTATTATACAATCTTAACACGGGAATGTGATAAAATCTTCAAAACTAAACATGCTAACTGCAGCTGCACGTAAATAATGTTTAACTCTCGGAATAGACATAGATATTCCATTTATATTTTATTACAGTCATATTTAAACTCATAAGATTCAAATCAGATTTTTACAAAATATACTATGTTTGTGGTCATGGTTTATAAATAATCTAATTAATATTCTACAGGAGATTAGAGGCCACCCATAAATTACCGCATACGAACTACATGATCTTTGGAGCCCTTCCCCCTCCCCGTCCTTGTCACAGGTGGTCATTTTCGTGATGTGTGACGTCGCATATTTTGTAATTTTAAATTAAACCTTATAATAGTACAGTGCGTAAAAAGACCCACCACATAGCCGTTATCTATGCATTCTGTACATCAAAATAAGTAACATTGAGCAAAAATGATTGCTGGGATACAACTTTTATTTTTGGTGCGAAATATCCGCTTGTTCCCAACGAGTCACACCTCAACGGGTAACAGTGTGACTCGTTGGGAATGTTTTGGATAATAATTCCCAACGAGTCACAGTTACTGTTACACTGTTACTCGTTGGGATGATCCCACCTTGATTTAGGGTATCATTTAAGCTATCACCAATTTAATTAGTTTTGTGTTTCTTAAATAATAGGGTTTGTCCTCAAAATAGTAGATCTGTCACCAAAATGTAGTCACCAAACAATGCAAAATCAGTTCCACAATAGCCGACGGAGTCCCGCTTCGCGGGACTCCTACTTCTGGGCGGTTTAAAAAAAAATAACCACGAAGGGGACGGCGGGGTCTGAAAGACCCCGCCGTCCCCTTCTAACCTAACCTGTCCGAGTCGGGGTGCCCCAAGTTGTACCAAATACCTGGGAACAATTTTTGTTTATCTGAGAACGAAAATATTTCGTGGCGATAGATGTATTGATACCCTAAATCAAGGTGGGATCATCCCAACGAGTAACAGTGTAACAGTAACTGTGACTCGTTGGGAATTATTATCCAAAACATTCCCAACGAGTCACACTGTTACCCGTTGAGGTGTGACTCGTCGGGAACAAGCTGAAATATCACTATTTACGGCAGCGCACAATGTAAAGCTCGCAAAACATTGTACTTACGGGTGCATGCAACATTACAGGAGTTGTGGGAATATTTAAATTTATTTTATAAAACTTTTTTTCGTGAAAAAAGTTGCCACTTTCAATATCTCCGTAACCAAAAGATTCTCAGGTATGGTCCAGTACAAAAAAATATATCACAATAACGGGAGTATAAGTGACTCTCGGCATCGTTAAGCATCATTTTACACCCCTTATTGATAGAGTTAGATTTCCGTTTTTTTATATACCTATATTGATGTATATCAATTGACGCCACGAAGCTTATGATTTGTTTCCTCCTTTGTCTCACGATGTCACTTTGTTGACCCTTAACGTGTGACGCCCCCCTCCCCCTTAACATGTGACGTAATTTATGGATGGCCCCTTAGTACCATGAAATTTTATTGCCATTGTAGAAGTTAGTTTGGTGCTAGCTAGGTACGTTGGGAATATTCAATTAGTCATCTTAAATGTATCAATAAGTTTAAAGCCTTTTTTGGGGCATACGAGTAAATGATAAAGTAGTAAGTAGAACATTTAAGACTTTGCTTCTCCTAAGACTTCAATTAAAATAATTTTACCCTAACAGCTTCTGTACAATTACATCAGCTCACAGATACCTTATACATTCTGAGTCAGGAATTTCCCCTAACTTGCCCTTTTATCCCAGCATGATCTACTTTAGCTGCACTTGAGTCAGTTCTGCACCAGTTTTAATAAAACCCAATTTTTCGAATGTAAACAAGTTACATCTCCAATATTTTAATACTGGATGAACCATTTTGTCATAGCAATAAAATTTCATAATACAAACTTTACAGCATAAACTCTATGGTCTTAAGACAAGCATACAAACAAGGCCAAGAACGAAGGAGAATACCAGTTTGAGGTTAGAGCCAATGTGAAGCCAATCAGGCCATTGGGACTTCATGGCTTGTTCCGGCTGTGTTGGAAGGAGAAGGGCGGCAATGCAACATATGCTGACTGCTACTGCCACTACGTTTACTGGTTGCGGTTCTCTATAATAGGAAAATATTTGGTCTTAGTACACACAAAAAACAACCTGCCTAGCTGCTATCAGTAATTATCGTGTACTTTAACCTAAGGCTTGCTACACATGTTCGGGTCGGCACATTCGATTCGGCAGTCTATATTAAACGAAAAAGCCGACCCGAAACAGTTACTAAACATATTCGACTTTCATTCGACTCGTGCCGATCGGCAAACTTCGTTCGGCATCTAGCCCTCGCTTAATCATGTTTGGCTCGGCTCGGCACAATTCGCGCTTATACGACCGGATTCTTCCCGAAAACATTTTTAGTTATTCGAAATTGCCACCCGGCTGTGCCGAATCATGCCAAGCCGAACATACGTATAGCTCCCATGAGAATTCAAGGCCAGGATACTGGTTACAGTTGCAGCAGTGGTGGAGCAGTGGTGGCCCAGTGGTAGCGGATGCGACTCATGAGTTATAGGTCGTAGGTTCAAACCCAGACAGGCGTTTTACTTTGTGTAAATTATTTCATCACCACTGCTGTCAAAATAGTGAAGGGAAACATCATGAGGAAACCGGCATGTCCTAGAACCAAAAATTCGAAGACATGTGACTGTGTGGATTACGGCCCACTCCCTCTCACCGAGGGGAGGGAAGAGGCCTATGTCCCAACAGTGGGAACATTATAGGCTGATTATGCTATTGGTTACACAGTTCAGAACTTTAACTTTAACTTTCTCTTACATTTTGTTACATCATTGTAGAAGCTCATCAAATGCATGTAAATGATTGTTGACAGATCAAGTTTGGAGCCCCACATAGGGAAAGGCCATTTTTTACTTCATTGATGAACCTAGCTGATATTACATCCACTGTCTGAGCGAAACAAATTTCCATGTGCCTGTGTCAAGGCCATTTTTTTTAAACTGCTGTTTTCCTTTGCTATGTTTTTGAAAGTCAGTACACCAATATCTGATAAGATTTTACATTATTTAAATTGATTATCTATTTTTTTTATCTGTTTTATTTTATCTATAATAAAGTAACATATAATTTTTCATAACAACAACAACAACCATTATTTTTGATAAGTTGTTGTTCTCTAATAAGTGAATGAACTACAAAACTGATCAATAATTATATTTTGTTTTTACCATTCTTATCAGTCTTGCTTACGTTTTAATTACGTAGAAAGATACGTTTTTGTTTTAAATAATTTGGTGTAGTTGAATGAAACAGTATATCCAAGAGTTCTAATACAACATTTTTTTATAGCACACTGGATTTTCAACTTTCGGTATTGAGTCGAGCATTGAGAATCGAACACAACGCATCCCAACGCATCGAAAAAACACACTGTTGGATTTTCAACTCTCGGCTCCAAGCAATGCGTTGAAAATCAAGTGCGTGATAAAAAAAACACCCGTATGAACCTGGGCTTGCAGTCTGTTACGTATTATGACATTATGACCTAAATAGTTTTATTACTTCTTTATGTTATCCTATTTTAAGTTTATTTATCTAGGTGAATATTTAAATACAATTTGGATAGAATAAATTGTATTAAATGGGTAAGTATGTACTCCATCTAGAGCATGAAACAATGATAAAGAATTGCTGACAAATGTTTTAATTTTTACAAAAAATTCAAGATTAGACTTGTTAACACTGCAGGCATAGGCCTATTGGCATAGGCCAAAGGGCGCTAGGCGCTATCGATGCAAGTACATGATGGGCCTATTACCTGATACCTACCAATTTAAATCCTTTATAGTTTACCTTGAAAAAGGATTTATATATCCAAATGAGGACAAAACAATGAACATATCTCCAATACTTAAGCTTTTTAAATTCCTAAAATAATTACTGAGTATATACTGACCTGTGGGTTGGGTGTTGACAGGGAGTGACTCGCGAATGTTCCTCAGTAGTGGGTCTCAAAGGACCCGCCCGAGCCACTAGTGGGTGGAAATTGTCTCCTAAGCTCTCCAGGTTTGTGTTTGAGGGCTCGCCTTCTATCAATTTTGTCAATATATCTCTTTTACCTAGTGCCTGCGAAACATGCAATTAATTGTGTTTTTCATTGAATGGATAATTCACATGAGTCAGACTCATTAATGTAAATAAAACTCAACACCTTGTTGAATTACTTAAACACATGAACTGTATCAACATCACCTATTTTTCAAGGAAATGTAGTATTGATAATTTTGAAAGGCTAATTAATTATTCATACCTGCTGGGTGTTTTTGTCATACATTGTTATCCTAAACTTTTCGACGGTGTCGCAGTGTGAAACAGATGGCTGTGTATAACGAACTACTATGTCGATGCAGCTCTGTGGAGCGATCACACCCTCAGGGTCGATCACTGTGAATTTCTTCGGAGACGTACATAGTACTGCAAAAAACCATATTCATACATACAAAAGTCTTTACGAGAATATTACGACACGTTTTAAATTTATACAATACCTTTGAAATTAACAGAGAAATCGTAAGGATTATATACAGTAAGTAATTGTTTATGAGTGTGACGAGCATTTAAATAGAATTCCAAAGAAACTGGAAACACGAAAACAGGGAAATTTTTCATTTTTATTTATATTTCGCAATCAACACAATAGAAAAACAATAACAATTTCACGATTGCACCACATACATACTGACAATGACGTTACATTGACAGTTTTAGTCACAGAACCTAATTTGTAATAAAAATGCCATAGCGTGAAAATAACTCGATTCTCGATGAAAAGTATAGTTGACAACTTTTGGCACGGGTGTCACTGGTATCGTTTGACCACCGACTATAAGAATTGTAACATTATTCAATTATATTAAAAGCAGTTATTTTACCTCTGATTTTGCATCACAGTGATCTTTATTCAATAAGGCTGCAATTTGGTTGCAGTCAGAGATAAAATAGCTATGAAAGGACTTCACCGATTGACTCACGGAAAATGTCAATGTAATTCTAATGAATTACATTGACATTTTCGAATTGCTTAATTTGACAGCTAATGATAATTATCTGGCAAATACTATAGCAATGCAATGCATTTTGCAAATTAGTGGAACTCTCTCGTTAGAGATTAGCATACCTATTCTTTGATGGAACTCCACTACACGGGTCACGGTGTCTTGTCTTCAGTGTGACCATATATGTGGCAGTTTCCTGCCGTTTTGGTAGGGTTGTCTTCCTATTTTAGCTTCCACCATGTTTAATTAAAGTTTTATATTATTGTCAATTTTTGGCAGTGCAATGTAAAAAACATATTTTCCATAATGGAATCTCAAAATATCGAAAATGGCAACCCTAAAAATAGGTCGTGTTTGTTATGTTTGTATCTGATTCAAATAAGAGCAATAATTTATGTAGTTATTTTGATAATCGTAAAACGAGTATTCTTTAAACGTTTATGGTGGATATTTCAATCAGTCCAATCAGTCCTAGATAGACGTAGGTACTTTAGTTTCGGTTCTGTTTTACGGCGATCGGTAGTTATTTCAATTTGAAGTTGCAGCAAATAAATAACACGAAAATGAGGCTAACTGCACTGTTTGATTTACATTTGACCTATATAATTTTAAAAGTAATGTAAAATAAAGGTGTTTATTTTTTTACTACTATTATACAACACTAAACAAAGTTGTATTTTTGTTGGAATTTTGTATTCGAGTCTTTGGCAAGATTTGGCAGCCCCAAACTATGGCAGAAAATGCGGCAGAATCGGTAATTTTAAGATGGTCACATTGCTTGTATTGTCAGTAATGAGTTAGTGTAATTACAAACAAAAATCATTGGAACCGTCAGGGTTTAATTAATGTTCTGTGATTGGAAATAGTGAAAACACAGATCTTAGCAACCAGGCCATAAAAATATTTAAACAAAAAATAGAAGCACAGAACATATTATATATTCTGACGGAGAATTGGAAGACATCTGATAAAAAATGCCCCGATGTGTTGTTACCGGTTGTAATAATAATGGAAATCATTCATTTCCTAAAGACTTACGACTAACAAAACTTTGGGAAAGAGCGATTAAGATACGTAATTTTACAGCTTCCAAAAATTCGAGGATATGTTCTAACCATTTTAAAGAAACAGACTATCAAGGATTAAGTGATGCTACAGGTTAGTATTATTACCTATAGTTGACTGCAAATCGTATTTCCTTGTATTGTAATCTTCTTCTTCTTTTGTTTTTTCTTTTTCTTCTTGTGTTGTTATCTTTCCTTGTTCTTGGATCGTAGCAGGTGGCGTTCTGTAGTTTCTGCCTACCCCCATGGGAAGAAGGCGTGAGTTTATGTATGTGAGTATGTGTAATCTTCCAAGAAAGTATGCGCTTCGGCAATCATCGTCTCTCTTCGGAAATAACTTTAAAACTTTTGAGTGACAGATGACGAGGTGCAATCGGAGTAGGTAATCACATAGATACACTTATATACGTAAACTCACGCTTTCTGCCCAGTAATAGTGTTCTGTGCTTGTTCCCAAGGGTGATAGGCAGAAGCTACAGAATGCCACCTGTTACGATCCTTACATGGTCCTTTTGCCTCATTTTGTTTCATTTAATCCCATAGATCACACACTTATGTATTAGGAAACAGGGAAAACACTTAATACAACTGCGAAATGATAGGTTCACTACCTATTACAAAACGTGGCAGTACTAAACTTAGAAACTTA
Organism: Griposia aprilina; assembly: GCA_916610205.1. NCBI lineage: Eukaryota > Metazoa > Arthropoda > Insecta > Lepidoptera > Noctuidae > Griposia > Griposia aprilina. The sequence goes on along the minus strand of OU744297.1, from coordinate 10,947,242 downwards.
GCCTCTGTGCAGGGTAATCTGTGGCGCGACATTCGTGGTAATCGGAAACACGAAGATCACCGAAGAGCATACCTTTTCTGGTTTAACTGTACTGTTAATTTTCACTTTTAGGACTACCTCAACAACACCGGTTTTTAAAAAAGACAGCAGTTCCTTCAGTATTTGTTTGGAACAAAGCAACTACTCCTACTGTAGCTGCTAGGCCGCAGCGGTATACGCAATGTTCCTCAAAAAAAGAATTGTGTCTGCCTACTTCACAACAACTCTCTTTCGGTGATGCCACACAAGTTGTGACTGAAAAAGCAGATCATAGGGTATATGTGTTCTGTTCTGAACATTTACCTGAAGTTCCTGACCATCAACATGAAATGGAAGTAACACCTGCTGATCTTAGTGCAACACCTTCTCAAAAAACAAGCTCAACCCAAACACCTCCCATGTTCAGACTATTTTCATCTGGGGATGATATGTTGTCTGATGCAAGATCAGTAATATGTCAGGCAAGATTAGAAAACTTTAAAAAATTTAACTTATACCTTATAGAGGAATTCAAATAATTAATTCAGCAACTAGGGAAAAACTTTAAAGTCTTAGGCCCATATTAATAAACGTTCCTCAGCCCAAGAGGTCGCACTTGATAACAACCTTGAGATCTTTGTGTACTTAAGTTATGGCTTGGGTTTACGTTATCTGCCGAGTGATGGACTGATTAATAAACTGAACTCTACACTTAAGTATACAATAGGTGTGTGTACTCGAGATGCGTAAACCTTAGGCAGTCCGTGACTTAAGGTCGTGATTAGTAGCGCGAAACATGAAGTTTGAAAAATTTTTGGGTGACGTTAATTATTACGATGAAATAGTTTACCTACTATGACGATATTCTATGACCGGTTTTATGTTACAGCATCATTTCAGGTAGGTACCTATCTGCCTATGTAAATATTGTAAATACATTTATCATAAGTATAATTTATTTCATTACTCTAAATAGGTATAACACAAAGCCATTAAGTCCACAAATGTACTTCTTTAGTTGTATAATGTTTAATAAATAAATAAACTTTAAAAGTAGTAGGTACCATGTAGATCCAATTAATCTAATTTTAAAATCCAATATATTTATGTGAAAATGTAATTTAATAAATTCATATTTCAGTTTGTTTGTGGGACCTAATACATTTATCACAACCTCAGGGGCGTAGCTAGCGCCGTATTAGCCGTATCAATTATACGGGGCCCCCAAGCTACAGGGGCCCCCCGACGCTAAGTGAAAATTGGTAAAATATATTCTATTGTTAATTATTCTTATTGTTATGAGGCCCGTAATGAATGAGTACCTAATGAAAAAAATCAAATGAGTGAAATTTGCTTGTGGCTTCAAAGTCAAAGCATTTATTTCAATTAAACCATTTACATTTGAATTGTCAAGGGGTCGGTCAGTTAGAAAGATGAAGCTAGTTAGTTGCCCAATCCAAAGCGTAGTAGGGTATCTTTGAAGAAGAACGGGCAAGAAACTCACAATAATAGCTATACTTTCCAAGTCAGTGTGTTATTTTGTTAAATCAATACCTAGGGTAGGTATAGTTTTTTGAAGCTTCGCTGTAGTCGCGTAAAAAGGGCCCCCAACAAATTTTGATACAGGGCCCCGTTAGGACTGGCTACGCCACTGCACAACCTACAGCATCAAATATAATTTTGGGACATAAATACACTTTTTTTTTACTATTTAAGGCTTTCTTGGGTAGAAAACAAGTTTATAATGTGGATCAGCGCTATCCATTAAAGTTTTAACAAAATACAAGTATTTCAATAAATCTTTTGAGGGGCTGATCTTGGTAACTGACTACCGGTAACTGTTTTCATGTGTTTATTAATTAGCAATGATCTTGAGATGCTGATATCGTAATAATGGCGTATCAAATGATTACGCACTTGAGCACGTCATTGAGGAACGTTTATTAATACGGGCCTTAAACATTTGTTTTCATGAAAATGGTTTACTCATTTGATCTTCTAAATAGTAGATACAACCATGTCCATTTCATTCTCGATGCATTTCAAGAAACACATGGTTCAATGCAAAGCCAACTAGATTTTCTGGTCTTAGCCAGCCCAGAATAACCAAATCATACTAAATGGACATCACAATCATCACCATCATTATAATTATAATCATTAGGAACATTTTACACAGTAATTTATAAACAAAAACAACAGTTTCCGGTTTAAATATTTTATTGAATAAATACAAAATCGTCTAATTGTATTTATTTATATTTAGTAATTACGATAGAATTAAATGGTGAAACACATAATTACAGATAGCAAATTGGAAATAACTTGATAGTGTATAAATTATTCTTTATAAAATTATAGTCAAAGACCTTAACAAAATGTATTAACGGGGCTACTTACATTTGCCACTTGCCATTCACGTTTTAGGCTTAATATAGCGCGCGCGAGCTTAGGGCCCTAATAGTATATATTCTAGCACCTGATTAAGCTAAAATAAATCGCTTAATATTGTGGAAGGTACAAAAAACTAGTTTACAAACAAATCATTTAATGAATAAATAAGTACCTAGGTGTTATTTTTTGTTTTATAGGAACAGAAAACCAATTGAGCTTTGCAGATGCCAATTATACCCAGGATAACAATTTAATTAGAAAGGATATGGTGGTCAGAAATAAGATATTGTTTATAAAATAGTTCTATTCCATCATTATTGTGCCATATTTAGAGAGCATAATTATGTACAATGAAATATTAATGAACTAACTGACGAAATGTAGGTGTACTATAGGCTACACTTCCGCCTAACTAACTCTTCGGGAATTACAGGCGTTATGTTATTTATGTATTAATTAACAGACAGACAAGCGTACAGTTCGCGCAAAACTTTATGAGCCGTCTGAACGTAGGCCCGAGAACGAAACCGCGCATGGGACAGTTGAGTGGGAGAGAGAAAGTTCCCTCGAACACCTATATTATGCATACTGCGCAGTCACTCGCTGCAACTTCCGAGAGCTCATAAAGTTTTGCGCGAACTGTACATAACACGATAATGCAGAGCTATAAAAATGCGGTTAGCATTATAATGTTCTACAATGGAAACTCAGAAGATCTTGTAGTCATTAATTTTTAGTTTTTTATTAATGTTTTCTTAATTTGTATTTGATCGGAGTTGTCCTAATTGGCAGTCTTAAATTTTCATCAATTCAATCAAATAAGTTTTTGCATCAAGGTTATATTCGATTCAATGTTTATAGGCTTTGTACCTGGGAATTTCAAGGGTAACCGGGTTAGTGTATCAAGTAGAGTCACTGCCTGTGTCAGAGGTGTCAAAACGAAACTAACTTTTGACGCGGTAGGACGTATCTATCGATTTAAATCTGTGCCGCTGTCATAATTTTCATGACAGCTGTCACTGCGGGCGTTATGTGCGGTCGCCGATTTTCTGGGAAACCGTAGTCTAATGCGTTGATCAGACAAGCGGCCTGCGGTGATGTACAGTTGTAATGTACCATCGATCTGGTAAAGATGGAACTATTCAAACACACGCGGTACACTTGACTACTGCCCGCCACTGCGCCCGTCACCGCCACCGCGACTGTCTGAACAACCCATCAATTTACGACGGACAGTCCTTTCACAGTTATTTTACTTTTATCCCTGAAAGCAGCAACCAAACAGCAACTTTAATGTAACGAAAATACAGATCATTGTGATTTTGAGAGACTTGTCAGTGGCGGCAACCAAACAGCAACCTTATTGTAAGCAGAATAAAGATCACTGTAATTTTGACAGTGATGCAAAATCAGAGGTAAAATAACTGCGAAAGGACTTTATAAAGTTCGAACAAAGGTCGTACTGAGCTTTAACCCATTGACCACTTGGTTTTATATCATTGCCGTGCCCCCAGCGCCCAGCTCATATAGCGACAAATAAATACCTACGACGAATAGGGTCGTGCAATGAAAGCAAAACAAACAGTCAGGTTCTCAGTCTTATAAATATGACTCAGGCGGCAAGGGCACTAACACATCTGTCGTATTAATACGACTCGGCCGGTCAATATGTTAATACAGTGCGCCTAGTATATTTAAGACTTCAATGTAGCGCTTATAGCTTGACATTTATTGGTAGGGATATAACATGGCGACAGCAGGGTCTTCCGTCTCGAAGGTAATGAGGACATCTTTGAACTTATCTAGGAGCTGCATCAGCTGTGATCGGCTCACGTTCTCCATAAACATTATCTCTTCTAAATGCTGCTCGCCTCGGAAGTAACCTGGAAGAATAATAATATACATTTAAGTCTAGTCTAAAACTAGCGACGCGCCCCTGCTTCGCACGGTTTTGCGACTTAAAGCGGTACCCCGACCAAAACCTTGCCATAGTGCGTTATTCAGAGGCTATTAACTCATTCACTATGGGTAATAAACTACATCTAAAAGCACATTATTAATGTTCGATATCCTATCATCACATTGCACGTTCTTATTTGGTTTTATGTGTTATAAATACATTTAAAATCTCCTTGTAAAAAAGGGACTAAAATTATTGATTGCATGCATCTTTTGCTAAAGGTGACGTTCTATTAATTTGAGGATAACACTAATGGATAGTTAATTTAAAAATCTATATATTTCACGTTTTATTTTATTTCAAAACATCGCTTGTCTTTTTTTTTTTTTTGTGAATTCTATGATAAATGAGCGTGCGCAGGGAGCGAGACAGAGCGAGACTCAGCGACGGGACAGAGACGGACCGAACGCTCAAGGTCGTTTGGTCGGGGAAGCGCCTTAACAAAACATCGACATTTCTTTATTATGTGTAAGTCTAATATTAAGGTTTTATACACTTAAGCCTTTCGAATTAAACTCTAAATGATGTTGCAAACCGCATCAAAATCATTGCGTAGTTTAGAAGAACAACGCGATCACGCAGACGACACAAAAAATTACTTTAATTTTTAATATGTCTATGTAAATATAGATATTGAGGTTTGATGATCACCTTGAAGAGGGTGTTTGCTATGGTGTCTTTTTTTTTTCGCAAGTTGAAGACTAGTGTGCGCAAGATAAGTCTGCGCGCGTCTTTGACCTTGAAGACTATATCCTGCCAACACTTTTAATCACTTTCGGCACAATTATGGCGATTATTTAATTTGGAAAACACAGAACACAGCACACTCTTGACAACTGATATAAACGTCAAGATGGCGGCAAACGATTATTTCCGATTTCGGCCACGCGCAGACTTATTTGGCGCGCACTCAGAACGGATTTGGCGTGCGGGGTGTTTTGGTACGTAAAATCTGTTGCATGGAATGTTTGCTTGGTGGCGATCATTTAGGTTTATCACGAAAACCATTGCATTTAGAAGTGTGAGAACTATAGCCATCCTTTTTTACTTGAACATTATAGTATCTTTATTAAGTATCAGTCAAGATTACTTTTCTTCTCATATCTTTTACTCATCATCGTCTGCCTAGCTTTTTCCCCGCCTGCCTTGGGGTCGTTTCCCAGTCCAACCGGATGCAGCTAAATACCAGTATTTTACATGGAGCGACTAACTATCTGACCTCCATAACCCAGCTGGGTAACACGATACCCTTTGATAAGATTTGTTGTATTTTACTATTTTCTGAAAAACATCCCTTCATTCAAATTCTCCAGTAACTTTTTTACCGTTTTTATGCAACTGTGCCAATAAAAACAGATCATCAGTATGCTTCGAAGCGGGTAAAGTGGCAAGCGCTCTGAAGTGAACGTGTCGAGTAAAGACTATCGTTGTAACATTTACAAACAAAAACCGCCCTTACTGCTCCGTAATAAAGGCGCAGTTGTCACATGGACAGGTGGTTGACTGGTCAAGGGCTGTAGTAAAATACATACATATATACATAAACTCGCGCCTTTTTCTTACGGGGTAGGTTAGAAACAACAGAACGCCACATAATACCATCTTTACATAATCCTTTTGCTTCCTATAGGTTCATACATCTAAACATCATCAACTTCATATAAATATTTTACATCCAGTAAAATACCTTTCTTGTGCAACTGTGCCAGTAACAACAGATCATCGGTGTTCTTCGAAGCCGGTACAGTGGCAAGCGCGACGCGTTCCTCTGAAGTGAAGGTGTCGAGTAAAGACTCTGTAGTAGCCGGCTCGTTCGGTATGCGACATGCGTCCACCATGTCACAGCTCGCTGGGACGTTCCACACCGTTGGCGGTTGGAAGCTGGAATGGGACAGAAACTTCAAATTAGTATTGAAGAATTGGTATGTTTTATTTAGAATTGGCCAAGCTTAGGCCGAGAACCTCAATAGTTTCAAGCATTAAGGGGGATGCGCCTAGGTAGCCCGCGAAATTCAAATTTTCTTACGTTTTTTGCAATTTGCAGGTCAGTATCAGGTTATATGGTGATCTAAATATGATTCGCGACCGTATCTAATATGGCTTTACAGAATTATAATCATTAGAATCAGCAATACTACTCCTTAAATTAGAATTGCCCTCAAATGTCATGATTTCATGAAATAGCATTCAATAGGGTAATATGAACTTATAGAGATGTATTGCCGATTCTAATGATTATAATTCCGTAAAGCCATATTTGTTACGGTCGCGAATCATATTTTAATCAAAATACAACCTGACAGTGACTTGCAAATTGCAAAAAACGTAACAAAATTTGAATTTCGCGGGCTACCCTGAAGCTTCCGCCTTAATGAAAACTAGTTTCAACCAATCAAATGGCTAAAAACTAGTTTTGAATAATGCTCGAGTCTTGAGTGAGGTTTTGTAATACGGCCCTTAGAATAGGCGCATGTATTTAATCGAACCTCAAATAATTCCCATTTTGATTTCCTAAAAATATGATTGAACACTGTAATAATTATATTGAATGCGCCTCTTTTTGTAAACCTTAAATAATTCCTATTTTGGGGTCCTAAAATACTAAATAGCCATGTAATTGCGACCAATTCGGCTCGCGCGCGGTTAATCTCAGTTCTAACCTTACCCGTTTGGTCGACGTACCCTAGCTTAGTTACTGCGACCAACTGTGAGGAAAGGTCGGAAACTTAAAAGAGCGTAATTTATTTAAAAAAACAGTATGCTTCATTAGAAGCCCAAGTCGTTTTTAAGAGGATCAGTTAAATATTTTCCCTTAGAATACTGATTGGGGAAGTTCACCCACACGAAGAGAACTCAAAATGGCTCTGAATAATATCAGATGACTGAACAAATGTAATGATACTTAAAATCAATGTTCGTAGCAGTTGAAATTGCGGTCAAAATGTGGGAGCGAGACGACACGATACTCAGTATAGAGTTTTCAGACATCCTATACAAAATATTCACTGTACTAATCACACATTTTAGGACCGCGACTGCCACGAGTCTTGGCGTTTAGTATACGGCTCCCAAAATTGAATTAAACGTCGATAATGCGCCAAGGACTTGTTTAGGTACAGTCAGTCAACAGCTGTTATAAACCAATAAATAAAAGCTTGTAAAAAGTAAAATAAAAATATCGTACCTCATCTCACTCTGCAACTTCAAATTCAAAGATACGCCATTCTTCTTTTCAGTTCCATTGACCATTCCATTAGTTTTCAGTCGCGGTGATATATCCTGATCACTCTCAAACTTATCTTCATCACTGCTCGTATCCTTATTTAAAATTGCTTCACTATCCTTCAAAGATAAATCCGACAACCTTGAAGGCAGACTTTTTTTATCCGAATCAAATTTTTCAATAGACAGGTTTGATATTAACTCTGTCTTCGCTATTTCTGTGTGTCCATTTTCTAAAATTTCGTCTTTCCCGTTGACGCCATTGATAGTACCATTCATATTGTTAGATATGCCACTATCAACTGAATTCCCTTGTATTTTTTTCTGTACTTTTTCCTTAGCATCGTAATCACCGTTTGTGTTTTGTTTAATTCCGTCTACGACATCTATGCCGTCATCGAAAGAATGGTTTGCAGAGTCGCCTTCTCTGAATTTGTCGTATTTAGTATGTTCTGATTCTATGACTATAGGTTTGGTGTGTGAGAAGTCTGTTTGGTTTAAATTGTTCTCTGTTGGGTAGTCTTCGTCGGAGTCTGGGAAAGTGTTTGTAGTTTCTCTGGGTTCGACGGGTTCGGGAACATTGAGCTGCATTTGGTTGAGGGAGGAGAATGAAACGCTGCAGGACTGGTTGAATACGTCGTGTTTTTCACAGTAGTATTCTTTACCATCTGTAAATAAAAAAAAAAAAACATTTTATATTTTAGGTTATAAAATTATAAATTGTTGTTGCTTTTATACTAAATACGCTGTCTAATACCGAATTCAGTGTGTAACGCTGGTAGTAAATTGTGCAATTTAGGTATAGTGATCAGGAGGCATGAAGGTGGCTTTGACAGACCATTTCAGGCTCTTGATAACTAGTACGAATCTGAATTATTACTCTGGGAACTGCTTGATTCGAAGGCAAACGTCACGCTTGTAACCCCCGAAGGGTAAGGCAGATGTGTACTTATAGTAAAACCCACATTTGCCACAGTTTTTTCAGTTCCATGTAATAGCGGGCAAGCCTATTGCCATCAACCGGGCACAAATCCAGACTCCAGGCTGCTATATTGAGAAAATTCCTGATGGAATACCCATTAACACGTTGCCCAAACAATTATTATATCAAAACCATACCAAATCCAATTAGAAAGCAAAAAGCACATCATACCCGGATCCCGTCCCCAATGCGGCGAGTTGAACTGCACATAGGTGTGCAGCTGCAGTAACAGTCGCCGCCTCAACAGCCACGCGACGCACCGCGCCAGCCGCGCGCCTCCGCCGCCGCCGCCGCAGCCGTTACGGGACACGTACCATAAGGGAGCAGGCAAGGAGAACTCGCTAAGCATCTGGAGAGGACACACAGGTACAGTCTTTGAGTCAAGTCTTTTATATCTTCGTCAGTTTTCAAATTATTTCCTTTACGAAGTCAGAACACTTCATAATAACCGTTTTTTTATGTTAATTTTCTATAATTTTACTTCGTTTCAAAGTAAATTCAAATTACCTTGGTCAAAGAGAGCAACACAACATAATTATGGTGGATCAGCAATATGAGAAATTTCATTTTGACTTTGACATTTGATTGACTAGGCTATGTAATCTATCTTGTATCTGGGATAAAAATGTAGGTAAAAATCTTTTTAAAAACAAGCTTTTATTGAACTAAATAAAAGTTACGTTAACATAAAACTTTAATATTTTCTTCAAAGCTTGCGGCTTATCTTAAAGTGTAAGAAGGACATTCACGCCTCAAGCTTTTAAGAAAATATTAAAGTTTTATGTTAACGTAACTTTTATTTAATTCAATAAAAGCTTGTTTTTAAAAAGATTTTTTACTAACTTTTTTTTTGTACTTTTTAGCATTAGAATTTCTTAAATATCAGTTATATCACCTTCTCTTGAAAGGTACTTGTAAAGACAAATCGAAAGAACCCAAACGCGCCTTTACACAAGTCATGGTGTGAAGCCATCCGAGTTGCACTATCGAAGTCATACTCCACTTTAGCATGGGCTGTCATAATAATTTAATGAATACTTATACATTTCGTGCCTATGCTGTTGACCACTGAGGAGTTTTCTCGTATGGAGCCAGTCCTGGGTGCAGCAGCCAGATTATGGTACACTTTAGAACAAGCTATCATAATTTGTATGCATATAAAAATTTGTGTCTGCTGTTGACCGTTGAGGAGTTCCCTCGACTGGAGCCAATCCTGGGTGCAGCAGTCAGGTCATGGTGGACTTTAGAAGGAACTACCATAATTAAATGCGTATATTAAATGTCATGTCTGCACCGTTGACCATCATAAAAATACATTGTCATCCAGAATAAGCGTGTATACCAAATTTCAGCTCAATCGGTTGAAGATAAATGATTTAAAATCCAGTTGCAAGATTCCACCAGGACAAACATATATCCATGGCAAGTTAAATAAAAGCTTGTAAAAAAAACAATCAATCAAAGTCCGCAGTAGTAAAATGGGTCGCAAAAAATTGTCAGTCTACCAGTGTCGCATTTTTAATCTGGTCTGACAGAGGTAAAATTACTGTGAAAATCATGTATAATGCTGAGTCGGTAAAGCAGATTCTATCGTGCAATGAGCAGACTAAAAAAGCCCCTAACGTGACAAACATAATTATGATCTTACTGTACATGGTGTAAATTGCAAGTGCAGTGAAGTAAGATCATCTTTGCACCTAAAAGATATCCCTTGCTGGAAATAGGATACCCCAACTCAATACTTGCCATAACGATCGACCTGCGCTGTCCGCATTCAAAGGATAATCGTAGCCATTGCTTGGTTCTCAGGCTACCTCATTGGAGGACTTGTTACAAACATGAGGAACTTGTGTTTGATCATTATGTTCCCTTCAAAATGGTTGAGCTGAATGGTGCTGATTCATACGTCAAGTCCGTGAACGGGCGCACGGGCGCCGTCAGTAGGGACTGGTCATCCTGGCTGCCACGGCTTATTTTAATTTAAATTTTTGAATTGTTTTTATTTTTTTTATTACGCCGCTTTTAACGTGCACGTCTTTCTACATCGTTCTCACATGTATAATTTCAACATGATGTAACCAATTTTTTTTGTAACTATATGTTGATTTAAGCATTGCTACATTACGACTTGTGACGAATCTACCAGTTTGATCTTTTAAGTAGTTCCTATTCAAGCCTTATGCTCAGTAGCTATACTCGCGTTTTAATAAACCATTATCTGATGACACTTAAAACTATACTTCGGTTACATACCTGTAATAAGCACAATGCAGGAAACTCCTTCGCAAACTCTTCGACCAACGGTGAGTGTATATGAACGTTAGCGCCCGGTGCTACCACGTAAACATTGCTCTCACATAGCGGATAGATCACTGTCGCTTTCGCCCAATATACGAGGTGGCCTGTTAGTTGGGATACCTGGAGAAAAAAAATAGTTTTATTTTTAAATAAAATGCACCAGTGCACAACACACATTTGTGGTCATAAGAAAATATTAAAGTAAGGTGCATACATGTTCACAAGATAAGAATTCAGCGTAATATTATCTATTCACAGCCATTCGACATGTTGTTGAATTGAAAATGACACATTTTTTGCCATTTAACAGCAAATAGCTGTGGGAAGAATGGCGGTCGTCTGTTTGATTGAAAATTTTCGGGTTTTGGATTTCTGAACAGCTTTTAGAGGACTCTTGATAACATTGATTGATGTACGATTCGGCACGAAAGCGTATCGCACGGTTGTAAATAGCTATGCTGGGGATTCTCCCTCATCCACTTGATCCACTGCATAATTTGAGATGGAGCGACGTGTATACAAAAACAGTTTTTTTTTGGCTCAACAAGTCTTTCTTACTTTTGGATTGTTTATCTGAACTCGTAGCTGTCTTTATCTCTAGGGTGTAACGCATTGACGCGTCATTGCTAACGTCGCCATTTTTGCATGTTGCATTCTATTATATGACAAGGTTTTAACCTGCGTGGTTTAGAACTATAGTCAATGTTTTTATGGGCCCACATGAGACTGTTCAACACAATGTTATTTATGTGTTTACCTGTTTTAACGTTAAATCAGCTTCAATGGCGAGTGTCTGCAAGCTCTTCAGCGGGCTATATAGTTTTATCAGTCTTAGAAGTGCCGAGCTGCTGTCCAACGGTATTGAAGCTAGCAAGTCGTTGGGGTTTACCTTAAAAGTTTTAGAATACAGGGTCAAATTAAATTGGCTAGCGAAACTCCGCAGACGTGATGGGTATCGACATCTAAATACGATATCATAATATAATTATATTACAAGTAAAAAGAGGTAGATATACGCGCTCCGCAAGTGGCACTTCAAAACTTGGGCAAAAAGGCATTGAATATTTTTATATGGAGCCTGACATACCTACTATAGAGGTATGAGGAATAGGGTGTAAAGTTCACTCATACCTCCATAGAAAAGGGTGGATCCTCCGACTAGACGGGTGTTGTGTCTGGTGAGCAAGATGTAAACAAGTTAAAAAAATATGGATGTCACGTAATCAACTTTGAACGTTAATATCTCGGAAACGTGACACTTTACGGGGTTTACTCTTAGTATGTTTTCTGTTTTGCATTGATGTCAGCTATCGATTTATGTAGTTTTCCGCGTTTCCTGCGTGGACGCCATTAAAAAAAAAACCGGCTAAATGCGAGTCGGACTCGCGCACGAAGGGTTCCTTACCATTATCTATAAAAACTGCAAAAAAAAAAACTTGTCTGTTGTATGGGAGCCCCCTTAAATATATTTTTTATTCTTTTTTTAGTATTTGTTGTTATAGCGGCAACAGAAATACATCATCTGTGAAAATTTCAACTGTCTAACTATCACGGTTCATGAGATACAGCCTGGTAACAGACGTACAGACAGACGGACGGACAGCAGAGTCTTAGTAATAGGGCCCCGTTTTACCCTTTGGGTACGGAACCCTAAAAACAAAAGGGCGGACAGTAGGTATGCCACGGACCTTCCAAGCCCTTTCTTCGTCTTGTCTGTTTTTCGCCCCCAATGCTATAGACATGCAGTCCTACTCCCACGTGTCATCTAATAAGTAGGGTGACATTTTTCGAATGTTGAGTAGGTGTAGGTAACTATCGACTTCTTTTTACTTAAAATTTCATTGGCCAAGAGTGATGTATTAACAGAAATATTATAAGAGCGCCTTTATGGTCACTTTATTTTCTTTTTTTGACTACTTACCATAAGCAATATTCCATGATAAGGTCGTAGTTTTTGTAAGCATTTGTCTATAGTTTCGGGCTCTATGATCAATCCTCTATTGTGTATTTGGTGAGCTTTGTGTGGCAAGCAGAAAGACAGTAACACCCACTTGTTTATACGAACTTGAACTATACCTGAAAATAAGAAAAAGAAAAGGATCTATCAAGTGCAAGTTCTACGAACTAGAACTTTAGGCCTGTATAATGGTTCCCATGACAAAAAATATAATGCTCAAACAAAGGGCAGCAATTTCTAAACGTGTGTAGACGCATGTGTACGCTAGCTTTTGTGAACGGTTGTTGAAGAATCTGTAAGCGCGCGCTTCAGAAGCGCGTCAGCTGGCGTTGTCATGGAAACTATGCCTAATGAATTCATTATTTTTACTAGCAGGGCTTCCAAGTTTGATTTGTAAAACTCGAGGTAGCCCAATAAAATCATAAAGGTTGCAACTACTTTAAGGTCTTAAGGTTGGCTGTAAAAGATCACTTTTAGCGATAAGACCGCCCATTGTGTTACCCTATGAAAAAATTTCTACATATATATCTGTAATTTTTATGGTGTACATAATAAAGAGTATTCTATTTTTATTCCGCAAGGTACACTTGTAAATATAATTATGCATTACACAACTAGTGATCATGTGATGTGTAATAAAAAGGGATTATGTATACTAAAATGACGCAAAATATCGATCATAATTACGTAATGTAATGACTACATGATTCACTATGAGAATGCACAAATGCACTTGCATTATCATCAATGATATACTGATTATAATAAACTATGCAACATACCTGAATGATTCAATCTATTTTACATATCTGTGGCCTGCTGCAAGAAGGGCGAAAGTCCGTTTTTGTGAGAAGTGTGATTTTACTGCCAACATTTTATTTTCCTATGATATTACTATATTCCTGTTTTACTACACTGGCCCTTTTTGAAATATGTTTTTTTTTTTAAATAATTATTTTCGTTACACTTAAGCCCTTTTAGCACACATAATATCACAGGAAAACAAAATTTTGGCAATAAAAACACACTTCTCACAAAAACAGACTTTGGCCTTTCTAGAACCGGGCCGCGTATTTCCATTTCCGTGTTTATTAGGAGGCAGTACTGTCTTGAAACACGCACGGGTTTGTCGCGCTAACTGCCTTTACAAAATCGTGTTCAACCCAAGGCACGTATCCTCCAATCGCGCACGGGTTTGCAACGCCAACTGTTCTTCTAAACACGTGTTCAATTCGGTTAGGGTTAATAAGCAGGTCGACGGAGCCCCGCTTCGCGGGGCTCCTATTTCTGTCTAAAGGGTTTAAAGGAACCTAACCAACCGAACCTCGGGGTGCCCCTGATGTCGACCTTCTATGGTTAGATTTGGTGAGCATTTATCCATTTTGGTAGGCAATAAGAATATAAATACAACACGTACAATTATTCTGATGAGTAATGATAATTATTTTGGAACTTAAGGCGTTGTTCTTTAGGCACCTCGGTATAGACAGGGTTTATTTTATTTGAAGTTAACATATTTTACTTTGGTACTTACACACGATTTTGTTAAACCTTACCCAGCGCCACTTGATCACAAAGGCGTGCTCAGTTGACGCGAATTGAACACGGGATCGTAGGATTCCGTAGTAAAACAAAAGCGTGTTGATTTCGCGAGACCGGTGTCGCCAGTTGAACACGGAAAGGGAAATTACGCGCGAACTTCATGGCTAAGTTCCATGCATCGCCTTGAACACGTGTTTGGAAGAACAGTTGGCGTTGCAAACCCGTGCGCGATTGGAGGATACGTGCCTTGGATTGAACACGATTTTGTAAAGGCAGTTAGCGCGACAAATCCGTGCGTGTTTCAAGACAGTACTGCCTCCTAATAAACACGGAAATGGAAATACGCAACCGGGCCACAGATATATAAGTCAGCCTTTTCCCAACTATGTTGCAGTCAGCTTCCAGTCTAACTGGTTGCAGCTAAATACCAGTATTTTACATGGAGCGACTGCCTATCTGACCTCTACTATCCAGTTACTGGGTAACACGATACCCTTTGTTAAGACAGCTGTAAGACTTGGGCTTTTGCTACCCGCAACAACTGTCAAAGATCTGCAAATGACAGCCGGGACCAACAGCTTAACGTACTTTTCGAGGCACGTAGGGGCCTCGATATGTAATGGTTGGCCACCCATCCACGAATCCACCGCCGCAAGCTTAGCTTAACCTTTTATCGACCCATGCGGCTGTTATTATTTAGCCACGAGCTCCTCTATTTTACGTAAGTTTAAAAAAGTTATATTAGTACAACACCCGATTTCCACCAATTAGTTAGCGCTTGATTCATCAGAATAGATTCACTATGAAAACAGACAGCAACACTTTCGCATTAATATTATTAAGGGAATAATACATGGACTAACCAGTACTACTAAGTTCTTCAAACACAGACTTCATGGATCTCGCCAGTGAGCTCCGTTGAAGTATGAGGTGGAACGCTGACTTAGGTGTGGTATCTGCACCATTCTCACTGCTATAGGTCGCTGAACTGACTGAATGACGGAGATTATCTTCGTCATCGTCATTGTCGCCATTCATTTCACTGTCTAAAGCTGATACTTCGTCATGAGCTGCCAACTGTAAACAATTTAAGATAACACCTAAGTGGTTACTTCTACAACTTACAAAGAACAGCAATGTAAACCTTATATACATCGACAATTCTACACTAATATTATAAAAAAAGGTAATGTTTGTGAGTTTGGACACAACAGGAGGTAATCTCCGAATCTACTCATCCGATTTCAAAAATTCTTTCACCAATATTTAGAATGGAACTTCAGGGTGGACATAGGTTGTATCCCGTTAAAATAAAAGCATTCGCTTGACGAACAAACCGTTGTAAGCGAATGCGTTTCTTATGAATGCTTTCTATAGAAAAGTTGTAGAGTTACATAAGCTTGTAAAACAGTCCGTGACGAGACATCAAGGATCGGGTTATGTTAAGGTTAATTGAACAACTGATTTAAAAAATAAACTGTTGGGGGTAAAGGAGGACCGGACAAAATGGTCACCACGACCAATAACAACCAAACATAATGTCACTAGATATGCATTTAAATATAGAGCAATAACTACTATAGCGGTTCATTTCAAATCGCTCTGTGAAAAAAGATATGGCGATGTTTCGTAAGGAAGTATCTGGACGGTAGATAACGGTTATACTTGAATAATTAATCACTTCTAGTGGTCTTAGTTTGAATATTCGCAAATGTATGCATTCCGATGATAACAAAATAATATGGTACCATCGAGCTGGTCAGATGATCACGTAAGAACTTTGCGACAGCGAAACATCTACTCCTGAGCGGGTGCGCCGTGAGCCGGCGCGGCGCACCGTACACGACATCGTGCCGTTACACGGCGGCGACGCCGCGCCATGGTGATGTGTCCAGGCCGTAAGGTGTAAAAAATGTTTACCATTATTTTCATTTCTTCAGTCAAATAAGAACACCTCTTTTCTTCGTGTCTCAGTGCTTTTCCCAGTCTTTTGCTCAAATCATAATAGCACTTCACTGAAAAAAGAAAGATACCAATGATAATGGGTTATCATAAAAGAAGGCATTACAGATTTATAATTTTACCTGCAAGAGTTGGTTTGAAACATTTGTATAAATTATTGTCACTTTTGTGTTACATGACGAACTAGATTAGGAGAATCATTATCCTTAAAAAAATGGTTGTCTGTAAAGTCGGTTTACGGACGATAATTTTACGTGATAACGTCATCGGCTCAGGCGGAACGTGACAATGAGTCATGCTTTTTCGTGCGTGCAGCCGGCGATCATCGATTTATAAGGCGTTATCAAGTCAAAATCAATTGAAATAAGCACCTCAACTGAACTTACCAACAGAATGACTTGCGGAAGCCTGTAGTGCAAACACAATATTAATAAGGATCATGGTGGCGGTATCATCCTTGTTTGTCCTGTACGGCAACAATGTAGGATGTCCTACAAACCTTACATCATTTACTTTAAGCTCAAACTTTCTGTTACAAAGCTCTGCTTTCACTGCAAATAGGGTTGACAGCATCTCATCTGTGAAGCCACTTAGCTGACCTATAAAAAAAAAATTGCGGTAAGTTTAACAAAAAAAAAAAAAAAACTCTTTATAAATATTGGCAATCAGTAGATGAGTGATTAAGTGTGTTCAGTGTTGCTGATAAATGTAGGTACAGTGACAAAATTAATACTCAATACTCAATTTATATTTATTGCTTCCACATGTGAACTTAGTTGGTAGGTAACAAAATATGACCATTGTGGACCCTGTCGGGCACTGCAAAAGTCGGAGAGAGGTAGAGGGCTTTTATTTGACTACTTAGTTGTTAGTTACTATAATTATAATTATTGTGATTATTTTATACAACATGTAATTTAAAATTTGTCATTTAAATATTCATTGATACTGTAATAGCATTTTACTAATAGAAATCGTTTTAATTTATTTGTGAATGTATTAAATTTTTGTTCTTCTTTAATTTTTTGTTCTTCTTTTCTTCTTTAATTATGTCTTTGCCTAGTATTTGTGGAACCAAAAGTGTGATTATGCTTGTTAATCTAATGATGTTGTAAATGTTACATATATTAAGATTTATTAAAATGGATTTTTTGGACTCCTATGTTATTTACATTATAATTATCTTATAGCCATGCTTATAAAGTCTGTGTCAATATGTGGGCATCAGTTCATAGACTAATATATATATAATCATCAGTTGTCTCTGTCCATAGTTAACAATGTAGTAATTATCAAACTATGCAAAGTTTCTTAGTTAAGTACAGAAAGTACTAGACTTCATATTTACTGTAAGTTGCATATCAACACATATGCAAAGCATACAAGCTTATGTTTAAAGGTACCTACCTAAAAACATTGATTTATGTCCATTGATCAAAGTCAGGTGTAGGTATGTACCATAACTATTCATAATAATGACATACATTATGATAAACAATTGTTTTCTGGTATTCAGCAGGGTGCAATGGAATTCAGAATGCAGTTATGACGCCCAAGTAGACATGACCTATATAAGCACTAACCTTTACAAATATTTGACGTCTGCGACTGAGGATTCTGCAATAAGTCCTCTGTAGAATTAATGGCGTAAGGATTGTGTCGACCATATTTTTTCTGTTTGCTTTCATCCTTGTTGTCTGTTGTGTAAGGGTATCTGAACAGTAATCTGTCACCTTTACTGTCTGATTTCACGAAAAATATGTTTAAAGGATTCACTTCCATGTTCACAAATGGATAGCAACTATAAAATTAAGAACAATGTGAAGTAAACAAGGTGATTGGAAACGGACTTTGCAACAACGTATTCAAATGATATTTGTAGAAATATAATGTGTCACACATTTTTCAGCTATAATATATGTATACACGCAGTGCACTTTTGCTCCAGAAATATTACACAACTGTTTATGAATTAGTGACTATTTTTGTTCTTTTTACTTCTACGAATTGAGACAAAATATGCACCCTGTGACGTACATTGCGCTGTCAATTTCATAGTTGTCAATTTGTCATTTGCATTTGTCATGTTTGGAAGTGTTTCCCAATCTCAGTTCCAGTCTACGCAAAATAGTTTAAGCACACCTTAAGCCTATATAGTTTGGTTCATTAACTCTAGCTCTTTTCTTATTGGTATACAATGTATATTGCCATCTTTCTTTAATTTCGTTGTAAATTCGATGTAAATCTTTATCATTAAAATCCTTATCCAATTTTTAAAATTATTTTAGTGTTGCTACTCATCATGAGATGGCAGCGTTTTTTTATGCTCTGTTTTTTGTAAAATTAGAACACAAAATCATTCAAGGAACATTTTAATACAATAAAAAACAGTATTTTGAACTTTTCGCTTGTAAATAACAACTCTTTGATTTAATACATAACTGTGACAAAAAATATATCTGAAAAGGTCAGAGTCAGCCTTCATTGTAAATAAAACGAGACAAATCATCTATGTCAAAACTAGAATACGAAACAATTCAGAATTTGATTCGCGAAATCTATAAACTAGCAAAAAATGGCTAACAAAGTGGAAAATAACTACAAAGTCAACCCCGAGAAGGTTCGCCTTGAAACCGATCAGGGAATCGTAGAGAGTGAAGAAAGAAAATGGGGAATGCCTTTGAAAGATGTGTACAAACATGGACTCGCTTTTTACAAAGGTATTTTTCTCGAATATTTTCCCAGTCATTTAAGGCACGGCCTGGACACGGCAGTGTTCGTGATCTCGAAGTTAATTTTTATATTAAAATGTTAAGGACGCCTAAAAATGTTAACCGGGCTGCAAATAACACCATCCTGAAATATTTACGACTTCTCTGACGGTACAACAGTACTACGCTGATTTAAGTGTCCATAATTTTAATTGATATGAAGTGGCATTAATCACACTTCCTTCCTAGTAACTCACCGATTGTGAATTAAGTTAACAGTACGACACTTACAGATAAGGAAGGCAAGGCAATTCACCTGAGCTATGAAGATCGACTGAAACTGGTTGCATATACTCAGCAAATGTCTCATGGGCCTTTAGACGTGAATTCTGCGGCACCTCTGGGTGTTCTGGATATGATTGGACGAGATAGAAGGGCTGCGTGGCAGGCTTTGGGTCAGATGACTCAAATCCAAGCAATGGTCGGTTTTGTCCATACATTAGACAGGTAATACTTTTTTCATGTTTGTGTGGCTATTTAATAAATTGATTACCCCCACTTCTTCTGGGTGAATCGAAGGAATGCAAGCTCTATAATTTATTTATTTGTTAATCCTGTCAGTATGTAAGAAGGCACTTTATTTCAGTCCCATCTAAGAGGTACCTTATTAAATCAATCTGCCTAGCCTTTTCCCAACTACGTTGAGGTTGGCTTCCAGTCTAACTGGTTGCAGCTGAATACTAGTATTTTACATGAAGCGACTGCCTATCTGACCTTCACATCCCAGTCAGTGGGATACGATAACCCTTGGTAAGACTGGTTGTCTGCTACCCAAAACGACTGTCAAAGATCTATGAATGATAGGCGGGACCACTGGCTTAACATGCGTTTCGAGGCACGGAGGGGGCTCTATATGTAATGGATGCTCACCTATCCACGAACCAACCGCGGCAAGCGTAGCTTAACCTTCGATCGATCCATGTGGCTGTTATAATTTAGCTATAAGCCCCAGAGGTACCTCATTAGAATGCTTTATTTTCAATATCTTCAACATGGATTCTTTCTTTCTATTACAGACTGTGCCCACTTTTCAAACCATATTTGGAAGCAATACAAAAGGATATGGAAGACAAAAAACAGCAAGAGTGAGTTCCGTTTTTATTATTAATTAACACGCTTTTATTAGCTTCACTTGTAACTAACAAACAAGTGTAATAATATTTTAGAAGTCAATTTTCTAACTGTTGTATCGAAAAGAAACTGTATGTATATGTAGTTTGGATGAAAAAACTATAATTTGGTATCTTGGAGTTGATCTGATGATGGAGCCAGGAGTTGGATAGTGGAACTCTTTAGTGGCTACTAGTAAACCCCTCAAGTTTGAGTTTATAATTATGATTTGTTTTGACGAATCCAATAGATTGAACTTCCGTACGCAAAATACGCGCATTGACGTGGAGTTGCGGACACCAGCACGTATTACCTATTAGATTGAGCAACGAGGGTTTGGTTATGCAACTAGGAGCTGAATAGTGGAACTTTTCAGAGGCTATTAGTAAACTACTCGAGTTTGGGCTCATTATGATTCGTTTTGACGAGTCCAATAGATTGGGCTTTGTTTGATGATGGAGCTAATGGGTGAAAGTGGAACTCGTTAGTGGCTCCTAGTAAACCGCTCAAGTCATAATTTGTTTTTTGTTGTGTGTACTTTTAATTAATTTAAACAAAGCACTCCAGACTTTTTGATTTAATCATTATAATTATAATCATTAATACGGAACTAATAACGGTCAATTTAATTATTTTATCATTTTTGGTGCATGATAAAAGCGTGATTTTTAGGTCTTTTTTTTTAATTTAATAGTTGGCTATTAAATTTTAAAAAACTGACAAAAAAATGTTTACTTCGACCAACAAGGATCATATGCACAAAATGTTTTACCAAATTAAATTGAAAAAAAAATACATATAATTTAAAATACCACATAAACACATTACCGACTTTGATTGCTCAGTATGTGAACCATACAGGAATGGTTCAGGTACTGGCAATCGAACCTCTGCGCGAATGTCCTCAGGATGCCGCTGGAGCTAGCCCGAACCCTGCGCACGTTCCGCTTTCGCATAGTAGAATAGAAACAGTCCACAAGATCATAAACTTAGGTTTATGATTTCTTCTTTTGTGCCAGTCTTACTAATAATTGCCATGAACTTTTACTAACAGGCTAAAGAAAGAAGAGGAGGAAATGGCAAACTTGGAACTGCAGAATAGAATACAGCTGGAAAAACAGAAACAACAGAGTAACAAACTAACCGAAGAACAACAGGTGTAAGTTCATTTCAACCAAATAATAATTTCTGGTACCTTTCTTGTTCTCATTGAATTCATAATTTAGTTCTAGGCAGTGTTTTTTTCACACTGAAACAGTCAGTGTTCTTTCACAATACCAATTTAACTTTTAATCAATTTTTGCCATCAACAAGCTAAGATAAATAACAATTAATTACATTATTAAATGCTTTAAATGTTGTCATGCTACAGTTTCTGTGAATGCGTAAGCCACAGTTTTATACTACTGCACTATCAAAAATTTCAGGCAACGAATAAAAGATGCCCTCAACGCACAAACTTACGAACAGTTTCTACAATACGCTCAACAGCAGTACCCAGGAAACTTTGACCAGCAAGCGATTCTCATCCGTCAGCTGCAAGACAAACACTACCAGCAATACATTCAGCAACTTGCTGTAGACCAGAGGCTTGCAAATTCTAATATAAAGGACACTACGGAAGAAAAAGAGAATGAGAACACAAATAGTGTCAACGAAAAGGCACCCAAAGACAATGAACCCATTACTGATTGTAATTTGAATGAAACTGGGGATGCTCCTCCAATGGACAACAAGTAAGTGAGAGTCACATAAAGGGTTATTACTATTTGAGTGAAAGGTGAAACTACTAGCACTGACTTGAAACTGACCCTGTAAGATTTAGGGCTGATTTTTCAATAGTCAGATAACTTTATTCTGAAAAATAAATATGACAGTTAACAATTTTGTGTGCAAAAGTTATCAAAGTGAAATATTATGGCCCGATCTAGCTATTTAGCTGCTCTGGACAAAAAGTATATTCGCCACCCTTTACACTAACACCTTATAAGTCATGAGTGTGTTATTTCAATGCCTTCAATGCCTGCTTAGCCGGACGACGCACATACCCATTGACTTGATGTCCAGTCGCCATACTTTCTAGCAAAATCTAATCTTAGTTTCTGGTGCACCTTCTTGAGAAGTGGTACTCTCCGGGCGATTCTTCCAAATAACTTTGCATCCGTTAAGCGTCTTCGTAATGTACGCGCTGATACTCCTCCATTGCCAAAAACTTCCCTTCTTATAATTTCAGAACCCTTCTAGGGATCAGTCTTCGCTGAACGAACAATCAAAGCATCTTCACGAGGTGTCGTTTTTCTAGATTTAGGTTTTCTAAGAACTTCATTGGTAGTGTTGAATTTCTTGACGTGATTTACAGCGTTATAAAGCTTAGTTTTGGAGCACTCCATATGATCAGCAATCTTTTTGTACGATCAATCACGTTCATACAGTGCCATAATCGTTTTACGGGTTGATGGATCACAACTTTCCTTTTTAACCATTATGTTAAAATAATTATGCACTTTTGACTGAAAAAACGTAGGAGAAAGTAACCATAGGCGGGAAATCAAAAAATATGCCATTTGATTTCTAAATTCAAAATGGAGAACATATTTTTTTGCATTCTTAATTATTTGTTCAGCGGCCAGTACTTTTGAAATGCAGTTAATTTACGATAAATTGTTTTTTATAGGGAAGTGCAATTATTTTGATTATTGAGTATGAGTCATTAAAACCTACTAATACAGCTATTATTTTATGTGATTCAAAGTTGTTATCTGTAAGTTGATACAAAAGTAAAAGCAACATGTTTATCCAAAAGTGACTTTGTTATCAGTCGTTCCTACTTATATGTCCACACAACTGTATATTATATTCTTGGACTTGTATAATATTCACATAATTATAGCCGTACCGTCTTATTTATAATAAAGCCATTCACTTCATAAACCTAATTTGGCTATCGAACTGTTTTGTCCCTTTCTGTCAAGTTAAAACGAAGTTTGACTTAAACGGACAACACAGTTCAATAGCTAAAATAGGTTTATGAAGTGAAAGGCTTTATAATGAATAAGACGGTTAGTTTATTGGGGCTTCTGAACAAGTATACAAAAGTTCATGAGAGATGTATATCATTGTATGTCTGTTATAGAATTTCTCAGAAACTACTGAATGGATTGAAATATTTTTTTTATCGACAATTAAGTATCTTTCAACTTCATGATCATCAACCTGTTTCGAATCACTGCTGGGTATAGGCCTCTTTTCCCTTGTGCTATTTTTCCCTGTCTTGAACTAATCTTGCCTACGTATGACCCTTGAACTTGGGAAACAATAAATATTTATCATCAAAATCGAATCAGAAGATAAAAAGATCAAGACCAAACTATTAAAATTATGAAGTCGGTTCATACGTTTTTAAGTTAAGGTTCTAAAGTTATGCAAGTATAAAAAAACACGAGAAATGATTTGTTTTTAAATTGAATGCAAGTTAAAATAAACAACTATGTAAGGCGACAAAACGAATCAGTCATAAACTCATACTTAAAAATAATGTCGTTGTAGGAATGTAGGATAAAAAGGGTATTCCCTTCAAAAATATTATAGTTTTACAAACTACTGGAAATAATTACTTATCTCAACATTTGTGGGGAATCCCCGTCAAACATAAACAGAACGAAAAGAGTTGCCAGTTCAGAAATGTAAAATCGGTGAAAAATTCGGGAGAATTTGTTTGTATTCTCAATAAAAAAATCATAACATATCGAAAGCTTGTTTAATTGCTCTCTTATAATTTTGATAGGGGACAGTAATAAGAAAATTATAAGACAAGACAGCACTTTGAAATATGCCGTTTAAGGATTTTTTTAAAGAAAAACCTTTAAAAAAATACTTTAATGTCGGGATGCTAAGCATGGTATTTTCTGTCCTAGAGAGAAAATTAAGGACTCCGTGCAACCGCCCGGCGCTTTCTTTTTTGCCGTTCTGAGCATTTGCCCGGCTTGCCCTCCCCTTAGATCGGGCCCTGGCAATATTTACTCCTCACATAAAAGTAAAAAAAAAAAATGTCACAATAACAGTTATCTCATAATTGGAAAATTCAGTCATGTTAGAATTCTAACAGAATGATTATTATTATTATCATGATCCTTTATATAATGTGGAATTGTGCATAATACATGGATAAAATCTCAATGCTATGATCAATACTAAATGTTACAGGGCTATGCAGACTACAGGGAAGACAGAATCTGATGATTACATAGAAGAGACCAGAGTGGATGACAATACAGATGATGAAGGTAAACAATATTATTTTAAAAAAAACCGTTGTAACCAGTATTTTTTTCAGACTCTCTCAGGATTTTCGCTGCATATGGCTGTTCCTATATAAGAGGCAAATATCAGTTGCATTGTTATTGTTTATTTGAATTCAATGCCAGTATTTAACTAGTTGTGACTGTGTAATTGCATCCTTTTGGGACATTGCCAATATTCATAATCAGCCTATAATGTTCCCACTGCTGGGACTCTGGCCTCCTCTCTTTGAGAGGGAATGGGCTGTAATCCACCACGCGGGCCCTGTGCGGGTTGGTAGATGTCACATGTCTTCGAACTTTTGGTTCTAAGACATGCCGGTGTCCTCACGATGTTTCCCTTCACCGTTTTGAGAGCAGTGGTGATGAAATTATTTACACAAAGTAAAGCGCCTGCCTGGGTTCGAACCCACGACCTACAACTCGTAAGTCGGGGCCGATACCACTGGGCCACCACTGCTCAATGCCAATATTAGTTTCAGATATTAGTAACATAGTAATAACAATACAATCACAAAACTAATTACTGAGCTATAAGAGAGCTTTTTGAGCCGTTTTTCTTCTTTCAATATTTGAAATCAGAATCTGATATAACTAGGTAATTATCAAGTTTTGCTACAATGTCATACAATGACTAGTTCCATCAAATTCTTTTAGGACCTTTTTAATTTTTATTACAAACCAGCTGACCCGACAGACGTTGTCCTGTCTTAACTATGAATATCATATCTCGTTTAGTTTTAGTTTTGACTATTGACTAAAACTAAAACTATCGACTCATTTATCAACCGATCCATCTGTGTTAAACGATATTTGCAGCGCGCATTCTGTCAATCGCTGACAGTTATTTCAAAAAACTGACAGTTATGTAAAATTAATGTTGGCGTTAAGTTTTCTTAAATTTTGTAACGTTCCGATCAACTTCCTAATTTTTTTATTTCATAAGATCCTTCTCCTGACAATAACGAACACAAAAAACAAAAATTTTGTGATATCGGTCCAGCCGTTCACGCGTGATGGCGTGACCAAGGGAAATAGGGATTCATTTTTATATATATAGATATCAAAAACTACTAACTTTTTACTCAAAAATCTACTTAGAATGCATAACACTAAAGTAGACAGTTGAGTAAGTGGCGATGGAATCTGAATTATTTGAGATTAAGAATTCAAGTAAGTCAATTCTGTATTACCAGATGGTTTTCTGAACGTGGAAGCGAGCCGCATGTGGACTCGCGGTGACATAGTCAAGTTCAAGAGTTCTGCACAGGAGGGAGGCGGCAAACTGACGGTGGGCCATGGTGAGACCATCACTGTGAGAGTACCTACCCACCCAAAGGCTAGGTGCCTGTGCTGGGAGTTCGCTACTGATAACTATGATATTGGTAAGTAGCTACAATATATAATTATAAATTACAGTCGCTTTTCGTGTGATCGCATTGTCCTTCTAATCTGTGTTTTGTCAAGTCGTAAAAAACGTGCGAAGCAGTCGCTAGTATTTTATAAAGTAGCGCCCGTGTAACTTGAAGCTCAGAGCGAAATTATGATGGAGGACAATCTTGAGTTATAAGCGCACTAACAGACAGAAAGAATCGTTGCGTGTATATAAATATTTAAGGATTATCCAATATTCCACACTGCATGCATATGTTCCAGGTTTCGGCCTATACTTCGAATGGAGCAAGTCTGCGACCACCGAGGTCACGGTACACGTGGCCGAGAGTGAGGATGAAGAGGAAGAAGACGCGGATGAGGATGAATACACTGTTACAGATGGTAATTAAATATTTCCATAACAATTTAATGGTTAATAAAATAATATCTTTAACAGCTGTTGCTCGTGACATCTACAGCGTGTATTTTATTATTTTTAATACTATAGAGGCATGAACAACAGGGTGTAAAGTTCACTCATACCTACTTAGAAAAGGGAGGATCCTCGCCGCCCTCGCCTACCGACCAGACGGGTGTTGTGTCTGGTGGGCAACTGCCCAACGTTTGATGTTGGGACGTTGTATATATGCTAGTTGCGCGGTAAACTCTGCTTGCGCGATGCAGGGTTTTGCGTGACGTGAGTGTGACGCGTAGCTCGCGGGTGGCGTTGTAGATGCCGCTACAATACTAATATCCAGGATAAGAACTAGCTTATCACCTTATCCAGGTCCTAGGCTACCTATCTGTTTAAATTTCATAACGATCGGTTCAATAGCTTAGGCGTGAAAAGGTAAAGACGAAGAGCGTTACTTTCATATTATAATATTAAGTATGGAAGCATGGTAAGACGACTAATGGCTTTCGCACACCATATTATCAACTCCACACCAGTCCCAACACCGTCACATCTCCAACTTACGATTTAGCGTCAATTCCACGTTCAGAAGGTGCGAATATTCTGAAAAATCTGAACGTATATAAGGTGTATTTAATCATACACGAAATATTTTAAGAGATACACCTATAGCTGGCACAGAACCTATAGACACGATTTTTTTATGTTTTTTATTTTACGTAATTATTATAATTTTAAAACTGCTTGAGTTTTTTTGCATGAAACCTTTACTCCCTATTCTATGAATGAGAGGATACGAGTGCGTCGAGTCGTATCCGTCAGCGGATTCAAAAATCTTCCCAGAGGTAGGCAGTCGTGGACATACCTACTGTTGTAGGTACAAGTTGTTTTTGAGAATTTCCTTACCTACAGAAAACTCTATATAGTTGCACAACCAAACCGAAGGAATCACATCACGATAGCACTCGTGAGGTAGGTACTTAGTGCTTCTCTATGATACTTGTTATTGTAGCATACTACCATGTTCTGGTACTCTTGGTTGGTATACCTAGTCTGGCATTGTTGCGTTTGTTGTCTGAAGCCCGATGCGTGTTAGCAAAGGCGCGTGCGATTTAACACGCGGATTGTTCGAGACTGAAGACTAAAAAGGCGCTTTGATCATTCAGAAAAAACCGCGCGCCGTCTTATGCCACCGCCCGCTTAAATGATGCAAAATGTCTCAAGCAATTTTAAAATAATAATAATTACGTAAAATAAAATATATCGTGTGTATAGGTTCTGTACCAGCTATAGATGTACTTACCTCTTAAAATATTTGGTGTACGAATAGATACGCGTTATATCAATCAATCATTTTATCAATCAATCAATCATTTTATTCATAAGTTCACATATAAATTACATAAAAGTTACATCATAACAAAGTTACATATTAATAGTAGAAATATAGAAAACAAAAAAATAAACTATGCCTAAAATAAATCTAGTGTATAACTTATATAATATTGATTAAAGGTCCAATGAATACAATAGCGACCTGCCTGAAATAGCTTAAATATCGTAATAACAAATTAAAGGTATCAAGACGAAAACAAAGTGATGAAGTGGTGAAGTGATCTCTTCAAAGTGAGAGTGAACAGGCTTCTTCTGGGTAAGCTCACTCCATCGTCGACTTTGTCTCTGTCATCTCTGACCTAGACTAGAGTCAAGAGCACACCCACCTAAAATTAAAAAAAAAATTAAAAAAACCTTTTTTGTTTCACTTGGCGTCTCTGTATATAAATAATTATGTGATCTCATTTGCAGGTGAATTCCCCGAGTTCACAATCCATGGTACTCGCGCAGACCTAGAACAAGGTTCAGGGAAAAAATCAGAAAAACTCGCCGTCAATACCGTGCGGCCATTATTGAGCCTGGTGGTGCCCATTTACCGCCGGGATTGTCACAACGAGGTATGTATATACGAACATCACGTCAGTTAGTAACAATTTAACTATGAAAATCGCTCTTATTGCTACAGCATAAGGTCGCTTAGATAATTTAATATAGTCCTGCAGACTGAATTTCGGCCATGGTAACAAGTCTCAGCGGAGACTAGCTATCTACGCGTGAGATATTATAGAGCACAAGTGTGTGCGCACTCACTCTCATAGTCCGATGAGACAGCAATCCGACACGACCGGAGAGAGATTAGGCGCAAGGGCAACGGGTTTATGTGCCTTCCGAGGCACGAGGGTATCACACCGCCAACTTTCAAATTCCGGGCTGTTACTGAAAAATTCCTTATGGAAAAACCCAATAACACTTTGCCCGACCTAAGAATCGAACCCAGGACCCCACGCTCAGCAGTCGCGCTTGCGACCACGAGACCAACGGGGCGGTTAATTTAATAATACCTGTTCGTGGGAGAGAAAATTTAAATTAATAATACCCGCTCAGAGAGAGAAAAGATAATTATTTAATAATACCTGCGGGGTAATTACCAGTGATCGGAGTAGGTAGATTGAACTGGGGTCATTGATCCGAAACGTATATATTACTATGGACATTCCTCCGGAATTGGTGGATTATTAAAAAAAAACGGAACTTATGTAGGAATTGTATTCTGCCAGTGGAAGGAGACATTTGATGATTTGCCATCCTCAAAAAAAAGGTAGGAATTGTAATAAAATGAGCATGTTTATTCTTTATTATTCTTCCTATTATTTTTTTTGTCACGATTTGACAAAACCCAACGACCAATCAGAACAAAGGATCATGGGTGGTACAATAACCGGTTATCAGAACAATGCGTACGCCCGCCGGAAATACTAAATCCGGAAATACCGGAATTACTTTCCGGAAAAATGGCTTATCCATGTTATTCTTTCTGTGTGCATTTATGATACAAGTACTAAAAATCAATCTACCTACTCCGATCACTGGTAATTACGTAACACACTAACAGTAGGAATGGGTTTCATTTTGACAGTTCAACAACATTCATTGCGTTATTTACGTATTTTTAGATAAAGATATAGACATATTTTTCGAACATATGAAGCAATGGATTAGCAATAGGCTTCAAAATGAGTCAGATTGTGATTGATAGTGTGTTACGTAATTAGGGTGCCGTTCAAAGACGGAAATTTTAATTTAATAATACCTGTTCAAAGAAACTCCCTCTCTATAATCGTGTTTAAACACTATAAACTAGTCACGATTGTACTGCACTGATTGGAAGTGGAGTTAAAAATAGGCTTTCCACGTTTAAAAAGTGCTGCTATTCATCTCAATTAGAATAAAAGATTTTCAAATTCATAATTTATTTACTGAACAATGATGAGCTTCCGAGTGCTAACCCTTCGTATCGGAACGTGGATCAATGCGAGACACATGGCTTTTTAATTGTTTCTGTAATTACGGTATTCAATCGGTTAAAGATCTTTCAAGAAATGTTTAAATCTATTTTCAGGTATACGCCGGATCCCACACATATCCCGGCGAAGGAGTATACTTACTAAAGTTCGATAACACATATAGTCTATGGCGATCCAAAACACTTTATTACAAAGTGTACTACACACAGTAAACTTCATTTAACCTTATAGTAGAGCCATGACAAAGAAATTATATGGACAGTAATATAATATATTAAATTATTTGATACATTAACCCCATGTTGTACTGCCAGTATTTTAGTTCCTGAAAACATTATTTATGTAAGGGATATAGTTAACACAGGCGCGAGCAAATATTGCAACGGTTGCGTGGAAATGCTTCAATTGGACATAGATCTGCGAAGTGGATGACGCGTCAGACCAACTGTTGGAGTGACGTTGCCGTTGTGTCATTGTTATGAATGAATACAAAAAAAAATGTGTGTACGTTGATTCACAATAAAGCTTTCGAGTATCATACCTCGCAATATCTGTTCGCACTTTACGATTCAGTGCAATAACTATGAGCTTCTTTAGCTAATTTAACAATACATATTAAGCTTTGTATAGACGAGACACGAGAATGCTTTTAGTTCACTTAGTTTGAAGGCAGTTTTTTTTTCTGGTTTATGCTTATTACTATTATCTAGTTATCTCGTCTATTGTACCAATAAGTTCACAAATATCCTGGTAAGTACTTTTCAAATTGTCCTTCTGTTTTTTTTGTTAATTTGTGTGAGGTGCACGTTTATTTTTTGCATTAATTTGCATGAAGGTTGAGTTTTTTTTGCGTTTTACTGTAATACGAACCTATATTTTTTACGTAATATAAATGAAGATATATCAGTAGGTATAATTAGTAAAACCGATATTTAAGCTATGTCTTTATTCACTGTTGGTTGCAAACTATGTTATTTTTTCCCCAGAAACTAACACCTGTTATTTGCAGGTTACAACTAGGTAGTTCTAATATTTATTTTATGTGCCATTAGAAGAGTTAAGAATGTTTATGGTTTAGGTTATTAGTACCGTACTTAAACTGATAAAAATGTGTTTTATGTCTATTACTCGTGATCCCAGTTTATTTAATTGAAATCGAAGACTTGTTGTTATTTATTATTTTTATTATATATTATTCAATTGTTGGCGCAAAATACCAAAGTTTGAACTGTTATTCAAAAGTCAGAGAGCCGTGTGTAAAAAGCACTAGAAAACATGCATTACACCACTGTAGTAGGAACACCATCATAGACAATTCACAATCGTAGAATATTTGTTTATTATGTAAAATATTATTAATTTATTCATACATATTCCAAGTTGTAGCAGGTGGCATTCTGTAGTTTCTGCCTACCTAATGGGAAGAATTCGTGAGTTTATGAATGTATGTATGTATATTCCATGTTGGATGTTGCATATTTGAACGAAATGTAGTGATGTTTATTTATTATAGTTTATATAGATCTGTGTTAGGCAGTATTACCACTAGGATTCCTAACTTGAAGTTATATTTTCTAAGAATCTATCTTTTTCTACTAAAATTGCAATCTTACTAATACGTATTATGAACAAAATTTTGATTACTGAAATAATCAATAACAAAAAAAAACCTATGACGACGAACATGGACGAAGATCCTTACGTGATACTCGCACACATACACACTCGTATATAATAGAGAGAGACAGAGAGAGAAAGTCGCATGGATGGGGCGTAAAGTTTTTTCCTTACGTGACGATTTCTACCAGTCAACTCCTACCGCAAGCCGCGTTCCTTCGTTCCATAAAGTCATAGACGAGGTTAGTAACTATTAAATTATAAAACATGAAAGATACTAATTCAGATTTCAATTTATAGCTCAAGTTCGCTGGCTTATACCGTCGGCCAGTCTGCTTCTCTACATGAACTGGCCTGCACGACCTGTAACATAACGATTATAGTGGTATGAAGGCAAAGACATTCAAATATACCTAATTATCTTAAATCTCTTTGTATAAAGGGTTTGTAAATGTGCTGCCCTTTGAGTAAAATACCTTTTCAAAACAGCTGTTTTTAAATGTAACTGATGTTTAATGGGGCTAATTTTGTATCTGAAAATAATTCTGTTTTTGTTGTATTTGGTGGCTCATGATCAGTGATCGGATATTTGGATGTATATTCACCTAAAGTTGAGATGTTGGCTAATATGGAATGCGCTTTTGTATCGTTTTTTTTTTTACTTTAACTAACACGTCACACCACCCCTCGTCTTATGGCCTGGACACATCACCACGGCGCGGCGTCGCCACCGTGAAACGGCATGACGTCGTACCGCGCCACAGCGTCGGGCCGTTTCACGGTGGCGACGCCGCACCGTTGTGATGTGTCCAGGCCCTTACACGCTACATACACATAATTGCATCACGGTTTAAACATTAATTTGAAATAAAAATGCGTCTGAATAGTTATGCAATCCAAGAATCTCGGGGTTCTTTTTTAAATATTTTTTTAGAAATCGCATCCATATTATACACTCAACTAGTTATGCATTCCCGGTGTTCCTGGTATCACGGGATATTGTATGTACAAAAAAAAAAAAAAAATAAGGAGCCGGTTCCATAGTTTCATAGCGTAAAATTTACTTAGGGTAGATAAATATGTCTCCGAATATCCGATCTCTGCTCATGATGGACATGTTTTGTAGATGATGGTGTTTGATTAGATGATGGTGGATGTTTGTCATACGACTGTTGCAAGGGTTATTGAAGGGTCTATCCAACATGGGCCATCATTATACAGATTGCAGGGTTTTCTGGAAAGTATAAAATTAAATATGTGCATTATTTTCATCAATGATTTTCATGAACCTGTTCTAATATGCATCAAATAATAATTATTTACGTCAAAAATTAAGGAATATGAATTTGTTGTTTTGTTTGTACTTCCCCTATAAAGATATATGATGAAAAGTATGACAGAATTTATAGATGTCAATCATGTAATTTTATTTGAATTCTTGAAGAATTCAATCGTTAAATTATATGTACAATACTAAATATAAAATAATATAATACACGTATAAATAAAAGAACTTGTTTTAATTGTCATCCAACATCCCACTGTTGAGAGATTGTTTTGGTGCGTGAAAGCTATAAGTATAACGTCCTGTATTATTTATTCGTATGTTGCTATACCATCCATCACCACCAGGGTAAATCCGCGCGTTTCGGAAATTTAAAAAGGATCGCTCGGAGGATAATTGGGCCTTCTTTAAGGCTGCTAGGAATCGGTGTAATCAGATGATACGCAACGCTAAACGCCGCCATGTCCTATATAATATCACTTCTTCTTCTCCTGCCGATATTTGGAAGTTCCTTGGAACTCTAGGCATCGGCAAATCGCGACATTTGGACCTTCCTCACACAATTGGTTTGGACGATCTAAATCGCCATTTCTCCACTGTTCCCGCTCTGGATAGTCTAACCAAATGTCAAACCCTTGATTACCTTGCCGGTCTGACGCGTCCCAATGTTAACCCCTTTGTCTTCACCCCAGTCGACCCAGGGGAGATCAAAAAGATTATCCTTTCCATTAAATCAAAAGCCGTGGGCTGTGATGATATCAGCCGCCATATGATCGTAGCGGCTCTTGATCAACTCCTTCCTGGAATCTCCCACATCATAAACTTCTCCCTTTACATCGGTGTTTTCCCTTCCCTATGGCGTAAAGCCCTTGTTCGGCCCTTACCTAAGATACCCAATCCTTCTCTTCCTAGTCACTTTCGCCCAATTTCCATCCTTCCCTTTCTATCTAAAGTGCTCGAGGCCAGTGTTCATAAACAATTCTCCCACTTTATTCACCGCAACTCCCTCATCAGTCCATTTCAATCCGGTTTCAGGCCCGGGCACAGTACCGTTTCAGCGCTCCTTAAAGTGACTGACGATATAAGGCGGGGAATGGAAGACACTAAAGTTACAGTCTTAGTGTTAATTGACTTCTCCAATGCTTTTAATACCGTCAGTCACGAAATCCTTTTATCCATCCTTTCCTATCTTATGGTCTCTCGGGAGGTATTGGAATGGTTTGCCTCTTATCTTCAGGGACGTCAGCAGTCTGTTCATGCTGGAGACTCTTCGTCGAGTTTGTGTGATCTTGCAGCTGGCGTCCCTCAAGGCGGTATCTTATCTCCTATTTTGTTCTCCGTTTTTATTAATTTCATTACCATCGAGCTTCGGACTGCGTATCATCTTTATGCTGACGATTTGCAGCTTTACTGCCAGGCAAGTGTTGATAATATATCCGACGCGGTTGAGGGGCTAAATCGGGATTTAGACGTGATAAAAAACTGGTCTGATCGATTTGGGGTGGCGGTTAACCCTACCAAGTGTCAAGCTATCATTGTAGGGAGCCTCCACAGTATGAGGAAGCTGAATGGCTTAACAGTGCCACCTGTAATGTTCGACAACGCAGTCATCCCGTTTAGCTCCGATGTTAAGGATCTTGGTCTACATGTCGACACTTGTCTTGACTGGCGAAAGCAGGTCACGACTGTTAGTAAAAAAGTCACCGGAACGTTGCGGTCGCTCTATCGGTTGAAAAACCTTCTCCCATCATACATAAAGGCAATGCTTGTACAGTGCCTAATCTTTCCCATAATTGACTATGGTGATGTGTGCTACTATGACCTGAATGCTGATCTTCTCAATAAACTTGACCGCCTTCTAAATAACTGCATTCGATTCGTTTTCAATCTTCGTAAGTACGATCATGTGTCCGCGCACCGGTTGCTTTTAAAATGGTTACCTATTCGTCAGCGCAGAGAGTTGAGGGCTCTGTGTATGTTGTTTTCTATTCTCGACAAACCTACTTCTCCTTCTTACCTCACTACAAATGTTCAATACTTATGCTCCGCGCATAGTAAAAATCTTCGTTCTACCAACAATCGTCTTCTACGATGTCCTTCTCACCGCTCTGGTTTCATTCACTCTTCTTTCTTTGTCCAGGCGGTCTTTCTTTGGAATTCGCTCCCTCTGAGCATCAGGACGGCAACCAGTCGGTTATCTTTTAAGTGGAAGGCACGTGAACATATTCGTAAGAAGTTGGCAGAATCATTCCAGCGCTGATTTGCTGGATTCGTTTTCTCCTCTTCCTATCGTTATTTCTCTTGACTAAGTTTATTTTCGTTATATGTATGTATGTATCTATGTATTAGTATTTATTATTTTTCAAGTTATCTATCCCTTATGTTGCACCTGCCATGTTTTGTCTCTGCATCACCCTAAGGTTGACTGGTAGAAAATGCCTCAGGCATTAAGTCCGCCTTTGTACAGTATTTTTTTTTTTACTTGTGCATAAAGTTTTAATAAATAAATAAATAAATAAATAAATCTTTCAAAAGTAATATCATTATCCTGATAATGTTGGATTTTTGACAGATTTTCCGTACAAAATCTGTCAAAAATTGATAAGGATAATGATATCTGATCAGGATAATGATATCTGACGTTTGAAAGATTTACCCACCACCCATCACCATGTTCCAGTCTTTACGAGTCAATCTGACTGGGAATATTGATCCCCCTTGTCAACCCTTGAATGTTCATGGTGATGGAATGGGGAGGCAGTTTAAAGAGGGGCCATGTCCAGCAATGGGCTAATAGGCGTATGATCATGATCCTAATGATAGAAAAGGGGCCGACTATCGAGATGACGACTAATAGAGAAGTATCGAAAAAAAGACGTGTATGTATGTTGCGCCGATACATGGGGATGATGATCCTAATGATCCCACAAAGCGTAGCATCTCTAGTAGAGTCCGTCCCACGAAAGAAGTCCCGCGGCAATAAGTTGAACTAATTATTATTATATAGTTAGCAACATTCTTACAACAACCCTCCTACCCAAGAGTATATATATTCTGTGCTCCTACCTCACACACCTTCCTTAGTTAGGATTGTGCATTTTATTACATGATGCTGGCATAATAAATGAATAAAGATTTACGTCTCCGTCGCATGCCTGTAGCCACAGACTACATAGAGATACCTGTAGCACCGCGTCTGCGAGACTTCTTTCGTAACTTTTTTTCCATAGAGTAGGTACTAAAACTTCTTCATATTTTTTTACTTCATGACACAAAAAGTCAAGTTTGACAGTTATCATGTTTACGGGAGGATGAGGTGTTTTTTTTGTCTGGTTTATAGGTAGAAAGTTCCATAAAAATTTAAAATGTTACAGCGATTAATTTACAGTACCTTTGAACTGAAAATATCTCGAAAGAATTCACAATTATTGTTTAGTATTCCGTCGAAAGCTCCTTTGTGTCAGCAGTGTGGATCCAGGTTATACTCTCGTTTTATGGTGCCAGATAAACGAAATATTTATGAAAGGACCTTTTCTAACAGATATGGTATATTCAATTATAAATATCGGTGCTACACAACTCAAGTGGACGCTCAGAAGAAGAATGAACAATTCGAAAGTGTTAATGAAAAAAATCCAATAGAAACAACGAAAAAGATCAATGTCAAATTAAAGACATCAGAACTGAAACGATTATTTACATTAGCTGAACCAGAGAAATGGACTCTTGCTGGTATGTAGTCCACCTTGTTTGTTTGGGTATGTGTTAAAATTTTGGCAAATAATGAGTTTTTTCTTTGCAGGTGCTATTGGTTTCCTTATTGTGTCTTCTAGTGTCACTATGGCTATACCATTTTCACTGGGTCAAGTGTTAGACATAATTTATGGCAGTACAAGTGACCTGAGTTCTGCCCGAGAGAAGCTGGATACTCTATGTCTGATGCTGTGTGGAGTATTCCTTGTTGGAGGTCTATGTAACTTTGGCAGGGTATATTTAATGTCTATATCAGGTAACTACAATCCTAAACTTTAACTAAAGAAGAAAGAGACGAGTTTCTAAAGTTCCAACTTGTTAACTTTTTAGAATTTTTATTCTTGTTGATTTAAAAAAACATTTCTGAAATCTAGACTAATATGCTTCTAGGATACACAATACATAAATTAATAGTATTAAATAAAAAAAAGTAACTCAATTAACAAGCTTACATACATTTCAGGCCAAAGAATGACACAGTCACTCCGCAGACAAGTTTACAGAGCAATAATGCGACAAGAACCTGCTTGGTTTGGTAAAACATCAACTGGAGAGCTAGTCAACAGGTTATCGGCAGATACACAGCTTGTTGGACGTAACCTCAGTCAGAATGTTAGTGATGGACTACGTTCATTGTTTATGGTCGGAGCTGGGACTGGAATGATGGTAAAATACTTTTACAAATATTTTAATTCCTTTTTGACGCTTAAGCATACTTCTTTGCCTATACGGATTTTCAAGATTGATTGTTTTTTGTACATTCCTTTGACAGGTATTTTATCTGTCACCTGCAACCCAACAGCAACCTCATTGTAACGGAAATAAAAGTCACTGTGATTTTGACAGTGATGCAAAATATCTGTGAAAGGACTTTAGTTAGAATTTTCTGTTTAGTGTTGTCTTTGAAGTGGCCAGTGATTTGAAGATTCTAATATTAAACATCACGTTGGTACTTACACTATCATTTTATCAGTGTAAAATTGGGGGCAGATTGCATCATCTCACTTTCACAGTGACCCAAATGTGTGTTAGATAGTGTCCATGTATTGTATTGTAACACATAGATGTCTAATGCTTTATTATTATTTGATGATCATTCAGATTTCTCTTTCTACATACAAGTCACCATGTTAATAAGTAGGTATACTTTTTAACAAGTCACCATAATAATATGTGGCCTTTTAAATTGCTTATCATTGTGTACTGTAATTGAATTTTATTTACAAAAAAAAAAATATTTAACAGTAATAATTTACATGATTATAAACCTCTTGAAATAAACAGAAGCCTTGATTAATATTAACTAGCATGTTCCGTCGGTTTCACTCGTGCGGATGCCGATATTTAAATCAACACTTTTAATTAAATTGGGCCAAACAATGTCGCTGTGAAGGGGCATGAAGTCAGAGAACTTGTGAGGTCAATAGGGAGAGCCCGTAGACCTCACACATTCTTTGAATTTGTTACTTATCGCCTAGCCATACAACATTGATGTTTAGAAAATGATGTAAATACTGCATCAATTTGTTTAATAGTATGACTTACCTGTTTCAATATGTACATAACTGAATGCTAAGCAACTAAATATTGTGTGATATGCAAAGTTATTTTGATAACTTGCATAATTCTAATTACGATTTCTAGCATGATAAGTAAAGCCATTATTGCAGGCCGACTTTTCCTAAATATGCATTAAAATGTGTTTTGTAATAAAGGTGCAACTAAATGGAGATCGATCGACGACGATAGATGACATCGACGTTCTATTCTAACGCAATTTCAGACAGGCCGGCGCACACTGGTCCCGAATGATAAAAAAGGGGACATTAAGAAATTTTTGACAAAAGGTCAACCGATTCAGCTTATTTTTTTTTTGTAGACAGCTGATGCAATTACAAATCACTTTTGTACATTGAGTTTTTGCCAAAAAAGCCGTATTTTCAGAGAAAAAAAATATTGAAATATTTTTTGTATGAAAGAAATCCTAATTTTGTCTTTATCTTCCAAGATTCAAACGTATTCAAAATAAAACTTAGCGCAGCTTGTAGAGGGGCTAATTGCTCACTACTTTGTCATAGACACTCTTCTGCGATTTTGTGCTCCTTTTGAGTTACAGGCACTTTAAATATTTTTTGTATGAAAAAATCCTAATTTTGTCTTTATCTTCCAAGATTCAAACGTATTCAAAATAAAACTTAGCGCAGCTTGTAGAGGGGTTCATTGTTCATCACTTTGCCATAGACACTCAATTGCGATTTTGTGCTCCTTTTCAGTTACAGGCACTTTAAATTTTTCGTTGTCGGATGAGCTTTACTAGTTTTTTGTAGACAGCTGATACAATTACAAGTAACTTTTAAAGATGTATTTTTTGTTAAATAAGCCGTATTTTCAGAGTTAAAAAATTAATTCAGGCGGATTAGAAATAATCTTGTTAAAGATAGACTAAGATGTAATAACATTTTCTTCATTAATAAGTAACTCTTATAAATGTCTTTCTATTAAAAAAAGTCTTATTTTAAATATATCAAATAAACAACTTGGATATCTCAAAACGTGTACAGACATGTTCAGGTACAGGTAATTTATTGTGTGACTCATATTCAGATTATAAGCATTTTTTGGTAATGAGTCATTGCTTAATTAGCCGATTACTTACAATTTGGGCTATATTTGGTCATCTAACGCTAGTGAATGCGTCGGAAACGCTGAATGATAAAAAGGTATAAATTGCAATTAAAACTTTTCCTTCGTACTTTAACGGGCTTAGGACCGTCAAAATACAAACCTATATAATAATATAGGTATTGTATTAAAGCGTACTTAAAAATGTTATTACATCTTAGTCTATCTTTAACAAGATTATTTCTAATCCGCCTGAAATAATTTTTTAACTCTGAAAATACGGCTTATTTAACAAAAAATACATCTTTAAAAGTTACTTGTAATTGTATCAGCTGTCTACAAAAAACTAGTAAAGCTCATCCGACAACGAAAAATTTAAAGTGCCTGTAACTGAAAAGGAGCACAAAATCGCAATTGAGTGTCTATGGCAAAGTGATGAACAATTAACCCCTCTACAAGCTGCGCTAAGTTTTATTTTGAATACGTTTGAATCTTGGAAGATAAAGACAAAATTAGGATTTTTTCATACAAAAAATATTTAAAGTGCCTGTAACTCAAAAGGAGCACAAAATCGCAGAAGAGTGTCTATGACAAAGTAGTGAGCAATTAGTCCCTCTACAAGCTGCGCTAAGTTTTATTTTGAATACGTTTGAATCTTGGAAGATAAAGACAAAATTAGGATTTTTTCATACAAAAAATATTTAAAGTGCCTGTAACTCAAAAGGAGCACAAAATCGCAGAAGAGTGTCTATGACAAAGTAGTGAGCAATTAGCCCCTCTACAAGCTGCGCTAAGTTTTATTTTGAATACGTTTGAATCTTGGAAGATAAAGACAAAATTAGGATTTCTTTCATACAAAAAATATTTCAATATTTTTTTTCTCTGAAAATACGGCTTTTTTGGCAAAAACTCAATCTATAAAAGTGATTTGTAATTGCATCAGCTGTCTACAAAAAAAAAATCAGCCGAATCCGTTGACCTTCTGTCAAAAATTTCTTAATGTCCACTTTTTTATCATTCGGGACCAGTGTGCGGCGGGGTAATTGCGTAACACACTACCAGTAGGAATGGCTTTCATTTTGACAGTTCAACAACATTCATTGCGTTATTTACGTTGTTGAGCAGACAATTTTTCGAACATATGAAGCAATGGATTAGCAATATCCTTCAAAATGATTCAGATTGTGATTGATAGTGTGTTTTTACGCAATTAGGGTGCGGGTTTCGAACAATCACCGTTAACTGTTTTTTTTCGACGCTGAATGATGTCAATCTTGCTTTTTCAAATCATGAATTCAAACTTCCGTATCGATCATTTGTCTATCGATAATCAGTCGACCATCGATGGTCCATTAATCGATTCGTATCCATTTTTGTTTCATTTCGTTTTCGATGTATTTATCGATTAGTGTATTTTGAGGCGATCAATAGATATCAATAGCGACTAGCGATGTCGATCGAACGCAATAAAGTTGCACTTCTGTACGACTACTCTGAAATTCATAATATCAAACTGAGAACACAATAAAAGAGGTGCCAATAATGTCAATATTTTGTTTAGTTCTACATGTCTCCATCGCTGGCACTAATTGGGCTATGCGTGGTGCCACCTGTGTCAATGTTGGCGGTCATATACGGAAGATTCGTGCGCGGTATCACGAGACAACTACAGGATGCACTGGCCGAATCTAGTGAGGTACGATTATTTCATTGAACTGTTTGATTTATTATGTCCCCTCCTCTCTACAGGTCATCTTACTTCTTACTCTAATTACTTCTTACTCATGTTCGCTTGTCGTGTCCTTCGTGGGGAGTGTGTTTGTCCGGAACTAGTAGCTCAGCTTGTGAGACTTTTTGTTCCTCCTGTACCCAAATACCAACTTAGACCGCGATTACACGGATTGTTGGCCGTTCCGTCAGCACGCACAGTTTCGCATTCTCGCTTGGTTCGTGCGCTCGCAATGCTGAACCTATATTACTTATACTACTCTTTGTGCAGAATGCTCTACTGGCATCGACACAGGAGTGTGATTTGTTTGCCGCGAGATGGATAGACGATAGATAAGCTTTTTGGAACGAAGTTCCTTATCGCGCGTTGTGAAAG
Organism: Griposia aprilina; assembly: GCA_916610205.1. Taxonomy (NCBI): domain Eukaryota; kingdom Metazoa; phylum Arthropoda; class Insecta; order Lepidoptera; family Noctuidae; genus Griposia; species Griposia aprilina. The sequence continues at coordinate 10,906,199 of OU744297.1, read as the reverse complement.
GGGGCTAGACGGAAAAAAATCTTACGAAAAGTTGTCACGACACTTTTTGCTATAGTAAGCTATTGTAAGCTGTGCGGCGTCGCATGTTTCTCTGTCTGTCTCTCTCTCTCTTATAGAAAGCAAGCCAGATATTTTCATTTCTATTTCGCATTGAACAACAACAACAACAATCCCAACAACAACCCCAACAACAACAAACAACAATCAAACAACAACAACAACATCAACATTTTTTTTTTTTTTTTTTAGAACTTCGTTCCATCCGGGTGTCCCTTGACACCTCTCAAGTTTTTTATTGTTGACCCAATTTTATTTGATTGTTTTATGTTAGTTTTACTTGTTTTGTTAGTTATTTTTATGTATTATGCCTAATTGTTATTCCTTCCTGATTGTAAATATGTCTATTTTTATTGAAATTCTAACTGTGACCTACGTCTGTAATGTTGTGTATGTATTTTTTACCAATAAATCTTAAAAAAATATCGGTCACCAGAAAGAAGGAGGTCGGTCGGAGGGGTCGCATAGTAACTAACATAAAAGCAGAAATAACATAATCAGCCTATAATGTTCCGAATGCTGAGACTCGGGCCTCATATGAGAGCGAGTATGAGAGGAAGTGGGCCGTAATCTATTAGGCGGGTCCAGTGCAGGGGGTGGTAAACTACGATACCTACATATAACTGAACACGTTTAGTTATAATATTTAACCAATGAGCAATTTTCATTTAAATTAATCCAAATCTTCCGTGAATATTTTTTTCACTTTATGGTCAAGTATATTGTGTCCGGAAATTGCTATTATCCTTATCTTGAACATCATGCAATAACAATAATATGGAGATAATACACGAAAATGGCCACATGTTATGTGCTAAAGTATTCACATATTAATACACACACAAATATAGTACCTAGACTAGCTTGTGCCCGAGGCTTCGCCCTCGTGGATGTCGGAAATTATCCCACGGGAACGTGCTACCGGGATAAATAGTATCCTATCATCCAAATCCATTTAAGGTAATAGTCAGACAGATAATAAATGCAAAAAAGAAACTTTTTAATAAACAGATTTTAACTTTTTATGATTATAAATGTCTAATTTAAAAATAGTAATAATTCATTTTAATATTATCATCATTAATTTGAAACACTAGCGCCGCCATTGACCACGAACTACCTACGTTATTTTATACCTTCAAATTGCAATAACTTTTAAGCGGGTGGACCTATATAAATGAAATAAAAATTAAAATAAATAATACCTCAAGATACGGGTTGTGAATATATTTCCAATTCTTTAAATATCTTAAAAAAGGTAGGTACACAAAAAAATCAATAATCATGTGAATTTTAAAATCATCTTCTATTATACCCCCTTCGGGGATGATTTTTAATAAACGCTGAAACAAGTTTCTTTTTATTTCTTACGAAAAGCATACATTTAAATTTTCATATCCCTAGCCTATGAAATGCAAAGTTTCCCATACAAACTTTCATCCCCTATATCACCCCCTTTTAGAATTAGAGATTAGTTAGAATTAGATTTAGAGACAAAAAGTAGTCTATGTCCTTTCTCAGGATACCATCTATCTCCTTGCCAAATTTTATCGAAATCCGGTCAGTGGTTTAGCCATGAAAAGGTAACATACAGACAGAGTTACTTTCGAATTTATAATATGTACTAGCTTTACCCGCCCCGGCTTCGCACAGGGAGCACTAAGTATCTTACACTTACGCTACCTATCTACTTACTTACCTACCTACTTACTTACCTACCCTACCTACTTACCTACTCTACCTACCTACCCTACCTACCTACCTACCTACCTTATTACCTACCTACCCTACCTACCTACCTACCTTATTACCTACCTACCCTACCTACCTACCTACCCTACCTACCTACCTACCTTATTACCTACCTACCCTACCTACTTACCTTACTTACCTACCTACCCTACCTACTTACCTTACTTACCTACCTACCCTACCTACCTAGCCTACCTACCTCCCTACTTACCTACCCTACCTACCTACCCTACCTACCTAACTTATCTACCTATCCTACCTACCTACCTTACCTACCTACCTTACCTACCTACCTTACCTACCTACCTACCTACCTACCTACCTACCTACCTACCCACCCACCTACCTACTTACCTACCTACCCTACACTACCTACCCTACACTACCTACCCTACCTACCTCTTCTGTCCCATTCACTCACTTTTTTTGAAATTTTATTTTATACAAACGTGTCCTGACAATAATGAACACAAAAAAAAAGAATTATCAAGTGCAGTCGTTCCGAAGTTATGCGCGTACATACATTTCGGCGATTTATTTTTATTTATATAGATGGATTAGTATGGATATTTCACGCTCAGTGCGTGTCTTTATAAACAAAAATACGAATTAATTTGCATTATTTTCATTGACCTAGCAACGTATGTTTGTTAGTAGTCTTTTATTTACATAATATGTGAAAAACAAAAGTAGATTCAAACTGGATAGAACTGGTGATACTATAAAAATAGGAGGACTAAGAAAGGCAGACCCGCTAACTCGTAAACTATTTACTAACGTCCTACAGCACATAATGTCAAACCTTGATTGGTACCGAAAAGGCATTCTTATAAGTGATAAAGATTTCAGCCAATTAAGGATCGCAGACGACATTGTTAGTATCTGAATCAGTTAAACAACTAGAAAATATGTTAAACAACCTCCATACAGTAAATCCAAATGTTGGTTTAGAAATGAACACCCTGCAAACAAAGATACTAACAAGCAGATCAAAACAAGAAATAAGAATTAACGAAACGTTAGACTACTTAGATGATCATATATATGTATATATCTCGGCAAACTATTATCTTTTAACAAAAATAGAAACAGAAAAAGTCAAGCCAATAATTAACATAACTTGGAGTAAATTTTTGATTTACAAGGAAATAATAAAATCACGCTTTCCTGTAAAATTTAAACCTAGTCACGAACTTTTGCGTGCTACCATGCCTTACTTATGCTTGCCAGACGCTTTAATAGCACAACTAAAAATAAAACAGAAGTTTTCCAAAGGGCCATGGAACGAAACATTCTAAACATCAGACGAGACAAACAACGAAACAGCAATCAGAAAAAAGACACAAGTCATAGATAAATGATAATGATAAATGATTTTATTTCTGTAAGTAGGTTTGTACAAACACTTTTACACTACAATCATATTTTTAAAACTAGATGAGGTCGGCGTTTCCTATCTGACTACTCTAAGAAGAAAGGCCGAAACAAACTCAGAGGTCACAGTCTCTTTTATAGTCCAGACATAATCTTGGTCAGATCATGTGATCAGATGCACTTCAATACGCTCAAGCACAGAAGTGGCGATGGGCGGGCCATCTGGCGCGATCAGAAGCCGACAGGTGGATTCATAGAAGAACCGCTTGGACTGGCCCACACGGAAAGAAACGCAGAGAAGACGAAGAGAAGACGCAGACCAGCGGATCGTTGGCACGACGAGATAGTGGAATTAATTGGCAAATCATGGCTTGTGAAAGCAAAAAACAGACAACTGGAAATTACTGGAGGATGTCTATATCTGTCGAGGGGTCCATAATTAATGAATGAATTAATATGTATTACTTTATTAAGAACTTTTTTTTGTTAATTGAGGAATTATAAAGGCTTTTTTTATTTATTATGTGAGAGTGCCCCGTTGGTATTGTAGTCACAAGCGCGGCTGCGCGTCCTGGGTTCGATTCCCCGGTCGAGCGATTTTTTTTAGGTTCCGTCTAGAGCCTGGAGTTGTGCCCTTTTTATCGCGATACGCTCTCCTACAGAATTTCGGAGAATATAGGCGTGATGCTTTGCTCGTCGTTAATTTCCATTTTATTCCATTTACAGCTGGCTGAAGAAAAGATATCAAACATAAAGACTGTAAAAGCATTTAGTAAAGAGGAGGCAGAATGTCAAACTTATGGAGAACGAATAGAGAACTTATTGAAACTCGCCTATAAGGAGTCGTTGGCTGTTGGCAGTTTCTATGGATTGGTAAGTTATGTTATGGTCTATAATTACTTGATGATTATTTACTGCATACGTCTTTCATTGACTTGAATGTGCCCTGGAGGCTGAGCGTATGTCATGCTCATTCAAATGTTTCGCTGGTGGCGTGTGTGTTGGACCAGTAAGTTCCCTTCAAAATGGTTGAGCTGAACGGTACGTCATGTTCCTGAACGGGCGCCATCAGTAGGGACTGGTCATCTCTTAGCTGCCACGGTTTATTTTAATTTTTGCATTGTTTTTTTTGTGGTTGTCTTTTTTATTACAGACGCTTTTAACGTGCACATCTTTCTACATCGTTCTCACATGTATGATTTCAACATGAATTGTGTAACCAAATTTTTTTAAACAATGTTTCGATTTAAAGGAGTGTCCGAGGAGTTTCTTGCCCTTTCTTCTCCATAGGTCCCTACCTACTACGCTTTGCAAGGGGCAACTAGATTCATCTTTCTGACTGACCGACGACCCCTTGGCAATTCAAAAGTGCCTGTAATTGGTTTATTTGAAATAAATGCTTTGAGTTTGAGTTTGAAAATGAAATATCAGGAAATTGCCCTAAACCTACTTTCTCCATAATCAAACATTATCAACTTGTAATCACAGACGGGCCTCGCAGGGAACACGATAATAATCCTGGTGCTATACTACGGAGGCGGTATGGTCGCGACCGAACAACTGACGGTTGGCAATCTGACGTCATTCCTTCTATACGCCGCGTATGTGGGCATCAGCATCGGCGGGTTGAGCAGTTTTTACACAGAATTGAACAAAGGAATTGGTGCTGCAACGAGGCTGTGGGATATTATTGATAGGGTTCCTGCTATTCCTGTGTCAGGTAATAAGTTTTTAATTACTACTGTAGTTTTCAAATAGAGACGAGAGTCTTGTATCTGTGTGTTGGTTCCGGCACAATCTTGCTACACCACTATATCTACCACTGGTCCTGCTTACAAGTCTGACCAATCGAATAGAAGCGCCGTGACATATTATTGGTCAGTATGTGCGCAAGCGCATTGCTCAATGTTCGATGAGAGGATTAAAAGACACATGTGTCGGTTTTAACATACAAATAGAAACTTGTAATAACTTATTTAGTCCAATATTTTAAATATTTTTGTTCGGTCACGTTATACAATTCCATTTCTGTAATATTGAATTTGAACCTCACTTATATTTTTTTACGAATTCAACTTAACAAGATTTCTCCTTAATTTTAATGGCAAAAATACTCAAAATCATTCCACTCAAAAAAACATTTCCACCCGTTTCAGGTGGCCTGAAACCAGCATCCAAACCGAAAGGCGAATTAATATTAGAAAACGTATTCTATTCCTACATCGACTCACCTTTAATAAAGGGTGTAAACTTACACCTTCATCCTGGGAAATCAATAGCCCTGGTAGGAAGGTCAGGTTGTGGTAAAAGTACTATAGCATCGTTGATAATGAGGCTATATGACCCCGATAAGGGCAGGATACTGCTGGATGGAGTGGATATTAGAGACCTGGATCCAAAATGGCTGAGGAGTCACATTGGTTTTGTTAGTCAGGTATGTATTTTGCAAAAGTTGATTAACATAATACTCGAAAGGTTTAGGTAGTTAAATAAAGGTAAACAACAAAACCCACGTGAGTCATCGATGCTAAACCTTTTATTTCAAATGTTAAAATCATATTATTTTTGGTCATATAATAAAATGTTCTATTCTGAATCTGAATCTGAGGACCTTTCTGTCACATCAATAATAAAGCGTTCAGTGGTATCATCAATTATTTTGTCTAATTTAAACATTTTCTGTTCTTCTTTTATTACATGACCCTCGCAATTTTTCCAGTTATCAGCAGTCACATTAGCTAAAGCCTCTGGCAAAATATTTTTTAGGTCAGCCATTTTAAAAGTTTTATTTTTCTCGGCTAAATACCCCTTAACTTGAGCCCATGTTTTGAAACTATAACAATCTTTACGGATAACACTCTTTGGGCCATGTTTCTTCTACATACTTATTTAAACACATTTGTCAATGTGTGTTTCTCAGGGGATGAAAGAGGTCCTGTTTTGAAGCGTTTTTTCTTCGTTGATGTAAATGAGAGTACGGAGTTGGTCTGGCTAGCACCAGGCTCGGGTTCACTCATTTTTCAACTATACGAATTTAAAAACCAATAACGATAAATAACAAAAACTTACAATAACTAAATAACAAAAACAAAATAAAGAAACAAGCTATATTAACAAAATCGAAACGCACACGCAACATCGCAAATGTCGAGAGTGCTATCAAAGGCGTCTGGTTAACCGACTAAACGTAAAACCTGCTACTTCAGCTGCCATACTACGTCCCAGGTGTACTCTTCAATTTAGCAACGTTTTATTCATTGTATTTTCTAAAAGGTTTACGGAACCTGTCTTTTTGGGCTCTTTACAATAGACAGATTACAAAATATTATTATATTTTATAAATCACAACAAAAAAAATGTGCTCAAGCAATTAGATCTACGAAGAGTAGTTTACAAATAAATCATAAAGTTTAACATACATTAATAAAAGAGGAAACTATCGTATAAATCGAAAATAAATTTAGTTTTGTTGTAACGTATTTTGAAACAAGAAAGTGTCAACTATAAAAAACACTTTTTACGAATGGTTTACCTTTATTTAAGTACCTAAACCTTTCGAGTATAGCTGATAATTACCGAGCCTGGGCACAAAAAAGATGAACTATGGAAATAGTCACACAAGGTTTACGTGTTCTGGTACAGGCTGAAGACTGCAAACATCACTCGACTTGATCTGTTTTCTAGTTGTCAAACACCCGGTTTCTGTGTTGAGAATTTGAAGTTGAGGACTTGTCAAAATCTACGTTAGCATTACACAAGTGAAAGACCCCGAAATTCAAAATTTGATTGCAAAAGACTTATGAACAACTCACATTCTCAATTCAGAAACCGGGTGTTTATTCAGCTACATATTAACCCAATTAATGAGTTCATCGTCTGATAGTCACGTGAATAACTCATTTAAAGCCAACACTTTTGTTTATCTCTTGACATAAGGGTTATCAATTTATGCCCGAAAGTTTATACACAAAAAAAAAATGGTATATTCTTATTTATTTCAGGAACCAGTATTATTTAGTGGGACCATAAAAGAAAATATACTGTATGGTGCTTTAGATGAAGATTTAGATGATGAAAAATTATTAGAAAAGAAAAATAAAGTAAGTATTTATGTTTGTGTGTGTGCGTTATGTTTTTTGTCATTAAATATTAATCAATACCTTCACCGCCAGTGTACAATTTTGCACACGCATGTCAATTGTTAATACGACGTGTATCAAAAATGTTTATACCATACCCATATGATATGCTTTCAAGGAGTTGTGCATCACTGATGCATTCAGTGTTCTTCATTTTTATATGGAGAATAAAAAGTGCTGTGCGGTAATTATGTAACACATAATAGCAACGCTCTTCATTTTTACACCAACACAATTCAACAACATTCATTCCGTTGTTTACGTTCTCAAAGAGACGATTTTTTCAAACATATGAATCAATGGATTTCCTTCAAAATCCTTATCCGGATTGTGATTAAAAGTGTGTTAAGTAATTGGGGTGCTGGTCTGGTCAAATCTTTCGGTGTATTTAGCAATTGTCATCTATTAACGACAGTGGCGGATTTACAAATTTGCCGCTAGTAGGCTATTAAATTTTTGCCGCCCCTACTGACTTGAAATTCAATACGTTAGTTTAGTTCACAATCATATTAATTACATTTATTCAGAAATTGCAACTTTATGATTTGTGTTCTATCGTCCTCATTACATCGGCTTTTTCCCGTTATTAGTATGATTGTGAGCTAGGTGATATTTCTGTCAGTTACTAGATTATTTTTGCACCCCCTATGTAGTGACGAGTATACTGTTGACCTAAAAACATCAGCATGTACTAATCATAAGGTGGGGAAAGGCATGCCTTAAAAATACCTACACCATATGAACACAGCTTACACAAAATAATGTGTAGTCGGTAAACGTAGTTTTTGTTAAATATTTTTTATTGCACTTACAGTTTAAAACAACACGAACAATTTCTATTAAATAACATGTTAACAATCCGGTTAATGGTGACAATGAGATCAAATGAGTTTTACATTCTCTTTTTGCGAGATTTTAAATTCGCAAAATCATTAATTATATCGTCGTATGAAATCTTGTTCATTAGTTCTGACTCTATGCACAAAAGAGATAAAGCGTTAAGCTTTTCTTGACTTAAAGTAGATCGTAGATAGTTTTTTTACCCGTTTCAAGCAAGAAAAGCTTCTCTCACCTGAACAATTTGTCACTGGTGTACATAGAGCCATGCGAAGTGCTATATCCAAGTTTGGATAAATGTGCTCCAAATTCTGTTTTCGCAGGAACAAAGATAGACTTCTTAATGATCCAGAATCTGGTTTTATCAAAATTCTTTGAGAAGAAAGGTGGCATTGAAAGTGTACGCATTCCTGAACTAAATCAGTTTCTAAATCATTAGGATACATTTTTTCCAACGAAATGGCTTTTTCCGTCAGGGTCGATGGTAACAACTCACTCATTTTGGTTAGAAATGAAAACTTCTCGTTAAATTCGTGGTAGGCCTTTTGCCGTTTCTCTAACTCGAATACGAGTCTATCTATGAGGACGAGAAACGTGTTAACCCTGAAAGTTTCACTTGCAGTCATTGTAATAACTTCTTCAGATGTTTCATCAAATCTTTTTTTTCTTGTCGGTTGTCTTTTTCCAATCTCTGTTGTATATTGCTTTGATACGCTTAATTCCATCGCTTTTTCTTCGAAATACTTAAAATTCTCTCGTTAAGCTACAAAAAACTTGATGAACGGCAACGTTGATCAAATCTACGGTGGAAGCCTGAATTTGAACAGTCACTATGTTTTTTCTTTCCAAAAATACATTCCACACAACAACCATTACCACCGTTTCCAGTTTCTCCAAATTCAAAAGTATTCCCGCCGCTTCTTGTCGCGTTACAGGCTTTTCGGTACAATCATCTTTGATTGATTTCAAAGTCTTAAGAACTTCGTGCCAAGAATCTCTTAAACTTTTACAAGCGTCCTCTCTCGCTGACCAACGTGTCAGATTCACTCTCTTCAGGGTTTTGCCTTTCCCGATTTCACTCATTAATTTAAGCCAGCGTTGTGTCGAGTTTACAAAAAAAACGTAAATTTACTGTAGCATCATGAAAAAGCGACAAGCTTTTGTACACGATTCAGCAGCCGCAGTTGCCACTAAATTCAAAGAATGGGCAGAACAAGGCACGTAAAAAGTGCAAACGGTGCTTGGTTTCGAATTTTTGCCTGCAAGCCATTGTACATGCCAGACATGTTCGCGGCATTATCATATGACTGTCCACGACAGTCTTCAATATTTATGCCCAGTGTTTCGAGTTCCGAAATAATGACAGAAAACATTTCGTCAGCTTTATGTCCCACTGACGGCAAGAACTTGAGAAATCTTTCACACGGTTCGCCTGATTCCAAAACGTATCTAATGACAAGGGTAAGTTGATCTACGTGTGCTATATCTGGTGTTGAATCGATGATTAGAGAAAAATATTTCGCTCTTCTTATCTCGTCTGAAATCTGTTTTAAGGCTTTATGACCCATCAAGAGAATAAAATCATCGCAAACGGTCTTTGATAAGTAATTGGTACTGCCTGATCCTTGATTCCCAAATCGTTCAATATGACTGGCTAAAAAAGGATCGAATTCCGCTAACAGTTCCAAAATCATACAATAATTCCCTTTATGTGGATCACCGAACTTTTCATTTTTCCCTCTGAAAGCAAGGCCTCTTGAACACAGCCGCTTCACTACAGCAACAACTCTCTTGAGAACATTTCTCCAATAAGTAATTTCTTCATCAATTTGGACCTGTAGTAAATTGTCGAGTCGGCCATCAATCGCACTTCTAGCTTTCAAACTAAGAATACTAGATTTATGACGTGCAGAGTTTTCATGCTGAGCTACTCGGTGTTCTGCGTTTTTCCAGTCATTAAATCCTTCGTTCTCCAACTGAGTCTTATGCTCCAATGGACCGAACGACAAACAGGGTCCGCAATATACAGATCTTTTACTTTCAGAATAAACAAGCCAATTTCGGCCTTTCACTTCATAATTTATCATTTTTCTTTGGAAGATACTCACTGGCAAGAAACGACGCTGATCGGCATATATTTTCTCACTTTTAGATAAGTCACAAGATTTGTTTTGATCGAAGCCGGACCTTGCGATAATCTCCCTTAAGGTATCGTTAATTTCCCATAAAGCTGGATCTTTGTTTGGATTTACTGTTGTTAGCGCTTGGTCATTACTTGTACTTGACGTCGGATTCGGAGACGGATCTTCAATTGTTATACTTATTGATGATTCCTCGTTGTCAAAATCATAATTATCCGGTTTTTTCAAAAGCAGATTGTTGAACAGGCGACAGTTGTTGTTGGGCCACAGAGTTCAAATGCGTTTTTTTTTTTTTAGATTGGATTGTATCAGTGCATGTGGTTGAAGTTCCTGGTCTTACAACACTGCTTTTACTTCCACTTGTAAGAAAACTGTCCATTTTTATCGTTTTACGGATAATCTGTTCTTGTTCTTCTTTTTTCATTTTGACCTTTTTTTATACTCAGCTCCACTAAGTCGCTTTCTCCCATCACTCATTCTGACGATTTTTTATTAAAGAACTGAAACAAAAAAAAAAACAATACATTGGGAGTTTTATTTCTCGTACATAAGTACCATTACCTTTGTTCAGACTTGAATACTTACCTAAATTAGCAAAGGAAATAAATAATATATCAATCGACGGTTAAGTACCAAACAATGCTACAAAACAAAACGTTAACTTTCATCATCATCATATCAGTCGAAAGACGTCCATTGCTGGACATAGGCCTACCCCAAGGCCCTCCACAAAGATCGGTCCTGCGCCATCGGCTTCCCGCAACTTTTACCACCTTGGTCCACCTTGTTGGAGGCCTACCCACGCTGCGTCTTCCGGTACGTGGACGCCATTCGAGAACCTTTCCGCCCCATCGGCCATCGGTTCTGCGTGCAATGTGACCTGCCCATTGCCACTTGAGCTTGGCAATTTTACAGAAGAGTAAAAGAACCCATTATTTGATATAGAAAAACAATGTGTTACATGTAACACATGCTATTTTGGTACACTTACATTGTTTATCTATCTCAAATAATAAGTTAATAAAAAGTTTTTTTTGCTCTCCTGTAGAGTTGACGTTTTGTAGATAGCAGTGTTTGGTATTTAACCGTCGATATTTAAGTATAATAAAAAAAAAAAAAAAAACTACGCTATCACTAACCTTCCGAAACAGCGTCAAGTTGAATTAAGTACTGATTCGTTACGGATGATTTATTGTAAAACATTACAATTACTTTCCTATAAGTATGTATTGTATGTATGCACCAGGGATGCGATGTTATGAAATTATTCATATAATCCACTAAACACTAAACAATATAAAAAATATAGCACACAACCAGAAAAATCTTCCCTCGAAATACGAATATTAATAAGTACTTATTAGAAATTGCAGGACGCATTACCGACCGCCGATGTGACTTTTCATTTGTTTTTGTTTGCCGCTCCGCTCTATATCTATCTCTCTCGCCCCCTACATCGGTTCCCGCGCGCGGCAACCCGATCGCGACGCGGAGCGGACGCGTTCGTGGCTCGTGCTGCTGTCAATTCCTCCAGACACTCTTAGCGAACGGTCATGTCATTCGTTCCCTTCCCGCGCCGCAACCCAAAAACTACTACGCAAATACATACGTACCTAGTAGAAAATAAATATTTAAATGTTGAAACATATTACACGTTAAATATAATTTTTATAATTAGGGTAAAAGTTACTATATTTAAATTGAAATTAATATTGAAACGCCATTGGAATATTTTTAAAATTCATGATCGCATAAGTACCAATATTTTACAGTGCGTTTAGTAATCTTTTATATACGGATTACGAACGTAATGTGTATACATATAATTATAAGTTTTTTTTATTATTATTTGGGCTACATTTGCCGCCCCTCTAAATCTGCCGCCCTAGGCTCCAGCCTACTTAGCCTATTGGTAAATCCGCCACTGATTAACGATAATGAGAAAGTGGCAAAAACTATAGAGGCTGTCAATATTGCATTTTCATTAATTTCATACCCAATTTATATGTTTGGAAACACTCTTATATAGTTCGCAGTTATTGGACTGAGTCCAGTCTGCGTACAAACCTTAGAATTTATATCTTATCACGTGCATAAATGCTAATATTTACATAATTACGTCATAAAATACATACATGACTGTGGTAGTTTATAAATAAACTTAACTTGCGTAATGATACTATTGAAGCGTGGTCACTTCAGATTGTTAATAGTAAATAGATTAATGTGATTGCTATCAATCACATTAATCTATTTACTATTAACAATCTGAAGTGACCACGCTACATACACACACATACATAACACGCGCATACGCATACATAATATCGGTAGGTAACAAATAAACAAAACAAGATAGTTTAAACCCATTGTGAGTATACTGACTGTAAAAATGTTATACTCATGGTTAAGATCAAAAATTGGTCTGTTAAGTATGATTACACAAAAACTTGTGGTTTTTCTATTCGAAAACTTTTTAAGAATCGCTTTGAGTATTGAGTAAATTATGGATGTAGACACATAAATATGTAAGACCTATGACTCTTCGGAGGACCTCGTGTAGATCACAGGAATCCGCTGGATGCGAGACGCACAGAACCGGTCGAAGTGGCGGTGCTTGGGGGAGGCCTATGTCCAGCAGTGGACGTCTGTCGGTTGAAACGACGAATGATAATGACAGTACAGCCATGACCTCTTAAATATCATAGTTGATATGATTGGTGTATGCCGTTCCATGACGAAAATAAATTAATAAAATAAAAAATAAATGACTACGATATAATAATTTGCCTGGCACACAGCCTTAGTTAAATGCAAGGCTTCGTGTGTGTAACTCTGACCAACTGATTTGGTATTTTACGGGCACTTAAGCCCGCTCAGAGTATTTTTACGCATTTTAAACATTGCTTCTCTTCTCTTCATAGGAAGACACCCCGTGGATGGTGGCAGCTAAAACGGCACACTTACACGAACTAGTTGTGGCTACAAGCGAGGGCTGGGCGCGACAGGTGGGCGCGCGGGGCGGGCAGCTCAGTGGAGGACAGAAGCAGAGGGTCGCCATCGCTAGGGCTATCGTTAAGGTACGTATTTACTTTCCCAAATGATAGGGTGGGACAGCTTGACGTCGAATGATGAACAGAGAATAGCCTGTAGCTATAGGCGAGGGCTGGGAGCGACGACATTGCTCGCAGAACAGATGGTCGATGAGGCCGAAAGGTTTTGGAGTCGCCGCGTATCGGAAGGCGTGGTGTTGGAGGGCTTCCCACAAGGTGGACCCCTGATCTTGTGATGGCCGCAGGAATCCGCTGGATGCGAGAAACAGAACCGGTTGCAGTTGCGATGCTTGTGAGTGCCCTATGTCCAACAGTTGACGTCTTTCGGCTGAATGATGATGATGACGACGGGTAGCCCAAAAGTCTGACAACCAGTCTTACCAAGGGGTATCGTGTTGCCCAGTAACTGGGTTGTGGAGATCAGATAGGCAGTCGCTCCATGTAAAATACTGGTATTCAGCGCATCTGGTTAGGCTGAAACCCGGTCCCAACATAGTTGAAAAAGGCTTGGTAGATAGATTGGAGCAAGAGGGCCTTAGTGAGCGATAATTCGACCTCGATCGATGAGAGGCAAATCCAGTGTGGTACATGGCAGCCGAATTACGGTTGATCGATGTCGACTACATATTTCTATTGAGTCGTTCGATGGTGTGGAATATGATACTAGACTGGTAGTTTTTATATTTTTTCTCAAACCTAGAATAAAAGATAAAACACATTGAAAAAAATAAGATTAAGTAATTAGTTGTAAGGGTTTTAAAGTCTATGCTAGGCAGAGATAGCACGACTTTGATGTGACGTCACAACAGAAACGCCATAGTAACTTCGAGCTAGTCAATTAACGTTTTGCTTGACAAGGATAGAAGAATAACTTCTAAAGCGTGTAACTTCGCAATATTTCCACCGGTTTTTATAAACTTTTCACAGACCTTGTTTCCCGGTAACATTTTAAAATAAGTGTTCATGCACTTAATAAAAAATCTTAAATTCTCTGACAGACACGCACAACCAAAACGGCAGGACAAAGAAAAAAATAATGTAGTGGAGTTCCTTTTATAGCGCAAGTAAGCACTAATGAAGGATTTTGGATAATCCATCCCATAAAGGGATTAAATAGGGGATTTAAATTTGTATGGATGTTCGTCATTATAGCAGATGGGAAATCCCATCAGGCAGACGGCTTGATAATGTATATTTGATAGTAATCAAATATTCATTCACTATAGTCCCTGCCACGAGAAGCTATACATTTTGTGAACACACATTTAGGGGTTCGCAACCTTTAGCTCCAATAAAAAAAAAGAACAGTTTTGTAATGATTTTTTTCGAACATATGAAGCAATGGATTAGCAATAGGCTTCAAAATGATTCAGATTGTGATAGATAGTGCGTTACGTAATTAGGGTGCAGGTCAGTTTGTTATTAAAAAGATTCCGACGAATTGAACAATCCTCCTTTTTTAAAGTCGGTTAAAGAGCAAAAACCCAGTAATCGATAGGAACAAGCTACATACCAATAGATTCCTTCTTATGTCAGGAATAATCTTAACTAAGTTGCAACCTCCAATTCATTGGGGGATTTAGTTTACAGTCTGAAAATCGTCCAACCAGTCCGACTTTCAGTAGTAGTTAGACTTGAAGCTGAACTCGAAGTTATTGTGTAGAAGTTACGTAGATTATTGTGATTATTTTAGTAACAACTAGGTGGCCCGACAGACGTTGTCCTTTCGACTTCAGTTCATCCAAAAATGAAATAATGACGTTCAGTTTCTCCAGATTTAAAAAAAAAAAAAAATTCTTTCCATTAAATTCTTTTTGTTCCATTTCATTTCTAATTCGGACTATTACGAACATTTTAAAATAAAAAATAGCTAAATCAGTCCAGCCGTTCTCAAGTGATGCGCTTACCAACGAACAGTATTTCATTTTTATTTATATAGATGACATAATCTAAAGTATTATAATTTTATAAAAAATGTTATTCACCGTAAAACAAGTCATTGTAAATAACATTCTATTGTTGACAAATTCACAAAATGTACTAACCACCAAAATAACTGGACATTGGTTATAATTAATTAATATTTTAATGAATGTGAACGAAACAGCTCATTTTAAAAACGTATTGTTTCCCTTAATAAAAACCATTATTTAAAGTTGTTGTATAATATGTAATTACCAAGTCACTTCCCATGGATATTGTAAAAACAACTTGAAGTTTAGAATGATATTCATAACACAGGTCGGTCTCGCTTTCAAACCAGGTTCTAGGTTGAGTTTAGTAGAACATCAGAATGCCAATTCCCGTACCTACTTAAAAACGTCCAACACCACTTCGCAACCTCATCTCGGCAATAATAAATGTCAAAATTTTGACAAAAAAAAAATGAAATTCAAAAGTATTTTTGACCGATTGAGATTAGAACGCGAAAAAACGGGAATTGCCCCTCTGTTAGTTTTAATTTATCGAAATTCAAAAGTGGGCATCATTCTAGAATACAAGCCTTTTTTTTTTTTTTGGGTGGGACATCATCATTTAACCACGCTCTCCCGCTCGAACCCTTTCGGACAAACCCGCAACCCTGGCAGGCATCGGCCCTTACGGACCCCGTCAGTGACTGCTGACATCTCTTTGAGGCGCGCGTGGAACACAACGCGCCGTCGACCCGGGTCTGGTCTTTACCGGACGGCGAGCTACCTAGCGCCAGCGCTGGTTTGCGATAGTCACATTCTCCATGTCGCCATGAGATCTCGCCGGAACTCTGTCCGCTGTGCCGCGATTTCTCGCAGCAGCAGAGTTACGCCCCGGCGTTTCACCTCCTCGCGCCACTCCCATATGTGCGCGAGGACTTTTGCCTCCAGATCCCTTGGCAGCAATCCGGCAAGGAGGCTCGCCGCCTCACCGGAGACTGTGCGGTATCCCCGGACTAGCCGGATGGCCATGATCCTTTGGGACGCTTTCAACCGACAGATTTGTCATACAAAATCTGTCAAAAACTAACAATGCAGAGACCATTGTGACGTTTGTAAATTAGTAGACTTGGCCCCCTGGTCGGCGCCTTAATGATCGCGCCCACACCGGTGCCCCGTAAAGGGCCATGGACCGTACGAACCCCGCGTAGAGCCTCCGGCATGAGGCGTTTGGACCCCCTAGATTGGGCTGGAGCCGCTTTAAGGCAGCCCCGGCCCGCTCCAGTCTGGGAGCCAAACGGCGGAAATGCTCCACAAAGTTCCACCGGCTGTCGAGGACGAGTCCCACGTATTTCATCGTCGACTCGACGCCGATTTGAAACCCTCCTATCGTTATTTGGGAATCCGACGGTGGCGCGTTCTGAGGACCATGGAAACACATGCCTTCGGACTTGTGCAGGGCCACCTCGAGTCCCAACTGCCGGATCCTCTCGACGATTGTCGCAACCCCGCGTGTCATTAGTTTGGCTGCCGCCTGGTGCGACCCAACCCAGCGCCAGGGCCAGCGTGTCGTCAGCGTAGCAAACCATGCCGTTAGGGAGGTCGGCGCGCCGAACCCTGTCGTACCCGATGTCCCACAGATGCGACCCTAGGACCGATCCCTGTGGGACACCGCATGACATCTCTCGCCGGTTCCACTCTCCCTGGTGACCGAGGTAGATGACGGCTCTGTCCGTCAGATAAGCCTCGCCACGCGACAGAGGTAGGTCGGCATCCGGTGATCCGGAGTGCCTCCCTGATGCAACTGCTGGGCAGGGTATTGAAGGCATTGGTGATGTCTAGAGATACCCCCAAGACGACCACACCCCAGGCCACAGCATCCCCCGTCGTGTCTGCTCGCACGCGCATGATGGCATCCACCGTAGAACCCCCTGCGGAAACCAAATTGGCATTCCGCCAAATCCGGCCCCACCCACACCAGTAGAATACAAGTCTTAGGTAGGTATTTCAATTGAAAATGGTTTTTAAGACAACTGATGGAACTGGTAAGGTATGCTTTTTAAAAAAGGAAACAAATTCCAAGCCCATGGGTTCTGTACCCAAGCAACAACAAAATCGAACAATCCTCAAAAGACAAAATCCTTCAGTCGAAACTGAAGGATTTTGTCAAGATGATGACAGATGATGATTTTGCCGGCAGCATCGATCTTTCAGTTTTTTTTTTTTGCTAATATGTTCTGTTCCACATCGGGGCTAAGGAGTGCTTTCATATTATGTTCGTCCCGCGGTCCGGGGTTCTTCAAGTTTCGACGGAATCTATCCAGTACAACCTATCCCTGTCATCTGTACGCGAGAAGACCTAATAAGTGCGTTAGCAAATGGTTCACCTTGCTGAATTCTGGGTTAATCAAAAATAAAACTCTTCATTTATTTTGGTCATCGACGCGTTGAGAAGATGATTCAGTCCCGCCATCTCTTTCGACCTCACGGTCCGTTTTTTGTAAAATAAAATAAAAATACAGGCTTAAAAGACTTTAACTTTATGTATGGGTGACGAGTACAAACTCACATAGGACTCCTTTATGAACATGACCTAAGGGTAATTAGTAAAGGTCACTGCTTAACATCAGGTGGGCGATCTATCTACAGCATCGCTTATTAAAATTACAAATTCTATACTATACTAATAATAAAAAGCGGTTATCTCTGGAGCTGCATTTGATAGTCCAATTCTTGCGGAAGGGTATAGGCTACTTAACATTATGCTAGGAGTCTTAGGCGCCGAGCAGAAACAAGTCAGAGAGAACGCTAAGCGGAAACAAAGTAATAGCGCGGACAGGCGATGCGTTGCGACGGGTTGGGTCGGGGGAACAAGTTTCATGCAGACGAAGTCGCAGTCTGCCTGCGACTTCGTGTGCTAGCTAGTGCTATATATTTTACGGTTTTGCTTATATCGGGATTGCCCGACTAGTTTGTAACTAACCCACGCCTTGTTTATTGGGTGGTCATGCGGCAAATGGTGACGCGATCGCACTGACTACAACTAGTTGTGCATTCCCGACAAAATAAATTAAGTAAAGCTGTAGATAATTATAATGTGTATTATCAGTTCCCATTTTTAAATCTTTCAAGCAAAATAAGATGTGATCAAAAATATCGTCAATTTCGAACGTAGTTATCACAAGATTGTGTGTAAAGGCGGATATGACAAAAATAAGTTTTTTATTTTTTGCTTGTTACAGAACCCGAGAATCCTTATCTTAGACGAAGCTACCTCAGCGCTCGACGCGTACTCTGAGTATTTAGTAGACAAAGCATTGAAGGAGATCAGCAAAGACCGAACTGTTCTCACTATAGCCCATAGACTAAGTACCATACAGTCAGCCGACGAAGTAGCGGTCATGGAGAACGGAGTCATAGTAGAAAAGGGACCATACGCTGAACTAATAGCGAAACCAGGCGGATTCTTCAAGGAGCTCATCAACCATCAAACATTTGTTAAGAAAAATAGAGAACAAAAACATGATGTACAACAAACTTAACCAACATAACTGTTGCTATTTTTTAAGTTTTGATTATACTAAAAGATGTAGTTTAATTTATTTTTAATCTTTTATCTTTTTTCAAACTGCTCAGTTTATGATCTTAGTGATCGATGTACTATTATGTATGCTGAGTAATCTTTCAAACATTGCGTTACCGATAGTGCTACCCACTATCGGTAGGTAGGAAAGGCCTGCTTTATATAATAGGTAGGTACGAGTATATACTTATTTCTTGTTATTATTTAATGATGTTTATAGGTAATAGAAAAATAGTAAAAATTTTGTAAATAAACGTATGTGCTATTTACCAGTGGCGAAGGGTGCAAGATTTCATAAGGAAAACCGGTTGAAAAATGTGTACAGAAATTAAAGTAGGTACAATAAAATTGCAAACGTTAGTAAGGAAAGCTGAAGGGGATCGCGCAATAAAAACCCTTCGCCACTGATATTTAGCCTGAGTAAGTTTGTGATAAATATATAGGTGATAGTGTATTTTATTTTATGATTTAGCATGAAACAAAATGCAATAATATGGGCTTCATGTGTTCAAAATGATGGAATGTCGAATTGTTACATAATTTATTAAAGTTTACCTCGTAAGGTTTAAATCATAGAGTGACAAACGGGTAAAGGAATATTTTTGTCTCACACAAATAAAATGGTTGTTGTTATTTTAATATTGTATTTTATTTATTGCCTTATCCATTTAAGTCTGGTTCGTAAGCATATTATTATCAGCAGACTAGGCACAGCCGCAGTGCTCCAAACGCACGTAGCAAATGGTATCGTGTCTCATTCATTACTACAGAGATAACAAACTGCTGTCGTAACGCGTAACCTACTGTTTACTATGAGTTTTTCATCGCAGCCACAACAAACAGGTTAAATAAGTAAATGGACCTTGCCCTCGGCGCGAGCGCAGAACGCGCCAAAACCCGCCAGTGGAAGCGGCGGCTTACATTTACACGCTAACGCTTCGCGGGAAAACATTGCTAGCGGAAACATGTCCAATTTGAAAGTTTTGCGCGGGAGTTTAGCGCGGCAAATTCTTAACTCGTTCGCTACTGCCAAACATGGGAAAAAAGTTAACAAAGAACTGTTATCGTACAGCCGTCTGTTGAGTAGAAGTTTAGCTACTCAAGCTGCAACTGCAGCGGACAGTAAATGTTTAAATTCACCATGGGGTGAAATACAAATCGGAAAGGAAACCTTGACTGAATATGTGTTTTCGGATGTTGAAGAATGGGCTGATGCACCGGCTGTGGTAAGTATCCTCCCAAGTATTTTTTTTCTGAATCAAGTGCAAGTCCAGGAGGTAACTATATTGCTAACATTTTGGGCCCGATTCTCAATATTTTTTGTTAACTAAGTACAGTTCACTGAATAAAATTTAGATAACAGTCCCCTCCAAAAGGATAGAATAAGGTTAATAATAAAAAAAAACGGTTCGACCTTTGGAACGCACCTTGTAGACAAATCATAACGCCAAGTAGGTAGTTCTCGTTCTTAGCTCTTTGACAACGAGAAGTTATTTATGTTCAATTAAATACTATTAAATCCGAGTGCATTGCGGACTGCAATAGAATATTGTTCCTAGTACAAAGTTCGCTGTTATATAAGTACGGATGTTACCTATACGAAAGTAATAGGGACTTATTAATAGTTCGCATTTGAAGGTTAGGGCTAAATGTCTGCGCTGTGCCAAACATGCATCTCACAAAATTGGAAAGATATCTAATTAACAAGAGTATTGACGCGGGTTTTCTTTATCATTTTTGAACCAGTGGAAATTAGTTTTTTTGGTTAAAAAATAGTAAGTGAATGTATGAAGCGCCCCTAAGACGACCCACTGACCGTATTTTCTGACTGTGCATAAGATGTGCATCTATAGATTGCAGTCGATAACGTCAACCGTTCAAACCGAACCGTTTAGTGTATGGCAACCGGCTTCAGAACGATCGTCGACTGTTTCTTATTTGATGTCAAGTTGGAATCGAACCTGCAATCGCTACTCAGCTAAATTATTCTGTCACAATCGTATGCAGGTTCTTTGGCCATCATTACCTATGTTAGAAATTAATCTTTTGATTCTTCAGCAGTAATCTACTAGCTATTCTAATAAATGATCTTAATTAGGTACTAGGTGTAGCAGATAGTTAATTACTAATTACTTAGGTAATGTAAAGAAAAATAGAAACAGTTGATATGATTATGAGTGAGCTGTGAGCATGTGATGAAAAGGTAATAATTACGAGTATAATTAATTTGCATGTCACGGTTCGAATAGAATTTGAAAATTGATTTCATGAACTGAAATTGAATTTAGGTAGGTTGAATTGCTAGTAGGTGAATATCACGGTATTTACTTAAAATAAACTTCTTCAACTATATCAATAACATTGAGTCAGTTATTTCTAATGTTACGCTTGGACCTAAATCTATTTCAATAAAATACATGCTAAGTGCTGTTGTCAAGTCACGACATAAAATGGATTCACTAGCTACTTAACTACTTCGTTTATTTTTACTGCAGCGATACTAGTTTTAGGTAACTATGAGAAGTCATAAGTGCATTGTTGCTTTTATTTTTCTTGTTAAAAATAGAAAATATCTCCCCATAAACGAGTCAAAATGAGGATGTTATTGACATGCCATTCTTGATATCATGACTATGAGCTAATATTTTATTCATACGTAGGTACCTTCCTACTTCAGTACCTATATAGTTACATTGCCATTATGTTGTTGATCTCATGCCATTCGCGTAAGATGAAGTTGTTGTAGATCATTACAGTAAATTTTCAAGTTTTCAGTGGCAGTAGATCATGTGTTTAAAGAGCGGAAAAGTCAATAACAAATTACGGTGCACGTGATTTAGAAACGTGCCTTGGTACATTAACGGTTTACAAAACTATAAAACATCACGTAGGTAGGCATGAAAGGTATAAGTATCTTTTCCGTCAATAGAATCAGTCCAATGACGTCTGAAATTCTGAATGTTGTGTTGTTATTCCAAACTTCATCACAGTTTTTGTCATTGAATATAAAGATGTAGGGGCTCCCACTATTGAGATCGCGTGCCAAATATTCTTGTACCAGTTTATACGTTATTTCAATATCAAACCCTGGACTTTGGAGCAGATTTCTGTACATATATAAAGGTTACATAATAATAGGTTTGTCTATAAATACAGGGCAAAGTCCAATGACCTATATTTCAGACCACGTGTTTCGGTCTAGTTTATTTACCTTCATGTTTATGATCATTTATACAGGAATATTTTTTAACCAGTGCGCAAACTGTAGGTTATCATGAATTCAGCCTAACGACGGTGAAGTATCAATATCTAATAGGTAACTAAAATTATAGCGATTTTCACTTTATTGCATATTTGTACGTAAATTATGAACATTTATATCTTTGGACTGAAATATTTGATTGAAATCATTATCACCATCACAAGCATTTCCTACAAAGTATTTTTTTAAAATGAGTAGGTAATTTTTTGATTCAAATGTTAAACACTGTAGAAATTAAATTTATTATTAGAATTTAATATTTGTAATTATTTTGTCCCCTGTAAAATCATGGTTTTGTAGTTATTAGATATTGTTAGTTTTCGTCGGTTATATATTTTTTTATTAGTTGTTCCATACATTTTGATCGCGTAGGTAACTAGGTATTGCACTTTTCTATGAAACAGATGATTTTGTTTTAGATAACCGACGAGAAATTTCTACGCTAGAGGGTCTAGGATCATGTGGTGGATTCATGGTTACTGTTTGCGCACTGGTTATTTTTTTTCCTGTATAACATGATGTTGCTTTCCCTACTGTATCTACTATGCACTACCGGGTATGTACCAATAAGAACGTTACAACCGGCCATAGGTGATTTTCGATCTCTTACGGTTTTCGTTTGAATGAACAATCGAAGGGGAAAAATCTTAAGTATAAAATCTATGTAGGTATTACATGATCTAATATGTAGGTACTTCTATGGTCTACTATGTTGGTAGGTACTACTATTGTCTATTATTTACTACTATGGTCTACTATGTTGGTACTACTATTATCTATTATGTACTACTATGGTCTACTTGGTTCGTTTATCATAACTGAAAATGTAAACCGGCAAAATAGGTAATGTAGGATGTGGTGTAGACAATATTCACATAAAAACGGTCCATTGCTTTATGTAGATGTAGTCTCAACCTAAATTTGCACAAAAAAAACAATCTGTTTAAAAAAAAAGACGACCAACTTAAAATTCAAAAAAAGTATCAGTATTTCCTACCTTTCCACAGACATGCGGTGCATCAGGTCGTGGCTACGACTATGGTATGATGCGCATGATGATCGAGAGATGCGCAGGAGCTCTCGCGGGGCACTTGAAACTGGCCCCCGGAGAAAGGATAGGCCTCATCCTGCCAAACATTCCTGAATTCGTCGTCCTGATCCATGGAGCCATGAAGGCGGGGCTTGTTGTAACGTTCGCCAATCCATTGTACACGGCAGGTAAGATTTTTGTGAGATCGATCGACGTTGGTCGGTGTGGTAACACCCTTAGTCCTAGCCAATACCAATGGTCTTAGGGTCTAAGAAATCAGTGGAAAAAAAAGGTCAGTCAAGGGTTCCATTGGATTAATTTGGCTGAAACCAGAGTATAGACACAAATTTTAAAATTAAACTATCTATTTCCCAGCCCATTTATTGTATGGACACAATAAAAAACAACCGACTTCCAAAAAAAACACTAAAAGACGTGATAAATAACTTTAATTTCGGAAGTCGGTGTCTTTGGTGTTATATTTTCGATTTTGGCCACCGACTTCCGAAATTAAAGTTATTTATCACGTCTTTTAGTGTTTTTTAGGAAGGGTTTTTATTTTTCACTTTTTAGTTGCGGTACCCACCCCACGCAAATTCGTATACCACTTCTTGGTGTGTAAATAACAATGACAGGAAATTATTAACACATCATCCATATACACTACGTGGAAAAATATGCAGTATTAAGGATAACTCAAAAACTACGTGTCAGACCCTGATCAAATTTAAATGGGACCACATGTAAAGCACCACCTATCAAATAAAAAAAGAATCATCCAAATCGGTTCACCCAGAAAAAAGTTATGAGCTAATACACATAAAAAAAAAAAAAAACATACAGACGAATTGAGAACCTCCTCCTTTTTGTGAAGTCGGTTAAAAAGTAACAAAGTCCAAAAATTCAAATGATCACGGCTGTAAGTTATTGATTAAAATATCAGCTAAACCTATCAGCTGACACGACCGGGCCCCGAAAAGGCTAAGGCTAACCGACTAGTCATATAAAAGTTATCAAATTAATGCCTGATTCTTTAAATGCAATATATTTTACTGCTGATTATCTGTTGGTAGATAAGACAGGAGAGAATAACTTGAGTCCGGAAATACCGTAAAACTAACTACGTTTATCTAGTTTTGCTTAGCATTCTGTATTAGGTAGCAGTAAATAGGTTGCTAGAATATCAACATAAAATAGGTCCTAGAATCTAGAAGTTAATACAATTCAGTCTGTAAAGCAGCCTCTTAACTGAACTGTTGCCAGCTGAGTGAGTGTCCTAGGGTGCCAGATTTATATACTAAGGTACATACAAGTTCAGAAGTAAAGCTGCTTAATTGAAGTATCGATACCACATCTGACGCCCCTAAGCACTCAGCCTATTTTGCTAATAAAGTCAGTACATATTACAGAACCTCACTCAAGTGAAGACTCAGTTTTAAGTAGGTGCTTAATGCTTGATTCTTGAGTTAGGTTAGGTTAGGCACAGCTGCAGCATAACCACAGCATGAGTATTTTTATAATAGTTTTTACCCTTAAGAGACAACAAGAAGTTAGGAGCGAATATCATTTTTTAATCAGGATTTTTTTCAGATATTTGTGTTCGTGACACGATATTTTCACAAGTACTTAGACCTTTTTACAGCTAGGAAGAATAATTATCTAAATTTGTTTACAAGTTCTATTATATTTTATGATAAGATAACATTTATTTGTTACTTGTGCCGTATAGTTCAATATGTGTTCGTGTGAGTAATAACTACCTACTTAGATAAAATTGACCAACAGAATAGATCTGTCATGCCTTTTCAAGATAATGGCTATGAAATGATATTAAATTTATGGAAATAATTCAATGTCATCATCAGTTTGTTTGCAGTTTGTCTACCATAGATTGGTGTTTTTATGCGAACCACTTTTTGAGCACAACACACGCGGTAGGTACCAAAGTCCAAATCGCCGAAAAAGAAAAGGTTAAGCAAGATATAGGAACATGCATTCCTCTATACATTTTTATCACTTTAATTCTTACAGCCGATTAGTCCCCGCCGAATCCAACCCCCCCCGCCCCCCCCGAAACCGAATCTATACCTACTTATAATTTAGTCAATCAAAGGCTCGAGATTGTTTCATGCAAGTAGGTACCTACATTGCGTCCATATTAGTTAACCCTCTGTGTTGTTTAGGTATATTTCTAAGAGTATGTCATTGACAATTCGCTCCTTCAAAAAAGTTAAAAGAAATAAAATGGGTGCTGAAAACAAATATTCAGCTGACGTTTCAATTCTGCATAAAAAACCCATCCTCCAGAAAGGTTCAATTACGATCTAGCACGCGATACAAAGGAATAGAAAATATCGTACTACACGATATTTATCAATAGACACGTGCATTACATCTAACAAGCAATAAATGATTGTTAATTACTCAACTGCAGTCAAGGTTGGGGAAATCAGACGATTGCTTACCTAATGGCAGTCATTTATTATTAACTGACTTCACAAAAAGGAGGAGGTTCTCAATTCGTCTGTATGTTTTTTTTTTTTTTTTTTTTTTTTTTTTTTTTTTTTTTTTTTTTTTTTTTTTTTTTATGTGTGTTAGCTCATAACTTTTTTCTGGGTGAACCGATTTGGATGATTCTTTTTTTATTTCATAGGTGGTGCTTCACATGTGGTCCCATTTAAATTTGATTAAGGTCTGACCAGTAGTTTTTGAGTTATCCTTAATACTGCAGATTTTTTCCACTTAGTTTATATGGATGATGTGTTAATAATTTCCTGTCACTGTTATTTACACACCAAGTAGTGGTATACGAATTTGTGTGGGGTAGGTACCGCAACTAAAAAGTGAAAAATAAAAACTTTTTTACAAAAAAACAACCGACTTCCAAAAAAAACACTAAAAGACGTGAAAAATAACTTTAATTTCGGAAGTCGGTGGCCAAACACGAAAATACAAAACCAAAGGCACCGACTTCCGAAATTAAAGTTATTTTTCACGTCTTTTAGTGTTTTTTTTGGAAGTCGGTTGTTTTTTTGTAAAAAAGTTTTTTGTTATCTCTCTATTTCCATATGCTTAGATTGTAAGTACGTGCCATCTTTTGTTTGTCTATGATACAGGCTGTGTAGTTAGGTGCAAGGTCACTGAAGTAAAGATTATAAAAAAGTGAAATGGATTGATTATCCCATAATATATGGCTTCGTTAAATTGTAGGTACTGTGCCTACGACTCTTAGGCATTATATTTGGTGGGTAGATAAATACTTAGCATTAGGTATATAATAGGTTTGCTAAAACTTAAACTAGGTAGGTACTAGAAATGGTTGCCATATCCATACATCTTTGCATCAAGATATATATTAAAGGTATAGTTAATTATAATTATGTAGGTGCATGGTAGGTATACGACTTATCTAAGTAAAGTTTGTTTTATGAAACATGGCAGGTGGCATAATAATAATAAAAAAGAAAGTCCATCAGTGCCTAACGGTTTCAGTGTGCTCAGCCTACAAGGTCTACCCGGAAATTCTAAGGGGGACTTTCGAGTTTTCAACTTAAAGCCAGCTTGAAGCCAGGGTAGCTCGGAAATGACTATTTCATGAAATAGCCAATAAATAGGATTATATGAACCTAGGATTTTAATTATTATAATTCGGTAAATACATACCGACTCGTTACGCTCGCGAATCATATTTTGTTCAATATAGAACCTGACACTGACCTGCAAATCGCAAAAAACTAAAGTAAATTTGAATTTTGCGGGCTACCCTCGTGTAATCACCAGCCTCACAACATAAAATTGGCCGGTCGGATTTGTTACCATAAGTGGAAGTTGTTGGCTCACATAATGAAATTATCTACCTAGGTCCTCGGCTGCCGATGTTGCAAAAAGCTACAAGAAGTTATACAGTTTTATATACTTATAATACCTAGGCACGCTGTGCTAAATACCTCTTCTGTCAGCTGGGCAAAGACTTGCCTCAATTTTGTGCGACTTTTGGTCACGACAACCCTGTAAACATGACCTGATCAGCATTTTCCCCCATTCGACTTCGTAGGCGATGTCCAGCCTAAGACGTTGAGTTTGTGACAATCTTGAATTCTTGACCATCACTCAACCATTCTGGTCAGTCCACTTCCACTTCATCCTGGCTCCAGCATCCGCCTATCCAGTTAGTTCACACAACATAATTTTGTTTCCTTTTGCAGATGAGGTGAAGCGTCAGTTCGGTGACTGCAACGTAAAGGCGATAGCCACGATCGAGCTGTTCATGCCAGTCGCACAGGAGGTGGCTAAGTCTCTCAAGGACTACAAAGGCACTATATGGGTTGGAGGAGAAGATGACAAGGGTCAAGGTAAGGTTGCTCTTCTTTTGTATTTTCTTTTACACAAGTAGATGGACTGGTTCGAACTTCGACCGGCTATCCGGGGCAGATAACCTTAATCGCTATATACCAACTTTTCTGAGTTTTCTTTTTATCTTTGGTTTAAACTATTCCCAAATAAGATTTGCAAAATTATAGGTACGGAATTATTAAATTATTAAGTGGATTAGGTACATAGTTAGATAGTTTGATCCCTGAGATTATACGTATACAACGTGTAATTTTAATAACTGAAACTTTCTAAGGTTCATTATATCTATAGTCATCATTATAAACTTTTTCTATGGGACCAACTATGAAATCGCGAAAAAAAAACTGCTGTTCTCCACATTTTGTCGTGTTATGGGAACGCCGAATGTTTATAAAATGTCAATTTCACCTTGTATACATATAGTCTCAGGGGCTAGTGGCTAAGATAACAGCCGCACGGGTCGAACGGTCAGGTTAAGCTGCGCTTGCCGCGGTTGGTCCGTGGCTGGATGACCATATTTACATACCAAGAAACCTTTGTGCCTCGGAAAGCACGTTAAGCCGTTGGTTCTGGCTGTCATTCGTGCATCTTTGATAGTCGTTACGGGTCGTCGGAAGCCCGAGAGTCTGACAACCAGTCTTACCAATGGGTATCGTGTTACGCAGTAACTGGGCTGTGCAGGTCAGATAGGCAGTCGCTCCATGTAAAATACTAGTATTCAGCTACATCCGGTTAGATTGGAAGGCGACCCCAACATAGTTGATACAGGCGGGCAAATGATGGTACGCATAGTCTCAGAGCTCAAACACACAGCTTCAGGCTTGCTTTTGGTTGCAAGCTTGCAGCTATGAGTTGGTGTGAGATGATTAATATGGTCCTTCAGTCGACTGCTAAAATAGGGCATTTATTTAATCGAACCCAAGTAACTAATTCCCATTATGATGTCCTAAAATATTGTGAGAATTAGAGTTTCAAATAAATTATAATGAGGAAGACAATTTAAGGGTCGCAGTATCTTATGAAGTGATTGGGTAGTAAAGGTTATCTCACTCAGTACATTATTATTCAGTAATACCTAATCTCAAATAAATATTGTTGGTCTTAGATCCGGGTTGTAAACAATGTTTTAAATTAATTAAAGTTGAATTTATTCACGGATAAGTATCGTTATTTCTCACTAGTTTCTGCCCGCGGCTTCGTCTGCGTGAAATTTCTTGTTCCCCCGATTCACCCCATCGCATCGCATCGCCTGCCCGCGCTGTTACTTCGTTTTCGCTTAGCGTTCTTTCTGACTTTTTTTGTTGCTCTGCTCCTTATGGTCCTAGCGTAGTGTTAACTAGCCGATAGCCTTCCTGAAGAATTGGACTATAAAATACAAAAATATTTTTTAAAATCCGACTGGTAGTTCCAGAGATTAGCGCGTTAAAACAAACAAACTCTTCAGCTTTATTATTAGTATAGAAGTATAGATACCTAAGAATTAAAACAGGTAGGTATTCACTTACGTGAGAAACTTAAATTAAATTATAATAGGTACTTATAAGTAAACTTATTAATGAGCTTAAGGTACAGATCAACAAATAATTATTATACATAACTAGAAAAAAAAACCGTGTGAAAAGTGGCAAAACGAACCAAAACTGTGACAAACGAATTCAAAACTATTAAAACTTGGTGGGTAGTTTTTAATAAGTATAACAGAATTAGTGACAGTTTGACAAGAAGCTACATAGTCAATTCTTTTTATTTTTTTAATTGTTATTTTTTTTTGTTGAATGATGAATTGTTTAAATATTTGTAGTGATTTATGTACTACATTCTTTAATATATTTGGTATTTTATTGAATATCTGTGCTCCTTCGTACGTTAAGTTCTTTTTTCCGTAGATAAAATTAGTTCGCCTTAAAGGTAAACTCTACATACTTTTGTCACATGAAGCATTTGGTAGATACACGTTAGTGGTACCTACCTACTTACCTGTTTATAGGTATGTTACCCACTAACTAAACGTCGCTATTATGAAATACTAGTTCCGAGACAACATTCCCTATTTAAGATACTAGTTTATATGTAGGTACTAGTCACTCGATTATGGCGAAAGGAAATGCCTAAAGGCAAACAGGTCGAGTCAATTAATTCGTCAGTTTTGGTTTGAATACGGGGGATGTGATAAGTTAGCCCGCGAAATTCAAATTTTCATAAGTTTCTTACAATTTGCAGAGGAGCGTCAGATTGTATTTGTATTTGTTTATTTGTAAATATGTATTTACAGAATTATAATCATAAGAATCAAAAGTCATGACATTTTATGTTAATTCTATTAACATAAAATGTCATGATTTCAAGTAATAGTCATTATAGGGTAATATGAACTTAAAGAGTAAGATAATAGATAATTTTAATGACTATAATTTTATTAATGTATAATTGTTATGGTTTCGAATCTTATTTTGATCAACATAATTATCTCCTAATACTGACCAGCAACTTGTAGAAATGTAAGAAAATCTGAATTTCGCGGGCTGCCTTGGCAGTTTCGCCTTAAGCATAACTGGAATAATTAGCAATACCAAAGACCTGAAGTACTTGGTACTAGGATACTAACTACTTGCCTATGTACTCGTACCTACTCAAATGTAAAAAGGTAATGGTTATGAGTTTATTAAAGTAGGTATCTAAGTAAAAATTGCAGGTATAAGTATAACTACAGCTGTTTAGAACTTGTTTAAAACTGTAAAAACAATTTATTCTAAAACTAGTATCCGTGTTCTATGCTGTTTTCATATGAAAATTACAAAATAATAATGATTAGTCTCGTAGGCATTCATTGCGCTAATTATACCCAGCCACTAGGTATGTAGGTACCTACCTACTACATTTTTTTTTGTTATTTTATTGTGTGCCTATTCTTGCATGACCGTCACGCTACGCGCTACTGACCCCGTGTAGGTTATCTGTACACGTTGATGAAGATAATGCTTGGAAGGGATATCGATACCCTGTCACCAATTTTCCGGAACGGTTCTCAAGATGCATTCTTTTATCACTTGTTATTTGCTACCGTTAGATAATCCTTGTCTGCTTAACACACAGGGCACATGTAGATACGAGTACTTACCTAATAAATAAGATATAATCATTTTATTTCCATTCCCAATAGTTATTGCCGCTTCGGATATCTAATTTTGTGCAGAGCCCTTGTGCCAAATCATCTGCCCATACAAAAATTCTTTCAGCACATTTATCCAACATATAACTACCCAACTATCTCGACCTGCGTACAGAGGAAAGTTTAGAAATCCATCCATACTCGTACTAATATTATAAATTCGAAAGCAACTCTGTCTGTATGTTACCTTTTCACGCCTAGACCACTGAACGGATTACGATAAAATTTGGCAAAGAGACATACCTATGGCATCCTGGGGAAGGACATAGGCTATTTTTTGTCCCGGTACACCTTCCCTCGGGATAATTTCCGACAACCACGCGGGCGAAACCGCGGGCAGAAGCTAGTATACTATTAAAAATGTGAAACTAACTGTCTGGCTGTCTTTCCGATACCTATTCACGCCTTAGCGGCTGAGCAGAATTCGATGAAATTTAGCACACAGGTAGACCATGACCTAGGTTAGCACATAGTTCCCGGTAGTTCGTTCCCGTGGAATAATTCCCGGCTTACACGCGGGCAAAAGCTAGTATTTCATAATTAAACATTTTCGTTTTCAATTTCTAGGAGTATACGGCCTCCGATCATTGCTCATGGCTGACCACAAGGCTGATCTGCCGACTGTGGATGCCGACGAGGTCTGTCTGATCCCGTACTCAAGTGGAACTACTGGCATGCCTAAGGGCGTGATGCTGACTCACAAGAACCTCGTGTCCAACTTGAAACAAACGCAGTGTCCCAAGATGATGAAGTATGAAGGAGAGAAAGGTAAATATGGAGTACGGACATAGTACCTAATTTCTTAGGCACCTAATAGAAAGGTCTTGGGTATGGACAGATTTATTATTGTTAGAAATATCTAATTAGTGGTGTTGATACCGACAACCTGATGAAGTTTTTCGGTGTGGATCGGACGCGAAAACCTGAAGGGTGCACTCAACCTTCAGATTTTGGCATCCTTTTCTAACTCACTCACTTTCTGTTCTAACGCAATTTCAGACAGGCCGGCGGGGTAATGGCGTAACACACTACCAGTTGGAATGGCTTTCATTTTGACAGTAGAACAACATTCATTGCGTTATTTACGTTGTTGAGCAGACAATTTTGTCGAACATATGAAGCAATGGATTAGCAATATCATTCAAAATGATTCAGATTGTGATTGATAGTGTGTTACGCTATTATGGTGCAGGTCAAGCTTAATAATTTTAATAAACTCAGTCCATTAATTGAACAGTGAACCAAGTCCAAATCTAACAAACCAATTCTCGATTTATATCATCAAAACGTTATCATTATCACAAATCAGCTAATAAGCGGATATGATGTACCTCACCTAACTGTAATTACGTGCAAGCATAAAGCAGTAGGTATTTTACCCACCATGCCTACCATGTTTTGCTAAATCATCTAGTCTGTAACCTTGAAGTAATTTTTTTTGTTGGAAAATTAGTTACCTGGGCACAAATTAAAATTATTGAAGATTTGTATAAAAAAGTTTGTAATTTGATTTGTTGTTTTTGTTAGCCTATACTGTCCTACTGCTGGCCAAAGGCCTCCCCTAGATCCTTCCAGAACTCTTGTCCCGCGCCACCTCGAACCAGCCCTCGCGGTACGTGTCCAGATCATCTCACCATTGATTTTTAACCGACTTAAAAAGGAGGAGGTTCTCAATTCGTCTGTATTTTTTTTGTATATATATAAGTAGGTACGTTATGCGCTCCGGCAATTGTGGATCGATATTGAATTTTTTTTTTTGAATAGACAGCGTTTCAGGGGTTTGCTGTGTTCATTTTATGAACTTTGCTTGTTTAACTACTAAAAACCCATAACTAACAATTGTAAAAACTTGTTCCAGGCAAAGGCGATGTCCTCCTCACAGTGCCACCTTTCTTCCATATTTACGGCTTCAACGGAATCTTGAACTACAATTTGAAACTTGGATACCACGTTGTTACGATGCCTAGGTAAGTTACAATTAATTTGTAGGGACTGTCATCTACTGTCTACCCGGTTGCAGCTGAATACAAGAACCTATTCAGCTGCATCCGGTTTCAACCACGTATGTACCCAACTAAAACTACGGGTAGACAAGAGACCTTTTTTTGGGTGGGAAATCATCAAATAACTTCTCCCGCTCTGGGCGGAGCGGGAGGGCGTGTCAGACTTTTACTGACTAAAACCCACCCGTGTTCCTTCAGTTGCCTGTGCGCCAAGGCCGCGGTAACTCTTTCGAACAATCCGCGTCCCTGGCAGGCATTGGCCCTATCGGACCCCGTCAATTAGTGCTGACATCTCTTTGAGGCGCGCGTGGAACACTACGCGCCGTCGACCCGGGCCTGGTCCTTACCGGACGGCGAGCTACCTATTGCTCGCCGTCCGCAAGCCCGCGACTACGGTGGTCCGGAATCGGCTATCGAATCCCGACGCCCAGGCTGTCTCCTCCTGCGGCGACTAGGGGCGTGAGCGCGCAACGATTGCCTCTCCCTCACGCGCTCCGCCTCCTCCTTCGCGAGCATTATTGCTTCGCAGAAGGAGGTGACAGCTTCCCATGCCCTCTCGCTCCGTACCATGGCCTAGACAAGGGGTCAGCAACACGTGGTCCGCGGGCCGTGAGCGGCCCGCGGACGTCTTCCTTGCGGCCCGTGAATGTTTTGTAAATATTTTGATAAAATGAAGGATACTTTAATACAACTGCAAACTCCATTCAGCGACAGATTTGGTGATTTTGAAAAAGTTTCAAGCAAAGTGAAGATTTTTACAAGCCCTTTTTCGTGTGATATTGAGGAAGTACCGAATCATTTATAGGTGAACGTGATTGATCTCCAATCTAATGATCCTCTCAAAAGCTCTTTCTATGAAATCAATGATCTTGTTAAATTTTATGGCAGCTGATTGATGGCTATCTGATTTTGACGAATTGAAAAGGTTTGCTCAGTAGTTCATTACAATTTTTGGTAGCACTTATTTATATGCTTCTCGTCTCACAGATGAGCATTTGAGAGCCATTTTACGAATTGCAACTACAAATATGACAGCTAACATACAAGAAATAGCCTCCCAAATGCGACCCTGAGGTCGAGTTGCTAACTGATTTTATACAAATTTCAGTGTGTTATCTGAATAACACACACTGAAATTTGTATAAAATCAGTTACTTGCTAGTAGTTACCTTGTAGTTTTTATTTCTATTTTTCGGTGATTATTTTTCTATCTCTAAAGCCCAATCATATAAACATAATGTAAATATTACGTATACGAATTAAATTCCGTATGTTTTAACAATTTTAATAGCAATTCATTTTTTCTATGGGATATGACCAATTATACGTAGGTATATTGAGCTTCTAGGGTTAATATCACAAGTGCAGCCCGCCTTTAGTTTATTTTGCCACCTTGTGGCCCTTGCCTGCCAAAAGGTTGCCGACCGCTGGCCTAGACCAAGGCCGGATGCGAGAGATCGCCGCCGCCGATCGCCTCCACGAGGACATGGTGGTGCTCCGCCCAAGCCGGACAGACCTCCACCGTTTGCTCCACCGTGTCTTCCGGGCGATCCAAACAATGGTAACACCCGGGCGTTTCCTCTCGCTTTATCCGGAACAGGAACCTCCCGAAACAGCCATGTCCGGTGAGGACCTGCGTTAGGCGGAAGATGAGGACGCGGTGGCGTCTCTCTATCCACTCCTCAAAGAGGGGACTTACCGCCGCAATTGTGGCGTGCCCATACAAGAAACCTACCTACCTAACATTTTCTTATTATCATTTCAGGTTTACGCCAGACGATTACATCAAATGTCTAGTAGAGTATCAACCGACGACGTTGTTCGTCGTGCCCTCTCTCCTGGCGTTCTTGGCGACCCATCCGTCGGTGAAGAAGGAACACCTGCAATGGGTCGAGACCATCATGGTGGGCGCTGCACCCACTACTGACAGCATGCTGGAGAAGTTCTTGCTGAAGTGCGAGAAGACGAAGGACCAGATTAAGTTGTTGCAAGGTTTGTTTCAGACTAAACGGCAGCCCCTGCAAGTCTGCTTTCAACTAGTCATAATTGGTCCCAGAGACACATCAATTTAATTGGTCTTAGGGTTATCATCAATCCGGATTTTTCTGGATATGTTCGGCTAAATAGTCACCCGTCCAGACATTTAGACTAAAAGGGCTTTTTTCCCTTTTTTCTTTCTTATGATTTCAATCTGCCTAGCCTTTCTCCCAACTATGCTGGCCCTGCGGTCTCGACAATTATAACGACAAAAATCGGTCGTTAAGTCTAATCGATGTCAAATTTCTTTAATAGATTTTCAACCTTATACTTTGGAATTAAAGTTGAAAATCTATTAAAGGAATTTAACAACGATACGACTTAGCGACCGATTTTTGTCGCTGTCTAATGTCGAGACTGCAGGGGCTGGCTTCTATTCTAACCGGATGCAGCCACCAGTATTTTACATGGAGCAACTGCCTGACTTTGACAGCCCATTACCTAATTGGGTTACACGATACCCTTTGTTAAGACCGTTTGTCAGACATTTGGGCTTCTAACTACCCGTAACGACTGTCAAAGATCTACGAATGACTGCCGGGACCAACGGTTTAACGTGCTTTCCGAGGCACGGAGGGGTTTCGATATGTAATGGATGGTCACCCATCCACGAGCCGACCGCAGCAAGCGTAGCTTAGCCTGCGATCTACCCGTGCGGCTTTTTGTCAGGACTTTTCAAATTTCGAAAAGGTTTTGGACACTGGACCGTTCATAGTCGATCTAGGCTACGTACACTTCGTTTTCCAGTGCGAGGTCACATTTGAAATCCTTAGTGCCAAATAACCTGCTCATTAATCTGCTAACTAACCTAACAGGATCTTCTGTTGTCCACAGGTTACGGCATGACAGAAAGTTCTCCCGTCACCCTGATGACGCCCTACTCGTACCCTTACAGTAAAGTAGGATCAGTAGGACAACTGGTGCCGAGCACACAGGGTCGTATAGTGTCTATTACTACAGGAGAGATGCTGGGACCACACAAATCTGGAGAGCTGTGGTTGAGAGGACCACAAGTGAGTTTAGCCTTTATTTTCAATTTTGGGATCACGTCACGTTGATTAAGTTCCAATGGGATCATTGTTATAGTGGTCGCAAATGAGTTACATACAAAAATTTTTTGGTTGAATTTCAATGGTTTTGGATTGTTTTTGATAGAAGACTCGCAATTGTTGCCCTACTTATTTTTAGAACAAATATTAAAACCAATACCGGTATGAAGATATTATCAAGATTTTCAGATTTTCAAGATAGCCGATAATTTATGATAATATTATTCGTTACCTACCTATCTGTGACTAAATAACCAAATTCCTTAGGTAATGAAAGGCTACTGGAACAACGAGAAAGCGACAAAAGAGACCGTAGACAGTGACGGCTGGTTGCATACCGGAGATGTAGCGTACTACGATGAAGAGTTCTATTTCTACATAGTTGACCGCACCAAAGAACTCATTAAGGTTAAGGGCAATCAGGTACGTAGACGACATCTGTGCTACTAAACTAAATATATCTCCTTGCAAAATTACTGGGACTTTGTACTTAGCAGATCTATGCCGAAAATTGGGTCAACATTGTGGTTTGTGATAGCATGTGCGCCTGCGCATTGTTCGGTGATGGGTTTGACCGGCATTAAGAAGTGTCCATAATGAGAATTTTCGCAAACTTATCTCAAATATACTTAGCCCGAAAATTACGTGCATGGGAAGATTGGTCGGCAGGATATCCACACCATCAAATTGGGTCCTTTCCATTAAAATAGATAAAACAAAATCACGCCTGTATTCTCCCAAGGGGAAGGCAGAGGTGTATTTATAGTAGGTATACCCAGTTTTCGCCAGTTATGTTTAAGTACCACGTAAAACGGGGTGCCATTAAATGGGCACAAAAATAGACATAAACTTAGAAAACTATTCAATTCACAGGTGTCACCGACAGAAATAGAAAACATAATCATGGAACGTCCAGAAGTAGCAGATGTCGCCGTGGTCGGTGTACCAGACCCGCTAGCGGGTGAGGTCCCCAGAGCATTCGTAGTCCTCAAGCCCAAACAAAAACTCACAGACAAAGATATTACAGACTTGGTCGCTCAGAAACTCACAAGATATAAGCACCTTGACGGAGGCGTCGTATTTTTAGAATCAATCCCAAGGAACGCGGCCGGTAAAATAATGAGAAATGAACTCAAAGTTCTTGGTATTAAGAAACGTTAGTAGTAGTGCCTGATAGAAGAGTATTATGTACCTAGTATTTTTTTGTAAAATTTTAGTTCTAAGTGAGGTTTATTTTTATGTAGATTTATAGGACTGAAATGTTAATATGTAATTTAGTATAATTAAGATTTGTTCCAACAGCTACTGTATGTACCTATGTAAATATGTAGATATTTTGTTCAACAATAAATCTTTATTTTTGTATGTTTGGTGTTGTTTCGTTTTTCTTACCGCTGCGTTATTTTTTCATATCCGTGTTTCGTTACGGAAGCTCGTTTCCCTTTTCGTGTTTAGAGATATTTGCGAAAAACTCAAAAAGGGGATTCCAAGTCTTGATTAAATTCATAGATGACAATTCACCCAATGATTAGACAAAGGTCAATAAAGGCCATCCACAAATTTGTAGACAAACACCCTAGGGGTGATAAACAAGGGGGAGATGAAAATATTATTATTTTTGACCTAGGATGTCTAGATTTAAAAACTCAAAAACTGGGTTCCCAAGTTATCAATAAATGGACGCTACTTACTATTACACTTTTGACTCAAATGAGTGAATTGATGACAAAATTCAGACATTTTCTATGATAGAGATACAATTTCAACTGGATACCTAATACAGCTTAAAAGGCCCAGTGACTACATTACTTGCAGAAGGAGAACACTATGTTCTCCTGAAGAAATACACATAACATCACAACTGTATTCCCCGAACGGTTAGGCAGAGATGTACCTATGGTACACCCACATTTCTATATTATTTTTCCTCAACAAACGTTACAAATTGTAGTGAAACCCGCATCATAATTCATAATCCATAACAAGTTTCAAACCATTATCTAAACCCACAGACACATGCGGTTGGGCAACTTCATTTGGACTATACAGAACAAAGGCTCCCACAGACAGACGCGACGCCACTCTTGTAGAACAATTTCCATGAAGTTTCCATAGAAATTGTTTTACTAGAGTTGCGTTGCACTTGTTTGTGGGAGCCTTAAGGCTAGTAAAAAGCAGAGAGGTAAACTAAATTAGTTGAAGAAAAATAAAACATATATTACGAAATTGATTCATTATTTATTCTTCTCATATTACATTATATTGGTATAAAATAATACTAAGTTTCATTCATTCATTTCAATCAAAATTTTTGCATTAGCATTTGCATAACTTGGATATTACGTGGACAGCTAGAAATACTTAGTTCGAAGAGGATGAGGGTTGCATGTAATATCAACTTCTATAAGACTATTAATTGGAAAACTAAACACAGATGAGATTGTTCACAGTGCCTAAGGAAAATTCGTTTACTTTTCTACTTATTTACTAACAGTCACATAATAAAAAAGTATTTGAAATGATCGAGTTAATAATTAAGAGTCTTTGTTTTGCTCTGTCTCAGTATTATCAGACTTAATTTCTTCATTAATCTTTTCTGGTTCTTTTTTTTCTTCAGACACCTCTTCAACTTTGGCGCCTTCAGCAGGCGGTTGAGGTAGTTCTGAATTAACATCAGATATTGAGTAGTTGTCTGATTGCATTTCAACTTTAGGTGAAACTTCTTCAGTAGGCCGTTCAGGAGTAGTTTCAGGTGTTGGTTCAGATTCCTTTACACTGCTTTCTTCTGAAGCTGTGTCGGAAGGAGTATCTGATTGGTTAGACTCTTCGTGTACATCTATGTGTCTCTCATCTGTCTTAGGAGAATTGCTATTACCATCAGTATTATCACTTGATGATGAACTTTCCTCACTTGATGTGGACACTTCAGAAATAAGTTTGGGTTCATTGTCTTCTTTTGTTGTGGAATCTGAGCTATTTTCGTCCATAGCTACAGGTTGTGGTTCTATCACAGGTTTAGGCTCAGTGCTTGAAGCTTCCTTCTCACTTGCAGACTCACTTGTGTCTTCGACTTTATCTACTGATGATTGTGCAGTAAGCCTTTGCTCTGTCATTTCAGCATCCTCAACTTTGATTTCTGGAATGATTAATGCAGGAGTAGGAACTTCAGGCTTCATTTCAACATCAATCTTTGGTTCCTCATTTGGGCTTGATGAAGTGGTTGCTTCAAGTTTAGGTTCCTCAGTGGATACAGTTGCTTGGGGACTGGGCTCAGCACTGGGCTTGATTTCTTCTGGGGGTTCATCTGCACTTATATTAAGTTCAGGAGGTGTAACAGATTCATAATGGTTGGCAATTTTATCTTGAGTATCCATTGGTGTCTCTTGCTTAGCTTTTAATCGAGCCTCAATGTCATCTACAGAAATGTGGGCATCAGATGAGCCTGGCTGAGGCTCTGAGGTCTGTGGTTGTTCAGTATTTTCCTTCCAAGACATATCTTCCATTTCAACATCGACATTATACTCGGAATTATTATCTGACCCATTTACAATAGGTTCAACTGCTTCACCATTTTCTGGTTCGGCGTGACGCTGTGTACCCGGTTCTCTGGTGCTTACAACTAAAATGTTCTTTTCTACCGCCCTCATAAACTTATCAACGCGATTGTACTGTTTACGCGGAAATGTGAGTAATTCACAAATTCTTTGAACTGTGAAGGGGGCAGAGGTGAATGAATCCAGGCGTTCTAATAGGCTGTTTTTCATAATGTCATAATTAAATGGATCTACGTTGGGATAAGGTGGAATATCAATACCTGGAGTTGTTTCGTAGAAATCGGTAATCACAGATAGCAATTTTTCTTTGAATAAACTTTTAACTAGTGACCATTGGTAAACTGGATCACCGGTCCGTGCTACGTATGCCAAGTATTCATTAAGCTCCTGCGGGATTGTTTTAGGTTTGCGTTTGGAGAAATCTTCAAGAAAGTGGAATATTTCTTCCGCGTTCTCCATTTTATGTATTAGTATTTGAAAAATTCTAAATCACACAACAAACCACCACTCAACCATAACCACAAACAAGATACAGCGTTCCTTTCTCATCTCATCACAGACTATTAAAATATATGGCCTCATGGCCTCTCATGCCGAAAAAAACCATTACAAGAAATGTTAGTTACAATATTTAAATGTTACAAATATTTACCTAAATAAATAATAGGAATACAATTATTTTTATTTTTGGATATGATTTGCCATAAACTATAGCCACAGGCATAATATTGTACCATTGTGCGCAGCGCTGGGCAGGACTGCTGATTTTGACATTGACAGTAAAAATTGACGTAACAAAAGAGTGACATTTCATATTTCACCGAGGATTTTACAGAAAAGAAAAAAAATACTTTATCTTCTGCCTATTTATGTAAATAGAGTTAAAATTGCACAAAAATGAATAGCTTGTTACGTAGGAGTATATTCCCAATTTATAGCAATACTTTGAAGATATCATGTCGTTCATTCGCCGATGCTCCAATAAAAGAAAAAATTGACGAAATTGTTAAAAATGATAAAGTCGTAGTATTTATGAAAGGTGTACCAGATGCCCCTCGATGTGGATTCAGTAATGCAGTTGTACAGATTATGAGGATGCACGCAGTTACATACGCCAGTCATGATGTCCTGTCGAATGAAGATCTTAGACAAGGTTAGTTTTTAACCTGAACTCCTGAAGTGTACGCATTTGGTACATTTAAGTGTTGAGTTTACAATAATACTGTTATCATTGAAGAGGCTACATCTATGATAAGAATTTTGTGTAAGATACTTTATCATAAAAAGGCAAAGCAATTCACCAGATTATTCAATAAAAAAATAAAAATATATTTTATATTGTTTTAACTATTAAAATACCAGCCTATCAGCGTGCTAGTCTATTGAGTCTTATCATTTATACCAAATGGTAGAATTATGAAAAAAAATAAAAATACGAATAACATATAATTTTGTCAAGTGTGCCAGCTATTCAATTTAAAAAAGCTTTAGTAATGAATAAATTAATTATTCATTTGGGTACATAACAGTTGTCAATAATACAATTATAAATAAGTTTTTATTTAACCATCACCATGACCATTTATATTGGTACTTGCTACCTGCATAGATAAAAATACAGAGCGGCTGAGACATTGATGCACAAACTGTTACTATGGATACAGCACATAATTGTAGACCCCCGAGTGTAGAAATGTCTTGTTGGTTACCAAAAAAAATCTCCAGTTTCATAGAAAACTGCAATACCTACACCGTCCAAATGTATGGAACAGCAACCTTTTATTAAATAATTGACTAAAAATTTCAATGCAAGGGCGTCAGAATCATATACTGTATTCATGGTAACAGTTTGTGCGTCAATGTCCCTGCCACCCCTGTATAAGGAGTCACTCAAGAACTCAACACCACACAATATTTAAGTCAAAAGTGATGCAACTTCGTTTGTTACTTCGATTCAATTGTTACTTAATGTTGTAGCATTCAAACAACAGAAACATTTTTATTGCAATTTATTGGAAGAAAGTTCCCGCACATTATACTTTGCACAATTGGCAAATGAGAGCTGGACTGAAAAAGGGTGAGCACCAAGATGACGAGATCAAGTCCCCAATTTTAAATGTATCACATTAGTGTTTGTACTAAATATGTACATTTGTACCCTAAACAAGACATTTGTACCTCTAAAGGTAAAGGAAGTATGTAACAACGTCCCTGGGCCCACCACTTTGACAAAGTGGCGGTACCTCCTGGAAGCGCTACTCAGAGGCAGGTAATTGCCACCCGAAGACTTAGTACTAGGTATATACTCAATTTTCCATACAATATTGGCAATAGGCTCGGCCCCTATTACAT
The DNA here is from genome assembly GCA_916610205.1 of Griposia aprilina. Lineage (NCBI taxonomy): Eukaryota > Metazoa > Arthropoda > Insecta > Lepidoptera > Noctuidae > Griposia > Griposia aprilina. Next base: position 10,864,544 of record OU744297.1, on the reverse strand, counting down.
GGGACATAACTGGCGAAATGTGGGTGTACTATAGGTACACCTCAGCCTAACCCTTTGGGGAATACAGGCATGATGTTATGTTATGTTTCCATACAATTGTAAGTGCCAAATTAAAGTAATGTTATTAAAACATTGGTCCTGTCAATTTGATGATTCATGTTATCTCTGAATTCATATGAAAATCGTTAGAGCTTGTGCAACATCAAATGTGACAACTTAGTACATCCTAGGTACTGGAATGTGTGTTATTTTCGTATTCATAACCTAAGTATGTAAAAAATTATATATCATTGACACAACTACGCAGAAATGAAACAACCCAAAATGGTTTTGATAATTAAATATATAATATATTGATTCAACTCCAATTATAACTGTTGCCTTTAGTGTTCTAATGATATAAGTTACTTATATAATAAAAATAAAGTTTGATAAGACTTTTATTTGCGCATATGTAAACAATTAGGCACTATGTTGTTTGACTCTTCGTAACTATCGTCTTTAAATCATCGTTACACTCCCATTTGCCCATTATTCGAGGACGTATTGAGTTTCCACATTTGATTTTGCACAAGTTCTAACGATTTTCATATGAATTCAGCGATAACATGAATCATCAAATTGGCGCGACCAATGTTTTAATCACATAACTTTTATTTGGCACTTACAATTGTGTTGAAAATTGAGTATATACCTGTACATATGTAGTACTAAGTCTTCGGGTGTGAATTACCTGCCTCTGAGTAGCGCTTCCAGAAGACGACGTCAGGAACGTCAGGCACATTTTGACATACTTTCTTTACCTTTAGAGGTACAAATGTCATGTTTAGGGTACAAATAGTACATATGTAGTACAAACACTTTAATGTGATACATTTTAAATTGGGGACTTGATTCCATTATCTTGATGCTCACGAAAAAAGTGTAACATTTTGACAAAAACATTTTTTTTTTCAATAAGTTGCTCTCAAACGAAAATTTATATAATAGTGCCTGCTAATTAATACTTATTATACAGCGAAAAGAAGTTTGTTCCAACCGGTTGTCCCACGACACCCCTCGACTTTTTTCATTAAACATATTTTTGTTACAGGTATAAAAGATTACTCTAACTGGCCAACAATCCCACAAGTTTTCATCAATGGCGAATTTGTTGGAGGCTGTGACATAATGCTGCAAATGCACCAATCAGGGGAGCTTATTGAAGAACTGAAAAAGGTTGGCATAAAGAGCGCGCTTCTAACAGCAGAAGAATCCAAAAAGGAGGCTGAGAAATAATACAGAGTGGTTTTTAGGCTTTAATATTTTAATAGATATGCATAGGATATTATTATTTATTGATACCTTTCTCATGTGAAGTGTAGTGGAATATTAAAACTTCTGATTTTTAACTGTTATATGTATTATATAATATTTAATATATGTATTAGTCTATGGCATAGTGTATTCCAACTGTATCTTACTCTAGCAAGCTGATCTGTATTCTAGTTGATTTTTCAAATATATGAGCACTGTTGACTCGGTTTATGTTTTCATTTTCTTATATTTAAGTAAACTTATTATTAAATATTATTTAGGTAAAAAAAAACAAAATGAAAAAAATAAAAATTGTTTAAGAGCTCTTTATTAAAGTAGCTGTACATTCGAGTTAGTATACTTTTGGGCACATAAGTCATTCTTATTCTACATACGTTGCTGTCTCATTGAAACAATTGCTTGGTTTAACAACGCAGTCATTATTAAAAGACAAAAATATGGCAGATCATTTATTTTGAGTACTCATTCCAATACTCTCATAATAACGAAAGTCATATAAAAATGATAAATAAATAGATGCAGGCAAGCTATGGCAATCTATGATATAAATAATTTATGTGACACTTCCCTGCAACATTTATAAATTTAGAAAACTTAAAACAATACTGTGCCTACCATCAAAGTACTATATTTACTAATGGCAGTAAATAAAAATTGATCTTGTATAAATAATGTTTGCTTATAAATAAAAAAAATATAACAAAAACATTCTCACAATGTAAATGAGTCTTATTTTGGTGTCACACATTAGTCAAGCCTAACATTAGCACCATTTTTATCTTACAAATATTTTTTTTGTGACTTCCCTGAGAATTTCTTATAAAAGTTAAAAATACCTAATGCTAATGTATAAATAGAGTGTTGTAAACATATAAAATGATTTCTCTGATTTGAGCCAAAAGGTTACTAAACATTAGGAAGGAGTTTTATGGTATGAAAGTTAATGGCATTTTTGGTTTGAACATTGCACATAATAATATTTAATATAGAACTGTTTTATAGACTAAATTATTCCACAAAAATTGTTTGCTCTACATTGACCTCGGTTTAGGGCGATTTCTGAGAGGTAGGTCAATGTAAGGGAAATAATCTTTGTGCATTACGTCGCCGCTGTAGCCTCGGGCCGTTGTGTTAGTATTGAGCGCGGCAAGCGCGCGCCATCTTAGCTACCCTCCTTGACTGATGACGTGGATGACAGTGTCCTATGATACGACTTCTGCGACCTGCGTCTGAGTAAAAATCATTTCAGTTTCTATAAATATGACTATTTACAACAAAACACGTAGGTAAGCATCGTGGGCGTTAGGCAGCGACCCAATGGCGAACTGGAGGTTTGCCAAATACCGTCGTGCGCTCAGGGGATTCGAAAGCCTGGGTGTTTTTTAAATAGTTTATTTAATAATATTTTCAGAGTCTATGAAATAAATTAAAAATGTACATTTTCGTCGTGATGTACCTAAAGGTCGGTTTCGCCATAGAGTGCGGTGGAGAACGCCATGTAGTCGAGCGCGCCAGCAGGTGCGCCGGGGCCTCGGAACGGCGGCATGCGCGCCACGCAGTACTCCGCCTGGTCGGGCGGCAGCTCGCGCCTCAGCTCGTCCGCGGTGATGTAGGGCTGCCGAGCAGAACACACTTATAATACCAGCCTGTAATTGTACCACTGCAGGGCAAACGCCTCGTCTCGTACAAAGAAGGCACGAGCATTGATCACCACGCTTGCTCAAGAAGGATTGGCTATTTCAGACTATTTAAGTCCAGGCTTCCTCACGATGTTAGTAATGTCCAAGATAAACTCAGAAAGTACATATATGAATAGAAAATATAATAGATGTAACACGTATCAACACAAATGACATTAAAAAAATTGACTGAAGTATTGATAGTATACCTTGTCACCGGCTAAGATCCTAAAGCTGTCGATGACTTGTTCAGCGGTGTCTGTGTCTGTGGATTCCCTTGTCATGAAGTCCAGGAACGCATCGAACGACACGTAACCTGCGAACAGAGGTAGATTTAAATGTTTAAGCTTTAGTTACTTCGCATAATAAAGTAGAACAGCGAAAAAAAAAGGCCTTTCGAGGCTTCGTGTGCTTTCGTCAAACTGATCCGGCTTCAATAGAAAAAAATGCTTACCTGTGTTGTTGGGGTCGACAACAGCGAGAATGCGCTGGAAGTCAAGTTCTCCTTGCCTGTCCTTGCCAATGCTGTATCCGAGAGACACCAGGCACGATTTGTATTCTTCAGGTGCTAGGCGGCCTGTGAAGGAAACAGTTTTTGCCTTTATTCCATTTTCGAACAGTTTTAAAAAAAACCTCTTCCTTTTGTGAAGTCGGTTAAAAAAAAAGAAAAAAGAGAAAAGAGCTGGTTTCGGTCGCGGGAATCCGCAGGTTTGAGGACGCCGGTCCTCAAACCTGGCGAATTCCCGCCGATGTGCCGATGCTTAGGGGTATATGTCCAGCAATGGACGTATTTTGACTGAATAACGATGATGATTTCAAAAGGCTAGTAAAATAGGTGTTTTAATTACCGGTGCGGTTTTTGTCGAAGTGGTTGAAGGAAGCACGGAACTCGGTAAGCTGTTCCTGGGTGATTCCCTTCGAGTCACGGGTCAGGATCTGGTTCTCAACTTCGTTGATAGTGCGGTTGATGGAAGTCAGAAGTTGTTCCCAGCCGACGCGCAGAGTTTCCATTGTGTATTGCGAATATCTGTAAAATATAGGTATCGGTTGATTATGATAACTGTGGTTTTACCTAGAGTTTGTACAAGACCGTAATTCTGGCTTTGGATTCTAAGATTAAAAAACAGAGTTGGCCTGTTTACTACATGTTGCTCGGAAATAATTCGAGTCGGTCTATACCTACTGTCCCGAAATGAAGAACTGGTAAAAAGCACTTATCATTGTAATTTCCAAGAGTTCTTTTTGCAGTCGTTCGATTTCCAAAATACGGGGAGTTTTTAATTGTATAGTGAGTCCCAGTGATTTATAGAAACTCGTTAAGTTCCTACGTGTTACTGGTAGGTAGTTTTATAGTAATTCGTATTGACTTGCCTGTTCTCGAAGATCATACCCTCCTGCACGGCCTGGTGGATGCGCTCCAGTTCCTCGATGTGGGGCTTGTATGCGTACACACCCGCCTCGTACTCCTTGAGGCGACGCAATTGGTCTTCCAGAGAGCCCTGATAAAAACGATTGTATTTCACTTACATGATTTGTTTTTATTGCAGTAAACAGACTGTCTGAGAGCAAGCAATTCGACTTCCTGACTAAATTCTACACACATTTTGCAAACCTTTAGTAACCTACTGAATGCGGCTAGAATTTGTTATAATTATATTGATGAATTAGGTATTTGCCATTGCTTTTCAGTTATCATGTTGGATTTTAAGGATTTATTTCGATTAGATTACAGCTCATTCATAGTTTTTTTTTGTCTTATCAACTTAGAAAGCTAAAAATCCTTGAGTTACGTAAAGTTGCAACTACATAGATTGCTGTCGGTCGTCGGCTATTGTCTCAAAACATAATCGATGGTCGATCGAGTGATGAACGTGATCCTATACCTGCAGACCCATTCCGATAGCGGTGACGGCATCCATTTGCCTTTCGATCCAGGGTCCGACGGCGTTGGCCTTCTCAGCGAACTGGCGCCTGAGGGTCTCGTTGTTCTGTTGCTTGCGAAGTTCGGCGGCAAGCGTGTTGTCGCGCTGGGGAACCAGCTGCCTCACGTCTGACCACTTGCGGTTCAGCTCCTGAGGTTCACAAAAATGTTGGTTAAGTTTCGAAATTATTTGCTTTTGAGAGTTTCTTGTTCTTTAGGTTTGTGTACGAGTCTTTTTATAATTTTTATATTAGACTGCAGATGCAAATTCTTACATTTCGTCATAACATTTTGAATGCTTGTGGTAATTTAATAAATGCGAAACTTACGTGAGCAGTAAGAGTAGTATAGGGGTTCTCCAGACCACCAGGGATCTGGTGCTGTTTCACGATGGACTCAACCTGGTGCACCAGGTTGACTATCGCCTGAAATTAGGGTTTATAATGTGATTAGAAAACGGTTCCAACATCGATGCAATCCATCTTCAAGTGTTTTATTTTATATCTATCGCAATTTTTTTTTTTTTTTTTTCACATTATGACATGGAAAGTCATGTTGTTTATGTAAAAATACCTTTAACGAAGCCGAGAATCACTTGTTCTTTCCGTTATTGTGATATATTTTTTTTGTACTGACCCATACCATACCTCGGAATCTTCTGGTTATATTATAGGTTAAACTTGGTCGTATTTTGACGTTTTTTTTTTAAGAAAACAAGTTTTAAATGTTTAATTTAAATACTCCCACGATCCCTGTAAAATTGCATGTATCTAGAAGTACAATGTTTTGCGTGACATTCCGCGCTGCCGTAAACAGCTAATTTTTCCACCAAAAACTTTTTTACAAAAAAACAACCGACTTCCAAAAAAAACACTAAAAGACGTGAAAAATAACTTTAATTTCGGAAGTCGGTGCCTTTGGTGTTGTATTTTCGTGTTTGGCCACCGACTTCCGAAATTAAAGTTATTTTTCACGTCTTTTAGTGTTTTTTTTTGGAAGTCGGTTGTTTTTTTGTAAAAAAGTTTTTATTTTTCACTTTTTAGTTGCGGTATACGAATTTGTGTGGGGTAGGTACCCCACACAAATTCGTATACCACTACTTGATGTGTAAATAACAGTGATAGGAAATTATTAGCACATCATCCATATAAACTAAGTGGAAAAAATATGCAGTATTAAGGATAACTCAAAAACTACTGGTCAGACCTTGATCAAATTTAAATGGGACCACATGTGAAGCAACCCCTATCAAATAAAAAAAGAATCATCCAAATCGGTTCACCCAGAAAAAAGTTATGAGCTAACACACATAAAAAAAAAACATACAGACGAATTGAGAACCTCCTCCTTTTTGTGAAGTCGGTTAAAAATAAAAGTCGTTTCTCAACAATTATTTTTGCACAAAGTTACTTAATTTAATATACAGAATGCGTAGATGACGGCTTCACAATAGGCCTTTTTAAATCTTGTTTATATAAATGGGAAACCTTACCTGGTATTCCTTGTCAGCCTCTCCGAGAGTGGCCTTGAAGTGAGCATGCGCGTCCATGAGACCGGAGATCTCTTCGATGGTGTGGACGATGAACATGTCCACAAGATCCTCCCGGGTGCCATCCAACCTACACAAAAAAAATAGAAGAATTAGATATTTTAATTTTCGGATCGGGTATACTTAGATTCGTTTTCGAAGAAGCTATATTATGATTTTACATCATGTTTTGGTTGGTAATCCGATTAGATGATTTGATTTAAAGGCTGTGTAAAACTTGAATGGTTAAACTTTTGTACCCTGGACGAGGAATCTCACTCATCCGTTACTATGGTAAACCCCACCTCAAGGGCAACAAAACATTCTATTCGATTCCAACTGGATTTATTTTCATATATTTTTATGTACTAGAATTTTATAGCACAATTTGCAATTAATCTGATCTAGTTAGTACACCAACCCGTACTGGGCCCGAGTGGTGGATTACGGCCGGCTGCCTCTCGCAGAGAGAGAACATTATAGGCTAATTATGCTTATGCTAGTTAGTTTTTTCTTCAACAAAATTTGCCCAAAACTTGTCCACTTCTGCGGTGTTCTCAGTGGCAGCGCAGAAGAGGTCACTTTAGCTGCATTTCTGGCACACAGATGGCAGGATTGGAGGTGGAGTATAGTCGACACAGCTCCAGTACTTGCTAGTTGGTACAGTGATCACATACCAGTTGTTGAAGGGCGCGGCACGCTTGGCGAACTCAAGGTGCAGCAGGTCGATCTGCTCCAGCACGCGCTCGGCGTCGTCCAGCGCGTGGCGGCGGCGCTGCGTGAGCGCGCCCAGGCGGTCCCACTGCGAGCAGATGCGCTGGCAGCGAGCGTTCACACTCGCCACGTCGTGGTACTCCAGGGTACTGCGGGAAAAGATGCATTGTTGATAAGGGCTCATTTTAGTTTATAGTTGCAAAGTGCCAACCAATCACGACCGACTTTGCTAGCGATTTTTCCTAAACACGTCACCAGGTTTAATACAGAATTCTTGGCACATAATAATATTGATTTATTCACTTAAGTATGTGCTAAAGACAAAAAATGCGCGAGTGCTCCAGCCCCCTGGGCAGATGTTGTTGGAAAAACACCGTGTTATTGTAGTCGGCAAGAATCCTGCAGACGTCTCCGCCAAGGACAGACGACATCCATGCTGATTTCGCTACGGTTTCTTTTTAATACTCAGAATATTCGGTTCAGCGGAATCTATCCATTCTAATATTAAAAATGCGAAAGTAACTCCGTCTGTCTGTTACCTGTTCACGCCTTGTCGGCTAAACGGATATCGGTTAAATGATTGGCACACAGTTAGACCATGACCTGGGTAAGACCATAGGCTACTTTTTATTCCGGTAGTGGCGGGCGAAGCCGCAAGCAAAAACTAGTGGAATATAAAGGTTTGTTCAAAATCAAAATATTTTATTTCACATAAACCTACATGGGCACTTATGAAACGTCAGAAGCTAGGTGCACGGTTCTAATAGGTCATTACCTACAGAGAGCCGGCATGAAACTCAACGGTTACTTTTTTAACTCTCTTTAAGTCTCTCTTACTTGAGTTCCTGGGCAATAGCAGCGATCTGCTCGACGCGGTCCTGGTGTGCGGCGAGGTCTGACTCGAAGGCCTCGTGCTTCTTCTTCAAAGCCTTGATGTCGTACAGCTTGCATTGACGGAAGTCTTGAGATTGCAGCATCTCCTCCTTGCCTGGAATTTAAAGTGTATTGGTTTTGACATTGTGTTTTGGTTAATTGACCAAACGGTTTGTTGATGCGTAAAGTCTTTTTGGATTCGAAAAATATCTGTTTTAAAATTTCGTTGGCAAATTATCAGTTTCTTTCCTCCCTTTCACGGGATGACTTCAAAAGGCGAAAACATTAATCATTCCATATATTAATGTCCTCCGAAATCATCTTAGGAAAACGCTGAAAATTCCCGCATCGCATATTAAAAGGAAATATAGGTAGGTCGATTTTGGTATTCACCTCTAGTCCAGTCTTCGTGGATGTCGGCTTTGTGCTTGAACTTCTGGGCCAGGTACTCAAGACGCTCAAGGCGCATCATCTCGCTCAACAGCCATTCTTCGAATGCCTTCTCAGAGATCTCCAGGCCCTTCCAAGCTCCGGCGATGTCCTTGAAATATTACCAGTATCGATTAGATTTGTTCATAGTCCGGAAGTGATCCCAAGACCACTTTCGGATGGGCCTTTTGAAAGACCAATCTTTCAATATGAACTTTGATTTAATATGAAATTATAAGAAGGTTTAGTTGATGACTAAAGACCAAAAATTGTGGCGAGATTGCTATGGCATTGGAAAACTTCGTCTTTAAAAAAACGTCTTTAAAAACTTTAAAAAAGTCTTTTTTTAATTGATCTATGCTAGCAATAGTAGCGGAGGAATAAGGAAAATGGTGTGAGGATAGTTTTGAGTCTGAATGTGGATGGCTATAAAAATAAGAGAGACCAAAGAAACGATGGATCGACTGTGTGAAAGATGATATGGCTAGAAATATACAAAAAATGGGATATAGGGAAAAAGAATAATGATGATAATAGTAACTTGGATGATGGTGATACTTACAGAGACCATCTTGCCTTCGGTGGGCATGTACGCGGGGCGGTTGCTCAAACGGAGCTTGGTCTGCAGGGTGTTGAAGTTCGTCTCCAACTTGGCCTTCTGCTCTACACGTGGCGGCTTGTGCTTACGCCTGAAATATAATTATTGTCAACATTTGTGGTTGCAGAAGGGATAGGTATGGGATGGTCGTTGCCAATATCGACTCTGTGCCGAAAAAAAAAATTCTTTGTTTAGTTTATGGCAATAGCCTCGCCCCATCTTATATGAGAAATAAACTTATCTATTTGGCGAAATGTGGGTGTACTCGCCTCAGCACAACCTTTCAGGAAATAGGTACAGGTGTGATAAGTTCCCTATGAATTAGGGTCGCTTATCGCCTTTTCGAGGATTTGGCATTTATCCTACCCGAAACGGTGAGTCAACCTCTTGAAGCCCGCGTAATGAGACACAATGATTATTTGTGTTTCGCTCGATATCGCGACCTCGGGACTCGGAGAGTTAGTTGTAAGATAACTAGGATTCAAACATAACTTTGTTATCATTGGACTAATGCGTCAAATGTTAATATTATCAATGGTTTTCAACTTTTATAAATACTCCAAACGATGTATACCTGTAAGTACGGTAGTCTTCCAGTTTTTTCTGGCAACCGGCAAGAGAGTTGTCGGTTTGGCGGCTGTTCAGCCAAGGCATGGTACGCCTGATCCAGTCCAGTAGCTATAAAATTTAAAGCCAGTTATATTTACTGCAACATAAAATATTTTAAGTAGTCAACAGCGCGTGAGTGTATTTAAGGCATGATGTACGCGTGGAAAGAGGTGTCGCATTCGATATTTTATAGAGCAGTCGTCAAGGTGCATCCAATTACTCTACACCTTAGCTTTTCGTTCTTCGTCTGTGTGTTCATTGATCTAATCATGTTAGTGGGATAATTTATACGGGGAAACTGCCGCGCTGTTGCGTTCTGGAAATGATGGGATACTTACATCACTGGCAAGACGCTCATACTCTTCCATGAGGCGTTCGTTCTCCTGGTTGACTTTGAGAACTTTGCAAATGCGGTTCGCGGCCGTCTCAGCCTGTGAATTGTACATAAGACATCTTTTACATTTATGAAATCTGTTTGTCGATTAAACTAGGTATTACTAGTTTAATGACAAGCTGATATCATTATTAATTTAATACGATAAAGCTTAAAAAAACACGGAGCAGAAGCTGTTTTAAGTACTATTTTCACCCCAAATTCAAATCAAATTAATATTGATGTAGGTAGTCAATTCGATTTGGTTCAGAAAACTGCAACATTTGCATTCATTAGTAGGTTCAGATGATACAAACCTTTTGTGCGCCAGAGAAGCAATGGTAGTATGAAGAGACGTATGTCATGACCGCACGCTCGTCCGGCATCGCTGTGTTCTGCAGATCTGACAAGCGGCACGCAAGCGACACGGTGTTAGTTCTCATGCGATGTATCATGAATTATTCCCTAGCAGAATGCTTGTGTTTTATCTTTTGGAAAACAATTTCATTAATATTAACATCCTCGTTTACTTGGGTATCAATGTTTCAATGGTCTACTCGTATTACCTTCTGATCGAAAAGTCATCTTTAAATTCAATAAGCAAAAAATACGTTGAATAACTTGGTATATTAACAACCCACATTGCCTTATCATATCACATTTAATTATAGTACTTATTTGAAACAGGAAATTAATGAATGTAGTGCTAATTGACAGTGTTCAACTGTACATCTAAACAATAAAGTAAATGACGAGTTATTTCAAATAACTGCGAATTACGAGAGCGATTAATTAGAACACAAGCATTCTTTCGTTTGATATCAATACAATACTGTATGAGTTAACAACATAAAGCTTATTTTTACAAAAACGTTTGTAATACATTTCTTAATTGTTTAGGTTCGGGGTTTGTTGCTTGGAGTCGGTATAACAATAATATGGTTATATTTTTTGGTTCTTACACATAATAAAAGTGTATTCTGGAGAGTTGGCATTTCTGGAACACGTTTTTGGCAAAGGATATTTTGACCTCGGAAGACCTTTCTACGCTTACTCGGTACATCAAAAGCAGTCATCGTCAGTAGATGGGGTATGATGACCAAGGACTGATGGGATTGGGCCGAAAATGTAAACTTATGGTCACTTTTTTTCATGTCCCATCCAAAGTATTGTTATAACTAGTCTCTGAAATACTTCCGAGGTCTTTAGTATTAGTTTATCAACACTGACAGTTGGAGCTTCTTTAACATAAAGCGAGGCACTCAGCATGCTATAAGTTACACACAAAGGCCTGGCGTTAGGGTCGGGTATCAAACGCGGAAATGGCGGTAACGAGTGGCGGCCATTTTACATTTGTTTAGTACCTGTTGCGCGCCTTGGAAGGCGTGGTAGTAACACGACACATAGGTCATAATGGCGCGCTCGTCCGGCTTTGGTGTGTTTATTAAGTCTGCAATATCCAGTTACAATTTATATGTGTTATCCATTTTTTGATGATCATTTAGAAAATACTGAAATGCGGCAATTTGGCAGTGAAGTGTCACGTATAGTCTCATATTCCATATTGAGAAATGAGGACGGGAATGTAGGAGCTTATTTGCTCTTGTTATTGCGTCGGATAAATCTTGAGCAAGAAGCATATCAAGCGTGTCTTACCGTCGGGGTCCAACATGCGGGGGATGTCGAGATACTTCTCGGCCACATCGAAAGCCGTGTTTAAGTTCTCTAGAGGGTTGTCCTTGGACAATTTGCTGTAGTCGATGAGGTCGGGCCTGTGCCTGTGAATCAAGGCACAGAACGCCAGACCGTCCTTGAAGGATAAGTGGAAGTTCTGGACATTGACATTCTTGTATGGGGCTGTCTTGCGTTGGCACCAGAGCAGCAGACCTTCCTATTGAGTGAAAATAAAAATTCAATTGATGAACAATGATACAAAGGAGTAGTTGGTAGGGATATCAACAAAACTGTAGAATATGCATTGAAAGTCCGTTGACTGCGACGGGAAATAGTTCCTTTAAATTATAGAAATGATGGCAAATTCTCAATAACTTAAATGAGTAAATGTGCTGTAAAACTGCGTCCTTATTATCGATAAAAACCAAGTTTTTAAATTGAATTGTTGATGTGAAAAAATGCATTGCGAAATACATTATATTCACATTATTACCGTCGATGACTAATACCTATTACACAGTGTGTTGTTATAAGTTTATTGAATCGATTGTGTATGGACAATATGGTAAATAGATTGTAGATTTACCTTAGCGGTCATTTCTTCCACTGAGATGTCCTGGATGGCGAATCGCAAGATAATGGTCCAGATCATACCCAGGGTCATTTTAAGGTTGCCATCGACGATTTCTTCGGCACCAATGGACACTAATTTGACGCCTGAAAATAAATGTCAGTTGTAGTAGCATTTGTTGAAACATTACATGATACAAGGATACTAATCTGTAATAGTTGTATATAAAAGGTTAGGTTAGGTATTTAGGTTTGTAAACAGGCATGTCTTCCTTAAATATGGTATGTAGCCTGTATGTTCTAAGTATTACCTGTTGGCGTCATACCATTAAACCGTATTTGGATGGTATAATAATATTTATGTTTTCTTTTATAGAAACGTGAGTGAGTTCTTGTATTGTGGTTAGGTACTAGTCATAATGCACACGTAGGTAAACATGAATGGCATAGGAGGGTAATTCTTGATCATAATATTAAATTCTTTAAAAACTCCTTGTCGAAACTGCCGATTCTTGTAATATTGTAGTGTTTGTTTTTCTTTTGTCATCAGTATCACTCTGTTCATCACTACTGGGTCTAGCTGTTCTCGGTATAGGCTTAGCTAGCGGGTACAGTTTTATAATTACTACTAGCTTTTGCCCGCGGCTTCGCTCGCTTTAATTTAAACTTTGACAATCAATTCGGGTTATAATTCAATCATGATTCGAAAGAGACGTGGCGCCATCTATTATCATAAGAACGTTATTGTTGTTTTCCTCGGGAACAGTACTTTTTTTCGGGATGAAATGGTACCCTATGTCCGTTTCTGTACACCTGAAAACGTATATGCAAAATTTCATGATGATCGGTTCAGTGGTTTAGGCATGAAAAGGTAACAAAGAAACAATGAAACTTACTTTCACATTTATAATATAGAATAGAATAGAATAGAATAGAATAGAATAGAATAGAATAGAATATTATAGTTAGGAAGTTAGGATTAGGAAGTTAGGATATTAACAAATGTCTAATATGAAATAATGTGAAAATAAACTGTGTTTGAGCAGTTTTATGTCCCTCTGAATCATGAAATAAGTTTTTGATAATAACCTATTATTATACTGTTTATTTTCCTCAGAAAGTTATTTTCTCTTGTCTTATGTTCATCGAATTTATATTATTTAAGTATTATTTGGAACCCGTTTGCCGTTTCTTTTTCAGTTTTTTTTTTGGAAGCTGTCTCTCCTTTTATAACCGACTTCACAAAAACGAGGAGGTTCTCCATTTGACAGTTTTTTTTTATTTGTGTTACCTCGAGAACTTTTTTCTAGGAGAACCGATTTTGATGATTCTTTTTTTATTTGAAAGCTGGTGCTTTTCTTCTAGTCCCATATAAATTTGATCAAGATCTGACGAGCAGTTTTTGAATAATTCTTAATAATGCGTATTTTTCTACTAAGCATATTATATAGATGATGTTTTAATAACTTTCTGTCAATGTTATTTACATATCAAGTAATGGTATAAGAATCTATGTGGGGTAGGTACCACAACAAAAAGTGAAAAATAAAAACATTTTTACAAAAACAACCGACTTCCAAAAAAAAACAAAAAAATGAAAAATAACTTTTTTTTCGGAAGTCCCTGGCAAGAAACCAAAGACACCGACTTCCGTAATTAAAGTTATTTTTCACTTTTTAGTGTTTTTTTTGGAGGTCGGTTGTTTTTGTGTCATTGGATTGGAATTTTCCCATAATATTCTAGAAGCGTGAGAGTCCGATACTGTTTTTAAGTTATTCGTAGGTACTTCTTTACTTTTATATTTTATAAGTTTTGTATTTTATAGGGCACCCGTACCATCCATCATGTTTGGCAATAAAATACGAACATTGTATTGAAAACTGCAATGAGTGTAGGAGTAATAGGGTCGGGTTCTGAGCGAATCGCCTACGAAACACTAGTATTGAGCAATCAGTTGACTTGAATTGCCCATTAGGTACTAACTGTGCTATACATATTTAAGCCAAATCTGACTATAAGTACATTTATACTAAATGACAAAATGCGCAATACCTTGTTTGTAATCGTTTTGTTATCTAAAACAGAAGCTAATAGGGACATACCCTTGATAAAGATTAGGCATTCAGAAGAGACATTCAGTAGACGGCAACTCAAAGATATTGATTGTAAACTAAGTGAAAAGAATTATAAAGTCGAATGAATTCATCATTCATTCGATTAAGGAACTGTAGCTACGAAAACACTATAATTTGGACTACTGCTTTCCGTTTCCTCCAATATATGTAGTTGTAGATTTTTGAAGAACAACAGCTGATATATTTACCTTTAGAGGCAATGAAGTCCAAAGCCTTGTTGACGTTAGCGATCTTGTGGAAACGCATTTTGCCGCGGTCGGGCTTGGGCAGAGTCTCGCCGGAGATCACCTCCAGCAGTAACATGAGCTTCAACCCATTGCGGAAATCGTCGTCGATGTTCTCGATTCCGGTACCGGCCTTCCTAAGGTGGCTGTTGCACCATGCTGTGAAGGTCTGAAAGCGAAAGTGAGAATTGTTTGAGCGTTTTGTTTACATAGCAGGAAAGGTGACAGAGTCGTGTTTCGTAATACCCAGCCAATGTTTGTTCATAGAATTACTTGCAATTTGTAAGCTATGCATTCAAATTGCGTGTTCAGCATTTTGGTAGTGTGCGTGCGTAACAAGTGTTTAAAAAATATATACCGAGTACGATTTACATTTTAATTTGCTTCAACAAATTAATCAGAAATACGACATTGGACGTATACAAGTGCCGTTAATCAATACTGCAGTTGCATCAGGTAGGGGAGCGGACGGCCGAGGGGTCCGACCCCCTCACACTGCCAAATTCACAGGCGGTTATTAGCACCCGCTACAGTGGGTTTGCAATTTCGACTCAGACTAGAAACAAGAATGTCTGTTAACTATGAATATTGTCTGTGAGAGTACAATACAAAATAATATTTTAGAATAAATTAGAACATTACAAGCTTAGATTTTAAGTCATTTAGTATTCCATGTCCATCACTTTGTTCGGTCAAGGCATAATGTGAAACACAAAAGAGTTTGAAAATTCCTTTGTTTTTAAAATCAACTAATCCGTCGTGTATTTAAACGGATGTAGATATGAATGCATATTTTTAGTTATTCAAATACCATTAGATAGCAATAACCCACATAATGGGGCACGCATTCGTCGCCGTTAGCTTGATTATATCATTAACCAAGTATCGAAAGCTGAGCCGACCGAATAAAGACCTAATTCTATTGTAATGGACGTTGAACAAGATCTGAAAGGCAGTATAGTTCACGAACGCCGGCGCTCCTATGCAAACTCACAAAATCGATTGGTTCCGGAGGTGGCGTCAGGGTCGGAACTGATAAATAGAATTCAATACATTCAACAGACTGCGTGACCGTGGTGGACTAAAGCTGAAGTTGACAATTAATTCAAAGAATAGCACACTTCAATTGAACTGCCTTACGTCATCATTCTGTTGACTTCAGCGCAAGTAGGTTAGGGTCTCATCCTAATTAGATCTTACGAAGAAATAGAAAATCATGATATTATAGATGATTGCATAGATACCTGACTGATTAAAGTCGATGAAGTAAATAGCTATGCTATTGTTAACCAGTTCACAGACAAGGTAGGTAGACATAAACAAAGGCATGTGAGACATGAGCAAAAAATTCTACCTGCAAGCACATTTGAATTGAAAGGTTCGAGTTACAGAAATTTGATTCTTTTGTCGATGCTTTAAAAAGTATTTTGCTATATTAAACGTGTGACATAGAATTACCGAGCACCTGCCTATATCCATAGATACAATGTGAACTTAGCGAAGATGCCATCACTGCGGAACATTAAAAGTGACCGAACTGCATTCTGAGATCGTAATGTATGAATCATCTTTGGAACTCGCCTCTTGGCACAGGACAGAAAATAATAATAATCTACCTTCCATTACCACATGACCTACAGTATGCAGGTGAAGGTGTAAGTCGCCTAGCTACCATATGTCGTAAATTAACAGCGCAGTTAACCGCGAATGGGAGCGCACGTCGTAAAGACGTTTCATTTATTAAGGTTTATGTGATATTTCGTAAAAAGAAAGTTTTGTATCATTGATAGCAGCGATGATTTATCGGGGAAAACGTTCGACAGCATCGGATATATGCGCGAAAGGTCGGGTAAATGGGTACACCCATTATGTTGCATTAAGGAGATGGTTATCTTCCGTGTAAGTACTCGCCTTTACTTAAATGCCCATCACTGAAAACACTGACTGCACCTACCTCCTTTATTCAGTCAGACTTAGTGCCTTTATTTTAAATTACTTTGGATTGGACATGAAATAGCAAGGAATTCTGTATCTGAGGCACCTTGGACTAGGTGGAAATTAAGATATGATTTAGTAACGACGTTGTCACATAAACGCGACACGCGACCTCGTGTAAACGGGAATACCAGCGTCCCTGAGACAAAACACACAACGTGACCCAGAATATGAAAATAATCCCGCGTCACCTTGCAACTGCCATCACGGCCAGCGTCGATCTAAAATAAGGCACGCAGGTGTAGACAGCGGACTATTCGAGATGTGAAGAATGTGAACTAGACTGAATATGCGTTGTCATTGGAGCGTTTAAATATTGTTGTCAACATGCTAATGGGCGAGGTATGAAAGCTGTGTTGTCACTTGCGCAAAAGTGAGCAGAAACTGTCGCTGAAAATCTGAGGTTGCTTTTATCTAACGCGGTCTAACACATTGAATATAAATGTTTAGTAACTCAACAACTTATTCATCCAAGGTCGAATTCTTTAGATGAATTCTCCAGAAACTAGTATACGCATTTCGAAAAATTAGGATACACTTTGAAAGGTTGTTTCAAGGCAAACATGGCAAAGCAGTAACGGCAGCTGGTGTGTGCTACCATTCAAACAGACAAACGACTCGCCTTGGGAGCTAGCTGTTTCACTTTCTTTGATCCTTACAATCGAGAGCAAGAAATAACTGTACCAATCAACTATAACAATCTGAAATTACTAATGACATTGAAAAGGAACACATGACTAAACTGATATGCGAGCAACGCAAAGAAGTTATTGAGCTCATTGAAAACGTTTCATACAATAGCTTCGTAGACACTGCTCTTTAAGGTCGTTTAAATGATAGTCTAATTTCGTTAATTATGAAATATAAATGCGGTGGAGCATACCACGGGACATGATTTACGCAAACATGCTCTACAATAGTATTGCCAAGAAACTTTAAACCTGTACAAATCTTATGTTGATGAGGTAGGATGAACGCAGCTGTATCCAGTTATTACAGCTATTTCTAGAGCCCGCACGCCAATAAGTTTTTGTTGAACGCGTGCTTTGGCGTCTGACGCCTGTAGTTAGTTATATTGCATGCCCTCTATTTGTCTTTGGTAAATAACAAATCTGTCAACTGGTTATGATTTATACATAATTCATACGGAGTGCCAAACTGCATTTATATGAGCAATTAGATGTCAGGTAAACGAGCGCTGGCATGATCTAGTACTTAAATCTTAGCAAGGAATGTTCATTCATCATTAGATGAGTCGACTGTCTCATTTTTCGACTCAATACCTTTGAAGATTTAGTGCTTAGATCCGCAGTTATACATTTTCAAGATCGGTTGAGGGTTATTGTTATCAAAAATCTGAAGGTGATCGATGGCAAAATTGTATGGCAGGTCCCACAAATGGAAGGTAAAAGCGTTATTGATTTCCGACGGACTTTTTTGTTTACGAAGCGAAGTTATATGATACAAAGTTAGGTAATCATAAAAACATAAATATGAAAGTGAATATTGAACGATACCTGAGTTGTTTGGAAAGGCCAGTTTCGGGCAATCACTTATCTTCTATGAATATTCAATTAATAAAAATGAACAGATCAAGGAAAGCTCGACATGTTCGTTGAATTATTTAACAGAGAAACGACACGAATAAATTATGTTTATTACGAACAGTGTGGAAGTTAAGAATATTAAAGTTATTAATTATTTTTATTGATTCTCATTATTTATCCATTGTTCGGCGACACACATACTAACGTGAACATAAGATTATGTATTTTTTTATTTCCCAATAAGGTGGTCTTATTATGACATTATGAATTTAAGTAAAAGCTTTATTATCTAATACTATCTTCGTTACGTAATCCCATTTTTATTGCTTTAATAAAGGCACTGGAAATGAATCCAAAGTGAAAATAATGAAATCTTACAATAATTAAATACGGTCTTTTAGAACACATTTTTTTAATCTCATCGGCATGACAGAAATTGTTGTTATTGCTATATTGTGCCTATTACCAACACTTTTGCTTCATAAAAAAAATATAGTGGGTCATTTTCCAGCTTTAGTTGCAAGTTAAAGAGTCGGAACGATTTATGAATGTTTATTAATTAATTTAAATCTTGAATCAGGTGTTTTATATGTTTATAGCAATTCTGTACTTAAAACTTAGCATTTAATATACTGTTTCATACCAATATTATTCATGCGAGTATCTTGGTCTTTTCTTACATTTTCATGGCTAAACCGCTGAATCAATTTTTATAGGATATTTTGTTTTATTACGGTTCAAGCTGAACCTTGTAAAATACATAAACATATTTTTAACGAAAATAATTGCAATGTGGTGAAACGAGGTGTTGAACTTTGTGTTTAAAAGAAACTAGCTGTTGTTCGCGACTTCGTCTGCGATCTAGGATAAAATGTAGCCTATGTCCTTACCCAGGCCATGGTTTATCTGTGTGTCAAATTTAATCTAAATCCGTTAAGCCGTTTTAGAGTGAAAGCGCAACAAACAAACTTACTTTCGCATTTATAATATTAGTTAGGATACGAAATTCACGCGGACGAAATTGTGGGCAAAACGCTGTATAAGAAAATATAGCTTTTCAGGTGCTTATTAACTTAAAAAATGCCTTTTCCTGTTGCAGCAATTGCAGCAGTCCCAAGGAGTCGTAAAGACGCAATCTTTCACATTCTACCAATGTTTGTCTCTGCATCACCCAAAGGTTGACTGGTACAAAATGTCTATGTCATTAAGTCCGCCTCCGTACATTTGTGTGCTTGAAGTATTAAATAAATAAATTGTGTATGTAGTATTTAGTGGATTTGTGCCTGGTTGATGGCAATAGGGTCGCCGCCTATTACATGGGACCTCGACATAACTGGCGAAATGTGTAGGTCGACAGACCTCTGCCTAACCCTTTTGGGGAATACAGGCGTGATGTTATGTTATGTACTAAGTATTGAACCATTAAAGTACGTGTAGCACAGACTTTCACTGTGTAAATCATAAATGCAGTTCAAGGTGCAACTCCGTCGTGCACTGCGACTGCACTCTTAGCTAAGATGGCGACCGGTGAGAGGTTATGTTCGTGTCAAATGGTATTAAGGTCTCGATCTTTATTGCAATGGTTAGGTTTTTTTTATATTTAGTTTTGCACTATCGTGTCTATTTCATAAGGTACAAGCGTTTTTTCGGCGACTTTACATGGATTTCGCAATTTCCCATACAAAGAAGGGGTGAAATTAGTGGTTGAACCTCATTTCACGCTTTGAGGGATTCTTTTTGGCTTTGTTCTTTCTCGCGGTAAAAGTTATCACTGCACCTAAGCGCCTACTAAATTACATTAAAATTGGTTTAACAGTTTAGCCGTGAAAACGTTACAAACAGACAGACAAGAGACAGTTTTCACAGTTTCGTGTTTATAATACATATTAAATTAGTAGGTATGGATAAGTGATCTTGAAGTTCTACGGTTTATTGATATTGTTTGATTTGACAGAAAAGAAAGAAAATTGCGAACTTCTGCACAAATTGAACGCACAAAAGAAACTACAGCTAAACAATATTAAATAGATGTAATCTGTCAATCCTATTAATAATGAATATGATAGAAATATGAAGATGATTTACCTTATCTCTAGATAATACCTAATAGGTTTTTTTTTTTTTTTAAACAAAATTAAACAAAAACAAAACAAACGAAATGAAATTAAATTAAATTTAACAGAGAATACTTATACACACTTTTTTTTCTTTGGTGACTAAAATAGCACTATGAACGCTACAAAGAGAATCTGAAAAGAAGAGTACGACTTCGGGAGTCGGAGACATTTCGAAAAGGTCAGAATGAAGCCTCGGTTTTTAATAAATTGAGAGACTAATCTCTTAATTTATTCAAAACCGAGGCTTCATTCTTCAGACTTACTTATTATTAGACTAAACTAATAATAAGTAAGTATTAAAATAGTAGGCCGGGGAAAAAAGTTCTTTCGTATTTTATAGACAAATTCAAGCCTATGAGCTCGTGTGGCACCTAAATATCGAGTTTTTTTGTAGTTCCAGACATTTCCAAATGGGTCAAAACTGTTTGTAGTCAACCCCTAACTCTCCCAGCTATTTCTTCACTACTAATATAATAATATCTTGCTTCACTTTATCAAAAATGTCATTGACTTAATCCGTAACAGGGCCCAGAATTAGCTGCATCTTTGACATCAAAATTCCCAGACTGAAAACGCTTGAACGTACTTTGTGCTACTCATAATGATACTGCGTTAAGTCGATAAACGTCACACAATTTTTGTCGCGGCTTGTGTCGCATTTTCCTCTTTTTTGTAATAATACTTCAAAATGTATCGAATGTCTTCGTAAGAATCACTAATTTTGGCCGACAGAAAGACAGTTGAAAAATGGCGGGAAATCGTTTTCACTTTTTATATTTGTTAATGTCATCTATTTAATGATATTAAAACCAGCCAGATAAAAATATTACATCCAAAGAGATTTACTACAACTATGTAGGTACCTATAAAATACGAAAAACTTTTTCCCCGACCTATTATCCTACTATAATATTCTATATGTGAAAGTTTGTGAGGGTGGATGGATGGATGGATGTTTGTTACTCTTTCACGAAAACACTTCTGAACGGATTTGGATGGAATTTGGAACACAGATAGTATATAACCTTGATTAACACGTAGGATACTTTTTATACCAGTAGTACGTTCCCGTGGGATAATTTCCGACCTAGACGCAGACGAAGCCGTGAGCTAATGCTAGTAATAAAATATTTATTAAGAAAGTAGAAGTCTCGTAGAGAAAGTGATGAAACTTAATTTTTGGTTTATTTTAAATAATTATGTCTATCGTGAAGCTTTTCTCTCATTTTGGTTTGACAAATTATATAAATAATATGCAATTTCACGCCTGTTAATTGTCATTCTAAGATGAAAAAGTCTTGAATTATTTACAAGTATGATTACACATTTTGATTGACTAACAATTAGTTTCAAAACATCATTGATTGAACACGCGGTTACAAACAAATACTGTTATGTAGTTTTATACAAAAGAAGGTGACAAGACAATTGGTAATTATTTTGATTGATGGTGACGACCGGTGGGCGCTGATGATCGATCCTAACGGTGTTGATACGATTAGCACAAATTACTCATTCAATTACCCCCTTTATGCTGATGACTCAAGTAAGTAAGATGTATAGTAGCCGGTAGCGGCAATTGACATTCTTTAGATATTCAAATTGTCTTCCGCATATATGTCACTTTTTTCATCAATATTATCTATTACATTATTGCTGAGATTCCACATGATGATAGTGATTGACAGTATTGACAGCTCACTTCAAGCTTACTTCACTTAAGTCTTCACGGTAAGTTTTTTACAGAATAAAACGGCTGTTATCTTTTGCAAAGCCGAACTAGTGTTGTCCTTCTTTTTCCGTCTCTGTTAGCGATGCTTGTTTCATTATTAAAACCAATATTTTCTTTTCCAAATGAAGTCCATTCATTATCATATACTCTTGGTTTGGCAAGAGGAAAAGTGTCGAATGACTTTCTTATTATTAATAGGTGTGGGTGCACTGCTATTTATTGGCCCGATAGCCTCAATAGTCATATTTGACAGGCCAGACAAATTATGACTTCTAATAATATTGATATTATCCGGAAAAAAAAAGCGAGCTTCGCTAAAACTGTATTGGTACATAAGTTTCTTTTTAAAGAATTCATTGGTTCACCCAGTGCATTTGAATTCCCAAGAATTTCAGAAGATCTTAAGAATTTGGCAATATTTTGTTCGGGCTAATAATGCCTTTTTACATATCGATATCAGGCGTATTAAAATTCTGTATATACATTGTTGAAATGAATGATGCAAGTACATGTATGTTGAGGCCAATTTTGAATCACATCTTTTCAAAGTTGTTTCAATGCCACACTTAAATAAGCCTGCCATATGTAAACATATGACAGTTGGTTAATATTTGTTCAAAGTGAGGTTCGCTATGGCGCCGGTTTAATTAGGTAGGAATTCTATGGCTTGTTGGTGTGGTACCGACTGTTGGAATACTAATAGACACACCTGTGAAGGTGGTTGGGTCGGGCCCGGTGCCAACCCGCCCACTATAATTTCGATAAACAATAACGTGACCGTTAAACGGCATACATTTAATTTAATGTTCTGTAAACACAGACACGCCGTGCTCAACTCGTTGATACACCTAGAGAGTATTAAATTGTCTATGAAATTTTAAATTGTGTACGTATCTTATGATAGCAGAGTGCTAAGATCAACGACCCCAGATATCAGAGAGTAAAAATATTTTGGAAATGTCGTAAAGCGCGCTAACAAATCGCGCGTTGGTGTGAACTCTCAAATGCTTACACGAGTCGTGTTTGGTATGACGTGTCATGTTGAATGTATCCTGATAACTATCAAGTCTAGTTTAGTACCTGCATAAAGGAAAAAATCAATGAGTGATGATGAAACTTGTATTATTAGAATATACATAAATATAATATTTACATTTTACGTTCAAATTTCCTTATGTGATTATTATTTGTGTTCATAAAATGTAAAATTGAAAGTGTTTTGGTTGATTCAAAGTCGTCTGTACAGGTTCTCTGTTTTTTAGAAATGAAATGTGACTTGAGATTTATAACACGGATTTCTAAATTTACGTCCAAATGGTAATAAATATCAATAAATAAAAATATGTAGAAAATGTACACGTTTTTCTGCATCGTATATAAATCAAGCACAGCTAAAAGAATCATGGCAACGTGAACGGAATTCGGGAAAGGCTACCGATACCGAAAATAATACGTCGTTTGAAAAATAAAACCGACAACTTGGTAAAAAAACTTTAATATTATATCTGCCATGGGAACAGGCGGTAGCTAGTATATTAGATAGGAAAGTTTACGCGTAGGCGGGCGAATCCGGAGCCGGGGTATTTTCATACATCGGAGGCTATTTGTTAAAGAGAACATCTTCAGTGTGCTGGCAATGTGGAAACAATGGATTTAAAATTGAAAATGTATCTACTCAAGCTTTACGGCCCGTATAATAAAATTTATCAAGAGGGATCATATAATAGCTGCCATTGATATCAAATTCCAAGTCGATGATTGCTATAATCGCTTCATCTTTTATTTCTGTGATGTGGGATATGTATGAACTCTTAAAATGTGCGTCATCTGAGTTTATATTCTAGAAGTTATTAAAAGAAGTCGTTATTTATAAAATCAAAAAAAGATACAGCGATTGCTCAACCACAGAAGTCTCAAAAATGTACAAGGAATCTTATGAATCACCTATTGATTCTCGACAGTATGATGTTAACGAAATAAATTGCTCAAGCAAATTCGTGGACAATCGTATGGGCGCAGCCGCAGTTAACTCATAAATAACTGATTATAACGTAACTTGAGCTCAAACTGTATTGTAACCTACAATGTTTTTTAAAAATACTCCTGCTATAAACCCACTTACTCATGCACCATGGTTTTGCTCTAAATAAAGATTCAGTTAAATATGTTTCGCAACCTTACGCGCCAGTAGGTACTTCCTTGTATAAATAATGATGTAAGAATATCGTCAGTCAAAACATACATTTTCGAGTCTTTGGTAATTCTTAATCTGGTGACTGACGCATCAACACGTGAAATTAGCTTTTCCCATAAAACCTGCTTCTATATGTCAACAGATGTCTGTTTTTCTTAAATTATGGCAAATCATAACTTTGTCAGAGATGTTGCTTATTGGACTGTTATCAAAATTAGAGTAACCATATTGTTATATCTCAACATAGTAATTACAGGAGTCTTTAAAATTGTAGTCTTGTCAAACACAATCCAATTCTGAAACCATAATCTAAAATTATCTTTCTAGCTAAACGTCATAGTCACGAGAACAGACAAATTCATTCCGATTACGTTCCACATTGTTTCTTCAACGTAACTAATCTTGTGAAAATTCATTACGTCTGGTGCTTCGTTAAGATGTTTTCTTCCGTCTATAAAATAATATCCAACACACGTGCAGTTTATGGGGCTACTGGAAGCTGCACGAGTTTACGACTAACTGGACCATGCAAGCGATATATCATCATTCTAACGCTGAAATATCCACTGGTCGACCCAGTTGCTCCACCAAGCTGTGAACTTTCAGTTAAATATAGCTCGCTAGAGTGACAGCTACTGTTACTTCCGCAATTTTTTTCAGCAGTCCTAAATTAAAGTCTTTGATGACTCAGGGATCGCTGTGATTATGTGGTCTGCCACCGGTAATTAGCTGTACCGATCAGTCATATCTAATTCAATCATTTACGGTTTTATCCAAAAATACATTTTGATTGAATTTTATCCTCTTTGATAATTTAATTACCTACTACTGTTTCACTCGTATTGCAACAAAATTGCAGGACTGTTTGACGCAATTAAAACTGGATGTAAAAATACTATTGTGCTCTCGCTTTCATGCCAAGTTGCGTCGTGTGAAGAAGATGTGGAAAGCCAATCCCGCTCATATTTCATTAACACCACACGTTTCACTTTTGCCTCTCTAAATTGTTGATAACTGCAAAGCTGCCGCAGTGTGCTTTAACACAAACTTACGTAGATAGCTAACCTTCAAATGCCTATTTTTGTTTAAATTATATCTGTTTTCGTTCTATTTTATTATAAATAACAGTCATTTATATAAGCGATTGAGAGGTCATTAGAAAATAAAAGTAAATTCCTTAGTAAACAGGCAGCAGATGCTTCAAGTCACGTTGAGTAATGACTGTTAACCTTTAAATCGTGTCAATTAGCCGTAATTCTGCTATTCCTATCTATAGTAATGGGTGCGGACGATTATGGTTAGTTTTTTGTTTAATAGATATGCTATCAAAGATTTTTTTCGTATCATGGAGCGAGTATACGAAGAGACAGGACAATGATGCGTTCCGCACGAAGGACACCAATGACACGCCGGTATCAATGCATGTTCCTGTTTCATTTCTCAGCGGTCTCTTGTGTACAGTTAGAATTAAAAGTGTTTGTAAAACTCATTAGCGAGGATTACTGATGCTCAGCCAAGATTAGAGACAGCTAGTCGGTGCGATGTGAACACAATATATTGATTGAGCGCTCTTTAGTTTTTCTCTCCGTCTCCTTGAACAATTACTTCACACAAGTAGACACTCGGTATGCAGTTAGCTTATTAGCAACAGTGGTTGGCGTTAGTGCTGGGAGTAACAGTAATATTTAAAGGTCACATTTAGCTACCTCAATTACAACTTACGTTCCGTATGATTCAATTTGAATAGGCACCAGATATTTGTCCATTGTTTTGATGCCGTCGACCCTGGGGCTACGTTAAATGAGCGCGTTTTAAGTCTATTGTTACATTTTCTCCTGCGTTCGTTCACTTATTCAGTCGTCATAGCTACTGAGTCTGGCCGGAGCTCAGACTGACTATATCGATCTTGTTCCGAGAGTTTCTAAACGGCTGACTAGCTCCGAACGTTTTCCCAGGGGCTTATAGATTTTCTTTAGGATTTGTGTAGTTTAGACAAGCAAACGATTATTATCCGTTATATGTGTCCAACGTAAAAAAGTTTTTCAAAAAAAAAAATACAACTGCCTTCCAAAAAAACACTACAAAGTGAAAAATAAGTTTAATTACGGAAGTTGGTGTCTTTGTTTTGTGTTTTCGTTTTTTGCTACCGTCTTTCGAAATTATAGTTATTGTTCACTTTGTAGTGTCTTTTTTGGAAGTCAGTTGATTTTTTTAAATAAAAAAGTTTTTGTTTTTCATTTTTTAGTTGTGGTACCGACCCCACACTCGTATACCACTCACTACTTGCTATGTAAATAACAGTGACAGGAAGTTATTATAAGTGAAAAAAAAATACGTATTATTGAAGCTAACTGAGAAAGTACCCAAGCAAAGTTAATAACATTGATATGGGACCAACCCCTGAGGATTACCCTATTCATTAAAAAAAAAACCTAAATCGATCCACAATTCCCGGAGATATAGCGTAACATATATACAGATGAATTGAGAACCTCTTCCTTTTTTAATAAGTTGGTTAAAAATAGCAGCCTGTTTTGGTTGGGTTGGGTCTCGGCTACCTTTTGTAGACAATGTGTTATTTTGAATGAGCGAAACAAAAGAGAGAGGTAACAATGAGGCAGACTTGTGTGACGCTGGCGCGCTTCGTCATACACTGTAATATAAGAGCTTTTATGACATGTATTTTATTATCTCACAAAGCTTGACATTGAAATCGAGTTGAACAGAATGAAAAAGAAAGACAAATCAATACGCTGAAATCAGTTACCTACGCCAACGATAGCAGCTCAATGAATTTCATTTCATTAGCTTAGGAATATATTCACATATTTAATGTTGAACAATGTTATGTGATTGACGTGTCCTAAACGACCCACTTTTCAAAAGTATTTTTTAAGAAAGCAAACATTTCTCTAATCTTGTTTCATTTGCCAAAAATGTTCTGTTTTATAGGCATGACGTTCTTTCGTTCTCTCTCACCTTTGGTGTTATCTTCGACTTTGTTATCATTCCTTGCGGTGTTAATAGCTGAGACCTCATTGAATAAAATTAGCCAAACGTCTCCACCCACTAGTTCTAAATTGGAGTTTTTGGCACTAGCTACTACATTCATTAGTGATCTATTGTTATGCATGGACTTGTCACAAAGTAAACAAAGTGCAGATTATGTCACTGTGTGAAGATGTATGAAGCTTTTTATAACCTAGTTACGGACATTGTAGTATTACTTGTTAGCCTTCGCAGCCTGAGCCCACTTTTGTTGTTCGTGTTCTTTGCACATTTCATATCTTGCTGCAAAAACACAATTGGTTTAAAGATAGCAATCGTGAACAAATTAATGATGGCTTGTTGTCCACAGGTTTCCATTGTCACTGTGACTATTGTCATTCGCATATAGTTTTGTTTTGATTTTATATAACACTTCAAGTGGTTTCGTAAAATGACACCAGAGACTATCAATAGGATCCTAAAATTAAAATTCTCCAAAATGGTCCTAAAATTAACAGCTTGATACTTTTTATAACACATTTGAATTAACATCAAAATTAGCAAGGATATGCTAATACGCAGATGAAAAGATGACAATATTTACACATTTGTGTACCTATGTGCTTACTTAATGTGGAATTGGTGACTTAACCTAGTAAACCAAATTCTGTTATTTCCCAATTCAAGATTCAAATGCTATGCGGTACTCTAATGCTATGGTAATTCTGAGGTGGTATTTAAAATTTTGTAGGTACATATAGTTAAAGCATGAATTACATGATAATCAAATTAAATATTTGTGATAACATGTCCACATTGTCCACGCAATCCATTGTTATTGTTGGTATCTATAGATAAAAGATATGACAGGGATAGATAATCACGGCTTATCAAAGTCTGCACTCGATCTATCAACGTGGTTAAATAAAGAAAATGCATCATTACCAATTGGTAGCGAATGAATAACTTTATAGAGGAAGGGAGTTGGTGATCCAGACATCCTGTGAGCGAAGCGTGTAGCACTAATAAAAATAAATTCGCAACAACACGTTCCATATATGTAACATAATGTGCCGAGTGTAAGAAGTGATCTATTAGATCTAGTTTTGGTGTGGAAATCCGAGAGTGCCCTGTTTTAGAACGACGTGCATGTTTCTCAGAACAGTTTGCACGATTGATGAAGTTTATAAAAAGTCTGATTACGTTACATGTGTGTAGGAATCTGAAGCAGAAGTCGGAATCTTTATAGCCAACGTGATGATCTGAGTAACTGCTTATGCGGCCATGGAACTATTTGAAAATTGGAATCATTAGGTTCATGTAATTGATGGGCTTGCAAACTTGTTCGTTCGTATATGGGGTCCTACAATCATTATCGAATGCTTGGCTCCTCTACTCTTTAATTTGCTTAATACATCTGATCTATCGTCTCGTGCTATGATTTGTCATAGGATTATTTATGGGAAATCTTACGTCTCTTGCCATAATTAATAATATGACTAATTATATCCCTGTTTCTGACGCAACTACGAGGCAATTTGTGACTTTGTGTGCAGTGTATATTTGGCTTACACTCGTGTTGATGCCATGTGGTAGCAGAAACGTCCTACGCATAGGTATCTGTTTATTAACACTGTTTGGAATCTGACACTGGACGCGTGAATGCGTCGACATTGATTGCACTGACGAACGCTTGAAATCC
Organism: Griposia aprilina; assembly: GCA_916610205.1. Lineage (NCBI taxonomy): Eukaryota > Metazoa > Arthropoda > Insecta > Lepidoptera > Noctuidae > Griposia > Griposia aprilina. The sequence continues at coordinate 10,835,625 of OU744297.1, read as the reverse complement.
CGATACAAACGTATTTTGTATTAGTCATTTTGTGTTTCGCTTGAATACGTTGCTTGATTACGAGTATTGCGGAACTAAATGTTATTTCTGCGTTTGAAAGCTGAGAAGATTAACAATCGATCGTCCACATTTTTGGAACAGCTGCTGCTTTGATTCTCCATCCAGCTGTCCATTCAGGCGTTTTTTGCTTGGCTCTCTACCCTCTCGGTTCTATTGTGTACGAGAGGGGTCCGAATTAATAACAACTAAAAGACATAGTCCCCCTCGGTAACTCGCTATGACGGCTGCTGGATTTATCTAAACAGATAATCGGTGAAGATAGGCCGGTACAACGACACGTGGTTACGTTCATGCGATAAAGACAGGAAGAGTAACTCATTTTATTAGAACACACTCTAGAGTTTGATGCTTCCTTATAATAAAGAATTTGTTAAATCAACAAAAAAGTATAACGGTAAACAGTTTTGAAAATTGATTGAAACGAAAATGAATATGATAATCCCCTTGCAGAACATAGTTTTATGCACAAACATAAAACAGTGTTTATACAAATCGTTAATGTATGTTCGGAAGCTAACGCCTTTCGAGTGCCGGAAATAATGTTAGTACTTACTTACCTACGATTTTCTAATTATAATAATAGTAGCAAGTGAGTGTAAGCATTTCGCGTGGGCGATTGGACGAAGTCAAAAATAGACGATGTTGGCATCGGCTGGTTTGCACTCTGTTCGTGAAGTCGTACAATCGTGTCTGTCAGTCTCGAGGAAAATGTCTGTTTTTCGCGAAAATATAAAACACACTTGATTTTTAAAACGGGGCGTGTCAGCTTCACTCACATTAGAATTATTTTCTGAAATCCAATAGTTTGACTGATGGGTTTATTTGTGTTCCTAGTCAAACCTTTCACTCCAACATAATGTATTTAGACATAAAGAAATTCTTGAAAATGGATCTTGACCGTTACATGAAATATTGTTCCACGTCTTGTGATATCTGAACCATGAATAAAGCCATGGAATTAAGTGCGAGGTTTAAGAATCATAATATTTTAGTAGAATGCAACAACACAATTGTGTAACGATAAGACAAGGTTGACAGTGGTTGCGCGGGCGCAGTTCGGAACGCACCTGGGTGCAGTAAGTGGGCGGACACTGCGACGCCTACTTATCTACTCTCCGCGTTTTGAAACACACGACGGCACCGAGGAATAATGAGACACGACTCGATAACGAACCGACACGACCGAGATGCAGCCATCCACGAGTACCATCCGAAGACTTAACTTGATGAATGGTGCAACTTTGTTATGCTCTTCGTATTATGTTTAGTTAGGTTATGTTGGTTGATGAAACTTAAAGGTACTTGTACCTTTGGCGTATCTAACATTAACGACTAAATTGACATAGCTATACTAAGTAAGCATTGAAAGGTAGGCTACATACACTGCCATATATCAAACACTAAAGAAGTAACAAAAGTAAACCAAAAGTTTGAATGCAAACAAACTTGAAAATATCTGATTAGAAATATGATGCCGGATATGAATAGGGTAAAAATGAAAATACTTAAGTTACTGATGTGAATTGAACTGGAAATGTACATACATAACATTGAATATATAATTGCAAGAGATGCAGTAGTGAAAAGACCATTTTTTTTCTAAAGTAGAAACTACGCTGTGCATAAGCGCAAGTTGATCGGAAGAAGCACTGAAAGTTGTAAGAGCTTTTGTACATCGAGTCAAGATAGTGCAGAAAATTAACAAAAATGTTAAAAAATAACATAGAAATTGGTACCTGCAACATTTTTAAGGATAATCATTGAAACCAGGACCCATTGATGCCTTGAATACAGTGCAATGCAAGTAAAAGGCTTTTCCACAACAATGTACGACGTGAAAGAAAAAATGTAATTCAAAAACATAATAGATGTTTAAAATACTAATATAGTACGCATTACTGTCAGGACAATTAAGTAATATGTAGGGTCTATAATTTAATACGTCTACGTGCTTAGTGGGATTGTCCGCGCAAGAACCGGTCCACTTAAAATTATATTATTGACGTGGGCAAGAGACCAACATTGTGCTCCCTCTTGCCCCGAGGTCTCGTGTACGATGCGGTTTTTACTAGAAACCCAATGAGTAATTCTGTGCTTTTGGTTTGTAGATTTACTTTCAACTAATGATTCAAGTTTTTAGAGGATTTTCCCGTTCATATTTACAAACATTGATGCAAGACATTCTCAAAACAATCGTCTACATAAACAAGTTACAAAAGGTTCTAGTAATTTTATTTAAGTGGGTCACTCATTTTGAATTCCAATTACACTAGTTCCACGTTATGATCAATTAGTCGTAGCTGGTATTTTATTAAATGTTACTAATTATTCATCACCTCTAAAGGAAACTTGATTTTTTGAAGTTGAATTTGCTAGAAACCAGTAATCAATTTCAAAAATTTCTAAAGTCATTAATAATATTATTTTAATCATGTTATCTTAATTTTATTAACATTTTAATTGGAGATCTCTAATACAAGATTGGTTGACGCTAAACATTCTCTTTAAATCCACAGATCCACGGATGCATTTAATTATTTACTTATAGATCTGTGATATTTCTTCATTATTGATTTGTTCTCTTTTCTCTAGAGACAGTTTATTTTTTATGGTAGACTGTATGGTGTTGTATCGTATTAGGTGGAAAGCTGGTTCGGAATGGCTCGGCCGATGCAGGCGCATTGTGATAACGCTTAGAAAGTTTCGTTTCACCGTTAAGTTTATGTTAATTTGGAACCAACTTATCGTGTCGTAGTTCAATATTCAAGGTCGCCGTATTTTGTTTCGTTTTTATTTACATACGAATAATATTTATTAGACTTGGGTTATTGAATGCGAAACCAACATCAATTTTTTTCCCAGCTGATTAATTATAATGATCGTCTATTTTAGAAAATATTTCCAATTTATTACAAGAGACACATGCTGAGGAACTTCTGCTAAAAAAACCTGGTGCAACATTTGTTTTTTTACTTTTAATTCCAAACAGTCTTAACTGTACTTAATGAGTTTATGTTTATCAAGTAAGTACATGACTTGTTTCTGGGGCAGGGAACTACCGAAGGTATTCTGCATTCTTCGAGGACATTAAAACGACGTTACTGAGTCAATTCGTCGCCTTTTTATGCATTTGATAATTTTTCACCTCGTCCTTATTCAACATTGAATTTTAATTGCCTCCTAGAATTATGAATGACTGTGTACCGAGAAATACGAACAGACGGCGCACCTTGCGCAAAGGAAGTTGAATTCTCAGCTATTGGTGTGTAGGCGGACGTAGACATCTTAGTAAACATTTGACACCACGGATGTGGTGGTCGAACATGATACGATACTAACCCAAGAGTCAATATCGACGTATACGTCGTGCAATATAACGAATAATTAATTTAAAGTTTTTTTTATGATTTCTCCAACTGTGTGGAGAGTTGCAAGCCGACACTTCTGTACCTCGATTTTTGATCGCGTGCCAAAAACGAGCTAACAACGACAAGGAAAAAATAGCCATGTCAAATGTTATGTAACTGATATTATACGTCTACGTCAACATATTTGTGATCAACTACAAGAACTGTTCTCTTCTTAGACTAATTTTGTAACGAAAATAACTGGGACTTGTCAATTTCGATTTCAGTTAACTTTGGAAGCAAATATTGCAATAGAAAGTGTTATTGTATGCTCGAAAATATGTCAGTCAATGAGAATCGCTGTTCAATATTTGTATAATGTTAAAGTAGTTAAAGGTACTAAAAGGTGCAATAGAAAAAATATGAAGCCCTCATAAATCCATAGAGTATTGGTGTGTTTTGAGTTTATCAAGTGTCAATGACCCCGTAAGCAAAAGGTATGCCAAGGTGATAATACTTCGACTAACGACATGGTGAATGTTTCTGATACACTGGCTTTTTATGATGCAGTGAAAAGCGTTTTCTGAATATAAAGCAAAAAATAAGACATATCGTCATTCGCTGAAATTATACCGATTGTTGAATAAAACATATCCGCAGATTGATTTAATAAGCTTGACCTATGTTCAGTTTGGCATTATTATTCTGTATTAATAGGTTGTTATTGAATACCGAACATGGGCAAATTGTGAATTATTTAATCCATATATGAACTCTGACAATATGAGCATAAAGTAAATGATGTTTTATGTAAATCACAGATTTTATAACCAGTTTAGAGCTCGTCCTTACCACTTTCACGCCTGATTTCTAGCGTAACCAGATGCTGGTCGATGTTACTTTTGATTTATTTACGTTAAAAAACATCGTCGAACTTGACGCTTTCCTCAAAATTGTTGATTTATAGCAACGACACAACACATGTTTTTGTCGATAACAGCTAATTAATAGAATTTAGAAAGTGAATTATCAGGTTTTCATGCAGGTTTGAGGTCGCTGCATCGCGTTTCCTTGTACATTTGATGAGGAAAGCATGTATGGCTTGAGTGCGCTACTGACCTCCTTGTGGAAGACTGATTCCAGTCGTTAGGAGCGCGAGTGCGACTTGTTGGGCGACTTTTCCGCGCAGACGCATCTCAAGTTGGTCGGCCGCGACATTGACCCGCCATACATGATCGGCCAATGCACCGAGTGTCGCAGGCTCTTTGTTTATATCCTGTAAGGCCTCGAGCCTCGGTCGTTCATTGTCCTCATCCCTGAGTAAGTCATTTAGCTAGCATAACAGCTATCTTCATAAATTCTTGCGTGGGTTGACTAATGACATTGTATTGCGGAAAACAATCAGAGGTGCGAATGATTAGTATTTAAGGTTACTTCAACGAAAAGCCTTGAAGTTTCGCCAGCTGGTATTGTTTTCGTACGTGACATATTTTCGTTTAGTGGGATCTTCTTTGCTATTTGCATGAATATTTATATCATTAGAATTTTCAAATTTATTAGGACATCAGAAAAACATAATTGGGAAATATTCCAGAAAAAATAAATACAACTTGATTAAATAATAATATAATTGCATTTCTAATGCAGTTTATTTTGGGGAGCATAAGGGCTGAGTGGAAGAACCAAATAAAATTGAATTGAATCAGAAGTGTGTGCGGCGTGTGGTGTCGTAAGTCGTTAATGACATTCCACAGGTCGCGCTGCCGGGGTGCGTCAGAGCATTCGTCACGGACCACCAGATCACCGCGTAAATAGCGAACGTTCAAAATGCAGTTAGCGCAGAGACAGCACCTCACCAATTTCCTGAAATATGGGTTTCATGGTGACGTAAAGTCGGACGCCCGCGCTTTCAGCGGCGCCTGCGCTGGACCCATTTTAGGACATGACTAACGGAAATTCGACTCCTCTCTCTCTGGCCCGCTCCCTCCCGTGGGAAGCGGCGTGCGCTCGTCTCGCTCGCGCGAAAAGCTTCAAGAAATCTTTTAATAGTGTCCACGGCCGCGATCTACTTTCAACTAGCGGCGGGAAATGTGCAAGCCTGTGTTTTAATTTTTCAAAATGCGCGGGGAGTTTGAAAATTAATTTCTACATTTCACTTCATATAATAATTTGTATTTTTTAAATTTATTTATTAGTATAAACAAACATTTTTTCCCTTTAATGTCTATAATAGTTTTGGTCTCTAAAAATAGATTCATAATCTGATAAATTATATCAGCGCTGGCAATTTATAGACCAGGTGCAATCAGATGTAGTAGTGTAGTACTGAGCTGGTCTAACAGTAGGAACTACTGTTTTATCGATTTACTGATAAAATAAGTATTTTTTTGTAAATACACAAACATGAGTCACGCACGAACGAGATAAGGGTTTCCTGACGGTATTATTTTTATTGTAAACTGGCTATGCCGCAGTGAGCACAGTTTACGTTTACCTACCCCACGTTACGTGTGTCAACATTGTGTGAGGTGTGTAAAACTGACCTTTTTCTGTTGTTTCTCCCAAGCCGGGTCTAGCAGACCCTCGCGCTCCCACTCCTCCTCCTGTTCCATATACCCATCCGCCCCGTACGACCCGTCATAGTGATTTGACATCACTCCGTTGTCCATCATCATGGTCACCGCACTGACCGTCGATTTCGATGTTCGTTCGAGCCTATGACCGCGAACTCGCGTGTGTTGGTTCGTACCGCGCACTGCAACAAGCAGCCGGCCGCACGCCCGCTGCAAGAAGACTGGCGCACGAGCGCTCCAAGCGGCGGCGTGAAGAACTTTCCAATTGCGTTTCGTTACTTCTACTCAACTGTCAAAGTTATCCGCAGAGAGAAACGGAACGCCTTGGAATATTATATCGCAGACATGTTCGCGGCGGTGCGTAGTGGAATAAACTTTGCATAACCTACTTTATTTTTACCCGACTTCTCATTTGTATCAGAGGGTTACCTACGTATTTAGCGATTCTGTAAATAGTGTACAGGCGTTATAATGCGTGGGCAAGTTTGTTATTATTTAGTGATAATTTGCTTTGTCTACTGATATTATTTAGACGCGGTTTTCGGAAATCCATTGAGCCCATCTCTATAGATAAGTTAACAAACTGTAATCGTAATTGGAATTCTTTAGAAATTCTCTATAATTATATCCTTAGTTTATGTTATTTTTTGTTAGCCTATGTTGTGTCCCACTGCTGGGCAAACGCTTCCCTTTTTCCTTCCATGCCTCTCTTTTTTGTGCGATCTCTGGCCATGTTGGCCCCGTAAACCTGATTAGATTTTCACACCGCTTTCGTCGCGGTCTATCTTGACGGCGATGTCCTCCATCAGGCGTCCAGTGAGTGACGATCTTTGATTTCTGACTGATAAATTATTCTGACTTGTGTGAAATATCTAGATTTTGTTCCTATGTACTTTGACATTTAATTGCTATTTTATTGTACATTTTCTATAATGAGTTGATTTGATGACACTATTATGAAGTAAGTATATTTTAATTTCTATGTCCTAATTTGTAATGCTTTGAATAATGGATAAATTTGTAATTATTTGATGTTTTCCTATTTATATTTGTACGCCGTTGAGGCAAAACATGACTGTGATTAATTTAATCTAACATCTTGCATGCCATGTTATTGTGTGTATACTCATGTTTTGGACAAATAAATTATCTTATCTTATCTCTCCGGATGCATTTGTGCAACGTGGCCAGCCCATTCCCACTTCAGCGTGGCTGTTTTTTCTCCGTCATCTCCTACTTACGTTATGGAGCGCAGGGTGGTGTTTCTAACGTGATCTGCTCGCTGGACACCTATTAGACTGCGCAGCATTGCCCGCTGGCAAATTTTGAGTTTGGACTTCTGTTGTTCAGTAAGTGACCAACTTTGTGCACCGTAGGTTTAGACAGGCAGAATGCACATGTCGATAAGTTTTCTTTTCAATGTTATTGGAAGACTACCTTTCATATGTCGGACCCAGTTCCATGCATTTATTATATTCATATTCCAAACAGAATCACCATAATATGGCGCAGAATATATTTTTTATCATATTAATTATTTTATTTTATTTTTATTTTATTTGATAGGTACACCAACGACTTATTCACTAGAACATTAATATAGAAAAAAAATAACATATTCATTGAGTTGTGGTGAAACAGCACTTACATAAAAAATAGCATCTTAAATATACGTTTTAACAAGATTTTTTACTCGTAGTGAGGATAGAAAATTTAATTAGAAACAAGAACAAAACATTACGTAAAAAAAAAGAATCGAAATTAGAATCAAAAATAAAAATTAAAATTATTATGGGAATCAAAATTAAAATTTAAAAATAAACAGTAAGATTGATATTCAAAATTCAAAACGGTAGAACGCGATAGCGGGTGCATTAGGAGAACATTCCAGAATTGTTAAAGAGATATGCCGCAAAAAACAAAAAAAACAAAAATAAGTAATATGGACATGAGCACTGACTCTTGGGATACCCAAAAATTTCCCAACCTTACTAAACAGTGCTCAGAATGTATATGACGGAAAAGTTCCTAGATCTGAGCTGACAGCCAAAGCTTGAAGTACCATTAAGTACGTAAGCTGCATTGTAAGTTGTAAGTGGTGGTGGCAGTTATACCTTTAACAAAAGTACAGTACATCGGAAAGCGTAGCTGGGGGGTATTGATGATCAGAAGAAGACAGCTTGGAATTATTAAATTGAGAAGGACGCGTACCAGCACAGCTGTTTACAACCGTTCGATTTGGTATCGGATTCGATTGTTACGGTTCGTTTAGGGGGAACGCTACAAAATAGTAACTAAGTAAGATAGAAAATGTTTGAGTGGTAAATAAATTATAATTAGTAGGTATTTCATAACATAACTTAAGTGCTACTAAAAATATATATGTAGTGATTAATGAAAAAGGACACCACCAGTTATTTTATAAAATACTATAATGACATGTTTTCCTTATTTCGAAACTTGCTTTGTAAACGTCAGAGGAGTAAACTCAGTCTAAATTGATTAATTTAATCTAAATACGAGTATTTAAAAAAAATATAACCTAGTGCCTACGTGACTTTGGCAAACCACCTAGACCTAATTATGTGAATATACCTACTTGTTTATGCAGCGATCAAAATACATATTATTAAAACTTTATAATAGATTACTTCAAAATAAATAAATCAGCCTGTGTTGTCCCATTGCAGGGCAAAGGCCTCCCTTTCCTTTTCCTACTCAACACGATACTGCGCCAATCTGGACCAATCCCGCCTATAGGCGTCAAGCTCATCCTGCCATCTACGCCTATGTCTGCCGCGATGACGTTGGACGTTTTCAGGGACCCATGTTGTAGTAGTCTTAGCCCACAATGCATCAAACGTGTCCACAACGCTTACATTAATTGACTGTATTCTATTCTAGGCAATAATATAAAAATAATAATGTTTTGAATGATGTGGTCTCCTGTAATTGGAGGCGCACACTGTTATTTGTCCCTGTGTTGGTTAAAATGCATGTTATTGTGTAGCCTCTGTTGGCGATCCAAAATAAATAAATAAAGACACATTTGCTCAAAAAATGCATTTACGGAGCTTGTATACATTGTTCGAAAGAAAAAAAATGCGCACTGTACAACGCAATGTGCGGTAACATAGGTAGGTACTCTCACCTAAGTACCTGTTTTACCGCATACTCCGTTGATAGTGCCGTGCGTATCTTTTAGGTTTTTTTTTAATTTCCATATAAACTATATAAGAATTCCATCACGGAATTTTCATTCAAAATAATAAGCTGGATGATCTTGAATTAAATTAAATTAAATTTCGACAACGCCACGGAGGATGCGGCTATAATAATGTTGCAGAAGGTTATATTGAAGACTCGGTGCACAATGAAATTGAAATAGGCGACAAGATTTCAAAGTCTGTAAATATAAATAATGCTTAGGAACCGCGTCCTTCTATCTCACGCGAAAACGTCCAGCCACCGCCGCCGCTGCTGCAAGCTCCGCCGCCACCACCGTCACAGCCGTCGTCGCCGACGTTTACGCCACATTCTCACGTTCAACATATTACGTGTGAAATTAATAATGTCAGTCAGTCAGGTAAGATTCCAAAGCAGCAAATTTTACAGAATTTCAATAATTGTTCAACTACTATTAATTTCCAAGAGTAGTGACCTATCTGTATAATTTCTTATTTGCTATTAAAAATAGTCTAATGAAAAAGTTTGTTTCAATACCTATAGTACTGTTTTCTTGCAAATGTGTTAAAAAACGTTGTATGACACACGTGCGGAAATTGGTATTTACCAACTCGTGACTATGGTAAGCCCTCGACTTTCTTCTCGTTTGTAAAAACTTTTTATTTGTATGAAATAACTACCGCCCGCGGTTTCGTCCTCGTGGTATGTCGATAAAAAGTAGCTTATGCCCTTCCCCAGGGTCCAACGTATACCCATACCATATTTCATCAAAATCAATCCAGCCGTTTCTGACCAAAAGGCTTGGGTTTAATTAAGCTACTTCAATATACCCCCAAGCAACCATCCATTTTATACTGTGATTATGTGTTTTAGAATTAATAATGTCATTTTTATTGATTGACATGACATAACATATGATATTTTTGATGACATTTAAAGAGAAACCTGTTTAGGAATGTGAGTAGCATGCAGGCTAGATAAATACATGATTATTATTTTAATATTGTAAATGTGAAGACTATGTGGGTCATTGTTGCTTTTTTTTCCCTCTCAGCTAGTTTTAATCATAGTCTGGCAGTTTGAGTAATTTTTGTGGCCTACCCAAATGTCCTTTCTTTGGTATTGTTCGTCGAATCGTGGAGCTCCTTAACTTCTGAGTTGAGCTGCACGATTACTGACAAATGCGTGCACTGACTGGACAGGTCCACTCAATCTGTGTGGTTTTTCCTCAAAAGACCATTTCAGACACAAATCTACGTGGTCTTCACATGATCTGACCAAGATTATGACTTTAAAAGAGACTGTGACCTCTGAGTTTGGGTCTTTCTTCTCAGAGTAGTCAGATAGGAAACGCCGACCTCATCTAGTTTTTAAAATATGATTGACAGAAATAACATCATTTATCACTTATTTATAATTTTCAGAGATAGGCGGGATTAAACAGACAGACAGACAAAAGATTTCAAAATAGATTTTTTGTTATAAGTACCGTATATATTTTCATATACATTTAGTAAAAAGCTGTTATTTTGACATTACAATCAGACACTTCAATTTTATTTATTTGTATAGAAAACTACTGCTGGTTTCCTTTTTTAATTAATAAATCACTCAATGTATATTTTATACACTTAAGTTGTGTTACGAAACACCTACGCAATAAAAAATAGTTTACCACAATAAAAAAATATACTATATATATGACCATTTAGTAGCGTTTAGGTAGTAATGTTTAAGGGGCAAACGAACCTTATCAATCGAATTCGATAGCGAATTGAACGGTTGTGAATAGCTGTGCTGGGGTTATAGAGTAACTGGAGTATCTTTTGAGTTTCAGTTCAGGTTTGTATGCTCATATCAAAACGGAAAAGAACAAATAAGAGGGATAGTAATAGACAAAAAAGTGGGAGCAGTGACTCATCAGGGGGCCTAGACAAAAACTTTTCTGATAGCGTTAACGCCAGACGCTAACGTCAAAATGTATGGCAATGACATTACCTGTGGAAAGGACAAGTAATGTCACGTTTTAAGGGGACTACATGACCTAAACGCAAATTTATAATGCCTAAAAATATATGATCCACTGCAGTAACCAAAATCAGTAAAATATATGATATTCTTCTGGATATATGCTAGTTAGATAGTGTGTTGAAAACATAATACAATTAACTTGGTATGATAGAAAAAAATCACGAAGATAACTCAAAAAAAAATCTTTTAACGATTAAAAACCATACTAATATACATGCAAACATTCAGTTTTTTTGTCAGATTATTTTACAAGTAACATACTAACATAATAGTGTTTTAATTTTTTAGTCTAATGAATAGATTTTTTGTAAATCCATAATTGCTTCATATTTTGGAATAAATTACCAGCGTTGTGTCATCGCGCGTCTCTTTCTTTTATATGCAATCCGACAGTGACCGCGCTTTAGCTCTTGTAAGCCTCTTAAGCAAATGTCAACTCCATACAATTTGATTTTCCGTTGGTGTTAACGCTTACAGAAAAGGGATTTTGTCTAGGCCCCCAGGAAACACAAAAGGAAGGATATCATGACATTAAAACGACAAATAAAATACACAAACAAATTTATTCACCACATAAAATTTCATTGGATAATAATCTTGCTTTGCTCTTGCAAAATAACAGTTATAATTATAATTTTATATTCTTTGAAGATCCCACATATTAACATACTTATAGCAACATTCACGATCACAGGAAGGTTAAAATTTTGGAATAGAAAACTTATTTAACCATAGAAGAACTTGACACGTTAATATTTGGTGTTTCTACAAATTAAACCTATAGATACATACATGAGTATTATATAGATAATGTAAAACTCATAAGAAACGGATAATCATGCATTACATATATTTATAAGACATCCACTGAATATTATATATCGGCGAACCATCCACAGAAGCTTTGAGCAAAGTTACAACTAAACATTATAAAATTATTGACAATAGAAGATTTTACCATCATGTATAATTTTCATAAGTATAAAAATTTTACCGACAATTTAACGTGATCCGCCAGAACGTTAGAAACGTTTGAATTTAGGCTAAATATTTATTTATATATTAACACCTATTTTATTAGACGATTCATTAAGATTCAGAAGACCCATTTCATATATATTTATTATACATATATTATTATTTGGAATATAGACGACGAGTGCGCTCATGAATGGAACTTGGCACTAAGGCTGGGATTATGCGCACATTTGTAAACATGTAAAGACGTCCTAACAGAAACGCGAAAATATCAGAAAACATGTTTTTTATTCTTACAGCGTACCTATAAGCAACCCTACAGAAATAGAATTTGACAGTAGAGATGTGTAGCAAACGAAAAAGTAAGTGAAACATAAAAAAGAGCAAATGATCTAAATGTGTAACACCATTGGGTTATTAATAAGATAACTATATTTATTTAAGTGATTCGTACCGAATCAGTCAGTGGCATATACATGTTTCAGGAATGTGTTCCCGAGATAGATATTAGTTTTAAACGCGCTAAATAAAATACCCCAATAGACGAAAGCGAAATGGGTCTCAAACATTATAAGTTTATAAGGATAAAAAATACTATAACACTTGGTTCAGAAGTCTTCACTTTAACAATTATTAACACAAAGTAGATACACTTACCTAGGTGAGATTGAGTAGAAGATAGGTATTTCTAGTTATATAAACTATATCTATGCAGTCTGTATGTGTTGTCATAAGTTAAACTTATCCTAAGCACAGACTGCACAATTCAGTTTTTCACAGAGCGTCACGATTATTACACGAACTGACATCATTCACATAGAAGTACATATTCGAGACAAACACAATAGGTATGGGATGCGTCATTTACACTTGGTCGTTAGCCAAATTCGGCTGTCAAATGTAAGCTAAACCTAGGATATACACCCTGCTATATTATCTACTACATACATTTACCGATTACAAGGCGTTACGTAACCGATACATATCGTGACCATTACACCTAGTATATCGCATATTTTAGACCACTTAGGTAGGTACATATACATTCTATGCTTACTTTATTCCATCGAACACAGATAGGGGCGAATTACGAAAGAAACGACCAAATGTAATGGAGACATGGTTTGGGATACAGACTATTATATTAAATATACACATGGATAAATAAAGTCTCTACTATATTAATTTAATTATCGGTATTCTATTAGATGAACAGTAAGGGTGTAGTTTCACGACATACAATTAGAAGTGAACTTAACTTAGTGGAAAAATTAAAGCTTTGTTTGTGGATTAAAATTGTGCGAAGAATAAAATTTGTCACCAATTTTGTTAGAAAGACTTTAAGAAAACGAGAAACTGACTGACTGACAGACATATCAGCGCAGAGCCCCAACTACCTACTGCGACTAGGAACGTGTTTTTCACAAGGCTACCTTTTATTAGGTAGCCGAGCACTGAGATGGGATGTCTGTAAATTTAACCCATAAGGGGATGTAAAGGGGGGATTATGTTTGTATAAAAACCTTCCTTGGGTCTAGAAACTTGACACTTGGCGCAAATAGTAACCAGAGTAAGTAATAAAGTTTTTAGTTGAACCTATATTTCTTATAACTACCCCGAAAATTGGTGCTTCAGGATTTTTGAAAAAAAAAACCCGTAGCGCGGTGAAAACGCGTAATACAGTTTAACGGGGAGGATTTCACTATTAGCTTCGATTAACTCGAAATTGGGTATAAATATTGTGAAAATCAAATAATGGAAACGTACCAAACATATTCTTTTAAACCACCCCTGTCATCATTGCAAAGGGGGGAAACAGTTTGTATGAAAAACCTTATTTCTTTGATCTATAATCTTGAAAATTGGCCCGAATACTTATCTAAATAAATGATAAAAATTGTAAACATTAATTTTGGACAACTTTCTTTTAAAGGTGATGAAGGGGTGTTAAAATTAGGGGAAAATATGAAATCCACGCGAACGAAGTTGGGGCCTAAGTATTAATTATAATTATATATTGACCCGTTTTAAAATATTTATAGAAATATTTTTTATAACTCCATTACAAAATTACTTTATCCCATAAACGATATGCTTTATTTAATAATAATAGGAAAATTGGTGACAATTTTCATGAATTATTTCATTATCTGTAAATACAACAACAGTAAGTATACATATAAGTAGGTATAACATTCTATACACTTCAGAAGGCAATAAATAGTATTATCTATGATAATATTTTGAAACGTCTCAAGAACGAGACTTACATAGGTACACAGTGGGTATATACTGAATTTTATTCTACGGATAACTCTTTTATACGATAGGGATTGTACATCTTGTACAAATTAATGTATTTTGTGAACGCTCGTATAATTTAAGATATATTTATATCAAGTTTTATATAGGTACTGTACAACTTTGATTAACGTGTTCAGGTCTAGGTTTCAGTCGTTTACTAGAATCTCGTATTTTTTGACTACGATGGTTATAACAAAGTGACACTGTATATATTTTAAATCTCTGATCACGTTTTTTTTTTTTTTGACTACATGTTGTATTTATAGGTCATATGACCTTCATGATAGATCACAGAAGGGAAAACTTTAATACGTGCTATATAACATGGATATAAACAATATTTTCATGTATAATTTTCTTTGCCAGACGATAAACGTTTTACTCGCAATTTTGGTACCAAAAATAGAGATGATTATGTTGAACACATCTAGCTAGATGTAAAAAATATAGGTATCAATGAACAACAACAAGGAGTAGGTGTCCGAGAAGTGTACAAATATTTCTCGTACCTCTACAGTACTCGAGTACATCTATAACAATAATACTTTTAGAAGGCGTCGACATACATTATAAGAAGGACCCACCCCAGTCACTCTTCATAATCTATCTAATACACTGATATTTTTCACAGCTCCATGTTTTATATACCATAGTCGAAACTTTCAAATTCCGAAAACCTCGAGTCTTGTTTCTGCAGCCGCTGCTGGCAGGCCTCGATGTAGCTGTCCTGAATCCTGTACATGCCCGAGTTGGCCTGGTACATGAGTGTCTCGAGGATCCGCTCGTTCTTGATGGCTTTCGACGGGAGTACCACTTTTATCAATTCCTGCGGTGAGATCCTATATAGCTTCAGGTCTCTAGCTAATCTTTCCATAGTGCACTTAAATTCATTTTTGGCATCAGTCTTATTGGCGGACTTGGCTTTGATTTTGTTCCGGGCCCAGCTAAGCATCGCCTCGAACTTCCTCACTTCGGGCACCTCGAGGTTCCGGCACATGATCATCTGTACCATCGACTCAGACAAGTTGAGGAACTCCGGAGTCTGGAACAGGGCATAAGCTCGCTGCTCGATGAAGGCCAGGATCATGTTAACCAATTCCGAGGCTGACGTATATCGCCAGTAGTAATTTTCTAATGATATGAGCATCGTGCATACCACTTCTATTCTAAGAAACTGCTTAGCATGATGGAAACACGCTTGTAATAACTCAGGCAAGTCGTAATGCTCAGCTGCACAGATGAGGCCTGGTATGGAGGCGCAGGTCAGTGGACAGCTGCCAGTGTGCAAATAGTCCAGGAGAATGCGGAATGTTTCGGGATCGAACTCGATTATTGAAAACTGGAAAAAAACAACAAAATCGTCATGCTCAATTAATAATATTTATAGCAAACAATTGCTTTGTGGTTCAATTCTATTTTTGGATGAGGAAATAGAATCGATTTTTTTTTCTTGATATTTACCTCAGTTTGTGCCAGTTTAGCACGATCAACTTTCTGTGCGTCGGCGCATACTGATAGCCTGGGAACTGCGAGTGCTGCATTTTTGTCTTTTTCTTTATCTTTTGCTTCTTTATCTATAAAGAATAAACAAGTTTATTATAGCCTAAAATATCTATAACACTGTACTTGAAATACCACATGCAACAACAGTAGCGACAAACGTTGCCCAATGATTTATTTTAGGCGCTTTGACATAATTATAGTGAACAGGAAAGCAACCACATTGTATTGCCATACATTTAATACAACAAAGCTATAATCGGCTTCGATAAAACACAATGTGCTGCAGATGGAAGCATTTAGAACCAATACAGGTCATGACGGCATAATACTAATATAATGATGTGTAATTGTAACATGTTTCCGAGATGGAAGATAGATATCATAAAATAATGAAAATAATGGTTAACAGTAAAAGCTGTGCAAAGCAGATCAGAACCCTAATGTATAGACTGTTAGATCAAAGTGATCACACTGCCGGATTGATGATGAGAATAGTGATTTTTATCATCAATCCGTACCTCCATAGTCTTCCATAGCAAAGTAGAGACTATAATGCAGGAAGAGAAAGAGAGATAGTGATTACTAGCACTTACTGGAACAGTCCTGGGAACTGGCCCATTTCTTTTTATCTTCTGCGTTTAGTTGAGAGTGCTGTTTGCGGATGGACCGGCCCCAGCCTGCTGTTATTGTGCCCAGTCGAGAGAAAGCGCGCTTCACCATCGGCGAACTGGGAACGCTTTTTGGCCTGAAATCGTTAAGATGAAAATGTTAATCTCAAAGACTTGCAGGCTGTGATAAAATAAAGATGGATTTCAACTCCAGGCAGACCTAATCATGTGCATCAATGCTTTATCTAGCACAACGTTACTTTAGCGGTATAAGTAGGTAATACGAGAAGCGCTAAATAGTGTAACAGGGATCCATCTTACCTAGGTGACTCAATATCGGGCACTTGCAAGAAGTTGCTGCTCTTTTGTCTGGCAGGAGTCGGAGAGAGCAGCGTGGGTGCTGGACGGGCCAACAGTTCAGCTACTGGGACTTGTGGCGACCCGAACCCAGTTTGTATGCCGTATAACATCTCTTGGAATACCCTGGAAAAATATAGCACAGTTTAAAACTCCGTGCCTTAAAAATAAACATGGACAGAGAAAAAAAAACAATGTTAGCTTTAGTTTCCGGAAATGTTAGGAATACTGGCATGATCATTTGTCAAATTATTTTTGGAGCGAGAATAACTGGCCATTTAAAATAAGAATGGGCAGGACATATCTGTCAAAAGTGAAAAAGAACGGAGGACGAAAATAGCATGAGAATGTAGGCCACATTTTTTTTTACAAAGTGTGAGTATAAAAAGAAACCATGGGTAAAAGAAATACTTTAATTCAATAACTATTTGAATAAATAATCAATAATCACCTGCTCCGAACTCCAAGGATGGCTCTAACACCAATAAACTTGGTCTTCTGCTTTGATTGTCCCACCAGGAACACCACATCAAACAACTGGGCATTCTGTGCCATATTCAGTTCGCTATTAAGGAAGACTCTTGTGAAGTCCTTGGCGAGTTGATCGTAGTCCTCAAACTGATCCCTCACTGAGTCCAAGAGAGGTGAGGACGGTCGCATGTGACCGATTGGTCGCCATGAACCTGGAGAATAAATTATAATCGATACTTTATTGTACAATCCCTAGAGGACCTAACCCTTCCAAATATTTGATTTCGTGTTTTGTCTAGGCAGTTATTAGTTCACCTTTTCGGTGAAAGATAAAGAGTCAAAAGTCATCAAAGTAATTTATTTGCCAGAAACACGGTACATAGGAAAGCATGTTTTTTCCATTAATCATTATTTCATCGTTTTTGTTTCCACCTGTATGTATGTTCTTATATGATATGTGATGACTCGCCTTTGATTCACTTTCCAAGCATAGTGCTCTGGATAATTTCGTAATATCCTTTCATCAGCTTGTGTTGTTAGTACGTATGTTCTGATCCCGTAACGTGTGAATGTGTGCATATTGATGCGAATGCATTTAAATCTTAAAGAACATAGGAAACCAGGAACCATAGGGAACCAGGTTATGTCTTACTTAAGCAGGTGAGATTTTCAATATTATGTAGTGCGAAGTGGTAGTCATAAACACTCCGTTAGTATATGCAACATCAATTTCTACTGAATAAATTTTGGATCATTCAATAAGAAATAATCCGGACAGGATGATACTCGCACATTATCAATGAATGGAACTTTTTCAAATCAGAACATTATATATTACGATGGCAGGATCCCGTAAAAAAATCAGTGCATGCACAATTTCACATACATACCTCTTCGATAAGGTTTCGGTATTTGTCCAGTTTCAGCATGGTTCTGCAAGTTAGCAACGATGTCTTCTAGCATTTGGCTGCGAGTTCTTTCTTGCATTCTCGCGAATTTTGGTGCCGAGTATGAAGCTCTTTCACCATTCACTATCTTGGTCAGCAACCATTCCCTGAAAAAATATGGTGAATGTGACCTGAGAAATGCGAAAAGATTTTTTGAAATAACATCAACAAATTTTCAAAATTATAGTTGCGGTAGGGTGTCTACACTCTAATGTAAATTGAGTAAGCCTGAAATAGTGAAAGTGAATTAACTAGTTTCACCTTTCGTAATGTGGACTTTATAACACAAATAGTAGTGATACCCAATCCTCATATGTTCTCATCAAAAACTTTCGACTACATCTCGCATATTTGTTCACTGCGGTCAATAATAACTTTATTTATTAACCAAAGCAAGTTCTCAGTAAAACTTATCGCAATAGTTTTGCTCTAGTTGTTACAGAAGCATTTAGATTTCAGTTCTAAATACAATCTCAATGTTTGCAAGGTGTATTTAGTTTTGAGATAAACTTAACTAACTCATTGGTTTACTATTGGATGCGCGGCTGGTGAATATGAGGTCTTACAAGTAAGTTAAATTGGCAAATAGAGCGGTGTTTGCATCCCCGTTTTGAGTTTGCTTGGTTAATTGTGATACACTCACCCTCTGATATTTTATCTAAAGCTATATCAGTCGATCGATTCTGTAATAATTATGCCGTGAAAACTTAGGAGCTGTCAATTCCTAGTATGAGATTTTTACAGAATTGTCTGATTATATAACGGCTTTAGAGAACTACGAAGTACGAACGGATCAACTTCTAGTCTATTAAAGTCTTCTAATATAATATTATGTCTTACCTGAACATGGGGCCCTTATCAAAGACGCTTTGCTCCCACAAGTAAGGCTTGTACGCCCCCACTTCATCTCGAGTGACCACTGACACCTCGTATCGAGTTGGCCGACGCTTGATCTTAGCCGATACTCGGACTGCGAAGGATTTAATTATTCGATTAGAAAATTTACTGAAGAGTGCAGCGTACGAGGTTTTAAGAATCGGTACGGTGCGATTGTGTATTACAAGCTTATGTATAATTAGAATATAATGTTCCTACTGCTGAGACACTCCTCCCTCCTCTGCCTCGGCCTCTTCTCTGTGAGGAGTTGTAACAAAGAGGGATTGAAAATTCATAAAAAGCTTAGGTATATCCAAAAATCAAAATCACATTTTTCAATATATTCGACTTACCTAGAATGAATGTATGCAAGAAGTGGCTCTTGATACAAGCCGGGGAGAACGCAGTGTTATCGGCTTCCAGGAAAACAACACAAACTATATCGTTGCCTATATGACGTTTCCTTTGTAATTTCTGAGGGTCATGTCTCTCGTATGGCAGTAGAGTTGACACGTGGAACATGATTTCAATTCCTCTCCAGTTTGTGTATACGGAATACAAGCCAGTCAGGTCGTGCACTGTGTCTAAACCGCCTTTGTATTTGTCAAAACCTGTGAAGACAACGAATCTAATTAGAATTACAGTCAGCTGCATTTTGTTTTATTATTACGATTCAAGGCCAGGTACAAGAGGTTTTTACTACCAGGGGAACCTCAAGAAAACAAACCATAGTTGCGAGTTAGCTGCTGTTTTATGGCTGTTTTATTAAGGGCCCAAATTGTTGTTTTCGTTCAAACGACTTCTCGTTAAGAAGATTTGGCTAAATAGATAAGATGCTCTTTTAATGACGGCTTTGCAAATAAAGCTTGTTCAGTCCCCGCAATTATCGTGCACAGGGCCCTGGGGGGGGGGGGGTGCAGGGGAACCTTTAATAAAAACACTAGAACCTACCCTTGAGTCTGACTTTTTCTCCTAAAACTTGCAAGAACTCTTCGAACATCGGCGAGTTTTCGTTATTGTCCAGAATCTCTTCTTCTGTATACTGGTTCTCCTTCACGTATATGACCCCGACTTTTAGCTCCGATTTTATAAACACCTGGAATCAGAAAGTTATTTCTTTTAAATTAATATTTCCCACATCATCATCACTGCTACTGACATGAGTTTTCATTTCAGTTATCCCAATATTGTCGCGTACAAGTCACTCGACTTAGATTAAGTAACCAATTCAGCAGGATACCTATAAAAAAACTATCAAAGGAACGGAAGTCGTATCCTTTATTACAAACAATATATTGGCAAATGCTACATCAATCCTAAATGATTGAAGCTTTATTTGTGCACGTAATAAGTCTATCTTTTTAGTTGCTCGATGCTGTATCACTATCTTTCACTGATAATATCAATGGGGATGGGGATAACACTTTTCATTGTTTTAAGAAGAATAACTGTTTCATAACAGAAAAACAATTTTCGGTAACAAAGCATTCCAAGCTAAGATGAGAACGATTTTCCTAGAAGCAATGTTGTTATTCGTGAATTAAATAAGGAGCAGAGATAGCAATTTATTCTTGCACGGCGTCTTTGATCAGAATGCCGCCAGTCTTCGATCGGCAGGGGCCTCAGGGAGCTCGCTCATTATCTTTCCTATATTAGTTTTTATACAATGATCCCCGAAGGCCCGCTATAGTAAAAACAGTGTCCACTTTACTGATGTACTAGCTTTATAATTAGAAACGCTTGTAAGTTAAGCCAGAAGCCTGAATGAAATTGTTTTAGAAGCTCAAGGTTTTTAATGTCTTCCTGGAGGCAGTGTCGAGAATAATGGAGCAGTAGCCGTCAGCAATCAGATGTAAGAAGGCATTATAAATAAAATATGTATCGTGAAGTGAAGACAGAACTTTCCTTCGCTCATAAAATAATACTAAAAGCGTTAAGATGTTTATCTCTTCTCAATTACGAAATGATCGGAGCGTACCAATTTCGATGGAAGACATTAAGAAGAACCGTAATCCGGATTAATATGAATACTTTTTCGGTATCGAATCTAGCTTCTCTAGGGACACTTCTAATCTATATCGTGCGATCGAGGGGACAGAAAATTCGAGTAGATTACCGGTATTATTTTTGTTATGTATTTGGTTGAAGAGATCTTACCTACATTTCCGTTCCCAAGGTGTCCTATAAATTGACAACGCCCGTGAATTTCTTCTCGGTAAATACGTAGCAATCCACCGTCCTGTCTGGTATCAACAACATTTGCCTCACCGGTATCGAGATCATAAATATAATTAAATAAGCAATACGCCGCAGTAGAATATATTCGAAATACCTAGGTAATATTTATGCGAACACCGAAAAGAAAGGAGCATAACAACTAAAACCTTTTCGGTACTAATATGTTTTCAGAGTTTACCGGCAAGAGAAAGATATAGCGTATTTAGCATATACTTTTATACTCTGGCAGCCTTACGGAATAAATACAGGTTCGTCGCAATCGTTCAGTTGACGATTATTATATATTTTCTCGTAAAATTAATGGCTATTTGGCTGTTTCTGTATTCCTAATTTCAGAAACTTTCATCAGTGATGAAATTCTAAAGTTTTTTGTTCATCATTTCTATAAAGCAATTTTCTTCCGAATTTTCATTATCAAGCCACGGTACTAGGACCTCCAAAATTATACCGGATACCATACTTATTGTATTCTTTAAAATTTCAATAACGCTTCAAAGTGGGACTGTAGTTTCTGTGTATTGAATTGTTTATTAGGGACCTGCTAGTAGTGGTTTAGAAAACCTAATTAATATTTGAGTGACTTCAATACGTATCTATTTCAATTGATTGACAGTAGGTCAAAAGCAAGTTGTGGGCGACACGAAACACCACTCAATTTTACACGGAATAGAGCTGTCGCAAGTGAGAACTAATGATTGTTTATTTAGATGGAGATCTTCGACTATTTTGGAAATGTTTTGGTGAACATTGTAATTATTAAAGAAACGTAGAGGTGTCGAAATCCTTTAAAAATAAACTTCAAATTTATTGCATGTTGTGGTGTTGACGCACTTACGGTAATAAATTGCACTACATTCCTTGAAGCAAAATTTAGAGAAATTAGAAATCTATTTTATACCATTTCATATATATATTTGTTCCATAAAACTTATCGACATAGGATCCTTGGTAAGAACTGCTTGACCGTGTGCATACATCAAACTCCGATATTTCACCTCACAGTAACAAAACAAAACTAGACGAACATTTCGTTTGATGAGAACACATTTTACTGCCGTTCTACTACCTAATAAAGGAGACATAAAGTACTGTACATACCTAGTCGGTTCTCCGGTACATACATACATATATTATATATTCGTTGCGGGTCACAACCCAGAAATACTCTATGCTTACTTTACTAGCGCCTTTTGTATTAGTGAAATGTTTATGTTGAAATAGTTGAGCAGAAATTGCATATATAATGGAGATGAAAAGTGGATGGAAACGATCTGACGTAATAAAGATGAGGTCATGCTGATACATGTTACGATACAGATGGGGAATATTACATGGTAGATAGATACCTATGTATGTTTAAGAATGATCGTAGGCGATAATTATAAAGGACTTGGCAAAGTGCCAGAAGAGATTATGATAAAAGTGACATATCACCGAGGGAAAAAAGTTCTCAGAAACCAATCAAAGCTTTATCGAATATTTTAAATCTACCTAAACGGAAAAGTTGAGGTGACAAAGACGATAATATGGATATGAATTTTAAAATGAAAGTTAGAGATGCTGTCAACAAAAGCGATTTGAATATTCGTTAAAAGATTCTTGAACATATAGATTTTGTGAATATAGATATAATTTCATAAACAGGTGCCTGGTAATGTTAGGGGTGGGTTGATGTGATCCACGATTGTAGGGACAATTGTAAAAGAAACATTTTATGACGTCGTTAAGGTTTTAACGGAGAAAAAGCAGAGATAAGGTACGGTGAGGAAGAAACTGAGGGTAGCTTAATATTTCCGTGCGAAGTTTTTGAAAATTGATCCTAAACGTTGTCTTGCTGGTTAGAATTTCGTTTACTGAATATTTGACATGACTGAGTAATGATTGTCTAAGCATAGAGACAGAGGGGTTCTATTTTTGAATTATACCAAATCTGGATGATATTTGCTAGGAAAAAAACATTTGTAAAAAAGGTGTGCGAATTTAATTAAGAAAGTATGAAAGTCGTAGGTATCCAAGTAAATTGCAACCTTATCCTGACATCAATAAGTAGTTGCCATCATTTGATAATATAAACCCATTTATGGAACCTTAACTTCCAGACATTTAATGTTCAGGGACATATTTAAGAAAAACAACCAAAGCCAAAGAGTCCGAATATCATAATCATTCAGGTGTAAGTGCCCGTCAACATCGATCTAAAACAATGTCTTCCAGAAAAATAGCGAACAGTTTCGTAACGTTTGGTCCGACTTCTTGTCAAGCCATCCATGTCAGGCTGTGTTATTTTACTTCATGTTTTCGGTCAGATTACATTATAGTCAAGGAAAAGGTAACAGAGGCTTTTTTATTTACAGGTTTCAATCAAGAAGAGTGTGTAGAAGAAAGATTGAAACACTATTATTAATAGTGTTCGATCCGTTTCTTTGGAACAGATAGGTGCCTATCAGTAATGGAATTTGTTATCCGTTTTGCTACCCTTGATATTGTGTTTAAAAATGTTGTACATTCGCCCTTCATTACATATGTATGGCTTTTACATACATACATACATACATATATAAACTCACGCCTTCTTCCCATGGGGGTAGGCAGAAACTACAGAACGCCACCTGCTACGATCCATACATACTCCTTTTGCCTCGTTTACGTTCATACATCTGGTCATACACGCACGCCGGTTGTGAGTACTACGAGTACGCACCTGACCTTTCTAAAGAACATCACCAATAAGGTCACTATATGTCTTCCTAGGGCGTCCCCTCCCGGCGTTTCCACTCACATCTGCCTTGTAAATACCTTTTGTTAATCGCCCTTCATTCATCCTCTCAACATGACCAAACCATCTTAGCATACTCTTTTAATTTTTTGTCACTACATCTTCCTTTAAACCGCACCGTTGCCTTATCACATCATTCTTCAGTCTATCATTCATAGTCACACCACACATGCTTCGCAAGGAACGCATTTCCACAGCATTTATTCTACTTTCATGCTTCTTTTGACACACCCAACACTCACTTCCATACGTAAGCGTAGGCATCAGCACACCATTGTGAACAGCCCGTCATGCTTTTTTGGATATCAACTGGTTGGTTAAAATTGCATGTGTAGCACCATTCACTTTATTTCCAGCATTTACCCTTCTTTCCACATCTCCTTCAATCTTTCCATCCCTTGTAAATAGACTCCCCAAATCAACTTCCGAACTCACTTACTTGCTCCACACACTTATCATTTAATTTCACATCACATACCGATACATCCTCTTTTCTTTCAAACACCATGACCTTCGTCTTATTCACATTTATATTCATCCCTTTCATTTTAAATGATTCATCCATCACAGTCACCATGTGTTGCAACCCTTCCGCTGACGATGCAAGTAGAACTTGATCATCTGCGTAGAGAAGGCATTTGACAGGCAATTCATTCATCGTCAATCCATACTCACCCTCTTTCAAATCTGTCAGACAACTATCCATGTACAAGTTGAACAGCCATGGTGACGCTACACAACCCTGTCTAACACCCCTCGAGATGCAGAACCAGTTCGTGTATGCCCCATTTATCCTAACACAAGCACTGGAATCCTTGTATAAATATTTCAGTGCCCGTACGAAGCGCCAGTCCACACCGTACAAGGATAGTGTCGACCACAGTTCTTCCCTCCACACTCTGTCATAGGCCTTCTCCAAGTCCACGAAAGCACTTTCTTGTGCTTTGCCAGATGTTTTTGGCTATGCACCTTAGGGAGAAGATATGATCCATACATCCCATTCCCTCTCTAAATCCTACCTGCATATCCCATATTTTCTCACCTGTAACTCTTATCACTCTATTTATTAAAATCTTCGCATATAGTTTGCCGACAACACTCAAAAGACTAATGCCGCGGTAGTTTTTACATTCCTGCTGAGAGCCTTTTCCCTTATATAGTGGTACGATTACAGCCTTACACCAATCATCCGGCACACGGCCATATCTCCAACACATATTAAAGATCCGGCGCAACAGGCTTGCTACCACCCCGTCCCCTCCCTTCAGCATTTCAGCAGACACTCTGTCGTACCCTGCAGCTTTCCCAACTTTCATCCCTTTCAGCGCTCTTACGATCTCATCTATTTCTATTTCATTCTCTTCATCTACATCTGAGCTTGGGTCTTCAGAACTGGCGTCTGCCCAGTTGCCCACTCCTTGCACACTATCCTGACAACTAAATAAACTTTCAAAATATCCCTTCCAGCGTTCCAAGACCTTACATTCTTCGCTTAATAAACATCCATCTTCTGTTCTTTTAACATTCATACTCGATGTTCCTGTCACTCCGCGAACCAATCTTACCTGTTTCCAGAACAGCTTAACATTGGCCCTGCAGTTATCAGAGAACTTCCTGTTATACTTTTCTTCTTTTTCATCCTTTTTCATTTTCACCATCTCTTTCACTTTCGTTTTCATTTCGGAGTACTTTTAATAATAATGGGCTCATGAAGTCATGATCAGTGATCGGAGTAGGTAGATTGAACTGGGGTCATTGATTCGAAACGTATATATTACTATGGACATTCCTCCGGAATTGGTGGATTATTAAAAAAAAACCGGAACTTATGTAGGAATTGTATTCTGCCAGAGTGGAAGGAGTCATTTGATGATTTGCCATCCTCAAAAAAAAGGTAGGAATTGTAATAAAATGAGCAATTTTATTCTTTATTATTCTTCCTATTTTTTTTTTGTCACGATTTGACAAAACCCAACGACCAATCAGAACAAAGGATCATGGGTGGTACAATAACCGGTTATCAGAACAATGCGTACGCCCGCCGGAAATACTAAATCCGGAAATACCGGAATTACTTTCCGGAAAAATGGCTTATCCATGTTATTCTTTCTGTGTGCATTTATGATACAAGTACTAAAAATCAATCTACCTACTCCGATCACTGGTCATGATACACTATTTAATTATTTAATTTAGAATTTAGTTTGTCTATTATTGTAGCAATTCCCAGAAATGTATGTATAGGTATTATTTACGACAATCATCCTGACTACCTCCATTCATTTTATGTACATACCGTACAGATACATATTTTTTTTAATCATTTACAAATTGTAGTCCTTATGAGGTAAGTAACTTTTTGTTTGTTCTCCGTTTTTAGAACAGAAATTGTTGCGAGCTTTTAACATTAAATTAGATATTCCAGTCCTTAAAAGGCGAAGTCACGGTAAACACATTAAAGCTTGGTTGTGGTTAGAGTAAACAGAAGGCTCGGTGCATTGTACCTATTATATTGTATTAACGGTATTGGAAAGCAAAAGATCCTAGGCATTTCATAGATGGTAAATCACTATGTATATGTATTCGATGAACTTAAGTACCTATTAAGTAAATATTTGTGAGTTGAATCTGATACTATGGTCATGATAAGCTTTTGACTGGAAACGGTCGGTATTATGTTAGACATTTAAACATGAATTAGCATGTTTCATAAAGCGTTAAATTCATTGAGATAACATAAATTAGGTAAGCGTATTTTCACTACGTTGCAACGTAGGCACCGTAGACAGTTTATGTTATTTTTATAGTAGTTAGTTAATTAATAATCATTCCTGATACCTACCTATTACCCTAAAATTATATAGTTGGTTTTGTAATTTAAAGTTAATCTCAGTTAATTCATTATTAATCTAGTTACAGTGGTCATGTCAGTGGGTACTCGTAGATGAGTATGGTTTCAGCAGGCAATAAAAAAATCTTCAATATTATACTTACTATTTTATTTTTACCTTTTCGATATGGCTAGGTTTAAAAATAAATACTGTGTTATCGGGCCAAAACATTTAAATTTTCCGAATTTCCATTTTATTGGCAGGGATTAAGCCCCCAAATGAAAGCCCCACTCTGTTATATTCAAAAAGCCGACATATACGGTGGATTTTAAATGTAAAGGACGGACAGGGACGGGCCGATCTCAACAAACTTCCGACTTACGAGTATAAACGTACGTAACAAACGTAATGAAAATTGGCAGTTCACTGGATCGACAAACCTGCCTAACAACATCTACACTCAAAATTGAATCTTTTGCTTCAGATTTTAATGTGCATTTTCCTTCTATCTGTGTTAAAAGTTCACAGTAAAGATACTGACGTTTGAAAAATACGTTAATTTGAAGGTGGACGTTTATTGTATCGCTTTATAATGGTAGTTGTTTGAGTTTTGTTTTCGCTTTTGTTCATTCTGTTATTTGAAGGTAACTTCAGTGATTTATACGTTGTTATGGTTTGGCTAACGCGATAGGTAAGATGCCTTTCTATTTCGTGTATAAAATTGCACTAAGTGGTCAAAACTATTTGTTAACAGAGTTTCTTCACAATAGAAAAGTGTAGGTTTGCCGCTAACATCTGTGCCAAGTTTTAGTAGATATTGAATAGAAGGGGATTATTGAAAATGATTGCACTAAATACCTTCTTTATTTATCTTATTCTTTTGGAGTATTGGCGTACTGCCATAGGGTCTGCCAAAGAGTATAATAACTATAAAGAGGGTCTGCCTTGCCTGATGCATTCTCTGGAGTTTATTTATAAAAGTTGATTAAAGTTAAGAGATGTTTAAAGGTCAAAATTAAAGAAAGGTATTAAGAAGACGTGAGTCAAAACTTTAAGCAACGTTTGTAAATAAACTCCGCCCCTAAGACGACCCACTGACCAACCCGACTAATTATATTCCTACTTTTAGCTCAAAATAGTCAAAAGCACACTCGATTGTGCGTGTCTGTTGGATCATTAAGTTCCCTTCAAAATGGTTGAGCTGAATGGTGCTGATCCATGCGTCATGTTCGTGAACGGGCGCCGTCAGTGGGGACTGGTCATTTCTTAGCTGCCACGGCTTACTTTAATTTAATATTTGAATTGCTTTTGTCTTTTTATTACGGACGCTTTTAACGTTCTGCATCGTTCTCACATGCATAATTTCAACATGAACGATGTAATCAATATTTTGTAACCATTTTTTGATTTAAAAGAGTGTCCATGGAGTTTCTTGCCCGTTCTTCTCCATAGGTACCTACTACGCTTTGGAATGGGTAACTAGCTTCATCTTTCTGACTGACCGACCCCTTGACAATTCAAAAGTGCCTGTAATTGCTTTATTTGAAATAAATGCTTTGAGTTTGAGTTTGAGTTTGATTAAGAACGTCTAAAACTTAATCATTGACACAAGTGCCTTTGTATTTACTTTACAAGGTAAGGCAAGCCGTCTGAAGTTTATTTAAATGGCTGGTTGTCTAGCTCAACTTCGGAGTAATTAGCTACGTTCCGCACACGCTCGCGTTTCCAATCCAAAGTTACAACATTGTCGCGTAATATTTTAATGTGTCCCATCGTACAGGATTTCATGTGAGCATGAAGTTTGTGAGGGAGAAGTAGTTGCCTCTAACTTGTCATTACTCCATTACTGTGATTGGCTCAAGCTATGGAGAGGCACATTCCCCTTTGGGTGTACGAGGAGAGCACCGATAGTCGTCCCCTACGTTCTCTTCGTCCTCGCGACTAACGGGCCTCATCAATGTTTCACGGCAGTAAGCGGCGGCATCGTTTATTCGTAATTTGGAACTGAAAAACAATCGCAGCGAGGGAAAGGTTTCACTGCCAATTTACTTGCGATCCTGAGTTCGCTTCGGGCCGAATGCCAAATGAGATAAGACGGGTTTTGGTCGTGATTTTCTTCAATGTTTGTTTTGTCGGTTGTATGTGCTCACCCTTACCTTGAAGTTCGCATATATAATAGATACGGAACTGTAAGGACTCGGCGCCACGTGTAATGCTGGTGACATAATTCATCTAAGTAATGAATTTATTGTGTACAATGCGTACGGAAAGTTTCTATTATGTGATTAAAGTGTGTCTTATGGCCCGTTGTTTGATCAGTAGTCAAACATACTAATAGTTAAAATGCGTTAGTTAAACTAACAATTTGTTAAAAATGACATAAGTATGTTGTTTGACAAATGGTTAAGCTAACTATAGTTAATAAATTGTCAATTTGCTATGATAGTTAACCATGCGTAGACAGAGTAGTTAAACTTTAACTATTGTCAAGTTAATACTTGTTAAATTGACTATTGTTAATTTTTAACTATGTATCAAATAACGGGCCCTTCTAAAAATACTCAATTTTCACGTTTAAAAAATATATGTTTGAGTGATTTTAAATAACATCTGAAAGCGAAAGACAGCTGCTTCATGTAACGGATACCGGTAAAGGAACACTCATGCTGTGGTTATGATGATTCAACTTTCAACTTTCATTAAACGAAGCTTTTGCATGACAGACCGATTTTAGGGCTTACAAAAGCATTTTTGAAATTGAATCACTGTAATTTTGTGGATAGCATTTTGCTCCGTTCTTTTTCATGTAAATGACCATTGTCGGATGTGAATTTTGAGGTTGGTATTCGAAAAAAACATTGCTACTCGTTGTTCATTTTAATTCCTTTATCAAAAACAAGCGGATTTATTCGTTCGTCGTTTGTTTTTCCACATTTTTTTTTCACAATGCAACTACGTTTTGCGCGTGATTTCATTAGTAACCTAAGTAATACAAAAAGTGGTTGTACTAAATAAAAGTAATCGAAATTATAAGTAATAAATAATTGTAATTATGACATGATAAATAAAAAGTAAATAGAAAAAAATAATGTCAATCTATTAAATACAGATCTTGAAATCATTCATTCATTCAGTGGCAGATAACGCACAGCCTATAAACTGCTGAATTTAGAAGCATGTGATAAATTTCTAGCTTTTTTTTTAAGCTGCGATATGGTCGTATTAAAGCTCATTCAAATTTGAAGCCACTTCAAACTAACACACATCAAAACCTCCTTTCATCAACTTACCTGGTCAAGTTTAAGCAGTTCCTCCGGTGTATCAGGCAGTTGTCCCAGCATCAGAGGCGGGTTGATGTTGACCTCCTTGCCCAGGGATCGCACCACCTCTTCACGATTGTACCGGTCGGCAAACACGCAGGATGCCGGGATCAGACCATGGACCGTGTAGCTTATTGCTCGGACTAGGATCCTGGGGGAGAAAACAAAAAGGTTTAGTAGCTTTTTGGTTGGGCTGAGGGGTACCGCGGGAGCTGGTTCAAGGTAGCGCGAGAAGTAAGTAGGAATCTGGTTGAAATTGGAAGGCCATTTTCCCAACAGTAATATTAAGTGTACATGTGTACGTGTGTGTGTGTGTGTTCCGATGTACATCTCCCGCCTACACTACACCATTAAGGCGGAGGACATCGCGGAGTACGTGCGCCAGAAGACGAGGTACACGCCGAGGGTGCAGTTACTGGAGTCGCAACCCAACGGCAACTTCAAGGCGTTCGTGGTGCGAGTACCGAATTGTAACCTGTCCGTCGTCATGGCAGAAGACTTTTGGCCGCAGGACGTGGTGTTCCGTCGCTTCCGCGGACAAGTACCACAAGGCAGCTCAAGGGCAAGCTAGTGAAGTGCTACTAACATAGTTTTAAGCTATTTTTTAACACAAGTTTTGTTTTATACTTTATATATGTTAGTTTGTAAGGTATATGTCTATGGGTCATTTTGTCTGAAATGAATGTTTTATTATTTTTATTATTAAGTGGATTAAGAAAAAAATGCTTGTCTGTAAAGTCGGTTTACGGACGATAATTTTACGTGATAACGTCATAAGGAGTGGAAGAGAGATAGATGCGTCACAACTTCACAAGCCGAACGCTTAGGCCGATCGTGCCTCCCTATCGCTTGTTCCCCGCTCTCGCTTGCATGCTCGGCTCAGGCGGAACGTGACAATGAGTCATGTTTTTTCGATTTATAAGACGTTATCACGTCAAAAAATAAACTGTACGTTGGGCAAACCAGATGAGAGTGTTTTTAAGGATTTCACATAGAACTGATGTCATCTAATTTTTTCGTCTTCTCCAATTTAATTAATAGAGATTACCGACGACTATAAATCTCTCCGATATATGTCAATAAGGTTATGTAAGGTATCTACTATACGTAACAGAGCAGCTGTACGGTTGAAGTGGTACGCGAATAGGGAACACTTGCTTCTTAAACCTTAAAGTTCCCACTTCCGGCATTCTTTTGAAATTCAATGTGTCTAAACCAGTGTGACCAAATTAAATTTTACAAGAATACCGAAGCTCCTTAAAAAAATACTGAAATATACCAACTTGCACAGGGAAAATATACTAATAAAAATACTGATTTTCAAAACATATTTTTATTTATTAATCATCATCATCATCGCAATAAATATTAGAATTATATTTTAACATTCTGTTTGATGGGTTAAAATTCACACAGCCTCCTTCATGTTTTATACCTTGTTTGGTTTTTAAAATTGCAGATACATTTTTGTTTATGAATCTGTTTCTTTGTTCCGTTTTTATTAAATTAATCTGTGAAAATATGTGCTCGCGTGCAGCATTCGACACTGGTATACATAACAGAGATTTACTGAAACTAGATATATTCTTGTATTTTAATGTACCATCACTGTTAGAAATTTTCCCAACTTCCAACCAAAATTGTTCACAAGAAAGGGGTGAGCCAGTACTCGAAGATTGTAATAAATTACTTACTTCGCGATCAAGTTTGAGTGTTCTATATTCTTCGTCAATTATCTGCATTTGTTCTGGCTGTACTTCGTATGGGAAAGTTCCCATAACATTTCTTAAACTACTAAATTCTTTATTCACGGCAGTGTGTGGGTCAAGAAATTTCAGTTCTCGGAAAATTTGATCTTCAAAAGGCAAACGTGATTTCAATTGCGTGCTCAATTCAATTAAAAAAGATTGGCACTTTCTGAAAAAATCAGCAATTTGTTCTTTCGTGTTTATGTTTCCCCTATGTTTAATTAATTTTTGACCCACTTGAATCCCTAAGTACATATTATTCAATGGCAAATAATTCACACTAGATTTTGGGTCTAATGTAAATACGTTGTCCGTGCTTTTTATATAATTAGTTTTCATATAGCAACCCAAAATCGACACATACTAGAAGCATCATCATATAATCTTTCAAAGCACGGGTAGTCGCCTTGAAAAATTATATTAAATTTGTTTACAATCGGCAAAATGTAGTCTAAAAAGTAAAAGTATAATTTGTTTATATCATTATTAAAAGAATGATACAAAAATTCTGATGACATAATGCGATTACTCAAATATTGGTCTTGAAAAAACAACTGCAGTGCCCTCCATTGCTCAATTATTCTATTAACACAAGCATGAAGCGATAGCCATCTTATATCATAATGACGCATTAATCTATGTTTTTCAGTGTCAGTGAAATTTTGGAACTCAACAAATTCTCTTTGACGCTTGCTGCTTTGAGAAAAATATCCATATACTTCTTTTACTATCTGTTTTAAATTTCTAGGTAGTATTTTGCAAGCACGACTAACACTTAATGCTGCAGAATGACAAACACATTTTATGAATAAGCACTTTGGGTTCACTTCTTTAATTTTTGTAACAATGCCAGAGTGTTGACCAAACATCACATTCGTAGTATCAGCAGCGAACCCCATCATGTCTTTTATATCTAAACCTAACTCGAAAACTTTGATGACAAAGCATCAAATAAATGATCTGCAGTCTCACCACTTAAATCAACTAAATCAAGGAATTTGGTTTGTACTTTACATTTGGTTTCAGGGAAGTATTTGATTACTATCGCCAACACTTTGATTGTGGTGACATCTGTACTTTCATCGATTACAATTGAATATACTGGTTTACATGACGGAGGTACAGTACGAAGTATATCTTCAATCATAACTTTTTCAAATTCAAATACTGGCTTCCGCCAATATACCTTTAAAAATACTGACTCTTAGAAAACTTACTAAAATATACTCAAAAAGTATTAAAATACTGAATCTGGTCACACTGGTCTAAACCTACGCTGGGCGACTTCATTTATGTATGAATGGAAATCCATTATTTAACGGAAGTTGGTTCTATCTCAATTTATTTAGAGTTGTTGTCGTAAGCATAGTGTGACTGGTTTATACAGCGTGTATCAGAAAGGTGTGGTCAAAATTAAGGGTCATACTTTTCTCATACATGCTGTAGTTATAATACAGATTAGTTCTATTGAAACAATTTGTGCTTGTAGGGCTCGTACGGACGAGTGAAGAAATGTTAATTTCATACTATATTAGTGATAATGATTAGCGCATTTGTCTTATTTATAATTAAATACCTTTGAATTGATATTCAATGCACAGAATTTGTCAATCACTACGTATACCCAATAGGTACCATAAATTATTATAAGAACGAACGGGTTGTCAAGAATTTTACTGTTACATGAATTTAGAGGTAGATAGAATACAGGGTCCAGTACAGTAGAATATTATGAATTCAGTACAGCAGATTTTTTATTTTAATAACCGACGAAAAATTTATACGCCAACCGCGTATAAATTTTTCGTCTAGTCTAGAATCGTGTGCTGAATTCGTGGTAGCAGTTTGTGCTTCGATGTCCCTTACACCGTGTTTACTTCATTGTACTGTGTGTGTAATGTAATGTAGAGTAAGCTACCTATAAATAAAACGTGCCATGTCGGCCTCGTGTATTTTAGGCAGATCATATAAGTTAACTTGTATCCGCTGAATATGAGTATCCCAACGACCACTAGAGTGAACGGCCAGTGAGAAAACTGCTGTAACCACTGGATGGATAATATACTAATAATTATGAAGGTTCTGTGAAACTTATTAGACTACATACATTATTTATACCTTCTAATTTCACTTGTTCATTTTAAAATACTTACTAAAAGTCTATCGAATTGTTTCTGAATTGAGAATTTGAAGTTGAGAACTTGTCAAAATCTACCTTAACATTACCTAAGGTGATTCCTTCAAGACTGCCTCGATGGTCTAGTGGTCGCTCGCGCTACTGCTTAGCATGAGGTCCTGGGTTCGATTCCCAGGTCGGGCAAAGTGTTATTGGGTTTTTCCATTTTACGGTAGACGGCAATATGCTGGCCCTCTTTTACATGGGACTTAAACACAGCTGGCGAAATGTAGGTGTATTATAGGTATAACTATGCCTAACCCTTCAGGGATTACATGCGTGATGCTATGTTATGTTATTCCTCCATGTAGCCCGCGAAATTCAATAGTTATTTCAAATAAATTTTGAATTTCGTGGGATTTCACCTTAAGTAATGCTTAAGTTCTCAACTTCAAATTCTCAATTCAGAAACCACGTATTTGTGGTTTAATGTAGGTGAGTCACCTTTAGTACCTACACCTTTCATACCTCTTTCATATTACATAGAACAAAACAGACGTACCTTTAATATAGTAAAGTCTACACATTCTGTAACTAGTTCAATAGCGACAAGGGCTATAAGAGTGTCGATTCAGGGAAACGGGTCACCGTTCTTGAGGGTCGGTTAATATTTGCCCAGTGTTGCAGTTCTGGTAAATAAAGGTACGTTTTATTATGTTGGCAATGTTTAATACCGTGTTGGTCCATAAACCAGAAGAGGAGTCCTTTTAAAGCTGGCCGGTAAGGTAAACGAAAAGTCGTAAGAACGACTTTAAGTATAAGAATACTTGGCACGTTTTTCAAAGGCTAAGAAAACAGAAATCCTGTTCGGCGACAAAAACATGGAAAGTAGATATGTTGTCCTTAGACACACAAAAACCAACTGCAGCGTGACATCTGCGGTGTCAACCATTTTTTTTTTAAATTCAAATATTTGGGCATCAATTTTTTTTTCTTAATATTTCATATTTTTTTTTTTTTTTTTCTTAAGAACTATTATGTATTACCCATATTTGCAAAATAAAACTATTCTATTCTATTCTATTCTATTCAAATCAAAATTTGATTAAGACGTCAACAAGGGTCTCAATTTATTATTGAAAAAAAAACTTGAGTTGCTGTTTATAGGAATTGAATCCGGTCGATTTTAATGAAATTTCGACTTATAATTTTAAATTGAGCCAAGTAAATATTATTGATTATACGTTACCTTCGAGTGTCCAACGGATATGCAAGTTGCAAGTTATATTGTTGAGTTCTGCACAAATGGTGTAAGATATTCTACAATTTTGGTATAGAACCAGTTAAAAAGGGCTGCTTCCGGAGTTGCTTACTTGGTTCGTCTTTAAAAGATAATATTCATTTGAAAGTTAACCTAATTTGGTGGTCACGAACCTAAAACCGATAGCAATCGATTACCTAGTTCGGAAACCAAAGATTTACCATCCGATGTACCTTAAGTTTTCTCGTAATCTCTTTTCATTGCCTGCTCCGCAACTGTTTTATTGATACTTTTTTGATACGATTCTTTTTTAAATATATACTTGTTAAACTGGTAAATTTTCATTTTTATTTCGCTACACAACCTACCTCCCAGCCCCCCCCCCTTCCTCTCTTCCTCTCTCCTTTACTATGAAAATAAATGAAATCTTTTCATATAAGGTATAGACGGGATAATTTCCCTGATACACTACTTTAACTGTTTTCGATAATGGTAATTAACTGTAACATTTTTTACGTAATTGCCACAATCAACACATTATTTCGGTCTAGCAGACAAGCTATACAAAACAAATACGTACTACATGCTGGAAACTATTATACAATTTACAAACGTTTTGCAAAAGCCAACAAGTATTAAGCCGGGATAATCACATTGCATTGGAACCTCAACCGGAATTTGGTTTACACTCGCATTAAAACGACGCGAAGCTTAACGTTTTGCCTGAAAGGGTTTGTCGACAAATTGAAGGGTCTGACCAAAGAGGTTTAAGTACTATCTATCGAGTAAAAAGGCAAACTATAGACTCTCTATAGTTGCTATAATCTCGGGTATCCCATAATAAATTATGTATAGCTGTACCTACAAGGATCTTTTGACGCGTGGTAAAAATCGGAACTAACGCCGCCATCTTGTTTTTTTAATACATTTCACAAATGTTATCGGCACCTGCCTTTTTTTTTTTGGGTGGGTATGTTAGCACCTGTCTGCCAACGTTCTTTGTGCGCTAAACGATCCTTGTAGCACTGTAGTATAATAATAATAATAATTCTTTATTTCAGATAACTACTATCCAAAGTGTTAGTAATTACAATAATGACTTACAACTATTGTTAGTTAAGTGACTGATGTTGATGATTTATGGCGGCAATAATTAAGTTGTCACCGTCCTCACCATTTTTACAAAAATTGGAGATGTGACATCCTCCCCTATTATTTTGAGGATGCTGTTGCTAGATTCACGTACTGAACTCCTGCGAGTTTAGTGCGAGCAATCTGCAGGTGATCAACACATTAGCTTTATCCAACTCTACAGCAAGCAAACTTCTTGGTAGCCGGACTGTCGAAGATGTGGTCGAAATCTGCATAATGGACACAATGTATTTACCAACCATTGCAATTTTGGAACTACTTACTAATGAAATGAATGTCCAACACTGAAAGGTTCACAAAAAATCTGCAAAATCTCGTTAATGGGGTTAAATAGAAACCCTGCATTTTATATTTACTAAGGCCAAAATTGTCTGGTAAATACGTAACTATATAGAGTGTAAGTAAAAGTATAGTACTAACTATACTTTTATTCGCACTCTAGTTTAACAGTGAACTACTCCGGTGCACTGTAGCAAGGACACCAGCAGAGCAAGAGCAAACAGAATTATAATTATCACCAGCTCAGTAGTCACTTGTTGACTCGAGATAATGAACACGGCGAAATTAAACTAGTAATAGCTAGGGACTGTCATTTATCCTGGCTTTGTTTGGTTGTAATTAGGTTAACTGCCCTGTTTCACTCATTTCCTCTGTTTGGGTATTTTTCGTAATTTCCTTTGTAAGGGTGTGTGGTTTCCGGGTGGTTAGTTTTCGGGGTTAGA
Source organism: Griposia aprilina (assembly GCA_916610205.1). Lineage (NCBI taxonomy): Eukaryota > Metazoa > Arthropoda > Insecta > Lepidoptera > Noctuidae > Griposia > Griposia aprilina. The sequence goes on along the minus strand of OU744297.1, from coordinate 10,798,220 downwards.
TTTGAAAGCTTATTAATACTGACTTCGTAAGTTCCGCGGGGTAATTGCGTAATATACTAACAGTAGCAATGGCTTTCATTTTGACAGTTCAACAATATTCATTGCGTAATTTACGTTGTTGAGCAGACATATTTTTCGAACGTATGAAGCAATGGATTAGCAATATCCTTCAAAATGATTTAGATTGTGATTGATAGTGTGTAACACAATTAGGGTGGTGGTTTGGAATCTGAATGACAAACTTTTTGGGAGCTGACTACTTTTACCATTTACGTATAACATTCAGTCCATAGCAAGTACAGTCCATTCACCTCTGACAGCGGCAACCCAATAGCAACCTTATTTTATCATTGTGAATTAAACAAACTTGTCAATAGCAGCAATCCAACGGCAACCTTATTGCAACGGCAATAAAGATCACTGTGATTTTGACAGTGATGCAAACTATGGGAGCCATAATGCTAATCAAATTAGTACCTAGTACAAAACAATCAAATTCCACGTCAGTCATAATAAACATTAGTGATGTACCGGCTAGTCGCCGAAAAGTCGGGAAAGCCGACTAGTTGGCCTTATTTGTAGTCGGCGACTAGTCGGCAAAAACCACCGACTAGTCGGCCCATTTTTTACTCGTATTAATATGCTTAAAAAATTAAAAGAGGGTGATTGAAATTAAATTGAAATCGTTACTGTTATTATTTTTTTATTATAGAATGAGTTTTACAGTTTACTTTCAGTGCAATTTAGAATAGGAAGGGAAGAATAGGATAATTAATTGGACTTAGATGGAGAAATAAAATAAAATAAAATTAACTAATACTTCTAACAAAAAAGAAGAAACTTTATAGCAAATAATTGGCTTTAGGTAGTCACGAACATTGCCGATGTCACCCGAACTCAATCGAAAGCAATGATTGGCTTGGCCGACTAGCCGGCCCTTTTGCAGCCGACTAGTCGGCTAGTCAGCTAGTCGGCCAAACAATAGTCGGCCCATCTCTAATAAATATCGATCACAATGCCATTTTGATCAATTAGCCCTAATTGTCATTGTTCTATTTCTCAGATGAATTGCATTGTACAATTTTATTGATGGCTTAGAATTTAATGAACGAATGAATGAATGAGTAATGGAAGCAGTCATCCGGTTTAATGGCTTCATAACCCCGAAGGTAGGTAAAAATCGTAAATTAGCAACACTCGTTGATGACTAGTAAGTAATCAAACACGCTTGTAACTCTACGCAGTACAGTAGAGTAATTCGAAGGCATTTTCCTTCAAAATAGTTATTACACTGCCAGGTATTTAAGACCGTAATTATTTGTATATTTCTACGGTCTGACCGTCAATTTTGCTATGAAACATGGGTCTCCCCAACGTATAAATCTCGATGATTGATTGCTAACCATCACGCTCGGCAGTAATATTAAGACGGCCAAATAATTTTATCATTGTTCAAGTGGATTCTGATACCATGTTGTGGCTTATAACGAGACCCTCGGGAAGACAGGGCGCGGCCTATACGCAGCTGGGGACTCACGACACGCCATAACGACAATAGGGAAGCACCTATTAATTATAAAATTAATTCGTCAGTAATATTGTTTTGGGTCACACACGTGGAGTAAAAATTACAGTATTTTACATTTCCTCCCTACTTATATATCGACCTAATAAAATTCTTATAGGTATTTTATACAAGCCCACTTTACGAGATATTTTTCAACAAATGTATGAGTAAGCAGCATGATCGAAATGTGCTCATTAATTCCAAGAAAATCAATTTTCTCACAGAAATTCCTCGCTGGGTTTTCAGATATTTAACAGTTCGATAGACAGATATTCGGTTATCGTTATTAGCATAAAGTTACATAATTTATATAATGTTTTCAAGCAATTATGCTGGAAAACTGGCTTTGCATTAATTCTTGAATTTTATTATATGTATTTTTAATTAACAAATTTTTTATATGTTAATTTTAATTTTATGTTCATTATTTTCTAGGTCTAAAAACTGACGTGCTCGCTCCCCCTTATAACCTCGCGCCCATAGGCACGTGCCTAGTTTGCCTTAGGGATAATCCGCCTCTGATATCGTAGAACAAAGAGGGATAAAAACTTCTGGAAAAAAAATATACTGAGGCAAAACGTCAAAATAGAAAGAAATCTCTTAATGGAAATAAACTCAGCAAATAATTAAATCTTTTAAATAAAATTTATAATTACGTAAGCTTAGTTAATCTTAGCGACGAATAATACATATATTTTAATTCAGTAAAACCAGTTAAAAAAATTGAGCAGCCAACATTTTTAATTAAATGCTCCCGTTGTCTCGCCGTTTCAGTTTTCCTATGACAGAGAATAATGAAAATGCCGGAATTTACGGTGAGCAGCCGAAGAATCTCCCTGCGAGCAATTTCTATGTAAAAAGGAGACATTTTTGCGGCGTGTCTTGATTTTATATGATGTAGTGTTTTGTTCTTTGTAAGCTCTGGGTTTAGCTCAATTTACTTTGAATTTATTTACCAAATACTCCCTGTTTTATATAATACTCGAAAAGAAAACAATGACTACTAAACAGCAAAACAGTAAAGGTAAAACATATTACTTTAAAAAAAAATAGATAGAACTTTATCAGCCTGACGATGCAGTTGAAAATGTATTCGAATTTCCACGAACAAGAATGGAAATGCACGAAAATTTCGTGGAAAATATTACTCTTTTCCAACACGTCCGTTCCGTGGTATCCCAAAATGAAATGAACTCAACTTGATTGACAATAAATACGAGGTTCAGTTGATAAGTAAAGGGAAATTCCGAATTAAATGAAAATGTCGATGGGCTCTTTAGTTTAACTGTTTGGGTATACAAGCTTTTCATTTTGTAGAACTTTCTTTTAGATACGGTTTAATGTTACAAGATTATTAAAGTTAGTAGACGGTAGAGGCAGCGTTGGCAGTTCAACAGCCAGGTGAGTCGACGAGCTACAGAGGATAACGGACAAGGCCTGGATGAGACTCGCACAGACCAGGGAAGCATGGCACAAAAGGGAGGAGGCCTATACTGTGCAGTGGGTGGAATAAGGCTGCCACTGATGATGATAATCCTATACGTAGTGTTTACCTAGGCGGTAAACTAAATAATAAAAATTATGCCTTGATACCATCGACTGGACTGGAGGCAGTCCACGTCTAGCATTAGATTGCTAAACCTTGAGTCTACATTCAAGCTAATACAATTAAAAAGTAAAAACAAAAGCATATTATTTCAAAGTAAAGTTACGTAAATCATTTCTGGATCTCAAAAAAAATATTTGAATTATTTATACGTTAGACAAATTAATCTATTTTTTATGACTAGTTTAAAGCTAAATAAATTATTGATGAGATCACCTAGCTTCGGCACAAGAATGTACGTAATTATAATAACCTCGTTGCGGCTATTATTGAAGTCGACAGCTTATTTTAAAATCTCTTGACAGCTGTCTTATGAAAATTAATACGATGAGCGAAAATATTGTTGACGGAGAACAATTTCTGGATGTTTTAATGTAATTTGTATCGTTCGCGAAGTGGCGCCTGTCGAGACTAGAGCTGACTTGTGCAATGCCAAGATAATTTTTACATTTTTTTATGCGTATGAGAATAGAGTTACTAGAGTTTTTATATTTTGCACTATGGGTTGCACAACGCTTTCGTTTGTGTGATTGGGACTTGTAATAAGCCACATTACTGTAACAGTTATTCGTCAAAAAAATTCAATCAACCAGCAATTATTTTTCACTTGTAGTGATTCATACAGAAAAACGACTTTAAGAAATATTTAACTTTCATAATTCAACAGTCCTAGTTTATTAAGAAGAGACCTTCAGTAAAAACGGTTTTTAAATTGTAGATGTTTTCGAAGTCTACATCAAAGTTACAGTAGTCAAAGTACTTTTCATTTCATCAAACTCCATTGTATAAATACTTCTTACATTGTTAATAGTAGATATTGTTTTTAACCTAAAACCTCCTAAATGAACGAAGTTAAAAATATAACGTGTGCCTGGCATAATTCGCGGAGTTAACGTAACTAAATTCGAAAGATTATAGAATTGAAAATACTAGCTTCTCACATAATATTTACTTAGTTTTTTTACTTTATTCATATCTGTACATACTAATGTATATTCTAGTTCTGCTTGTCGCAAAAAATTCAACCAAAGTGATATAGGATAGTTGTATTTTGGATTGAAAAATCGTTCGAAGTTACGTCGCGAGTTTGTACTAGGATCACTGAGAAATGTAGTACATTCACGGAATTAGAATAATACTTTTAGGTCTAGTAAACTTGCCAAAGTTCTTGAAAGTAACATTAGCACATTGAGTATTTACAAACACATGGGTACATATACAGGGTGTGCGAAATACCGATAGCCAATTTGAATAGTCCAATACGCCAAACCTGCAAACAAACCCTTTCCTATCCAATTGCATGTAAATCAGGCATCAGGGTCAATATTAGCTAATGTTAAATAATACCTATAGGCTTATAGCAAAACATCAAAGTTGATCGTATGTTCACAGTGTAACTATTTACAGTGCTTCATCGGGAGCGCAAGGAACTTATATCCCGAACTGTCATCAGTTCGGGACATAAGACCTTGCTTTGTGGGACTTATGTCCCGAAATGCAGTACAAACTTACTGCATTTCGGAACATAAGTAGGTATAATGTACTAAGTTATCGAGAAATGTGTAAAAAATACACCTCCTGGATTCTGTCAGATGTATAGGCAATGGACCACTGTAAGTAGTTACACTGTGGTTTGATCATGCACAGCTTTATACCTATTGGCCTTTGGAAGCAGTGACCACGCGAGGGTTAACGAGGGCTGGACACGCGATAGTTTCGTTGAGGAATATTGCCAATCAGGATGGCGATCTCATGAAGGGTAAGTATGCCTATATTTAGCATTTTAAGGGTTACGCTTACATTCCTTGTGCTTGATGAAAATATGGGAAGATGGCTTTTGTGGATGGCATGACATGGCAGGTAGGTGATAAAAGAAGAGTACTTTCATAGCAATACCTATTTGGGACCACATTTCAACAGAGCACTTTATACAAATAAAATAAATCCAATTAAAACTAACTACTATGACATTCAAAGAAATAAAATGTAACACTGTTTTTTTATTTTTGAATAACGGTGCTGTAATAATTACAGTGGTTACGTATAACCTTTATGTAAAAAAAATTAAGTATATATGACTGAGTAAAATAAAACCGGATTCCTCAAATTCCGGAGTTTCCACGAAAACATCCGGAACCGTTGTGTCGTTCTTTCAATTTAACACATTTTTTGGTAGGTATAATCATTTCCAAAGGCCTGTAATAAAAATGCCAAAGTTTACGGAACCGAGGCCTTCAGGAGGGTGATGTATCACGATATTCACGATCAAATTGAATTCCATTTCTCTGTGGAAATATGAATTCAAAGGTAGAGGCGGACGCGGGCGGGACTTGGAAAATGTTGTTAAAAAATAATTGTCATCTACTTCTATAACCGTAATTGAAAAAAGATTTAAGGTATTTCGTGCACCCTATACACACGCACATGACTGGAAAGACAGATAGGTTATTTCGAAACCAATACAAAATAATTTGTGTAACAAAAGAACTTAGTTAAACTTAAAAGTATTTACTCATAAATGTTTAATAAAACCATCAATGGACGATCGTCTGAAATTCCAGAGATATTTTATTAGGTACTAAAAATTATGACACTGCTCTCTCATATTTCTGAGACTGAAATGTGATTGCGTTGAAGATACCTTGTTTAAAACATTGTAGGTACCCGGAATATCTGCTTGGTTATGAAAATTTCAGGAACATTTTCAAAGTGCTGCCAATGTAACGAATTTTGTAATACGAATTTCGGTTTAATGAAATACCTTAAGGAATACTTAATTAAAATTCGGTAGAATTGTAATAACACCTTTTACGTGTGTTAGGCCACATTCGAATCGCCTATCTAGTCCCCTTTACAACTGCGCTCGCTGCCATTAAAGGCCGTTTGTGACATTTATTGCTTTTTGAGACTTACGAACGACTTGGCTGTAGGTCGGATTGTCTTTGCGATAAGAGAAATAAAAGTCTAATGAAAATTACCTTAATTAAGGAAATGGAAGTGTGAAAGGGACAAGTGACACGGATAACTCTAAACATTTTCGTTGATGTGTTGTGCATTCACACCGGCATACTAAACGTTATTGAGTGGCTTTAAGGAGTTTAACACCTTGCTTCTACATTATGCTAATTATTTTTTTGGTTTACGAGAGGGTCGTGGAGGTAAACCCGAGTGAGGTCATCGCCGTTACAGGCCAGTTAATTATAGCTTCTACAAACACTATACAAAGCTCATTCCATTTTACATACCTTGCCATTTTTAATTAAAATGCACCTCACGGCGCTAGATAGCACTCCCATTTATATTGAGAGTAAAATACGCGAATGTTTATTTGTTTTACGGAATAGAAAAATAATCCTTTTTTTGCAGTAGGTATACTTAGGTGTGTAAAAAGATATTCTTTCTAAAGATTTTTAATTGAGATAGGCAAAGTTGTTTTAATTCGATTTAAATGTAAATAAGGTAATTTATAATGAAAGCTTGTAAAATAACCTTTTTTATGTATGTATATTAATTGTAATAAAACACTAAATCGGCAACAGAAATCAAGAAGCAATGCAGCCATAGAATTATTCTATCAAGCCATTACAATAATAAAACAGTAATTAACTTCAAAATGGCGCCGGCAAAGATGGCGGTCTTTGGCGCGGTAGGAATTTCATATTTTGCTAATCACTCGTCGCCTCATTGTACAGTGGAATATCGGTTTAACATAATTATATTTAATTAAATTCCATTTCTGGCTTTACCCGTGGGTTATGATAGGATTCAGTACATTCCGAGAGTTTCGATAGATACAAATATGCACGAGTACCTTATCGATTCGCTGTGAACCTTATAATATTAGGTCATTGTTAGCGTCGCTGGAATATTCGTCATTTCTCCGCAGACCCGAGTGTGTGTTTTGAGTATTTGAGGTATTTTAACCAGGTCTCTAAATAATGATCGTCTGGAGTGTTGCGGCAAGATGAATGTTATGGAATACAAAAAAAAATTGCAGTACAATTATTTAAAATCTCTTTTTCTCACATAGTTTTTTCGTGGCATTTTTGATATAATCTCAAATATCCTACCTCAGAAGCTGCCTGGAATTTCATTTCATAAATCAAATCCCAGGCAGTTAAATGAAATGTATCCGAGGAAGATAAAAATCCAACTTTAAAAGTAAGACACAAATTGCAAAAAATAAATCCACAATTTGGCGACAGAAATAGGCGCTACGCTATTGCGTACAGCTATATGAAATCCCAAGGCGTGCAGTGAATTCGAAAACTTGATGGTCATGGTTGCTGCGAGGCGGCGAGCCTCCTTGCCGGATTGCCACCATGGGATTTGGAGGCAAAAGTCCTCGCGCACATTTGGGAGTGGCACGAGGAGGCGAAACGCCGGGGCGTAACTCCGCTGCCGCGAGAAATCGCGGCTTAACGGACAGAGCTCCGGCGGGATCTCATGGTGGCATGGAGAGTGCGACTGTCGCAACCCAGTGCTGGGCACGCCACGGTTACGGCGGTAAGACCCCTGTTTGAGGAGTGGCTTGAGAGGTGCCACGGCATCCTCACCTTCCGCCTGACGCAGGTCGTCCCCGGACAAGGCTGTTTCAGGAGGTTCTTGTTTCGGATAAAGCGGGAGGAAACGCCCGGGTGTTATCATTGTGTGGATCGACCTGAGGACACGGTGGAGCATACGGTGGAGGTCTTCTGCGCCTGGGCGGAGCACCGCCGTGTCCTCGTGTCGGTGATCGGCGGCGGCGATCTCTCGCGTCCGGCCCTGGTTCAGGCCATGGTACGGAGCGAGAGGGAATGGGAAGCAGTCACCTCCTTCTGCGAAGCAGTAATACTCGCGAAGGAGGAGGTAGAGCACGAGAGGGAGAGGCAATCGTTGCGCCCTCACGCCCCTAGTCGCCGCAGGCGGAGACACCCTTGGCGTCGGGAATCGATAGCCGACTCCCGTCCACCGTAGGCGCGGGCTTGCGGACGGCGAGCAATGGGCAGTTCGCTGTCCGGTAATGACCAGGCCTGGGTCGACGGCGCATTGTGTTCCATGCGCGCTTAAAAGAGATGTCAGCATAATTGACGGGGTCCGATAGGGCCGATGCCTGCCGGGGTCGCGGATTGTTCGAAAGAGTTACCGTGGCTCTGGCGCACAGGCAACTGAAGCAACACGGGTGGGTTTTAGTCAGTAAGAGTCTGACACGCCCTTCCGCTCCGCCCAGAGCGGGAGAGGTCATTTGATGACACTCAAAAAAAAAAAGGTTTGCAGGTCTATACGTAGACAACTTTCTATCAGGTTGGCAATCAATCTGTTCGAAAAATAATTACTACAAAAAATAACACACCTGAACTGGTCCCTGCCATTGAGCGTCTCCTGCTTAATGGACAGAATAACTGGCCCCAGGTCTTCATCGTTCGTGAAGTAGTTCCAATGTTCAGTTCCATAGAAGTACTTCTCATACGTCTCCTGTTCTACCGAAGTAAGTTCAAAGCCTCCGGATCTCTCCCATTGTTCCTCAATGGCTGTTTTCTTCTTTGGTGTGCTTCCTCCGTTGTCACTGCTGTCTTCAGCTGCTTCGTCAAGGGACCCTGATCGTCTGTGGCGATCTGTTGGGAACGGGAAAAAAATGATTATTGCCTCATACGTCCTGTGAGAGTTTGGGTTAAAACAACTGTCCGTTTTTGTGCAAATAAGTAAATAGGTACCAAAGATAGGACCAAAGATATGGAAATTGCTCATCCACTATTACGAGGGATTGGAGGTCTAGGTTTCTAGAATCACTTCACCATTATCATCAGAAGGTAAATTCGGGGAAGAGCGGACGCTAAAAGTTGTATACAAATGTAATTTAGTCGGACATTTTTATAAAAATATTTGACTTAGGTTGACCTTTATTCAAGACTAGCTGCGCCCCGCGTTTTCACCCGCATAAGGATATAAAAAGTCCTATGTCCTTATTCAGGTCATGGTCGACCCATGTGCCAAATTTCATGCAAATGCGTTCAGCCGTTTTAGCGTGAAATCGTATCAAACAAACGTACACAAAATCTAATCTTTTCTCTTTATAATATTAGTTTAGATTGGATTCGAGGCCAGAACGGGATAAAGAAAATCCTACAGCCTAAATTCTTAAATGACAAATACACGCTATAAGTATGGTATTGTCAGGGACTACGCAGATATAGGCCGATGACGTAGCCGACCCTAGCATGTCGCAGATTAATGACGCCGATAAAGTTGTGTTGTCACGCTTCGATATGTCACGACCGATTTCTTTGGAAGCATTTCAGTCACGCGACGAGGATATAATGTGACTCACCCTTAAATATGCTTTCTCAATATTTGGAGTGCCGAAAGGTTACATGAACACCAGTAGACCCTAGCTAGCTCTTCCTTTGGCTTTGGGTGTTCTACCTAACATACTCGTAATAAATCAGAGAATTTGCCCCTGTGCATTGGCACATTATGATTTTCGTGATCTTAATATTTATCGTCATTGGACGATACATATTAAGATCACGAACATCATAATTGTTAGGGACAAAAACCATTTTTTTACAATATTTAACACAACTAACTATTTACACTAGGTAGGTACTAAATCACTAACTAAATAACTATACACATAAATACATAAAAACTTTTTTACAAAAAAACAACCGACTTCCAAAAAAAACACTAAAAGACGTGAAAAATAACTTTAATTTCGGAAGTCGGTGCCTTTGGTTTTTGTATTTTCGTGTTTGGCCACCGACTTCCGAAATTAAAGTTATTTTTCACGTCTTTTAGTGTTTTTTTTGGAAGTTGGTTGTTTTTTTGTAAAAAAGTTTTTATTTTTAACCGACTTCACAAAAAGGAGGAGGTTCTCAATTCGTCTGTATGTTTTTTTTTTTTTTTTTTTTTTTTTTTTTTTTTTTATGTGTGTTAGCTCATAACTTTTTTCTGGGTGAACCGATTTGGATGATTCTTTTTTTATTTGATAGGTGGTGCTTCACATGTGGTCCCATTTAAATTTGATCAAGGTCTGACCAGTAGTTTTTGAGTTATCTTTAATATTGCATATTTTTTCCACTTAGTTTATATGGATGATGTGTTAATAATTTCCTGTCACTGTTATTTACACACCAAGTAGTGGTATACGAATTTGTGTGGGGTAGGTACCGCAACTAAAAAGTGAAAAATAAAAACTTTTTTACAAAAAAACAACCGACTTCCAAAAAAAACACTAAAAGACGTGAAAAATAACTTTAATTTCGGAAGTCGGTGGCCAAACACGAAAATACAAAACCAAAGGCACCGACTTCCGAAATTAAAGTTATTTTTCACGTCTTTTAGTGTTTTTTTTGGAAGTCGGTTGTTTTTTTTCACTTTTTAGTTGCGGTACCTACCCCACACAAATTCGTATACCACTACTTGGTGTGTAAATAACACTGACAGGAAATTATTAACACATCATCCATATAAACTAAGTGGAAAAAATCTGCAGTATTAAGGATAACTCAAAAACTACTAGTCAGACCTTGATCAAATTTAAATGGGACCACATATGAAGCACCACCTATCAAATAAAAAAAGAATCACCCAAATTGGTTCACCCAGAAAAAAGTTATGAGCTAACACACATAAAAAAAAAAAAAAAACATACAGGCGAATTGAGAACCTCCACCTTTTTGTGAATTCGGTTAAAAAACAAAAGGACACATTGGCGTCGAAGTACTCGTCCGCATCGCTGTCATCCGGAAACGTGCCCAGAAAACTGGCAGCAATGCACGTTGAATGGCAATGTTAATTCTTTGGCCAAAGAACGAGCCAAATTAGTACACGAACTAATTTGACAGAAGGTGTAATTCGGATCGTCTTAATTAATAGATTAAGCGATATTCCATAAGAAGAAAGGTATTCGCAGAAATTCTGAGATTTTGGTAGTGATGGAAAACGTCATTTGTAATGAAGACTACCGTTAAAGTGTTAAGTATTTTAATAATGGTTGTTGAAGTGTGCTTATAATGGGCCATTGAATACAGAAGTAATAACAATTCTAAGTATGCCAGCACACGTTCCAGACAGTCATATAAAATGTAGGCAATGGTAACAAGATTCTGCCATTAGATCTTAAAATAAATAAACAATGAAATTGGGCGTATACGCAGATGGGAAAGTTTGTGTCTACAGGATGTACAAACGGTTAAAAAATACATTTGAGTTTTAAGAGAGAAATTCGGTCGTGGGACTAGCATGCTCTATAACATAATAAAAGAACGAAGAGTTAAAAAAACGAAAAACTCACTTCCACTACCTAACCTTAAACATTTAATATGTTTAAGTGGTAGTGAGTACAGTATACTTTTTCACTTATTTTATTTTTGGGTCCCTTACATTGATGAAACAAGAATTTCACATAAGCTTAACATTATTTTTTTCTCATTTTTAATTCAGTCTCAGCCTAGATGTTATAATCTGGTTAGAACGAGACACGTGATGCTGCCGTAAAATTATGAACGAAAGATGTCTTGCGGTTATTGCTTTTCAAGTATAATATTCGTAAAGTGGGATAATTTAAATTAATTTTATTATCCTGCTAATATAAGCTACTCTGAGCTTCACTTCGAAACTCGAAAGATAAATTCTGTTAAATGGCATTCTGTTAAGTTAGATAGCGATTCCAGTGCAAATTAAATGAACTATTTACCAGCGAATCCTTAAAAACATCTAGCATTTTTTAAACATTGCATTTTATCATTTTATATGAATACATAAATAATAGCATAATTTAATAATAATAAAAATACTTCTAAGAATTTCATAATAATTACCTACATTATTATTGTGCAATACATAAACTTAAAATAACTAATATACTATACACAAACCTAATAATATATATATACATAATTATACACCCAATTAAACTCATCTAATATTTTTTAATAATATTGAATTGCTTGAATTGCTGCTTAGCTCCCTTCCTACCTCCTAATTTTGCTGTGCCCGACAGGGTCCATATTGATCTTTTACTTTTTAGACCATCTATGTAATACATATGGAATGCAATAAAGAATTGAGTATTGAGTTTTAAACATATCCGGATTTTGAAGCAAATATATTTAAAGTTATGTTGTAGCAATGTTACATAAAACACCAAAATTTAAACCGTAAGCTCAATATATAGTGCTTTAAAAAAATGATAAGCCTAGTTGTGTCCGTTTTAATTTCCAATAAAATTGTGTCTATCTCCCTCGAATATTCACTTAATACGGACTTAGTGTTCACACCGTAGACAGGTAGCTACTTTATTAAGAGATGTGTCTACCTGCAGTTATCGGGCAAGCTCGAACGTGTCGGCTGTCGAGCCAAAGCCGACGCTTACCATGCCAGTGCTGCCTGTGTTCACATATTTGAACAGCTCAAATTAAATTTCACAGTAGATATTTCGTTGTCACTACAATTTACTACTGAATGGTGCTTGATTGCGTCTATACTGATGACGTATGTATCATTTACATGACAAGACGCTCTAATTAGGTTGGGATTTATAATAGACGGTTCGCGTTTATTAAACACGTCATTATGTCTGGGAGTAACAAGCTTGGCTTCAAATTGTCGGCGCCTTTGAGGATATTCTTGTTAAGGACTCAGTGAATTTTGTGCTACATAAATTCTATAGTGCGTTATCGGTAATATGGGTTAACCATAGGCTTTTAGATAATACCTAGCTAATATGTGTAAGCGCATTTGTCTACTTTTTAAGATATTGTGCCAGGTTATTGATATTGTGTTGTTTGTTTACTTCTATTATTTTTCTTAAATGATATGATATGGCATCGTCTATCTTCAACGTCGTCGTCTCGTCGTCGTCTTCGTCGTCGTCGTCGTCTTCGTCGTCGTCGTCGTCGTCTTCTTCGTCGTTCTTATTCTTAAACTTATAAACATTCTTGTCTCCAGTCTTTCTTAGGTAGTTTTTGTTGTTCTTAGTAAGGGTTTGTTTGCCTTATACTATTACCACAAAAATGCCTCCGTCATTATTATTCACGCAAACCTAACCTCGAATATGTTTGCAAAATACAAATGTGTAGGCATAAGCTTTTACATGTATAATATTTACTGTACATCCCTTTCATCGTCCTTATTTTTATCATATCAAAAGACCGGTTGTTTGCTTAAGCATAGCTGCGCTGTCAAACGGGCAAATTGCTATGAAACACAATCCCTTGCAAACATTGTGTATGTGTTGACGAGTGAACCTACTGAAGGTACTGTAACCTCACCTCTATCGGGAATGACTGAATGCTATCGGGCAGTACCATAATTATTATCCACATTTTGTGGGTAGAAATTGATATTTCGTAGTTTTGACACCGGAGCATCCATTTCAATTATTGGTATGAATGTAAAGACGCTGCCTTTGTGCCTATTTTGTATATTGTGTTTAGTATACTATTGACACCTGTCACCATTGTGTGTGATGGTCTCAGTAGTTAGTTGGGTTTGGGTCGGGTTGGGGGTTGGAGCTTAGTAAATTCCTTCGAAGTTTCTATTTCTAAAGTGCAAATGTAGTAATCTTTATAAAAAAACAAGAGTAAATATAAAAACTTTCATGCAAACTTTATTTACTAGCACCAAAAGAGGCTAAGAATTTATATTTTAAGCCTAAAATCTTCATTTATATTTCATTTTTAAACTCACAATCAGCAAGTTGCACGCTTTGGGCCTAATCCTCCGACACAAGCTTCTGTCTTAGCAGCATGAACAGTTACACCAAAATAATCTTATTTAAGCTCCCATTTATACCTGACTGAACTTCAAACACACTACTCTTTGAAGATAAAATTAGGCATAGAGGATAAATCTCTTTTGAAAACGTAATTTTTGAATTATGAAAGCAGTTTGAATTCATTACTGCTTATATTTTTATTTTTCTAGTTTTCCGTAAAGACTTCGAAATACAGTATTTCATAGATAGTTAATGAAGTAGCAATGAGTTTCGAGAAACTAATTAGAAACGTTGTTACCAATACAATACAGAAATTATGGGTAAAATTGAAGCAGAAGGGTTCCGAAAGGTTAAAACGGAATTGGAAATCGGAATAGGAAAGAACAAAGATTCGAACATTTTCCTCGAAGATTGATGAAGACATATTTAATGCAAAGTATTATTTTTCATTTGCTCCTGAATTTGGCCGTGCCAAAATATAAAATGTCACTAACGTTTTCAAGTTTCTAAGTGTGGACTCGCTACGAAGGAGTGACGGGATGTTGTCGGAATAAATTATTAAGAAAAATGTTTGTGGAGCACTTTTCTTTATGACACTTTATTACTGCTGGATAAGTTAATACATGAATCACCAATCTGATTATTTACATTTAAAAAATGTTAGTAGAACATCTTTTTAAAAACAAGCTTTTATTGAACTAAAAAGAACTAAATAAAACTTACGTTAACATAAAACTTTAATATTTTCTTAAAAGCTTGCGGCTTATCTTAAACTGTAAGAAGGACGTTCACGCCTCAAGCTTTTAAGAAAATGTTAAAGTTTTATGTTAACGTAAGTTTTTTTTAGTTCTTTTTAGTTCAATAAAAGCTTGTTTTATTAAAATTTCTTTAAAATCCGTTATATCACCTTCTCTTGAAAGGTACGTGTAAAGACAAATCCTTCGTCTGGAGCCAATCCTGGGTGTAGAATCACAGGTCATGCATCATAAAAATGCATTGTCAGCCAAAATAAGCGTGTATACCAAATTTCAGCTCAATCGGTTGAAGATAACTGAATTAAAATTCAGTTGCAAGATTTCACCAGAACTAACATACGTACACTGCAAGTTAAATAAAAGCTTGTAAAAAATATAATTCTGTTGTTATAATTTTCAGCTACACCGACCCTAGTGATAGGTTTTTTTAACCAAAATCTCTTGTTTCGTCTAGTGTTTATGCTTCCTGATACAAACTTCTCTCTAAGAATATAAATGATCCAAATGAAGAGAAAAACATGTAACAGGAATGTTCACTTACTACATTGGAGCTATAAAACGCAGCATCTAGGGGCGCCATACAATTTTATCGGCGATATTTTTTCGTCATTTCATGCTTGTTATTCGACCTTACGAGGATCCGTTTTCAAGGATGATGTGACAATTTTATAATAATATCATCTAAGTAGATCATATCACATTTTATTCAATTCATCGTATGATAAATTATATTAGGTAGTACAAATTTGATTAACGGTAAGTAAAGACTTCTCTCCTTTATTCTATCGATAAGACTATTCTCAAGTTTCTCTCGGCAAAGTTATTTTTATTAACAATGTCAAACTAATTTGATCAAAAACCTTGGATAATTCCATTGTGGAACTTAAGTGAAACACGCCAAAACAAGACATAGGTACATGAAAAGAGATTGTTTTTTACATAGTACCAGATTCTACGTCAGTGCAAATCTAATTTATTAAACTCAAGGAAAAGTTTGTAGCAAGTAAGCATTTAGTGATTGATAACCTCTCGGGGGCTGCAAAGTAAAACAAATAAACAGCTAGTGGGAGTGAATTCGATACGTATCTAATTTGGAAATGGATTCGCCACTGAAAGAAAGCTTTGTAGCTATATTTTATGTATTGATTTTAACTTCTACTTTGGGTTACGTTAGTTAGGTCCAATACACTGTGAATAAAAATAATTGATATCAAGAGAATAATGTTACGTTTTGACTTCGAGTACATTTTTTGGAAATAGTCATTGGAATTAGATAACATAAAAGAAGGAATTGCAATTATAGATGTTAATTTTGTAAATTGGTTTTAATACTTCGTCAAAAAAAAAAATTTTAAAACTAGATGACGTCGGTGGTTCCTATCCAACTGCTCTAAGAAGAAACACCGATACAAACTCAGATGTGAAAGAAGAAGAATGGAAAAATTTTGTAGTGATAAAATTAGTTTGTTGTCAGTTGTGTTTCTTCAAGATCTAGTAGTCTGCCCAACAGGAAGTGTAGTAGTGTGCAAAGAAGCTGCAGGCCAAGAGTAGATCGCAGTACTTTAATTCTTTGTCGATACACCAATTTTCCTTAAGGTGTATACATAAATCGATCGAATTTTCAAATCCTCTTCGGCATTTTATCTCTTTGAACTTACACAGATGTAATATTTGTTATCAATATTGTCTACACGTTCTCCACATAGATATATGGCATTATTTTGATATTATTACGTAGTTAACCTGCGTATCATAGAGACAGTTGTATAAGTGTCTCCGGTCTGTGGAAAGCGAATTTAAAACTATGTAATTCAACTGCAAATGGTTCTAAATTCTAAACAATGTTTTTTTTTTCTGTAAGGGATGTAATAGATTGCATGTTTTTTCAGATCTTAGAATGAAGTTTGAATCACATTGAAATTGTTAATTGACTATACTTTTTTTAAATTATCATAAACCACTCCTTGATTATATCATAACAACTGGCATTGAGGTTAATTTTCAGTGTTTTCCCATTTATATTGTCCGCTTCATTATTTTTTTATTGTTTCTGAATTCCAAGTGGGTGTAAAATCTAATTTGTGATTGAAAGGTAAGATAGAATTTACAAACTTGAATATTGTTAATCTTTTATTCCCAAAATAGATTTTGTGACCCGAAGGGCGCGTTTGTAATGAAAATAGAATTTTAATAATAAATATGGAATTGGGTTAGGAATATTTTTGTGAAACGATGTACAAATAAATATTTGAGTAGTTAAAGAACAATATAAAATATATTATGCTTCGTGTAAAGAGGAAATAGGCATTATAATACGTCTCCTTAATTGGTATCATATTTCAGCCTTGGAAACAAACGATACATAATAATTATAATATGGTAATTTATAATATTGTTCTAGTTTTCCAATATATATCAAATTAATACCAACCTACAACTTTCAGGTATAGATTTACTAAAGAATGGAAGAGTTGTAAGGAATGGGCCAGCTTTGTGATCGCTACATTGAATGACCTTGATTTTCACATTGATTTTCACTATCATGCATGGACTGTGTCGAAGATGGTATGCCTAGGAAGTGGGTGACTGCTGAGATGACGACTAACAGAGAAGTATGGAAGGAGATTTTTTTTAAATATTTTTTTTATTGCTGTTTGGTTCTGGTGTTGACCTGGATCACGCCTGATGGAATGCGATGGATGAGGTCTATGATGGAACGAGCGTACCCAGAAGATGCCTGTTCACTCTTGCTTTAAAGGAAGGAAGGAATGTGGAAGGGAGTGTTTCCTTCCACATTTAACCCATCTGCCTTTCAAAGCAAGTGAGCCAAAATGTGGAACTCTCTGCCAGTGTTTGTGTAGACGCTGTCAGAGAGTTCCGCACTTTGGCTGTGGGGATAATAAATGTGGAGGAGAAGCGCTGAGTACGACTGGTCGGGATATCAACCAAGTGTGGATACCCTGCAGTACGTCTGGTAGTCCGGTAGTAAAAGTGCGATCGTGGGATCAGGTCGTGGAACTCCTGCGCACACTCTCCGAAGTACAGTCTGCAGAAGGCCAACAGGTAATCAAGATTAAACTGATAAGCTAGGCTTTGCAGCTTAGTTACCAATTTCTTGTCACCTATAAGCCTTTTTGCTCTGCGTTCCACCGAGTTAAGTGAAGCATGTTGGTGTTTTGCTGAGTCATCCCATAAGTGGCTGCAATACGGGAACGGACCTGTGCTTTGTACAGACTTAACAGCTGTCCAGATGTGAAGTATCGCCTCACCTTATTTAGAATGCCCAGCTTCTTAGCTTGGCTGCAGTCTGTGCTTTTGAATCGATGGTTGAGCCGAAGTTCAGTTCAGACATCAACTCCATGCCCAAAGCTCTAGGCGGTCGGTAACTGGTACAGAGGCACTTCGGAAGGTAGGAGTTAACTGAAACTGGCTCATTGTTATTTATGTTGCGCAGACCCCCAATAAATTGGGATAAGGGCAAGGATAATGATAATGATGAATCACCAAGCCTTGTCAAATAAGTATAAATAGAATCGATGAAAGCAAGGTGCACTGCCTATTTTTCACATTTTTAACCGAGTTCAAAAAGGAGGAGGTTATCAATTCGGATGTTTGTATTTTTTTTTTTGATTTATGTTCGGGCATAACTGACATATATAGACGGATTTGCAAAATTCCTTTTTTGTTTGAAAGGGTATACTCTCGAAGTGGTCCCATTGTCACCAAGTCAGAGTCTGATGAATTTTGATGATTGAATTTGAGGATTTCCCTCGATTTCCATGAGGGATCTCATGGAAATCGAGGGAAATCCTCAAATTTTAAGGCACACCTATAGCGATTTGGGTATTTTTTTTTTATAGTAACTCGTGCATTTGCTCCCGGACAGCACCATTCGGTAAAGTGGAACTGATGATGAAGACTAGAGGTGGCCACCGGAACTACTCAATAATAAGTATTTCACGGGTTACGATTCGATTACTTTATTTTGGTTGCTAAGTAATTTATGCTCGTCACAATGAATATGGTGGCAGTTCTTTTGGTTCTTACCAGGAGAGCTCCTCAACAATTAACGTCCCTGCATCGAGAAAAGGAATATTTTGTAAAAGGTGATGAGCAGTTGACATTTTTAGGCTTTTGTTACTATTGTAACAGATAAATTTATAAGTGACTCACTAAAAAGTGAAAAATTGAAAACTATTTTACAAAAAAAAAAACAATCAAAAAACAGCCTAAAAACTAAAATACAGATCCGAAGACACCGACTTCCGAAATTAAAGTTATTTTTCACTTTGTAGTGTTTATTTTTTGAAGTCGGTTTTTTTTTTGTAAAAAAGTTTTTTTGACTTTCAACGTTGTACGACTGAGACGAATGTCTAGATTACACGCTATATGCAATTCACTAAAGCTTTGTTTTGCCAATGGTGATTCAAATGCCTATACTTCGGAGCCTAATGGAAACGGATGGTTTTCCATTAACTATGCCCCATCCATCAATTATATATTTTTGTTTGTGAATACGGAGGTGTGGCATTCTATTCATCTGCATTTTCAGGGTTGGATTAGGGAGACGATATAACTGCTGATCCTATCCTTAAGCTCTTAGTCATCATTTGATAGACTCCCAGTAACAGACGGGCGATATTTTACTTCCCAAAAACACTAGGGACTATGTAACAGAACCCTCCCATCCATAGCTATCTGATCTGAGGTTTCACCTCTTTTTCTTTCAATATCTTTTGCGTAATAATTGCTCTGAGTTCGTTTTTGTTACTAATAAGGCGAGTATCTTGTTCCGTATTTTCCAAAGCCATTTTACGAGCGAGGCAAAATAATAACGACAAATCATAGGGTTCAAGCTACAAATTGATTTAATAGATACCATAATGGATGCCATAAAGAAGGACTTTCATTACAAACTAAATTAAAGTTTCATGTACACGTTATTAAAAGCCCTTCAAGATGTTATTGGAAGCCTGCTACCATGATTGAAGACAGCCTGGCCCGGTCAACGCGTACTATTACCAACTACTTCAGACCCACTTAACTTCATGTCTTCATAATCAATTTCATTTATACGTTAAATGTGAGTGAAGCACGCGAACATAACAGTGGCGTAGAAAATATTTTCTTTATAGTGGTTTGTGAAATTAATAATGAGAAATTTGTGGCTTGTGTTAATAAATGTTATGTGATAAACAAGAACACGTGTGCTTTATGTTCATCAGATTAAGTTGCTGTACGGTTTATTGTTTGTGCAAGTACAAATACCTACTAAAAAGCTTATGCAATTAGTTGTGACAGTGAATTCATAGACTAACATCCGGTGTCTGGTTTGAGAATTTGGAGTTGAGATTTTGTTAAACTCTACATTAGCAAAAGGTAATTATGTAAGGTGAAAGCCCGAAACTCTTTTCTTCGAATGTCGCAGGCTCCATTGATGGCACCATGACAAGTTCTTAACTTCAAATTCCCAATTATAAAACCGGGTATTAGAAAACCAAATAAATAAGTAACACCAATCAAAAAGAATGTGAAAAAACCCAAGTGTGACATCGCAAATGTAAACAAACGAGACGAGTCACGTACTGATTGTGATGAAGAACACACTGCGGAGCAAAATGACCGGGTCACTGTGCTATTACAGTATCGCGGTACATTTACACATGACGTGACTTTTGAATAGGGCCGCCGATAAGGGAGGAGACGCGAAGGCGGGCGCCTAAGATCCTCTCACAATCCCAGACAATGAGGGGAACGCCGATAAATTGAAAACGTGTGTCGAATGAGACATCGCCGATGGACAAGGGCGTCCGTTTACACAGTCCGGGTGTCCAAACATTTTAACTAGAAAAATATATAAACAACTTCGGTAACGGTATCTGAATTGGGACAATCCATTGATATGTGTGAATGTTAAAATTCCTGGAAATGAATGTTCCAGTTAAAACAGGAATGTTGCGAATTCATATACGACATGAAAGTAATTATTTCGGAAAAATCCTCTTTGTTTGACGACGCAGCAATAAGCAGTTATTAAAATAGCTAAAGTAAATATTTTAAGTAAATGGTTTCCGCAATTTAAACGTTGTTGCAATCTTAGGAGCTACGTGTAAAAAACGCGAAATCAGAAACAGTTTTAAAACGTTATGCATGCAGGAACTATCCGACCAAGCTTTTAGTGACGAGCACTTTCAATAATAGGAAGCTATTATAATGGCAAATATAATCCTAAAGGTGAACATCCACTTGTCCGCACCGGCCATAACGCACGCACGGCACGCAACGGATTCTGGTTAGCTTTGTATAAATTCATATAGAACTGCATCCACTATCGGTATCGCCCGATCCGAGCGATATATGAACAAAAAAGGCGTTGCGTGCCGGTGACGTCACATGAATTTGTTCACCGTGAGCATTGCTCACCACCCCACGTTGTTTAATTTATAATCGAGGGGAGAAGTGCCAAAAATATCGTAAAATCGATGACTCACTTTTAATTCTATTATTAGAAAGACTAACTTCTGCCCGCGACTTCGTCCGCGTGGAATAGTTACTTTGGGCTAACGCTAACTTTAACCCGTGACTTCGTTTACGTAGAAGGTGAAAATATTTTTAAATAATACGTGCGTTAAGGAGCTGTTTTAGGTACCTACATCACGCTTTTATCAGTACACGGAGAAAAGATTTCTTGAAATATTCCTGGGGAGTTTATGAATTTTTACTGGGATTCTGCAGTAACGCGGGACCATATGCGCAAACCCAAGAAAATTTAATGGGTAACCCAGTAAAAATTCTTGGACAAAAATAAATTTAAGGTCTTAGAAATTTTACTGGGTTACCGATTCAATTTTTACTGGGATACTCAGTAAATTTTACTCAGTTAAATGGATAGAAGGTCCGAGCTAAACTGATTTTTCACCAAAGAAACATGCTTAACCATAATATTACCAACGATACACTTAATTCTGAAATGCCATATTTTTACTTAGAAAATTGTTTTTGTGAACCGTAAAGTGTTTTTTTCTGAAATAAAATTATTATTATTATTATTATTTATTATTATTTTTTGTAATTTAACGATAACAAATTTCACTCCACATGCATTTCGACCATAAGCTTTAGTCTTTAGGTTCTACTTAAGCATCTGTGTACTTTATGGCCCGAAGGATTAAATTATGAAGCCATATTTTCTTTTCTATATCTTGGAAGAATAGACATAGCTATTTCTATACAAAATGACATTTCGTTTCTCCATTTTTGACAACGCACCGTAAAAATCCTTCTACAATCTGTCATTTTGTCTTTCGTTTCTACCGATCGTTGTCTAGGTCCTTTTATATGTAGCATATTTCAGAAGAAAGTTTTCTTTCCCAAACTGTCAAAGTCACACTGACAACTGACAGTTGACTAAGGTAGTGAAGACAATTTGATTTTGTAATCGCCATGGTAAAGACAGTAGAAAACTTTTTACTCGAAGGACACCAAGTACAAAAATGGAATGGAAAAATGGAATTTTTCACTTTTTGTATGGAAACTGTGAAAAATTATACCTATACTCGTATATCGTCGTCGGGATTCGAAATTTTCATTATTTATTGCGATAGGACACACCATTTTCGAGATTTATAAGCAAAATAAAAGAAAAACGGCAGCAAAGTAGAAAGAGTCAACGTTGTATTCTTCTGTCGACAAAACGGTGCTCGTGCTAAGCCTGCTGGAATATGTCAAGCAATCGTTTCTCCGTGTAAGAGTGAAACTTTAAAACGTTAGGTAAAAGTACTGGGTCTTATCAATCATGTAGATTGTAGGTTATTCTCAAAAAAACTCAAAACTTATGTTATTTTAAAGTACTTCTGCGTACACTTTATTTTTAGTTTGTAACTTTAACCGTTTACGCAGCGCATGCAGCGGAAGCTCTCAAAGGGAAAAAAAGCCCCTAATTTTGAAACATTACTCATTGGTGCTCCGCTCCTATTGGTCTTAGCGTGATGATATATAACCTATAGCCTTTCTCGATAAATGAGCTGTCTAACACTGAAATAATTTTTCAAATCGGACAAGATGTTCCTGAGATTAGCGCGTTCAAGCAAACAAACAAACAAACAAACTCTTCAGCTGTATAATATTATATATATATATATAGTATAGAAGTATAGATATGAAGAATTGTATAATCAGAAACATCGACAATATTTAAATTTTCAAAGACGAGATAATATTATGAGGATACAGTGGACGTATGCCATCGGCACATCCGTTCAACACGTTGCGTGCCGTGCGTACGCTGCGGCGGGTGCGGAACAGTGGACGTTCACCTTAAGTATACGTTTTCTGAAATCCAAACTTTTCAAATAAGCGTGACATTTCGGGTTCACTCATAATAATAACTTCTAGTAACTTTTGTGTAGCCGAAGATACACGAGCATCAAGTCTGTGAACTACGTATGTACAAGTTAACCAGTAAAACATCATTTCTCCGTGGCTGCGACGAGACATCGTGTACTCTAAATAATCCGCTTTGCATAACCAATGCGTTCCTAAGTTCGGCGTCTTGTAGAACACCATTTCCGGTCGTCGTCATACTAACTGTCGTTGTGGACAGAATACGTGACACTACAAGCTTTAAACAATTATTTAATGCAGCAACATCATAACCGAGTAAATAATGAAGAATTGAATACTTTGTGGTAAATACTCAGTGTATGCAATTTGATCATCACTGTAAGTTAATGAAACATTTTGAATAGTTACTATAATTAAAAAGTACACAGTTTAATTAGCTCTCAAACAACCGTTTTTCGTGCTTATTTTGCATTATTTGCGGTTAATACATAAATTGAAATTCTCTGTTAAAGTTATTTTTATTGAGCCGTGTTGTGGAGGTTGCGGCATTAACTTTGTAAAACCAACAAAAGCAATAAACATACGTCAAATGCGGTATATTTTCGACATAAAAGCTCGAAACTTTTCAAAATGCCGGGAATTTTACGGCGTTCCATACAAACGACAATCGGCTTTATTACCTATTTTGTGAAGCGCTTCGTTCTGATTGGATGCTTCTGTTCGATCCTGGGTATAATAGGAACTATTTGGTCCTGAAGGCATGTTATCTATTTGATTTGATGTTTCTACATTTCCGTTGATATCGGTAATAGGTTTGTTATTCTTTTAGGGTATACGAAGCGTTTGGTTTTTTTCCAATGTTTTGTCTACACAGTCATAAAGTCAAGTACCGTAGCTACATATTAGTAATTTGGACACGTATGATATTGAGGTTAATTTAAATACAAGTTATTTTAAGTTAACGTACGTTAATAACGCCTGCGTAACTATACATTTACGTTTAAAGTCTCTTAACTTTTACGTTTATAAATGAACCCCATGGAATCGTGATGACACTTTTATTACATTGAATTACTCAAAAAAAAAAAAAAAACCAATGAGTGTAAAAGAATTGAGAATATCGAAATATATTGCAGGAGCAGGTACACCTGCTTATAAGGTAGACGTATACTAATAGCATTTTATTTCCTTATTCGTCTTGAATGATGGCTTCTTTGGGTGACATATTCATCATCCCATTTGACAGTATCAATATTCAGCTGAAATAATACTCATATAAGAATCCCTTACTTCATTTTCAACCAAAATAATCCTGATGCTTCGTGGAAAAAGATGTAAGCGTAATCCTAACATATAGCAACAGAAATGTGCTTTTATTTCATACGTGTTGTTTGTACATTTTCTCAATGTTTCATCTTGGGTGTGTGGAGCAAAATATCATAATAGTAGATGGTATGTGTCTCGAGCTTATATGAAGACGACGCTATTTTATATGAAACTTTATTATAAAATATTGGGTGTATGCTTTTCTCCGGTATATCTACGCAATGTTAGGATAAAAACAGGTTCAATGTCCGCGAAGCAGACATAATAGTTTGACAATTTTCATCATGAGCCATATTATTAATTTATGAATTGTTTTTTTTATTTTTATTACGAACGCTTTTAGCGTGCATGTCTTTCTACAATGTTCTCACATGTATAATTTCAACACGAATGATGTTACCAATATTTGTAACAATATATTGATTTAAAAGTGTCCGTGGCGTTGACTCTAAAAACTTGAGATACTCACAGATGGAAAACTCATTGTTGGGCTCCTAAATTCCTGATTACCTTAGTGATTAATTAATTTATTTATGCACAATATTACATAATAGAACCCCATGGCGTTGTACAGTGCAATTTACAAATTAAAATGTATTATAAATGTGACATACATATCTACATAACAAGGTTAAGTTAAGGAAGGTTTTATTGTAGATTTAGCTAAAATAAGTAACTGGAGGGACTGCGATGTGCAAACTAATTCTCACAAAAATCTGCCAGCGTTCAAGTTTCAACAAAATATTAATCCAAATTATACTAAAGTAATGTAGTGAAGTTCAAAACAAACTTCGTGACATAACAAGTATTTCAAGAACCGCCTCAAGTTTTAAATCACATTCCACTTTACGCTTCTATTCAAAATTGAACTGCGAATGTTCAAGTCAGGATTTATAAAGGTCGCTACATATTGTATGAGGTTTTCCGTGAATCGATGCGCCGGAAAAAGGAGGTAAATTTAATTTTCGTCACGACTTCGCTAATGTGACAGCAGAAGAATTATCTCGCAACTCTTACGCTCAGTAGGTACTTATTCACGGAAACGTTAACTTTGTTTCAGTGTGACAATGCCTTTTGCTCTCAGATTCGTTTTTTTTTTTTAATAAGTTTTCGTGGGAGGTTTTTTTGTAGGTAGGCATAGGTTGTATAGAAAGTTTCCAGTCATTTCGGGTTTGTGTTGATCCAGTATATCCATACCATATTTAAACTTTGAGGGTTGATTAATTAATATATTCATGATAGCGCTGGCAAATAAAAGCAGTACCACAGACTGAAACAGATGTCATAACGGTTGATGACGTAACAGAAACACGAATCAGTGCAATAAATAAATGACTTTGTATTACATTATAAAATCGTATTAAATTAAGTATTGTTAATTTCAAGGTCTGTTTTTATTTAAGTAATAATTTAAAACTCTAAGAAAGAAATTGGGACACTGTTACTGTTAGTTCATTGAAATAAAATGATTGTTACCTAACAAAATTTACAATTACAAGTATCAATTTAAAGGTGATATTAATTACAAATCAAATATTTATTTAAGTACTCTTTATTATTGTACAGTCGCCAGCAGGTCAAGCTACACGAAACTATCAAATTTCTCCAATCGATTTTAAACCTTAAAATGTTACATGTTAAGTTCAAAATCGAATGAGAAAATCTGACAGTTTGTGGTAACTTGATGTGCTGGCGACTGTACATCACAAAATACATAACAAAAAAAATGGTTGTCTGTAAAGTCGGTTTACGGACGATAATTTAACGTGATAACGTCATCGGCTCAGGCGGAACGTGACAATGAGTCATGCTTTTTCGTGCATGCAGCCGGCGTTCATCGATTTATAAGACGTTGCCACGTCAAAAATAATCAAACACAAACACAAAATATACAATGGGCGCAATTACATTTTTTTTTTTTTTTTTGAAAAATAAATGTCACCGGATGTCATTGCTGTGTGACGTTGATAGTTGTTTAAACGTGTAAATAGGCTCGCTCTAGTCGCAGAGCGCTGGGTATTAAATTGTATTTTGAACTTTGTGCGCATCTCGTTGTTAAATTAAGTTGTGTGAATCATTGTTGGTTGTGGGTGATAAAATGTGTTTACAAGATGTCTGATCGTTGTCATTTGAAATGCTCGAGCCCGGAGCTCTTACATTCATATTCAAATTATTAGGTACTTCTTTACTACTAAAGTGATCCTACTACTAACATTCTTATGTACTACATGGGGATAGAAATTACTTTTAAGTTAAGGATTTAAGAGAGGATGTCACAAACGTAGAATTACTCTCGCTCGTACAAATAAAAATCATTTCGAATTTCCCCCGCGTTTTACTTTCTTCACGATTCAACCATTCCTGTCAAAATATTTCAGCATCGAATAAACTTTAGCTGTCATAAAACGAAAACAGAAAAGTAACATACATACACAACATACATAGTGGTTTTACATACTAGCTAATGTTAATAATTTCATTTTAAGGTTGAGTTCACCGCCGAAACGAATTGTAGGGACCGCGGAAAGTATAAAATTTCATTTTCTTCACAGAGTTAATATGACAGGGGAGGAATCACCGCTGGTGCGAACCCTTATTTAATAAACGTTGAACTCTATATTCTTGTTTAGGTATATTATGCTCTAGTCTTACTTGCTAGATTGGTTGAGGTGCAAATTGGTATCTGGACGTATTAATTTAATCCTTTTATATACGTAGAAACATTCTCATGTAACAAATCTGTATTTTAAGTACTGTAAAGGTTGTTTGCAAAAGGGAATCTTACATCACGCTGGCTGGTAGAAAATGACGCTGGTTGCATTCAATCACTCAAGTGAATTTTGAATTAGGGTTCAAAATTGAATATTCGGTGATTGTGTTCATGAAACATCAGTGAGCACGTCTCCTTGAAATAAATCGCGAAAATTCAGTATTGCTTCTTATTTTTTTTTTATGTAGCGTCTACCCCATAAAGATTTCGGTACTGTAAGCGCGCCCAGTATCTACAAATTTCTATTCCTATAAACTACATGTGAAGAGAGATAAAAATAAGAAAACATCTACGCAGGTATAATTTTCCCAAGAAACAGCACGATACAAATATTCTCTTTCCATCTTGGCTAATTAATCTACAAAGAAATTATATCTTGGAAACTTTTCCAAACTTTCTATCTGATTTAGAAAAAAAAATATAGCTTCACAAAGTGTTAGAGTGGAGGTAAAAGTAAAGTAATTGCAAGGTCCACTTTACCGATGGACTGCAGACTTCTATGTGGAGGGCCAGCGTTACTTCAGTGGCTCATTGAATGTACGGTGAAAACTTCCGTACAGGTACTTAAATAATAATTTAAGACGTGTTTGAATAAGATAATGTTTTATTGCATTTTAAATGTTAGCTTTTCTTCATTTTTGTTTTGTAAGTGTCTGTCGCATGCTGGGAAGGTTATGAGAAATGAAGTGTATAATAATGGAATCTAGGTGTTCGAAATTTAAAAATATCGGTTATTTCGTTTATCCACTCCAAAAAATCCACCTTAAGGTGAATTCGCGGAAACGTATGTCCGAGAATCCACCCTTATAAGCCTTCTAGCGGATACCCAGCGTGTTCTACTACGATAAAACAATGCATTGGGCACATTCGGTTCATTCATGAAGATTTTGTATTCTTCATTGTTTTAGTGGTCTAAAACTATCTTCGCATTATTGCCTTTCTAATGATGCCGATTTGGGGCACATCGGTTGTATTTTTTCAAAATCTATAACGGACATCCTAGAAACAATTTTTGTATTTTATATAGGCATATAGATTGAGTCCGGTTATCCAACTAGGCCTAGGGTGAATTCTCGGACATGCGTTTCCGCGTATCCACCTTAAATAAATGATAAATGGAATATCCCGAATATGCATGTATATGTAGAAGAGTAGGTACCTAATAATTAATATTGCAAGGTCCATTCTGACCGGCGCCGACGGGCGCCAAAGTAAGTACCTACTGCTTGTGTTCGGCAGTACTTTGAGTCTCTTTAAATACGCTTATTTAATGTACAGACGAAACTTTGTTGAGAATACGATCACTTTGATGTTTGGTAAAAATATTTATTTTGAATAATATTTTTTTGCTTCAATAGGAAAGTTCTTGTTAAGTTTTATCTATCGTTAAGAAGAACATGACAGTTGGGAAGTTTGTAGATGTTACTTTTGTGCTCCATAGCAATATGCCTCCTCGCCTACTCTATGTTAATACTTAAAACGTAAAAGAAACTTCTAATAATCTTCGAATATCTATTTCTTTACCGAGCTTGGTACCTAATATCTATACTTGAATATTATATTATTTGACACAAAGCAACTAAAGTAAGGCCAACGAGATGAGATAAAGACTGTAAACAAACTTTCAGGGGTTCATAACCAGAGATCGGATATTCGAATGCATATTCACTTCAAGTTGAGATGTTGGCTTTTGTTGAGGAATGCGCTTTTGTATCGAAATAAATTATGTTTTTTTTTTTTATCTATCACACACCACCCTTCCTCTTACACTCTACATACCCATATATACATCGAGGTTAAAGATTAATTTTCAATAAATATGAATCTGAATAGTTATGCAATCCATGAATCCCGGGGCTTTTTTATTTTATATTATGCATTCCCGGAGTTCCAGGAATGCCGGGTTTTTTTTTCCAAAAAATATATTTTAAGGAGCCGCTTCCATACTTTCATAGTAAAAATAACTTTAGGTAAATATGCATCCGAATATCCGATCTCTGTTCATAACATTATTTAAAGTTTTTTTCGCGGTGTATGGGATATCTTTCAAAGTTTGTCTAGAGCTGGCAGGCTGTGATTCCATAATTAAAATCAACAACAACTCATTATAACAGTAAAAATCAATAAAAAAAAACTAACAATAACGGATTTATAATAACAAAAACTAAATAAATGCGGTAACGAAAAAATTCGTAAGTATCACTTCGAACGCAATCCAAAACGGAATGAACTTGTTCACAAAAAGTGCGGACCAAATGTTGACAGCTGCTGTACCGATCGCTTTTCTGTACCACGAATCACACAACGACAGCCGACGTCGACCAACTGACGTTATTATTGCGTGTGAGAGTTATGGCCAGAGATAATAGTCGCTCGTTATTGTATGTAACTCAGTAAAGGTCAGGTTGTTTACTTATTTTATCTTGTCTCGTTGGCCTTACTTTAGTAAGAAACTATGCCTAAAGGCTCCCGCAGACAGGTGCGATGCGGCACTTGTAGAACAATTTCCATGAAGTTTTCATAGTTGTTCTACTACAGTCGCGTCGCGCCTGTTTGCGGGAGCCTTAACGTTGTACTTATATAATTGTCAGTATGTTCTGAAGGCGTAAGTAGAAGATAAAGATAGTTAGAAAGGCAAATTTTGTTCAACTACAATACACTTGATAGAGTACCTAGTTTATTGGCGTGCACCTGAAAATTCAAAATACTGGGTTGTTGTTAAAAAATAAATGATTTTATTTCTGTAAGTAGGTTTAGGTTAGGTACTCGTAGGTACAAACACTTTTACACGTCAATCATATTTTTTAAACTAGATGAGGTCGGCGTTTCCTATCTGATTATTCTGAGAAGGGCCGAAACAAACACAGAGGTCACAGTCTCTTTTTAAGTCCAGACATAATCTTGGTTAGATCATGTGAAGACCATGTAGATTGGTGTCTGAAATGGTCTTTTGAGGAAAGAACCACACAAATTGAGTGGACCTGTCCAGGCAGTGCACGCATTTGTCAGTAATCGTGCAGCTAAACTCAGAACTTAAGGAGCTCAACGATTGCATCGACAGAGGGCGCCTTCCGGTTTTCCGAACAAATGAGTGACATTTATGAACGCAACGATCGCTTATTCGCGCGAACAATCCTTTTGGTTAGGACGCGGGGTCAAGGATAAGACTCTGACCCAATTTGCATGTTTCGTCGAAGAAAAGCTACCCTTTACCAAAATATGGAGTATAGCAATTAAATATTCGCTCACCATTATCAGCATTGTCCCTGTCAGGTCCACTATCATGTTCGGACTCCGACTCATCCCAGATGGTGTCTGTGGCGATCTTCTGGCGGGAGCACTCGATCCAGTAGCCCGGAGTAGGTATCAGGCTGTGTGGATACTCCTCGCAGAATTCATCTGATGAAAGAAAAGAGTAATTAGTACTTACGTAGGAATTGATACGAATTGATACGGTGTCACGCCAAAAGACATTTTTAAAAAGTTAAATTATGGTTCTTGTCAACACACTTGCTTGTAAAGTAACACTTATGGCAACGCATTTAGGTTCATAATTCAGCTTATTATACACTCGTGTTTTTTACTTTACGTTTTCTTTTTTAATATCCGCAATGTGTTTTTGCGTCTAAAAACAATTAATATTTTTGTGAATACATAAACTATTTTAGGTTACATAAATATGATAAATCAATCATCAAAATTATCATCATTCCATCAAATTATATATTTTTCACTACATATTATTAACCTTAATTTGCGTATTCAAAAAATTTTTTTGTGTTTAGGAATTATATTGATATGTAAACATCTCTTAGCGCTCGGTCTACGGTAGGGGCTAGCTGGGACTTCGAGCGTCAGACGCGTAAGCGTAAGACTTCTAGCGTCAGATGACGTCAGCGTAAGATCCGTGTCTATGTGAGCGCGTGAACCAGACTGATGCGAGCTCACATGTTTACACATCAATTTTCGTGAGTGCCAAACCAACTCACACCGATTTTTTTTTATATAGGCTGTTTAGTGGTTTTGCCAGTGCCTTTATTTACACCTGCGCTAACGCGGCGCGCGGAAAAACAAAATCAGCGCGCCATTTTCCAATATTTGTTAACGTTTTCGTTGTGTGGTTAATTTTTATCAAAAATGTCAACTTCACCTTGGGATGAAGAGAAATACGTAGAATTGACCCCGCCGGAAATACTAATCGAGGTACGAAACGCGAATGATAGCCTGTTGCCAGCAAGATCTAGAGAAAAATACCTAGCGGCCTACGAAACTTTCATACAGTGGAAAAACAGCAAATACGCCCAGAAATTTTCGGAGAATGTCTTTTTGGGTTACTTCAATGAACTGGCAATTAAATACAAGCCCTTTGGGGTATCTATTTCATGTTAAAAAATACTGTTAAGACCAAAAATGATATAGATATCAAAACGTACTGTATCCTTACGGCATTTCTAAAGAGACGCTCGGACGGACATATTGGTTGGAAATCTAAAGTATTGTCACCAACCTACGTTGAAAAGTTTTTAAAAGAAGCTCCGGATAGTCAGTACCGGGTAACAAAGGTCAATTTAAATTTATAAATCTAAATGTATCATCTCTATAATTACGTTATTGTAGCATATTAAGTTCTTACAGCTAATTATTTGATCTCATTGCAGGTTGTATTAATATTCGATGATACTGGTGCGTGTAGACATCAAGAGCTTAATGATATTACAACAAAGGATGTAGAAACCCAAGATGATCTGCTTGTCGTAAAAATTACCTATACTAAAAACAAGATTCCACGATGGTATACAATCCATGGCTCGTTTTATGATATAGTAACAAAAAGAATATCAAGCTCTCCGTTCAACAAATGCAAAAAATTACTGCTTTTTTCCAAATCTTTCAAAAAGGCAAATGTACAGCTCATCCTATTAGTATTGGGCACGCCACAATTGCGGCGGTAAGTCCCCTCTTTGAGGAGTGGCTTGAGAGGCGCCACGGCGTCCTCACCTTCCGCCTGACGCAGGTCCTCACCGGACATGGCTGTTTCGGGAGGTTCCTGTTTCGGATAAGGCGGGAGGAAACGCCCGGGTGTTGGCATTGTGTGGATCGACCGG
Source organism: Griposia aprilina (assembly GCA_916610205.1). Classification (NCBI taxonomy): domain Eukaryota; kingdom Metazoa; phylum Arthropoda; class Insecta; order Lepidoptera; family Noctuidae; genus Griposia; species Griposia aprilina. The sequence goes on along the minus strand of OU744297.1, from coordinate 10,766,049 downwards.
AGGACACGGTGGATCATACGGTGGAGGTCTGCCCAGCTTGGGTGGAGCACCGCCGTGTCCTCGTGGCGGCGATCGGCGGCGGCGATCTCTCGCGTCCGGCCCTGGTACAGGCCATGGTACGGAGCGAGAGGGAATGGGAAGCCGTCACCTCCTTCTGTGAAGCAGTAATGCTCGCGAAGGAGGAGGCGGAGCGCGTGAGGGTGCGGCAATCGTTGCGCCCTCACGCCCCTAGTCGCCGCAGGAGGAGACACCCTGGGCGTCGGGAGTCGGTAGCCGACTCCCGGCCACCGTAGGCGCGGGCCTGCGGACGGCGAGCAATGGGCAGCTCGCCGTCCGGCAAGGACCAGGCCCGGGTCGACGGCGCGTTGTGTTCCACGCGCGCCTCAAAGAGATGTCAGCATAATTGACGGGGTCCGACAGGGCCGATGCCTGCCGGGGTCGCGGATTGTTCGAAAGAGTTACCGTGGCCCTGGCGCACAGGCAACTGAAGGAACACGGGTGGGTTTTAGTCAGTAAGAGTCTGACACGCCCTTCCGCTCCGCCCAGAGCGGGAGAGGTCATTTGATGATTTCCCACCCAAAAAAAAAAAAAACCTATTGGTATCAACACATTTGGAGCAATGCCAAGAGAAATTGCAAAGTATTTAGATTTGCCTGAGGCTGATTCTTACACTGGGCACAGTTCTAGGAGAAGTTCGGCTACACTGCGGGCTGATTCGAGAGCCGATAAACTCAAACTCAAAGCATTTATTTTAAATAAACCAATTACAGGCACTTTTGAATTGTCAAAGGGTCAGTCAGTCAGAAAAATGAAGCTAGATGCCCGTTCCAAAACGTAGTAGGTACCTATGGAAAAGAACGGGCAAGAAACTCCATGGACACTCTTTTAAATCAACATTATAGTTACATCATTAAAAATTGTTTACATCAATCATGTTCAAAATTAAAAATGTAAGAACGATGTAGAAAGACGTGCACGTTTAAAGCATCCGTAATAACAAAGATAAAAACAATTCAAAATTTTAAATTGAAATAAGTCGTGGCAGCCAATAGATGACCAGTCCCTACTGACGGCGCCCGTTCAAGAACATGACGTATGGATCAGCACCATTCAGCTCAACCATTTTGAAGGGAACTTAATGATCCAACACACACGCCACCACCAGTGAGACATTTGAGTGAGCATGACATACTCTCAGCCGCCAGGGCACATTCAAGTCAATGAAAGACGAGCCTAGTAAACGGTGGCTTCATAGTAGGTACATAGTGCTCACACATGTGCTTTGCAATTATACATTGTTAAGAGATTGAATTTATATAATGCAAACAATAACCTTAAAGCGTCATGGCGGATGGTGACCAGATGTAGTCGCTGAATCTTATGTCGAAGATTCTATTCATAACAAGGCAAATATTAGTGCTAAAATAATTCGTGCAATTAATTTGGAGCCACAGACGAAGAAGTCTTGCCCTGAGTCGCGACAATCTACTTCTCGTCAAACTGGTTATTTAGTGCCTCCTACTCCCACTAATGAGCCCTAATATTTACAACATTCATCCAACTACCCAAGAAAATGAAAATAACGAAATTATTAATAATCAAATCAAATCAAATCATTTATTTCAGATAAATATCCATAAGTAAATTTTACGCAAGCCATAGTACAAAATAATAAAATAATACCAATATCATAACACCTACTATAAAATTGGCAGCAGAAACTGTTTGATATCATTTTGAGACTTGTACTTTCAGTTTTAATAATTAAAAGTTAATAACAATACAAGTCTGTTTTTTTCCTCGCAAGTGTGTTGAAAAATGTCGTATGAAACGTTTGTGCATTGATCATTAGTTCATTACACACTCGGCTCCATTATCGCGCTCGCCTGCAGCTCCCTCGAATAATACTGCATCGAGTATAATGACCAACATAGCACACTTGTATCATAAATGTACTATTGTGATAGCAAATACTTGAATAACCTCAAAAATACAACATTTTACGTCTAAGTAACTACAACAACATTTTCGTTACGAATTACGTGAATATTTTCTAAATTTTACTTATTAAAACAACCTCAACGATCTCTTTGAGTTTTTCTGTGAAATTAATTTCGTTATCGTTGTTGGACGCTCCGATCCGAGCCCTTTTATTGACTACTAATTTATTTAGCTTCGTTAAGTGCCCATTTGAGCGTAACACAGACTTTTGATCATTAAAGAACTTGGTCTTGTGTACTGATTTTGCCTTCAACAGACACAGAAAATATTAATATTTTAAAGACAAAATGAACATAATTATGAATCAAAAACGAATCCCGGAATTTAATCGTGAGATGATGACTGCGAAGTGAAACGAATTATCAAACGGAACTGTTTAGTGCTTAATTCCGTAAAACAATATCCGCCTTTCAGTCGCTTTAAATTTTACTTTGAAACTCAATTCAGTTGTCAAAATCAAGCGGAATATACCGACACTGAAGCGAACATTTTATTACCTGAATGTTTTACGAAAATTTCAATCATAGGCGAATGTGAAAGTGAAAGCTTAGAAATTCATGTGCGATGAATATTGAACAAACTTGGGAGCCGTAACATTTTTATTAATATTTTTGCACTTATCCTTGGATTCTTATCCGAGGGAAATCTGGTGCTGATGCTATTACCGGTCCGGTTGTGAGATGGGAATAAAATATTTAAGTACATACAAGTGCGCATACGGAAGTGTCCGTCGTGCTCGCTCGGCCCACGGTATAAGTCGGTCCACTATGTACGGGTCTCGTTTATTGAATATTTTATGAAAACAGTAAGAGATTTTTAAAGTTGCGGTAAAGGTACTTAAGCGACATAACGTTCACGCCTGAAATAAATTAAGCTTCGCGCGTGAGGTCGTTTTATTTTTGATCATGGTCTTCCCTCGTAAATATATGTTTAGATAAACTTTTATGAGCGTTTACATATTAAATTAATACATAGGCACTTCTTTATCTATCCCTTCTTTGCAGCCGGGTAAAAATATAAAGATCTAAAACACAGTAAATGAAAAAAAGAAACTTCTCGGCTTATCTTCTGTCTTCTTTCTTCTGAAGCTTCGTTGATTTTTCAGTGTTCAGTTCACTGTAAGGTAGAACACCAAACTCTTATTAATATGCTTGGCGTTCATACTTAGAGTGGACCGAACTACTGAATTTCTTCGAAGACTGCTGCTGAAGTATCCTTCCTGTTGTCTTGAAAGCCCTAGATTTTAGAAAACAATTGAATGGCAAATAGTTCTGCCTGTTAAACAAATGAAAAGCTTTGTAAGTATTAAAGCAATTATCAAGTTACTCCTCCAAAGTTTTAATAGGGTGTTCGGTAACCCAGGATTAAAATTATATTCACAAGGATCATTCCGTGAGGAATTAATGCTGGGAAACATTCCATTTCTAATGACTAAATAAGGTTTTTATGAACTCCGGTCTTTTAAGGACGACTTGGGCTCATGATTATTTCTGTTTATTATTATTTCAAGCCCTCGAGCCAACCGTTATATTGCACTCGTTAAATAAAGTTTCTTGGATCTTGAGATTTGTTCAATGTGGCTTTTAAGATTTTGTTTGCAAAGAAAGAAAGCTTTGATACGTTTTTATATGGAAATAGCTGTAAAGAACTTGAGTTATTGGCCGCGAAATTTAAATTTACTTACGTTTTTTGCAATTTGCAGGTTAGTGTCAAGTTGTATGTTGATTAAAACATTATTCGCGGCCGTAATTTTTTTTTTTACAGAATTATAATCATTAGCATCAGCAATACAACTCCTTAAGGTGCTTCTCTGACCAAACGACCTTGAGCGTTCGGTCCTTCTCTGTCCCGTCGCTGAGTCTCGCTCTGTCTCGCTCCCTCCGCTCGCTCATTTATCATAAAATTCACAAAAATAATGAAATTACTTGAATAAAAAAAGACAAGTGAAGTTTTAAAATAAAATAAAACGTGTATTATTTACATTTTTAAATTATCTATCCATTAGTGTAATCCTCAAATGAATAGAACGTCACCTTTAGCAAGAGATGCATGTAATCAATAATTTTAGTCACTTTTTTAGAAGGAGATTTCAGATGAATTTATAACACATAAAAACAAATAAGAACGTGCAATGTGATGATAGGATATCGAATATTAATAATGTGCTTTTAGATGTAGTTTATTACCCATAGTGAATGAGTTAATAGCCTCTGAATAACGCACTTTGGCAAGGTTTTGGTCGGGGTACCGCCTTAAGTTAGAATTGGCCTCAAATGTCAAGATTACATGAAATAGTCGTTCAATAGGGTAATATAAATAAATAAATAAAATAAATAAAATATTTATTTGACACTAGGAAATACATGTTACAATCAAGTTATAATAATAGCACACTAATGTATTGTTACAAATAAGATCCTAACCCCCAAACTAGGCCTGGACCTGTATTTTGGGGGTCAGCGTTCAGCCATGGGTTCTATTTCCAATCTAACAGCATTTAAGAAGAGTGTCAGTAGAAGTTAACAGCCAAGGTTATTGCCATTTGGTAACACATATAGGTCAAAATAGCTTTCATTAGGTACAGAAGAAGGTAAAACACATAAAATATGTAGGTATTAAAATTACAAAAAGAAAGTAAAAATGCTAAAAATTATTTGTATTTGATTTCTGTGTGTGTAATTATGAGAGTTGATGAGTATATGTGTGTATGCGGTGGAAGTGTGTTGTGTGTGTGCAAGGGAGTGAGTGAGTGTCTGGTTTGGTTCGCACCTTTGAATGTGTGTAAGGACGGGAACAAGTAAGAATGGATGACAGTGTGTATGGGTTTCAGATATCATATTATGTTAGGAATGTGAATAAACTTTCAGTTTCCTGATAGTCCATCTTTTGGAGCCAGTCTGCTACTTTCCTTTTTATTTCCCGCCGGCACATTCCAGCTATGTTTAGCTTTTTATTTGCGAGATTGTAAAGTTTGCTGCTTAAGCTATTAAACTGGTGTTTGGCAAATGAGGTACGGCAGGGAATAGTAGGGCATATGGAGGATTTACTACGCTTTTCTGAGTCGGGTAAGGGAACAATTCCTTGTTTTCTTTGGATGGATGTGAGCACATAGAGCTGGCGGACAGTGAGGACTTTAATTTCAGAGAATAATTGTGAGGTGGGGAACCTGTACGGTTTCTTGGTCATAACCTTGAGAACAGCTCTCTGTGCTCGCTCCAATCCCAGCAGATAGGTCTTTCCTGCACCTCCCCACACGGTTATGCAGTATTGGATAATTGACTGACATAGGGCTAGGTAGACTAGTTTTAGGTTTTCCAGTGTTGCAGAATCCCTTAGGGTCCTGAAAACATTTATAAGTCGCCTAGTTCTGTTAATGATCGATCCAATCTGCCTGTCCCACCTCAGTCCATCATCCATCAGCACTCCCAAATATTTTGCCGATTCTACCCGAGAGATAACCTGGCAGGTACAATTGTGTCGGTTCTCGCAAGTATGAGCTGTTATGGAATAGTCAGGCAAGGGTTTAGTGTTGGGTCTCAAGGAAAAGGGTAGGAAATGTGTTTTGTTCAGGTTTAGTGTAAGGAGATTTAGTCTTAGCCATGTCATTATTTTGGAAAGGGAGTATTCGGCTCTGTCCTTGACCACCCGCCAATTCTGTCCCCATATAAATACTGCTGTATCATCTGCATATGTAAAAATTTTGGTGTGTTGAAGCGACATTGTGCAGAGGTCATTAATATACACCAAAAACAACAAGGGTCCTAAAATACTCCCCTGTGGGACCCCAAAAAGGATTAAGCGTTCCTCGCTAAGACAGTCGCCTATTTTTACATATTGCTTACGCTGGGAGAGATAATCTTTAAATACATTTAAGACGGTGCCTCGTACTCCAATTCGTTCTAGCTTTGATAAGAGGATAGGGACAGAAACTGTATCAAACGCCTTGGAAAGATCTAGAAATATACATAGGCATCTATTTCTTTTGTCTAGGTTTTCCACTACTTGCTCTGTCAAATCCAAGACTGCGTTCTCTGTAGAGACACCTGATCTGAATCCGTACTGGTTGTCGGCTAAGATTTTGAAGCGATTTAAAAAATTTTTGAGCGATTTGTAGAGAATTTTTTCCAAGATCTTTGATAAGGCTGACAACACCGATATGGGCCTATAATTATTGACGCAGTCTCTGTCCCCACCCTTGTGAATTGGGTGTACAATAGCTTTTTTCAAAGCATCAGGAAACACGCCAGTAATAATAGCACGATTACAGATGTGCGTTATAGGTGGGATCAGTACCCGTCGGCACTCTCTGAGGAGGGAAGATGGAATTCCATCCCATCCAGTAGCACAATCCGGCCGCAGCTGTAGGATAGTGGTTTCAATGTCCGCTTCATCTACTTCTAGGATAACGAGCGAGTTGGGTATGTTTCCGGAACAGTCTGAGGCAGGGGGTTGAGGGGTGACAGGGTCATCTGTAGATGAGGCTAGAGACTGTAGAATGTTATTGGCTAGATTTTTACCGACGTCAGTGAAAAAGTTGCAAACAAGGTCAGCAGATGACTTTGGGCTATCTGATATTTGAAGTAGTTCCAAAGGATTGTCTTTGACTTTTTGAGTCTTAGTTATCTCTTTGATAGCTTTCCATAGGGCTTTGGGGTTGTTGCCTGCTTTGTCAAGTTGAGATTTCTCATAAGCGACTTTTAGTTTTCGTAGAAGTTGATTTGTAAAGTTCCTATATCGTGTATATGTTACTTTAAGTATCATGTTATCTGGAGATTTTTTTGCTTTGATATGTAACCTATCTCGATTTTTAATACAGCGCAGGAGTCCTGGTGTGATCCACGGCTTTAGAATTTTTTGCTTATTAGAAACTAAAAATGTTTGCGTGTGCTTATTAATAATTTTTGAAATTGTTGAAATTAAGTAGTCGGTTGCGGTGTTAGCGTCTTCCATTTCTAGTAGAGTTTTGAAGTTTGTGCTTTCTATTTCTAGTTTTATTGACTGATAATCAAGACGAGTTTTAGCGTTATTGCACTGACGTTTAGGACACACGTTTTCTATGAATACTACAACAGGCATGTGGTCGGTAATATTTGATTCTAGTACTAGGGTTGTAGAAGGCAGTTTAGATCTTAGCAGAATGTGGTCCAGACATGTTTTGATCCTAGTAGGTAGTGTGTGCGTAGGGAAAAAGCCGTGGGATGCATTAAAGGTAAGGTATTCCTCTGAAATAGGGTTTTTATTCATGCCACAGATGTCGATGTTGATATCACCAACAAGGACGTGCGTACTAGTTTTTAGTGTACTGTAGACGGTATTTAAACTGTCTAAGAAATTATCGTGGTTAATTCTAGTGTTAAGTGAAGGGGGGCGATAAATAGCAACAATTTCTAGGTTCTTTCCTATTTGACAAACCATGCAATTTGCATCTTTGAAAGCTGGTTCATAAACTCGACAGGATAGTTTTTTGCTGGTAAAAATAATAATACCGTCATTTTGGTTAAGTATGTTTTTGGTGTAATGTGATACATAACCATCTAGGATAGGAAGATCGTTTACCTTGCTAAGCCAACATTCGGAAAGAACTATGACATCAAAGTTTATTTTTGTAAGAGACAGTAAGATGCGAAGTTCGTCAAAGTTTTTATTTATACTTCTAATGTTGATGTGAATTATCTGAATGGCTCGACTAGAGTTGCCAGCATATTTGTTACAGTCCTCTGGACGGCAAATGTGCGCATTTTTGATATTACATAAGTCAAGTTCGTAATTAATATTATTAATATGGTCATGATTAGCCATTTGGAAGGATTACTGAATCAATATTGGTGCAACAATTGTACATTTTGTATTTGTAGACACTGTCGTACTTATACTTATTGTTCTTAAGTCGTATTCGGAACATGTGGGGTGCGAATACATGAGTGTAAGAATGTCTATATGGTAGGTGCAGTAGTGATGAGTGGTAGAGTGAATGAGTGGGGGAATGAATTGTGTTGTATGTTTGTGTGTGAGAGCGAGTTATTGGTTTTGTATACACATAATTCTTATGTTTTATCGGCGAAATAGAGGTAGTTTTTAAATAGTTACCATTAATAATATAAATTAAATGTATTAAAACTAAGACTATCCAGACAATAAAGTACTTGAGGCAGACTAATAGTCACAGACTCCTGCGCAGGTCCAGTAGGGATTGTTCAGACGAGATTAGGAGTTGCTTTTCTCCCTGTACCTTGCGCAGGAATATGTTACCATTTGAAGACCAGCAAAATTGGAAACCGTTTTGCTTTGCAAATTCCTTTGACAGGTGGAATAGTTTCTTTGAGCTTGCCGGGAGGTGATCGCTAACATAAACTGGTTGCCGTTTGCCAGAGATACCAATAATTTCGGTGTTGAGCTTGTTTTCTGAAGACGTGCTGTTTTTGTTGAATGCTCGCACTGCGGCTAGAGTTTCTTGTTTTAACTGTACGGTTTGGAACTCCGCAACGATTGGGCGAATGGAGTCAGGCTTACCGTGGATGCGGTAAATATCTCGAAGATCCGATGCTGTTGTTGCCGACCCAATAGCCTGGCCAATCTTGTGTACGACATTAGAAAGGTCAGTACTTGTCTCATTTTCAGCCATTGGGATATTTCTTATTTCTATACTGGACGATCTGGACTTTAAATTTAGATCTAGTAACTTCCTTTCCAGGTTTTCAATACACTTACGCTGGGTCAAGTGTTCGGTGTCCAATTTTTCGACCCCCGCTTTGATGTCTTCGTACTGCTTATTAATAAATTTCATTGACTTATCTGTGTCTTCCAAGGATTTTTGCATGGTGGAATTTTGTGTCTTCAGTTCAGATATGTCGGTGGAGAGTTTGGATATAAGATTATTTTGTTTTGTGAACATATCAGTTAGTTTTGAGTCAAATTCAGCCTTCCAATTTTTTAACATCGCCATTATTTCCTGCTTTAGATCCAGCGGCTCCTGATCTTTGGATGAATGATCTTTGGAAGAATGGAGCTCGTTTATACGCAGGCGGTTTTTATTACGTTTCGTTACGAAGGATGGGTCACTTACTTGCTTCGCGGTTTTTAAGTCAGATTCGGACTGTGTATGACTTGGAGAGGCAGATTGGGTAGATGGAGGCGAGCGCTGCACCGACATCGTTAGTAACTATACTATATGAACTTATAGAGATGTATTGATGATTTTTGTGATTATAATTCTATAAATAAATATTTGCTACGGCCGCGAATCATATTTAGATCGATCGATTTAATCATTTGGATCATGATGTATCATTTCCTTAAATATATCCAGTCATACAGACAAACCTTTTTCGCAAGCCATCAGTCAGGCGTTATCCTGCCATAACATATTCTTATTCGCGAATATAATACAGGATACAAGGTTTATCGTCACAACTTGCGTAGTAAATGTAAAATGGAGGCAGTTCCGCCGTTAACGACACACGTGGGAAGTAAACCAGCTGATACATTTACATTCTATTTAGATCTACAAGTACTTATTATACATGGATAAAGCAAACATTGTTATGTAATAATTTCCGTGAATACCTTAAGATTTCGACGGGTGAAATTTTATCACAATAATGGCGTTGCTATAATATTCGATAGTTTAACGAAAATATACTCTTTTCTCACATGTCTTGTCGAGGCAACGTCAATAGGATATATTGATATATTATGTAGGTAATCATTTGGCCAAAATCATTTGAAACTCGTCCCATAGATAATTCTCCTACCGGCACAATCTCCTGTACTTCATTAAGGCAGAGAATAGTTTATCTACCAGATAATCCATTGGCTCCTCATTCATGGCTTCTCATTAAATAAAACAAATACAGCATTATACAGGCGACAGTATGCTGGAAAAATTCAAAGATATTAGGAAACCATCTTGGTTTCAAAAAACGTATTATATTTATCAGCATAGGTAGCCCCTTTACAAAGCCCGGATATTTGAACAGCTAATAAATTATTGTAGAACACCGAATTAACAAGAACAATGTGTTCTCATTATTTAAAAATCTCGGTGACCCACATATTCGTATCTCTTTATCAAAAGCACAGAGGAAATATTAATTTCCGTTTCCGTAAAGGGTTCCTTTTTAAACTAGACTAGGCTGGTACGAGAATGGTGGCATACTTTTTCCTTTTTTTCACGTTCGTATCTTTAAAATAAGGTTTAAAAAGAGAGTTATTTTATGAGCGTAGATTGTGATCACAATGGTAAAAGATTCTGATAAATGTGTTTTAAGGATCTTGTTCTTGATATTGTTCGCATTAAGGCTCCCACAAACAGGTGCTACGCGACAGCGCGACGCGAAAAATTTCTATGAAAACTTCAAGGAAATTGTTCTACAAGAGTCACGACGCGCTGTCGCGTCGGGCCTGTCTGCGAGAGCCTTTACATTATATTAAAACAATGTTACTGTCATGAAAATGTATTTCTGTCATGTTACTAAGGGCGAATTTCACCAATGAAACTGAACGCGATCAAGACATCTAAACCGCGTTAAAGAGCTGCCAGTGAGCTCTTTAACGCGGTTTAGATGTCCTGATCGCGTTCAGTCTGAATAGTGAAATAAGCCCTTAGAGACAAATTAATCGAACTACACAAGAAATTAGATAAATGCTAGAAAGTTGCAAAATGCAGATGGACAATGCCTTACTTTCACAAAACCTTGACAAAACCAACGAAGGTCCCAAGTATCGGATAAAATTTGAACTCAACCTCACGTATCTAAAAGTTTTCAGTAATATAATACACCGAAGTCATATCAATGGTTAGAATTTCCCTGTATATAATAAAACAGACGTAAATTTCCATTTATACGCGTCGTTCATTATTTTTTAATCTCGTTCGTATGTAATGTTATCTGTCAGCCGTTCTTTATGGAGGCCGGTTATAATAAAGGGTTTTTGTTTCGGCAAACATGGCAACATAGCGCGCCGCCCGACTCGGTTCGCCGTTTAATTTTATAACTTACAATACAATTCATCATTTTCATTTTTTTTTCTACCTTTATGTCTGTAATTTTTATGGTGTACATAATAAAGAGTATTCTATTATTACACCCCATTTTGCACGACTCATGATGCGAAGCATCAGAGAGTGCTTTACGATCGAAAAATTTTTTTCGCCTCATTTTGGCGGCTATTTTTATTATTATAGCCTTGTTAGTTCACGGAATCAAGATATTTTGCATACTATTGTCGAGATAATTTAATGGAGATTAATTTTATACTTTTTAAAAATTGATTTACTGCAATAGAATTGGAAAAAACACCAAAATAGGTCAAAAAAAATTCCTGTCCGTCATGTGTGAAACCCGGAAACACTGTAACTTGTGAAAAAATCCATTATTTGAGTTAATTTTTTTTTTTTTAATTCTTATCGACGATTGTAGGTCACTGAATGCGAATGATTAATTAATTCAGTGTCGTTTAATTGCAATTAATAAAAAACGAAAACTACAAGACTGTATATCTATATATATCCATAGAAAATTAACATATGGATGGTGATATATCTATAGATATTATGTACATTTATTCCACCAGGGGCGCTTGTGCAGTACCTTCTTCCTACTACAGCTGTTTAATCGGCAATTAATTTTGAACGACTTAAGTTTTTTTTTTTTTTATACTTAATAATTAAACGAGCATTATGAGTCGTGCACTTTTGGATTTTCCAATTTTTTTCATATTTTGCATCTTAGTTTATTTAGAAAAGTTAACACTTCGTTGAAGGCTTTTTTTGATAAAACTTTGTTGGTTGCTTTTGTCGTAGAACATGGCGACTATGCTTGTTCGTCTGCGGTAAAATAAGAGGCATTTGCTTCGCAATGGGATAAATTCAAACTGGTGTTATATAAACTACTTTCTTCAATTTATTGTAGCAGGCTTCTGTGTATGTTTGGCTCCTATGATTGGTTGTGTCTAGAATTCTAGATGCAAGATCGTTTATCTAGTAAGTACTTGATTTACTTGTATAAAGTACGTATTACACATAATTATTGTGCCTGATGTGGCTTTTAATTAGTGCCTTGGAACTAATCCGCTTAATCCATTCGGAATCATGAACGCCATCATATGAAGTGTGCGTATTGTGGGTAGATCTTAACCGGAGCTAATGTGTATCATCTAGATATTCTTATATTTTTCTGTATCATATATTGTGTTTCCCTCTTTATGTAGGTGTATGGTCTATTGAGACTTTATCAAGTATGTCCAAAGAAACGTAACCGATTAGAATAATTATGCTAGGAGTACAATCAAGAGGAGTATTGGCCCAGGTATAGACAGCTATAATTCTGATACTGTTTGATATGCTTGACATCTCATAATAATAATAATACTTCTTCTGCTAAATGGTATTTAGCACAACTCTTGGGAAGGATGTAGAGACGACCAAGAAAATCCAACCATTTATCTTATATCAACAGCATGTTGTAAGTTATGACGTCTTAGTCCACGTTACGCTAAAAACCAATAGATACAGCAAAAATTACGTACTTATGTACTAATGGTACTATTCTTAAGAACGGAAACAATCAACGATCTTTGCAAACAATGGTGTTTAAGCCACAACAGGTACCTACTAGGTATTACTAACACATTGGTAGCAATATCGTTGATTGGTTATTGGTTAATTTTGTTAGATTGATGTATACTTTTTGTATAGTTTTTAGTTTACATTAATGATTTACCTCAATTACTGCTGAATCAACCGAAGATGATGTTATTTGCAGATGACACATTATTGATCTTTAAAGTAGACCGACGGTCACAAAATCTTGACGACATGAATAACTCTATTCTTCAGGTCCAAGATTGGTTTATGGTAAATAATTTGGTACTAAATGAAAAAAAAACCAAATGCATTAGATTTTAATTACCAAATGTTAGAAGTTGCGAATGTGACATCATATTGAATGGAGAAAAACTAGAATTTGTTAATCAGACGGTTTTCCTGGGAATCACACGAGACGATAAATTACAATGGGGACCCCATATAACATCTCTTGCGGGGCGGTTAAGCTCAGCCGCTTATGCTGTTAGGAAGATAAGACAGTTAACAGATGTAGAAACCGCGCGTTTGGTCTATTTTAGCTACGTCTACAACATTATGTCATATGGCATTTTACTGTGGGGTCGAGCTGCTGACATTGAATCCATTTTCATTTTGCAAAAGAGAGCTGTCAGGGCCATTTACAATCTACGTCGTTGCGAATCTCTTAGGGAACTATTTAAAAGGATTAATATTATGACGGTACCTTGCCAATTCATTATGAAAATATTATGTATATAAGAAGAAATCTACATGTTTTTAATAAAATAAGTGATAGACATAATTTTAATACTAGACATAAAGATAAAATAGATCAATCATTTTTTAGATTATCTAAACTACATACATCTTTTATGGGGTACCTACTGTGTTAAATGTTACAACAAAATACCTTGTGATATATTGCAATTAATTGAAAGAAAAATTAAAACTTTGTAAACAAGCATATTACAAATTAGAGGATTATATCCTAGATAAGAATGCTTGGAAACATGCTGGTCCTGCTCCATAGGACAGTCTAGAGTCTGGACAAAATCATACAGGTTGCTAATTTAATTGTATAATTTTTATGACATTGATTTTTACATTATGTAACTACTTTAACTCACACACTAAATTGTTACTTGTGAAATTTTGGAATAATTATTTACTTTTCAATATTTGTAAATATGTGAGCCCCATGTATCTATCTCATAATTGATTTACCTGTCATTGCGTTATATTTAATTATTTTTACCTATTGTGGTATAGTAATTTTATTCTAGGTGCATCGTATTCACATATAATTATATAACTAATGTATAGGTAATGTATAGGCAGGTAGTATCTTTATCGAGCCTGTACTTAGACTAATTTATATAATGATCTAAGTTTTAAGTTACACATTGTTGACCTTTTTTATCTCCTCATGTATTATGCTTATAAAATAAATAATTGTTATTTAATAAAGATAATAAAACTAGAAAGCGTTACACGTTATAGCCACCTAATTTTCATTAAACTTATTTTTTACGAATTTTCCTTCTAAATCCTCTTTCACTGTGCATTTTTAAATACTGTAATTTCATACTTGTAAATACTGATATTACAAAACTACTAAATAATTATTAGTACTATTTTTAATATCTAAAATTTGTGTTAAAACGTTGATTGTAACAAGTTGAATTACAACAAATAAACAACCATGAAAGTTCACCAATAAAGACGATACTAGAAATGCGTGGAATCATTATGCATTCAATCAACTCAGATTATCGCAGTGCACTGCTGGACATGGGCCTCTTCCAGGCTGGACCACAACACCCTGTCCTCCGCTTTCCACATCCAGTCTGTCCCAGCAACCTTCTTAAGGTCGTGCATCATTAAAATAAAATGGTTACTATAGCATTTTAGGCAGAGGTTACAAAGTGATCAGTGTTTCTCTTTGGTATCATTTCGATTACACACTAACTGGGGGCCAAGTCTACTAATTTACAAACGTCACAATGGTAGAGACCATTGTGAGTTTTTTACAGATTTGCCATACAAAATCTGTCAAAAACTAACAATACAGAGGCCATTGTGACGTTTGTAAATTAGTAGGCCTGACCCCCTGGTATCGGACACGGCTCGCTCGCTAAAATACTGAAACCAAATAAAACGAAGCCAGATCATTCGATTTGAGTTAGTTTGATCGGTAGATCGTGATCGATTTATGACGACGATGTTAGTTCAGAATTCTGACGTCTGTTCTTATTGTAATTTGAAGTTATAACGACTTTGAAGCTATCTCTCGTAAAGTATGATCAGAATAACATCAATAAATGCTGTATAAATAAAATTCATACGAATGCGGTCCTCTTAAGAACAGTATTACTACTTGTCATTGAAAGATTTGTAAATATGTTAATATTATGTATGCGATGTATGGTGATACACCACACCACAAGTAAGCCATACAATGTTAGCTAATGTATGTAACTGAAGTACCTCAATATTATCATCTATGTAGATTATTTCAATATTAACTTTATGGAAACTAAGCTCTTTATTGCCTCGAGTTTTAATAAAATAATATGCCGATCATTTCTTCAGATTTTGTATTCCATACTAAGCTGGTGACGATAGTTTACAAGACAGCTGATTTCACCCACATTTTGTAAACTCTGGAATGAATTAAATTTACCAGTGCTTGAAATCCTACACTAGTAATAGGAAATGTGTTTACTGTAGTGTCTGGTTAGTACTAAAACGAGTACAAACCAGACCACCAGAGAGTCTGTCCTTGTCCTTAAATGTTCACCTTAAAACAAAAAGAGCGCGGAATGGCTGAAATATGTTTTTTTTTACGTTTTCAACCCCCATATCTCCGCCATTTTGAAAAATTTCGAAATACTGAATCGGTAAAAAAAAACCATATAATTACTGCTCACAAAATTTAACGAGAATCTGTTGAGAAATGCGACCTGTAGAGGAGAACAGCCATCTGGACATACGATAGCATTTTTGCCCAAGCTGAAACGGAGACGCTTCGCGCTCGCTCGGTCAATTAAACCTTTTGTAGCCACTATTGTTAGTAGAGCCAATATCAGATGACATCGTCCACTGGTGGTCATACCACCATCACAATGAAATGGTCTTATGCTCCTGCATCCAATGTACTATAGTAAATTTCTGCAGCAACCTGCAAAAGAGAGATTGATGGACGAACGTGAAAATTTTCACGTTGTTTCTTTTTTACTCGAAACAGGTCTATTTGCAAGCCAGTTCGAAATTTAAGTAGTTCGTTCCACAACATAACATAACATAACATCACGCCTGTATTCCCCGAAGGGTTAGGCAGAGCGTTCCGTTGGGCGTTCCATTTTTAAATTACACGATAAATATATCACTTTTCATAGTATTCGTTAAATATACTAATATTGCTGGCCGCTGCCCGTATGTATTAGGACAGTACAGCATTTTCAATTTATCTCGAAGGAGGTTG